>CM049309.1:15156575-15821575 GCA_026874595.1 Sipunculus nudus
ATAACACTGCGACAGCTGGCTGCTATCTACTTTACTCATCATTATAAAGGCAGCACCTCCAACGTGCTTTCTCTCTTTCTTTCACTCTTCCTAAAAGGTACGCTCGCGAGGCAGCGGTAATCTTGCGCTTCTTAAGAAGCTACTGTGTAAAGAGCGTACCTAAAAGGCATTTCAATTATATTATTACCAGATAAAATGCAGAAACAAAAATACATGTTG
Source organism: Sipunculus nudus (assembly GCA_026874595.1). Classification (NCBI taxonomy): domain Eukaryota; kingdom Metazoa; phylum Annelida; class Sipuncula; order Golfingiida; family Sipunculidae; genus Sipunculus; species Sipunculus nudus. Next base: position 15,156,795 of record CM049309.1, read on the forward strand.
ATTTTCAGGCATTCAGACTGAGAGTTAACCACATTAGGAAGATTTCCCTGGGATGAAAAATTAATATTATTTTAATATAGAAACATGAAATCTAAAACTCGTATTTTTCTTCATCTCATTTTACGAAGTGACAATTTAATATAACACCATGGTTTAAATTATTATTGGCTTAACAAGCATTTTGAGGTGTTTCGATGTTCATATTTATGCATATTGCATGGTATATTCATACATATTGGTATATTCATGCATATTGGTATATATGCAGTACGAAATCAAAATCATTTTTTTATTATACTATATGAATCCTTTGCACAGCCAAATTTTATGGTACGTACCATGGCCTCACTATTGCAGCGCACGGTGCCGCTCTAGATCTTAAGGTGGATTACAAACTACATGCTGTATGCACTCATTAAACTGTTCTTAATTCCATTATATCCATGTAGCTTACGACACGTATAAGTGGATTATAAGTTACTAGTCACACCAGGGTAACCACATGGTTACGTCTACCCTTTCATGTAGCTTACAAGACGTAAGTGGATTACCAGGTATTAGCTACCCCATGGTAACTTGTGGTTAATTTGAAAGGCCAGATGTATTAGTACCACAAGTATCAAATCCAGCATGGGGCCCGACCCGCACCTTCTCAACAACGATTATAATGGAGCTCAGCTCCTTTGATCGCTTGTCGTATTTATCGTTTGTTAACTTCACTCTTATATCTGTTACAACTATGTTCGTTTGTATTTTTTGTTGTTCATAGCCATATAATGCCTTGTTTCTATTGTGCATATTACTTATCATGTTCGAATTTATCCATGATTATCATTACAACACAACTGTTTCCATCATCTGCTGAACTGCATAAGTCATGCGAAAGCATTTTCAACGAATCGCTTTCTTATTCTAATCACAGGCCAAATTATTTACATAAGTCAAGGACTAGCCTAGCCTGGCACCCAACAATATACGATGATGTGGCTTAAATCCCATAACCTTCATCTGTTAGACTCGAATTGGGATGATATCGGCAGCTTTCTTAAAACGAGACTCCAATTGAAACCCCTGAAAAGACTTAACAATGATTATTTTCCTCTCCTCATTCTTTTCTCTATATCAGGCGACGTACATCCTAATCCAGGCCCCATTAACAATACCTCCTGTCTTGGAGTTTGTCACTTGAATATAAGGAGTTTAATGTCTATTGGCAAATGTGACGAAATCAAATTGTTGGCTGAGAACAATAATTTTGATGTGATTTGCCTGAGTGAAACCTGGCTGGACGATACCATAAATGATGCTCAGGTTACAATTCCAGGTTTTCATACGATATATCGGAAAGACAGGTGCAGGTCTGGCGGAGGAGCTGCTATTTTCTGTAAACAAAAATTATTATGCTGGTTAAGGAATGATCTCATGCCTACACACACTTAATGTGTCTGGGTTGAAATTAAAAAAAAAACAGGCCCAGTCTTAATCGCAAGTTATTACCGCCCTCCGGGCCAAATTCGTGATATAAGAGAGGCATTCCTAACCGCCTTAGAATCGTCGATTGATACAGCTTTAAAATGTAAACCTGCAGCCGTTATAATTACCGGGGACTTTAATGATAGATGTACTAATTGGGAGACTAATCACAGGGAAAGCTAATTGGGTCTACAACTTTACGATTTACTGTTAAGACTTGGTTTAAAACAACTAATAAAAAGACCGACAAGATGTAACGAGTACACTAATTGTATCCGCCAAAACAGAGTTTTGCGGATACTATGTTTTCAGCTGCACGCCGCCGCCGCCGCCGCCGCGTAGGTTTCCGGAGAACTCCTCCGTAACCGCTGGGCGGAATTTTACGAAACCCGGGATTATGTTCGGGTCACATGTGAACTGCTGCGCCCCGATTTTGATTTGACCTCTGACCTTTCCTCTGCGCACTGCGTCTGTTTGTGCGTCTGTTTCCACACATAAACCCACATATCTTGGGAACCGTTTGACGGATCAGGAAAATTTTTTTGCACAAATGTAGCCCTTGGAGAGCTTTATAACATACACAAAAAATGGTGGCGCCACCTGCAACCATGTTTGCACAGTGTCCATCTGTTCGTCTGCCTTGGTTAAAATCACTCATATCTCTGCAGTGACTTGACTAATTCACCTGAAATTTGGCATGCGTATACATCCTGGATAGCTTTTCTGATTTTGTGACAGGTGGCGCCACCTACATTCACGTTTACGCTGCAGACATCCAAGCTCATATCTCGGGAACCGTTTGACCGATCAGGAAATTTTTTTTGCACAAATGTAGCCCTTGGAGAGCTTTATAACATACACAAAAATGGTGGCGCCACCTGCAACCATGTTTGCACAGTGTCCATTTGTTCGTCTGCCTTGGGTTAAAATCACTCATATCTCTGCAGTGACTTGACTAATTCACCTGAAATTTGGCATGCGTATACATCCTTGATAGCTTTTCTGATTTTGTGACAGGTGGCGCCACCTACATTCACGTTTACGCTGCAGACATCCAAGCTCATATCTCGGGAACCGTTTGACCGATCAGGAAAATCTTTTTGCACAAATGTAGCCCTTGGAGAGCTTTATAACATACACAAAAAATGGTGGCGCCACCTGCAACCATGTTTGCACAGTGTCCATCTGTTTGTCTGCCTTGGGTTAAAATTACTCATATCTCTGCAGTGACTTGACTAATTCACCTGAAATTCGGCATGCGTATACATCCTGGATAGCTTTTCTGATTTTATGACAGGTGGCGCCACCTACATTCACGTTTACGCTGCAGACATCCAAGCTCATATCTCGGGAACCGTTTGACCGATCAGGAAATTTTTTTTGCACAAATGTAGCCCTTGGAGAGCTTTATAACATACGCAAAACTGGTGGCGCCACCTACAGCCATTTTTGCACAGCTCCTGTCTGTTTGTCTGCCATGGGATAAAATCACTCACATCTCGGCAGTGGTTTGACATATCTGGCTAAAATTTTGCAGGTTTATACATCCCCGACAGATCTCTTGATTTTATGACAGGTGGAGCCACCTGCATTCTAGTTTATGCAGCAGACATCCAAGCTCATATCTTGGGAACCGTTTGACCGATTGGGCCAAAGTTTTGCATGTGTATAGTTCTCACATAGCTCTTTATCATACGCAAAACTGGTGCCGTCACCTGCAACCATTTTTGCTCAGCGTCCATCTGATTGTCTGCCACGGGCTAAAATCACTCATATACATGTAGTGGTTTGACTTATCTGCCTTAAATTTTGCAAATGTATACAACTGGGGTGGCTTTCTGGATTTTGTGGTAGGGGGGGCAACCTTCATACACAATTTGGCTGCAGACATCCATGCTAATATGCAACACTTCACTCTATTTCCCCTTGCCACTTCACCATGCCTCACTTCACCCGTTCCACTCTGATTTAGGCGGATACACGTAGTCGCTTGTCGACTACCCGTATTCTAGTTCATTATTGGATCTATTGATAACTGACAACCCTGACGCGTTCTCCGATATCCGCGTTTTACCACCCATTTCTAATTGTGACCACTGTCCTGTAACTGGACGGCTTAGTTTTGCACCTGTCTTAAGGAGGTCGCACAGTCGAAATATATGGGATTTTAAGAATGGTGATCATCCTGGCCTTAACGAAGCTTTATGTCGTGAACGTTGGGATTTCATAGATACAGAACCAAAAGACGTTAACTCTTTAGCTACACTGTGGACAAACACGTTTCTGTCTATTGCGGCTCGTTTTATTCCCAGGCGAAAAGTGACTGTTCGACCAAGTGATAAGCCATGGATCACATGCGAATTAAAACGATTAATACGCAAACGAAATAGATTATGGAGGCGCTACAGAAAAACGTCGAATGAGGTCCACTTCCAGGTTTACAAAAAAGTACGTAATGAAGTAGTCCGCTTAAATCGTAAATCATATTCTGATTCTATGGAGAGTCTTAACGAACGGCTAGAAAGTTCTGACAGCAAATCTTTTTGGCAAAATGTGAAACATATAATTGGCAATAAAAGGGAAAGCGTTAATTATTCCTACTCTTTTGCAAGATGGCAAATTAGTTACTGATGACCAAGAAAAAGCCGAAATGTTTAACCAGCATTTCATCTCACTTTTCGAATCATCTGATTCTTCAAATCACACAAATGACACGAGTTTCACAACACAGTCAACACATAATGGACACCAACGATTATCCAATATTAACATAAATCCTGAGAACGTCCTGAAAATATTAATGGATCTGAATCCAAGTAAGGCCACTGGGCCTGATGATATTGGTCATCATCTGTTGCGCGCAACAACCAAAAATATCTTCATACCTCTCACTAAGATTTTCAACATATCCTTACAGACAGCCATGCACATTCCCGACCCCGTGGAAACTGGCAAATGTTACTCCAGTTTATAAAAAAGGGGGATAGAAACCAAACCACTATCGACCTATATCTCTGTTGTGTAACGTTTCCAAGGTATTTGAAAGAGCAGTGCATGATGCACTTTATGCATTCCTGGTAAGTAATAAAATCCTCATAGACAATAACTCTGGATTTATAAAAGGAGATTCTACTATTAACCAGCTTGTAGCAATAATGGATAAAATTTATCGTGGTATTGATACAAAATGTGATGTCAGAATGGTCTTTCTGGACGCCACTGCTGCATTCGACCGAGTGTGGCACGACGGTCTCTCCATTAAATTATCTAACTCGGGGATTCAAGGATCCATACTAAACTGGCTAATTGATTATGTTAAAAATCGCCACAAAAGAGTTGTTCTTGATGGTAAGGCGTCAAGCTGCATGGCAGTCGACGTCAGCAGGAGTCCCTCAGGGTTCTATTTTAGGTCCACTGCTTTTCCTTAAATATGTAAATGATATTAATTCAGGTATTGAATCAGATTTGCATCTCTTCGCCGATGATACATGTGTCCTTAATGTTGCTACTAATCCACTCTCCACTGCTCGTATAATCCAGCGTGATCTGAATACTCTTGAATGCTGGGCCCGGAGGTGGCATGTAAAATTTAATCCTACCAAAACTGTCGCAATGACTTTCTCTTCTCGTGTAGGTAAAACACATCATCAAACCTTGTACCTGAATGGCAAACCTTTATCTGAGACTCAAAGCCACAAACACTTGGGAATAACTTTATCATCAGATCTGTCATGGTCCGAACATATTTCCAATATTTGCATTTAAGCCAATAAAAAAATAGGACTACTAAGACGTCTGAAATATAACATGAGGCGACATACACTGGACCACTTATACAAGTCACATGTTCGTTCAGTCCTCGAGTATGGAAATGTAATATTCGATAATATGAGCATATCAAACTGTAAACAAGGGACCTATGGGTCACTATGCTCAGCTGACGTTAACCTTGAAGGTAAAAATCTAAAATAATATCAAATGGAGATAAAGTGTAAGAGGAAGAGGTAATAAAGGCCATGGTTGGTTTATATGATTGGTTTGTATTGATGAGCAAGAAATTGTTGCAAATAATATTTTGTGACCTGACCATGTGTTCCCTAATGTTGAAACTGAAGCATGTGAGCAGTTTGTGAACAAATGATCTGTACAATTACCATGATCATTAGTTGGCTTTTCGATTAACTGTTGACATTTCAGTAGTTTACACATTTGTTCAATCAAATCTTTTTTTGTATAATATAAATTATTAAATATGTTTTTTTTTATGAAATGTATACAGTTGAAATATAACTAATTAACAACATAAAACATGGCAAACAAAGCCTGATCTCAAATTCTGCTGATGCAGGAAAATAATGAACAAATGTTTGTAACAAATCCTCATTTTTTTATCACATCATTTTTTTTTTAATTTAAGTTTATATTTCTATACATTTTCAATATAACATATATATCTGAATATAAAAGTTGATTCATAATTCTCAATTGCATCATCATAAATCTCAATCTTGTCAGATAACACCACATCATGCATACAAATGTTTATTTATTTTTTACCACAAAAATATATCTTTTAAATCTGCAAAACAATAAATGTCTAAAAAAATACTTGATTTAGATTTCACAATTTTGAATTGTGTCTTTATTTATCCATAATGTGCTTCATATTTTATCATAATTTAAGCATACTGATGGGTTCCATTATGATTGGTAAAATCATTTAAAAGAAAAATGATTTCTTTAAAAATGTTACATTACACAACATTGCATCTTCTGGATTATACCTTGAATTACTTTTTTAAGGAAAGTTTTTGCATATCAGAGTGGAAACAGCATTACAATTAAGGAGATACAGTGAAAACAATAACAATACTGCATAACATTTGGTGGGTTGGGTTTGCGGGGGGGGGGGGGGGAATGGGGTGGTGATATCAGAATAACTGTACACCTGTCACAGCAGGGGATCTCCCCCAGTGACTGTAACAAATCAGAAACCCTGGCATAGCTGACTTCCAGTGACCTGGAGTGGGACCCTGCATCTGTAATCTGTAATCAAAGCAAATGACTACAATAGAGCCTCAAGAAAAAAATCAATAACTAGCTTAATTTTCAAGCTTTTACTTCCAAATTTCAGATTTAAACAAATTAAATATTTATGTTTACATGCTGTGAAAATTAAATCAATGGTACTTACAGGAAAAAAAGTGCCATCGTCAAAGTTGGGCAAAATTTAAGGTACTGATTTTATTTTTATGCTAATTACTTAAAAAATTTACAAAATTCAGATCTAATTTTGGGTAAACAATTGAATCTTAATTAAACATAGTTATATACTTGGGAAAATAGACTCTAGTTTCAAAATTTTTCATGTTAAGTGAGTAAATATTTTTCCTGATTTTTTACAAAGTCCATTATGTTTGGGCCCATAACTTAAAGAATTTATACTTAACAGACTTAATTTCTGGCATGTACATAGGAACTATATAGAAGAATATTTATGGTTAATATGAGGAAAAACAGATGAGTGGTTTTGAAATTAGGCAGTCCTGAAGTGTGAAAATAGGATTTAAATAAAAAATTGAGGTTTTTCCTTAATTTCTCAAAGGAACGAAGTCGCAAAGACCCAGTTTTTGGCTTGGTAGGAGATCTTGGGGACATCTAACATTATGCTGAATTTTGGATTCCTAGGTCTTACGGTTTCAAAACGTGCCACATCTACGGACGGACGGACGGACGGACGGACGGACGGACGGACGGACGGACAGACGGACGGACGACGGACAATGGACCACGACTATAGCTCAGATGACTTATAGTCAGCTGAGCTAAAAATCGAAAATATCCAATACGAGGCTGCTAAGCTGGTCACAGGAGCACTTCCAACAACCAGTTATGATAAACTTTTATCTGAACTTGGCTGGCATACATTAGGAAGCAGACAACAAAATCTAAGCTATGTTTATTCTATAAGTTATATCATGGTCTGTGTCCAGTGTTCATGTCACGATTAATGTGTGCGTCAGTCTCAGACGGTACACCTCGGAACCTAAGAAACGCTAGTGACTTGCGCCCGCCACGTGCAAGAACTGAAAAATACAAATCGTCGTTCATTCCATCTTGCACAGTCCTATGGAATTCATTAGATGCGTCATTTAAAAATGCAGCGTCATTAAATTGTTTTAAATCTTCACTAAACAGATATCTTGGCTTAGCGTCAGACCCCCATTATATTATAGTTATGAAAAAAGAAATCAGAATATTTTAATTTCAAGACTTAGGCTCGGCCATAGCTGCCTCCAAGATCATCTATATAGACATGGCCTGTCCGAAATTAATCAATGTCCACACTGTGGAATGGTTGAATCATCTGTTCACTTCTTCTTAATGTGTCCATACTACGGAATCGCACGACAGCTGCTACTAGAGCAATTACAAAATATAATCCCTGATATAATAACTTCTTTCATTTCAAATCCAGGCAGACAACAAACCGATAAATTAATGTCTATCTTGTTACATGGGTCATCAGATTTCAGTATAATAGTCAATCAGTGTATACTTGATCACGTCTTCACATATCTTAAATCATCAAGACGTTTTTTATGCTGAAAATGTCATGAAATGTAATTGTAACTGTGATATATTATCTATATTTTTTTAACATCTACCAGGGCCAATACCTTTAATCAAATTTATTTCAAATGTATTTATCAGACTTTGCTGATTGTTCATATCTTATCTTCTATAAATATGATGGATAAATCGTATTACGCATGATCGGTAACAGATTTCCTCGGTTTTGATATCTCAACATAGTTATTGAATACATATCATATATATTTGCATATTATTTAGACATTCATTGATATATTGTTATAACGGATTAGTTATATGCACAATTCTCTTTAATTGTTAGACATTTGTATATTGTATCTCCTGTTTGTAAGTTTGGAGAGTATACTTATATTAGCGCTTATAAGCGCTACTTGTACAATCCAAAAGAAATAAATATGTTTAAACCAACCCCCCTACCCCCGGACAATACCCGGGTTCTGAAACCTTTCAATATCAAATGAGGTCTCACTTAGTGTAAGATATCAGACTAAACTATAAAACACACACCACACGGACAGTCAACATCCCTCCCTTCTCATCTGTTCTGTTTTCGCCCCCCCCCCCTCCCCAAAAAAAATATCAGTCGGCATTTTAATCTGCCCTCCCTCTTCCTATCTCTCTGGTACAGATGCTGACATACATACAAAGAGTTAAGTACACAACACAAGAATAAATTTGAACATTTATTGTTGCCTATGAACCTCACATGTTGTTAATAGTCCATTTTTATGGCTAGTTTTCTATATCAGTGTATTATTGTATATATATTAACAAGTTACAGTTGTTATGTGTTGAAACATTTGAGCTCACAAAAACCGACCTGATTCCAGTCTTTTTATACATTCACTTTTATCTGTTACTGGTTAGTCTTCATATACATGTATATGCTAAATCAATCAAAATGTGAAAAACATCCATAACTGACAATTTTCATGAGAAAATTAGCGACGTTATGGCCATAAATGGAAGATTTTATAAACAAGTATATAACAGTTTATTTTTATATTCTTTCCATGCAGACAAATGATTTTTTCAATGTTTTGCCAATCTTTTGTTTATCAAAATTTTACGTTATCTTCTATTTCTTTGTTTGTTTCTTGGATAGTTTGCCTGTTAGCAGGGTTGCACAAAAACGCATAACTGATTTCTACGAAACTTCAGATAGGTGTGCCAGGTTTGATACCAGTCTCTCCAGTAGGATCGTTTTGCCTAGACCGAGGTATGCTCTTTACCAGGTGTCATTCTAGTTGTTTCAATGATTAATCTGAAATAAAATCAAACTGAACGCACACAGTATAAAAGCATAACAATGTACCTATATGTAGACTGGTATCCTGCACTAATTAGACCGTGCTTGTGAGCTTCTTAAACCTAATGAAGTCATGATACCAGTCTATAGTTAAAACTATAAGGTGTAAAATACTGGCCAGAGAACACCTAGATTGTCCTTAGTATGACTGAGCTATAAAGCATATACAAGGTTGCACAGATAACAATTATGTTAAATAAAGGCTTTGTTATCATGTGTGATAATTACGGGTTTTTCTATTATGATCATATCATGTTCCCATAAATAATCTAGCGAGATTCAGTACCCCATTCATTGAAAAAAGAAATTATTTTTTAAGATATAAAGAACAATAGCAAAACAAACAGCAGTTTCAAGATATACAGAACCAGATATTGTAATCTGTGCAGAGAATGCTGAACTGTACATGCATATCATGCAGAATACATACAGAATGTTAAATATGACATACGTTTAGTACATTTATAAAGTATGTTCTTTAAAGCTTTAACCCTTGTGCCTTAACAAATCTTTGACAAATCAATGAATAAACATTACACTTGGGCACATTAATACATAAAATGTTCATCCTATATTACTTTCACCATGGGAACGCAAACATGTTCATTTTACCTGAGATGAATGTCAATCATCTCTACACAGACATCTTATTATAAACAATCATACTATGGTAAAATGTATAACACTGCAACTTTGTACACATTAACTTTACATTTGGTGATAGCATTAACATAATTCTGTATACTAAACACCTCTTCCACACATAGGGTTACATCACTATCAATACTCTGCCATTTTCCCCCCAAAATTCAGTTAGGCATTCCATGAGAATCATAATGACAAATTAAGCATCCCTTGAGAATCATAATGACAAATTAAGCATCCCTTGAGAATCATAATGACAAATTAAGCTTCCCTTGAGAATCATGATGACAAATTAAGCATCCCTTGAGAATCATAATGACAAATTAAGCTTCCCTTGAGAATCATGATGACAAATTAAGCTTCCCTTGAGAATCATGATGACAAATTAGGCATCACTGGAGAATCATAATGACACATCCTGGATCACTTGAATCCAAGCTCCGAGTCACTGGTATTATAAATTTTTAATTACAACCCCCCCCCCCCCCAGTCCTGATAAAATAAACTGGTATATATGGGTGGTAGATGTATACTATAATATCATATTATAATCCCATCCCAAAAGTGCCTGGGTACAGTGAAATTTTTTGTCAAAATCCCAAAAGTAGATTGATTATACAAGTATTTGCCAAACTCTTTACCATGCGTTGTGCTGCCTAGCTTTTCATTTGACTTAAAGGATGCTGTTCTCAAGGTAACAATGAAGTAATATATAACAATCAAGAACCAATTATCACATACCTAGCAGCTAATTTAAGTTAACTGACATTACCTGTCCTCAACGGACCTTTTACAAAATCAGGCTTGGGTCAAGTACATGCACTTAATACTTGTACACAGGTTAAATTTTTTTTGTACCTACCCTGCACTTGTACCTGCCACCCATGTACAAAAAGTACATTTCAAGTACTGGTCAAGTGCAAGGCCATCTGTCCACTTAATAGGATGAGAATGTAAAGAATATCCAACAAGAATGAGACTGTTCTTTTATCTCCCTCCTTATGGGCCTCCAATCCCCTAATTTGAAGAAAAAAGACATTACTTCAAAGGTCACAGCATTCACAAATACTTTCTATTCCATATGATTTGGCCTTAAAAGAGAAGGTCAAGGTCAAAGGTTTCTGAACCACTGTGATTTTTCCAGAAACATTTCACATTTCAAGAAGATATACTGAGTGGTTGAAAAAGTTACAGCGTTCAGGAAATTATTTCTATTCTGGCTAATTTGACCTTGAAGACAGTCAAGGTCACCCGTTTTTGAAGGTTTCTGAGATATTGGTAGAAACATATCACAAATGAAACTTCATGAAAATAAACCAAGTGGCTCCAAAGTTAGTATTCACAAATAATTTCTATTCAAGCTGATTTGACCTTGAAGATGAAGGTCATGGGAGGGGATACATATTACTTTGGTACACTGATAGATCATGTTTGACTTGTATGTGCTCATAACACTTCTGTTGAACTTTCATATGTAAATTATTTAGAATATTTTCTTAATTCATCTTTTAAATAAAAAGTACTTGTACTCATACTCAAGTATGGAATCAATGTACTAGCACTCGAGTACACTGAAAGAATCCTGTGCCGATATCTTTTCTTGTACTTGCAAACTTTTTAGTTCTTGTACTCAAGTCCAAAACTCTGAAGTACTTGTACTCAAGTCCAAAACTCTGAAGTACTTGTACTTCAAGTCCAAAACTCTGAAGTACTTGTACTCAAGTCCAAAACTCTTGTACTTAACCCAAGTCTGTCCAAAATGGAATCTCTCATTTACCTTCCACAACCTATTGCCAATGGTTCATGTGGAGCTGGTGTATGCAAAAGAATGGGGTTATATTGTGTATCATAATTGGTGGGATACTCAATATGACTGTTGGCTAGCTTTATCTATAAATGCCAAGATAATTGAAACGCACCAATGAAAACTATCACAGAATCAAATTCATACTTTATTCAACCACATTTTAATTATCCACTGAAATACTCTGGTAAACATTTATAAAACATCATGCCAATATTTATATTTGCCTATTCAGTTCTTACTTCACACCTACAATGTATTGTAACAATAACAACACAAAAAGAGTCACTGTAAAAGGTTCAATTAAATTTACTTCAAAGCAGGTGTATGGTGCATTGCTGTTATATAACATAATATGTCAAATGAGGACATATATAGACTTTTAACCATAACTGCTTTCTGAATACAAAATCTCTAATATATCTTAGGTATTTTTATAATTAATTCAAAATTATTAAAATCATTCATGCAAATAACCATAAACAGTTCTGTGCCCGCACAGATATTTAAAGATCGGATTATTTTACATTTAAATATTAACTCCTCTCATCTCATCATTCATGCAAGTTCTTGTGACTGGAGGAAGCTATAGTATGCCATAAAATAACCTACAAAACATTTGAATATCTATTCAAATCACATTGTAATGAAAAATGGTTCTTCGTGAATATAGAAAGCATAACACTGATTTTACATGTTAGACATATTAACACTCTGAAGTACAGTAGAGCGCTGTTTTTCTGAATGCTTTAAAAAAAAAAATTTCTGAAATTTTAGATAGGGAACAGAAAGAAAAATTTATGGTTATTTACGAAATATTTCACAATCATACAAAAACATTACATGATTTTTTTCAAAGATTTTCTTTCAGAAAAGGACATATTCATGCCCTCAGGTCTGACATTGCTTCAAAACACTTTATTATTACAAGCCAGACCTTGATACTGTGGTTGGCTTCATATTCGCGAGGCTGAAATTTCGCGATTTCTCCATTTTTAATGTTTCGCGAGGGTTTCATTTTCGCGATCTCACCAGAACCTATATCAAATCTTTGGCAAAGCAATACCTGTGTGTATCATAAAATGAGAGAAGTGATGAGTTTGTAATATTCTTCTCATATAACGATGGGCCCGTACACACAGCACATACAGAGTAAATAAAATATAAGGGAACGTTTTCCTTAAACCTCCATGGATGAATTTTATCATAAAATTTCTCACTGTTCTTACCTATTCACATACAAGTATTGGCTACACTATATATATATATAGTGTATATATATATATATATATATAAGAAGGACATACTCAATTGGCCTATTATTCCCGAGGGTTTCATTTTCGCGATTATTTCCCAATCGCGAATATCGCGAAATTAAAACCCTCGCGAACAAAAAGGCAACCATAGTAAACCATGTATATCATGTTTATAGGGATTCAAGTGCCTGGACGCTGTTAATTATATGTCCCTAGCATTAATTTCTCAGGTCATAAAGAAACACTGTGTTCCCCAGGTGAACATGGCATTAAGTTAATCAGTCACTGTGGTATAAAGTTGCCTCTAGACCCCTGACCGTTTTTCAGAAAGTTCTGAAACAGCGCTCTACTGTTTGTATATTATTAATTGTATAAACATAGAGAGGTTACAGCATGTAAGCAAACATTTGTTATATACATCACATTGTAATTTTAAACAATTCAATCACAAGAGGTTATGTTTTCACTTGTGTTTGAAATTTCAGGATAATGTAATCATTTTGATGTTGTAATTTTGGTGGGATAACATGTTTGGGTATCTGAAAGAACCCTTGCAACAATTTTGCCGCTAGATTGATGAAGAGTTCAAATTATCAAGCACATGAGTGGCAGTGAAAGCTGTATGAATGACTTCCACCAAAATCTCAATAAAAATTTTTTTTCACTGCTGACAGCTCACTTATTTCAAATACTTGATAATGATTTCTAATTTTCAAGCTTGTGGTTTTATAAAAACCACAGGGATGGCAGCTGAAAATCAATGAATCTGTGAAAAGATAGCAGTTTCCTCAAACAACCTTTATAATCCCCCCCTAATTAATGACTTAAGGTGTACTCTGTAGCAGTGAGTATAATGTAATTATATCATCTTTAAATTATTTGGAGTAAAGCTATGTAACATTCTGAGCACCAACAGACATATATTTGTGTAATGTAAATATACACCTATACAATACCAAAATATACAACAAACATGTTCAACAAAAGAGAGGAATGCTAGGTGTACTCTGTTAAATAGCCAATGACTAACTTAAGATAAAGAAGCAAAGGCATTAACTATATTTTGCTAAACAAACTCTCAACAGACCTTTTCCATGAGCCAGCCTACAACACAAAATGTGTTCGGGTCATAACAGATGAAATATATTATTACTTTACTATTATTATATTTTTTATTATTAGCAAATTTCCAATACCAAATCTTAGGTTGCCAGATTCTTCTAGACAGGTTTCGAAAATAATGTCAAAGTACTCAAGATTTCAAGGAAAATATGGAACAGGCCCCCCTTAGGACAAGTAGTCATTGTTCCTGACACTTCAAAGGGGGGGGGGGGGGAGACCCTTACACTCAGTCATTGCCAGTAGGGTGCTAGTGAAATGGAAAAGGTCTATTTTTGTGTTTTACATACACTGTCCCTGAGTAACTTGTTCTGATTGTATTAATCTGGCTTTATTTAATATTAATTTTGAACAAAAAGACTAAACGATAACCAAACCAAGTGAATATAATTTATTTTCATACCATATTTATGTCACCAATTACTTTTCCTGGTAATTACCAATATTTATTTTTCAGATACATAAGTAGCAAATGTGAGCATGGACAGTATATAATTACTAACTTGATATGTATTTTTTTTTGTTTAACCAGGAATAATTGAAATATTAAATATTCTAAACTTGAATTACAACAACAAGCACCTTACTATAACGTCAGGAATGACCTATGAATTTCCCGTGCTTTCCTTTTTAACTGTAGTTGGTGCTTCTCTCTTGGATTTATGTTTGCCCAAAGTTTCTGCCACACTTTTAAAACTCTTCAGCAATTCATCATAATTTCTAAGCGTTGCCAGGAGTCCCTGTTCATTTCGAACATTTCCTGAAGCAGAATAATCTATGAGTGACCCATCCAGTGTTGTCATTTTACCCTGTACTGCTTGTATGATAGCATTCCCTGCACATATATCCCACTTTTTAATCGCTGTCACATGGAGGTAGGCATCAGCATTTCCTTTTACAACCTGTATTGTCTTGTAACCTGAAAAATAAAAAAGAAACAATCATTAGTATATTCATTACAAGTGACCCATGGGTCATGACGCTCAGCAGACTGACATGTTGACAATATGTCCTTGCACAGACAACTAATTAAGGTAATGTAGGTGGCATCATTGTTCATGCATATTAGCTTAAGTTCATCAAGACCCATAAGCACAACAAATCTGATGACAAACCAACCGGCCTTTCATGAGGATTCTGGCAATTTGTGTGCATTTTGCGTTATTTCTAGGTTGCTCAAACATACCCCAAAACTCTGAGAATATAGTTCACTGTGCCCTAATTTAAGGTTTCTGGGGAGAACTTTTGAGGAACTCTCAGGATGTCATATTAGAAGATTTTGGGCCCAAAGGTTATGATTTGTGCCCAACTTGGTATCAAATTTTCAATTATTCTGAGGGGTCCTTACATTTATAAGCCCCATAGCTCAGAAAATATGGGTAACAGAGACCTAAATACACATTTCCAAGGAGATTTTCATAGACCCCCCTGGATTTTAGGTTAGAAGATTCCAGGTCCAATGTTTATGATTTTTGCCCTGCTTAGGTATCAACATTATAATAATGCTGGGGTGCTTATAAGCCCAATAGCTCAGAGAATATGGGTAACATAGACCTAATTTCAGGTTTCCATGGAGACTTTTCATCTACCTCTCTGGATATAAAGTGGGAAGATTCTATGTCTAGTTGTTACGATTTGAGCCCTGTTAATAGATGACCACATCTTTTGAGGTCTCAAAAATAGAGAAAAATCATAAAAAACCCAAAAAAATACAGGTGGCGCCACCAGTCTGCAGAAACTGATGAAACCCTCCATGATCAATATCCATGTAAAGAATCATGGTGATCAATGCATTAGTTGTTCAGATACTTGAGCTTTTGTGTCAAATTTTTCTATTTTTCTGGGGGAACTGCGGAGCCCCATAGCTCAAAGAATATGGGTAACAGAGACCTAATTTCAGGTTTCCATGGAGACTTTTCATCTACCTCTCTGGATATAAAGTGGGAAGATTCTATGTCTAGTTGTTACGATTTGAGCCCTGTTAACAGATGACCACATCTTTTGAGGTCTCAAAAATAGAGAAAAATCATTAAAAAAAACTGAAAAAATACAGGTGGCACCACAAGTCTGCAGAAACTGATGAAACCCTCCATGATCAATATCCATGCAAAGAATCATGGTGATCAATGCATTAGTTGTTCAGATACTTGAGCAATTTTTCTATTTTTCTGGGGGGTACTTCGGTGCCCTTAGCTCAAAGAATATGGGTAACAGAGACCTAATTCTAGGTTTCCAAAAAGATTTTTCATGGACCTCTCAGGATGTAAAGTGAGAAGATTCTAGGTCCAGCAGTTACGATTTGTGCCCTTTTAAGGGACAGACGGCCGGCCGGACGACGGACAAAGAGTGATTGCTAAAGCTCAGATGACTTACAGTTAGCTGAGCTAAAAATTCTAAGGTTCATATCTGTGCAAATTTAAATATATCTTTTTATTGGATTTATTGGTGGAGGTATCCACTTTTCAGAGAGTGTAATTTTATCATAAATATGGCATAAATGTCATCCCCCATTTTATAAAGCACTATATGCAACCCGTCAGGAATATTGCATCCACTTAAACTTTGCTGTTGACATTTACATTCTATGTAATAAAAGGATATTTATGATTATTTATTGCTCTTTCTTTATGGTGTTACTTTCTCCTAGAATTCTCCAGCTTTTTTCCTCTCTGATTCACCCTGCTGCTTCTGGACATTTTTGACTGATCCTGAAGTCAGTATTCACCCAGTTCCAACCACACACAGGTGTTCAAATGCATGCAGTTTATTTTTTTTAAATATTCATAAAAATAAATGTTATTCTGAACATGGACAGACCCAAATGATGTCACTTTTTTCTCTGAAATACACTTCAAGGGCTTGCTTGCAAACAAAAATCGTGGACAATAATGCATATTGTGATAATCGCAATAATTAGAAAGTTGACAATATGCTTACCATGGCTGTCAGACATCGTGAAAATACCAGATACAGGTGACCATCCCAACCCTAACCCTGCGCCACAAAAGCAGTAAATTTACTCTTCATACTTTCAAGTCAACTACACCTTCCGAGACTTTGATTCAGTGAGCTGCTCAGGTGTCTTTTTCACAAATAACAAACAAGGCAACTGAACGAATCAATCGGAGACCATTGAGAATCTGACCAATTAAATAAAGCCAAAAAAAACTTCTGGTGCACAAGTTCTTATTCAGGTGGCATGTCAACAGTGTATTAGTTACACTTGGTACATAATATTTGATTTTGGCCCATTTACTAGCAGGCTTGTACATTTTTCATGGAAAAGATGCCAGAGCAGCTCACTGAATCAAGGTCAATGAATGCATAGCTGCCAGAGGTTTGATATATGAAGTTGAATTAACATACTCTCTGTACGCTCTTTACACAGCGTTTTACCTATAGGGCTACTACCTATATCGTAAGGCCCTGTTTGTTATGACCTCGTATCCTGAATTGCTACACCAGAGGGGAGCACTGTATTTTTGTCCAATCAGATGAGACCTTGTGCTGGAAGACAAGGCCAAGTGAGGAATACAGGGAGCCAATCATGTTCATTTCATTCTGAGTGACAGCTCATCGCCCCACCAAACCATCTGAACAGGCCACAGGCTCAGAGAGAATTGCCCCTGACATGGTTTGCTTAGGGCCTTGGGCATATAGGATGCTCAGCCGGTGAGCTGTAATTCAAACGAAACGTTACAACAAAGGCTGTGTGCACACCTCGCTGGCTGGTTTCAGTTCTGCAGACAACAGATACATGGCTATGCTAACACAGTCATAATGTCAACTGAATCGGTCGATGATGTGAGAATGCAGAGGAAGCAATTTAAATTCGACCGGAAACTCATCAAGCGGCGCTTGAAGCGCAGCAATGGGCGGAGCCAGGATGCCTGTCGAGTGTTTGTTTATTGGCATCTGATTGGCTGCTTGTCACATCATACTCATGTTTATTTCAGCCGACAACGAACTGTAATCTGGTGTCTAAATATATCATAAACGTTCAAAGCTGGCAGCATGAAAATCATTGGCTTCTTTAGAAGCGCAAGATTTCTGCTGTCTCGGGAGCGTAACTCTCTGAGGCTCATATTGTTTGTGGACAACCATCCATCACAAATTATTGAAGCATAATGGAAACATTGCCGATGACAGTGATAAATATGTTTTATCACAGACTCTGTACAATCATTAGGATAAACATGCAGGGTCTTCATGTGTGTGCATTTGAAACACTCTTCTGTTTTCAGGATTTTCGTTTTGGAAAAGGTCCCTTAGGGACACTACTTAAAGGCAAGGTTGGGAATACTGTGCTGTCAAACAAGTAATTTTATGAAAATATTTTTTGCATATTTTGCATTAGGACGCATGACCATATAAGTACAAATTTGGATAATTAACATAATTTTCAAATCTACAGCTGATAGTGTCCTAAAATTCAGGTCAAGGTCATAAATATAGTCTGCACAATGTGCACATCCAATATACCAGTACCATAGGCAATAGTGAAAAGCTGTAAATTCAGGTCTGAATTTACAATTTATGATTATAATATGTTTCTTTCAGTTAAACAGTCATCCACTGCATGCATGTGTGACAATGAGTAGCCATCTTGAGTAAAGTATTATAACTACTAGCACATACCCAGTCTTGCTTAGCTCACATAGTTCCAAACAGTTTGCACTACACAACAAAATTTGCATTGTTATTTGTTTTTACAGAAGTGTGTACCTGACCTAGCCCTTTAAATGGTACATCAATAATGTTGTTATGGTGACTGTATGTCAGTGTTTTAAATTTATTAGGTAAACATCATTTCAGCAAATTCACTTTAGTGACCTGGAAAGTGGGTCAAGGTCATCCGTTTGTGGAACCAGACTTAGCCCTTCATATGGTGCATGAAAGGTGTGAGTACGGTGATTGTGCCTAAAATTCTGTTCAAGTTATTGCATTAACATGGTTTTAATCAAATCTTGACAACTGTATCAAGGTTATCTATTTTCGGACATGATCTGGCCTTCACGTGAAGCATCAATAGTGATTATATGGTTGACTGTGTCTCAATTTGTTTTCAGGTTTGCATTAACACCATTTCAGAAGGACAGACAGAGGAATGGCCTGTTTCTTACCATTTTATGTACCTTAGAACACTGTGGAGTACAAATAAAGATAGGCCTCACCTGCCCCTCCTGCTGGTATAATCTCTGTATCTGCTCCCAGTGCTGTCTCAGCAACATCCTTGACTGACCCAGCATGGGACCTGGACACAATCAGTTTCTGAGTCTTTTTCTCAGCGCTATCTTTCTTCAACCACTGAGGGAGTATATTTTTGGAATAACCCTCTCCATGCCATCCCCAATCTATAACACACCAGAGACACATGTTAATACTAGATGTGTCGGAACGACACGAATGCCCCCGCCTGGGGCAAATTAGAAACATTTGTAAAATTTTGAAAAAAAAGTTCAGGAGGTGTCGTATGGTCAAAAGTAGGTCAACAAGGGCAAAATGCAAACTCGATCTGTAACGGGTCATTATCAAGCAACACACCAAAAATCATGCCAGTATATGCAGGCACTGTGAAAAAAAGTCCATACATGTGCATTTTCCATAAAAATTTCTGTCTTTCATGAAATTTTCTATGTTTAGGAGCCGTAAAACAATCAAAAGTAGGTCAACCGGGACGAAACGCGAACTCAATCTGTAACTGTCATTATCTGCCCACACATAAAAAATCAGGGTGGTATCTGCAGGCATTGAGGAAAAAAAGTCAGTACATATGCATTTGTTATGAAAATTTCTATTTTTCATGAAACTTTCTATGTTCAGGAGCAGTCAAATGGTCAAAAGTAGGTCAACTGGGACAAAACAAGAACTCGATCTGTAACTGGTCATTATCTGCCTACACACCAAAAATCAGGCCCATATCTGCAGGCACTGCGAAAAAAAGTCCATACATGTGCACTTTTTTATGAAATTTTCTATGTTAGAGCACCGTCAAATGGTCAAAAGTAGGTCAACTGGGACAAAACATGAACTCGATCTGTAACTGGTCATTATCTGCCCACACACCAAAAATCAGGCCAATATCTGCAGGTATTGCGAAGAAAAGTCTATACAAGTGTATTTGTCATGAAAATTTATATTTTACATGAAATTTTCTATGTTCAGGAGCCGTAAAACAATCAAAAGTAGGTAAACTGAGGACGAAACGCGAACTTGATCTGTAACTGGTCAATATCTGCCCACACACCAAAAATCAGGCCAATATCTGCAGGCATTGCGAAAAAAAGTCCATACATGTGTATTTGTCATGAAATTTCATATTTTTCATGAAATTTTCTATGTTTAGGAGCCGTAAAACAATCAAAAGTAGGTCAACCGGGACAAAACGCGAACTCGATCTTTAACTGTCATTATCTGCCCACACATAAAAAATCAGGGTGGTATCTGCAGGCATTGAGGAAAAAAAGTCAGTACATATGCATTTGTTATGAAAATTTCTATTTTTCATGAAACTTTCTATGTTCAGGAGCAGTCAAATGGTCAAAAGTAGGTCAACTGGGACAAAACAAGAACTCGATCTGTAACTGGTCATTATCTGCCTACACACCAAAAATCAGGCCCATATCTGCAGGCACTGCGAAAAAAAGTCCATACATGTGCACTTTTTTATGAAATTTTCTATGTTAGAGCACCGTCAAATGGTCAAAAGTAGGTCAACTGGGACAAAACATGAACTCGATCTGTAACTGGTCATTATCTGCCCACACACCAAAAATCAGGCCAATATCTGCAGGTATTGCGAAGAAAAGTCTATACAAGTGTATTTGTCATGAAAATTTATATTTTACATGAAATTTTCTATGTTCAGGAGCCGTAAAACAATCAAAAGTAGGTAAACTGAGGACGAAATTTTCTATGTTTAGGAGCCGTAAAACAATCAAAAGTAGGTCAACCGGGACAAAACGCGAACTCGATCTTTAACTGTCATTATCTGCCCACACATAAAAAATCAGGGTGGTATCTGCAGGCATTGAGGAAAAAAAGTCAGTACATATGCATTTGTTATGAAAATTTCTATTTTTCATGAAACTTTCTATGTTCAGGAGCAGTCAAATGGTCAAAAGTAGGTCAACTGGGACAAAACAAGAACTCGATCTGTAACTGGTCATTATCTGCCTACACACCAAAAATCAGGCCCATATCTGCAGGCACTGCGAAAAAAAGTCCATACATGTGCACTTTTTTATGAAATTTTCTATGTTAGAGCACCGTCAAATGGTCAAAAGTAGGTCAACTGGGACAAAACATGAACTCGATCTGTAACTGGTCATTATCTGCCCACACACCAAAAATCAGGCCAATATCTGCAGGTATTGCGAAGAAAAGTCTATACAAGTGTATTTGTCATGAAAATTTATATTTTACATGAAATTTTCTATGTTCAGGAGCCGTAAAACAATCAAAAGTAGGTAAACTGAGGACGAAACGCGAACTTGATCTGTAACTGGTCAATATCTGCCCACACACCAAAAATCAGGCCAATATCTGCAGGCATTGCGAAAAAAAGTCCGTACATGTGTATTTGTCATGAAATTTCATATTTTTCATGAAATTTTCTATGTTCAGGAGCTGTAAAACGGTCAAAAGTAGGTCAACCGGGACGAAACGCGAACTCGATCTTTAACTGGTCTATATCTGCCCACACACCAAAAATAAGGCCAATATCTGCAGGCATTGCGAAAAAAAGTCCATACAACTGTTTGATTTCGGAATGACGGAAGGACGGACATGGGTAAAACTATATGCCCCGGCCACTTTGTGGCGGGGGCATAAAAATCTGTGCGTTACATTTTTTTCATATATCTTAATGTATCTTGTAAATAATATACAAATTAACTAAGTACTGAGGTTTATTTCTATAAAAACAAGGCCTACAGGCCGAATGCGAACCTGTGCACTGGGAAATACACCAGGTATAATGCTTCAATGCTGGACCATTACTTTTCATGTATATGAACTATGCAAGTACTAAACATTTTGAATAAGAAACAATTACACAAACATCACTGCTGAAATTCTGGCATAGGTGCACACAACACTAAAAAGATTGTAGCTGGCACCACCAGTCTTGTATACAACAAAGCTATCAGAGATATATACATACGCCCAATTTCAGACTGATATATCAAACCCCTCCTGAGAAAAACGTGTGCAAAAGTCATGGTAGGTGGCGACACCTGTCTTGTGAGCGAGAAAGCCATCAAAGACACATAGACAGGTCATAATATCAGGCCAATACATCAAACTTACCTTGAGTCTGATGCATGGGGCTGACCAGGCTTAGGTGAGAAAGGCTGTTGCCCCGAGTGAACTGTGACAAATTGCTTGCTCAGACTACTGCACTGAGTGAACTCATGACCTGCACCTGGCTAGACTGAGTGAACTTTTGACCTGTACCTGGCTACACTGAGTGAACTCTTGACCTGTTGCATAATCTGACACAGTTGGCAGTCTGCCAAAGCTATAAATAGATCCAGACTGACCTCTAGCCTGTTGCCAAATCTGAAATAGTAGCCACACCATTGCATAAGCTCATGCAGGGGCCCTGCCCTGAGGGGCTTGACACCCATGAAGTGATCACATGGTGCCCATGAGGTGTTCACATGTCACCCATGAGGTGATCACATGCCATGTGCTTGGCTGCACTGATTGAACTCTTGACCTATATCTGGCTGCACTAAATGAACTCTTGAGCTGTTCCCAAATCTGAAACAGTTGGCAGTTTCTCAACCTATTTAAAGATACAGATTCAATCTTGGCCTGTTGGTATATCTGTTTACACATACTGTAAGACTTTGGTTAAAATTTCTTTTTTCAAGCCGACATATTCATAAACTTTTTATCAAAATATCTAGAATAATAAAAGATGCAGTACTTTTATTGTTAAAGGTCCAATAGTTCTGCCAAAAATCATTCTAGTAAACTTGAACAAAGGCCACCTAAGAATAATTTTTGTGCAATGTTACAGAAGATATAATTGAAATAATAATTTTGTAGAAGAACACTATCGCAGTCCTTAGTTTGAAAAAGACATAATAATAGCCATAAGACCAACTTAAGCTTTTCACAACTCAACCAAAAATCAACAAACTCAGTATATTCTGATATGATTGAAAGAACCATGTCCTAGGATAATTCTTTTGAAAAATTGAACAATTCAACTTGACAGTTTCATCATTAAGCTGAAAGAGGCTAAAA
This sequence comes from Sipunculus nudus, assembly GCA_026874595.1. Classification (NCBI taxonomy): domain Eukaryota; kingdom Metazoa; phylum Annelida; class Sipuncula; order Golfingiida; family Sipunculidae; genus Sipunculus; species Sipunculus nudus. The sequence continues at coordinate 15,180,274 of CM049309.1, forward strand.
TTATGTTTTTTTATGAGTTTTTTTGCCCATAAAAAACAGGTCAATGTAGGTGGCACCACTAAATCTACAACTTCAAATATGAGTCATGTGACCAACATTTGCACAATACCTGGTAATGCTAGCTTCTGTCATTTCTGAGAGTACTATGTCAGTATGCTTACTTGGCCGAATGACTGTTCAAATTTGTGTAACTCCACTAAAATTCATCAAATGCAAACCATTTGAACAAACTTGAGAGGGCTTGCCTCTGGGATCATTTATGTAAAATATTTAACAATTTGGCTGGACCGTCTACAAGAAGACGACTTTTAAAATATTGTCAGCTTTTTCCTTATAAAATCTAAGTAAATGCAGATAGCAAAAAAATAAGCTGAATCCCACAAAATTTGATATGTGACAGATTATTGCATAAAATCTGGGAATTGTAGCTCCTGCTATTCCTGAGAAATTATGGATTAATGTACAGATGACCAATGACCCCCGTACAAAAATAGGTCAATTCAGGTGGCGGCACCAATACCTGAATTTCATATATGACTCATGTGACCAACACTGGCAAAAAATTTGGTGATGATAGCTCTGGCTGTTTCTGAGACTGTCATTTTAGTATGCTTTTTTGGACAGATGACTAAGTTCAACTTCCTGAAGAAAATAGAGTGAGATGGTATAAAAAATTATTTCTGTGAAATATTGAACAATTTGGCTTGAGTGTTTTGGAAGAGAAGATTTTTTAAGGTTTTTTTTTAGCTTTTTCTCTATAAAATTTAAGAAAATTTTCAGATGGCTAATTTTTTGCATTAAATTTCATGATGCTAGCTCCAATCATTTTCAAAATAGTATGGGTAAACGTACAGAAGACAAACGCCGCCACACCATCGCATTAGTTCACAGGTTCACTAAAAATTAATACAGATGCAAATTGAATGCAAAATTGTAATACAGATACATCTCACTGATGGCAAAATCTTGAATTAATTTGACTATGGATACCAATTATTTATAATCCATGTACAGCCGTCTGTATATACCCACAGAGAGCTGTAAAGCTGCGATTGTAAATATTGCCTGGCATGAGGAATATCCAAAAATCATAAATCTACATTTTTTAAAAGCTTTTAAAAAACATTCTTGTCAATATTAACCATAAATAACCTGAAATCTAAATGTCTAGAGGCATGATGTAATAAATGCTGATAAACTGGTGCCAGTCTAGATGTATCTAGCTGTATCTGTGTATCTGCTTCACACAGCTAACATATATGGTAAAACAAGGGACCCATGGGTCACGGCGCTCAGCTGATCGTGATTGGACTATAAATGTTTCTCCACTGTGATACTATATCGAGTCAATAAAGCTTATGAATATCATGTACATGTTAGGCTATTATAAAGGAATGTAATGTAATATGTGAGTAAATGATAAATGAAATTACCTGACTGATGGATTAATAGAGTCAAATAAAGTGGTTTATTTTTTATTTATTTAGGAGGGGTTGAAAATTGTGATATATTTGAGCAAATATGAATGCAATGACAGCAGTAATAAGCAGTAGTAGAATGATGATAAGGCTATTTGTTGAAGGATCTAAAGTGTATGGTAGTCTGCAAGCGTTCAATTTGACAGATAGGATGTTATGATTAATTATGCTGATGAAGTGATTTATGAATATGTGACTGTATGACACAATATCTCTTTAGTCTTGACAAGGTACATTATTGTGATGCCCACTATGTCTACATATTACACAATATTGACATAATTTCTGGCATGTACATAGGTACCTATGGACGAATAGTTATACAAAATATTAAAGTATGAATATATCTGATTCATCTTGTTCTTGCTTACTGAGGCTGACTTTGGGATGGGGTTCGGAGAAGGGAAAAGCGAGGGCAGCACGAAGGTGGATGTAGAAATATTCTATTGTAATGTTTTTCATTTATATAAGAATATGAAAAGCTAAGAGGAAAGGGGCCCTCCTACTTGGTTATAGTAAAGTTCTAAATATATGATTGCAAACTAATACTCTAACAAGACTGTCATGAAGAAAAACAGTAAAAGTTTTGAGATACTGTGATGCATATGAAAATTAACAGATGGACAGGCAAGTGGACAGAATGGACTAATACCTTTATTTCACTTTCAAGAGAATAATGCATTTAAGTTTAAATATAATCCTATTTTTTTAAGCAGATCCACTTTTTCCATTAAGAAGTTTTTATCTGAATCATTTTTTTTTTATTTACAGGTTTATAAATTTTTAATTAAAAAACCTGAAAATAAAAGTTAAAATATTAAAATTGTTGCAAAAGTTGCAATCATTATATATACATAGTAAAAAACATTGGGTCATATTATGCATACACATATATTTTATTATTTTTAAATCATAAATGTTTAAACTGATTTTAAAAGAAAATAATGCCACAACATGGCATCTACAAGAATATTCCTTGAATCACTATTTAAGTTTTGCACATTGGAGTTTTCAGGACATGCTTAATTTTATTCACCAAAATAAAATAAAAGTAAATTTGACAAAATAAAACATCTTTTCAAATAAAGTATACACACTGTTGGTTGAATGAGGGACAAACAATATCATTGTGCTAATTACTATCCCAGTTTTAATTAATTACTGGAATTAATAGTCAATTTCACACCTGGTGAAGTTTTTACTCTTCTGAAGTAAGGAATTACTTATCTCATGAACATCCAGACTTTCACAGCAATACACCACTTTGTGGACACAATTAAATGTACACTTTAATCATTGTAACCCTGGTGGTTCAATACAAAATCTAAAATGTAGCATATCCAAGAATAAAATAAAATACAGAAAAATTATAACATTCATCTAGTTTATGCACCAGCTGGGGGGGGGGGGGGGATGAGTGCAGGGCGAGGGGAAGCCTGCTAGTAGTGGCCAAGCTGGGCCAAGGTAAGCTGCCTGGGGTGGGTTACATAATGCAAGTGAAGGCTGTACTACTAGGTGGGCTAGATGTAAACAACACTTGACATGGTGTGTGAAAACATGAATAAAAGCTAGTCATTCCAATCAATTTCTTTTGAAAGTTCAGATTTTAAAAGATTAAATCCTTATGCATATATGCTGGGAAAATTAAATCAACAGTGCCAAAGTTGGACAAAATTTAAGGTATTGTTTTTTATTTATGCTAATAACTTGAAAAGTTTGCAAAATTCAGATCTTATTTTGGGTAAACAATTAAATTTTGATTAAATAAAGTTATATTCCTGAAAAAAGGTCTCTAGGTTCAGCAATTCTCATGTGAGTAAATATATTTCCTGATTTTTTAAAAAATTGCATTATGTTTTGGCCCATAACTTCAAAATAATACTCAATACTGACCTAATTTTTGGTATGTTCATAGAAAATGTATAAAAGAATGTGAATACTAAATACAATCAAAAACAGATCAGTGGTTTTGATATTAGGCAGCCTTGAAGTGTAACAATGGCTTTTTTTATGGAAAACAGAGTTTTTTTCCTTAATATCTCGAAGGAACAAAGTCCTAATGACCCAATTTTTGGTATGGTAGGAGATTTTGGGGACATCTAAAATTATGTCAACAGCCTGGGGAGCATAGAGATGTGCACTGAATGACCTACAGTCATCAAAGTGGACTGCTTGAAAATGTAAGGGAATACAAGAAGAGCCTCCAAAAAAATTCAATAACTAGCCTAATTTTGCAGCTTTTATTTTCAAATTTCAGATTTTAACAGATTAAATCCTTATGTATACATGGTGTGAAAATTAAATCCACAGTACTTACAGGAAAAAAACGTGCCATGGCCAAAGTTGGGCAAAATTTAAGGTACCAATTTTATATTTTTGCCAATATTTAAAAAAATTTAACAGATTTTGATCTAATTTTTGGTATACAATTAAATTTTGATTAATTAAAGTTGTATTACTGGAAAAAAGTCCCTACCTTTAACACTTTGGGTCTTAAGTGACAAAATATCTTCCTGATTTTTTTACAAAGTGCATTATGTTTGGGCCAATAACCTTTTTAAATTATATAATACTGACTTAATATCTGGCATGTACATAGGAACTATATAGAGGAATATTTATGGTAAATATGAAGAAAACCAGATGAGTGGTTTTGATATTAGGCAGTCCTGAAGTGTGAAAATAGATTTCTAATAAAATATTGAGGTTTCTCCTTAATATCTCAAAGGAACGAAGTCCTATTGACCAAATTTTTGGCATGGTAGGAGATTATGGGGACATCTAACTGTATGCCGAAATTCAGATTCGTAGGTCCAACGGTGTCGAAACGTGCCAGTCTTACGGACGGACATCCAGACGGACGGAAGGACGGACAGACAGACGGACGGACGACGGACAATGGACCATGACTATAGCTCAGATGACTTATAGTCAGCTGAGCTAATGACTCAATTGAACCTTTATAATTCAGCCAAAATTCATTCTTTGGAACCATAAAAGACAATTATTATAAGATTTATTCAGGGGATTATTCTTGTAAAATATTAAACAAATTGGCCTCAGTAGGGTCAGTCAAAAAAAATTTTACAGGTTTATAACTCATATGGGAAAATACAGGAAAATGGCTGAGTTAAGCTTCCTATAACTCAGCCAAAAATCACTGAACCAAAACCATTTGAACAAACTTGAATTATCAACATCTAAGGATAATTTATGTGTGAGATTAAAGAATTTGGCCCAGTGGTTTTTGAGGAGAAGATCTTTGTAGCCACTGAGCTAAAATGGGCTGTTACAGCATATGACTAAATTCAGCTTCCCATAACTCAGCCAAAAGTCACTGAACTTAGACCATTTGAACAAATTTCAGAAAGCACTACCCTAGGATCATTTCTGTGCGATATAAAACTATGTGGCCATATGGTTTCAGAGAAGAAGTCTTTTGTACCCGTCAGTATGATACGGGCACTGATGACCCCCATACAAAAAAGGTCGATGCAGGTGGCGCCACCAATACCTCAGATTTTCAGATATGTCTCATGTGAACAACATTGGCATAAAATTTGGTGATGATAGCTCCAGCCGTTTCTGAGATTGTAATTTTAGTATGCTTTTATGGACAGATGACTAAGTTCAACTTCCTGTAACTCGGCCAAAAATCACCGAACTTAAACCATTCGAACAAACTTGAGAAAGATTATTCCAGGAATCATTTCTGTGAAATATTGGACAATTTGGCTGAACAGTTTCGGAGAAGAAGATTTTTAAAAAACTTTTTTAGCTTTTTCCCTATAAAATCTAAGAAAATGCAGTTAGCCAAAAAATAAGCAAAATCCGATAGAGTTTTTTAGATGACTAATTTTTTGCATAAAATTAGGTGATGCTATCTCTTGCCGTTTTCAAGATAGTATGGGTTAACGTACAGACGACTGACAACGGCCGACGGACGTCGGACGACGCCACACCATCGCATAAGCTCACAGGTTTGCTAAAAATTCTTTGCAATTAAACATTTTAAGAAGGATAACCTGTTGTGTAAAATCATGTTTACAGGTCTCAGTATGAACTTTAATGAAGCACAGGTCTCATCTGTGTGAAAATCTGAGGCTTTAACATGCCTAAAACAAAAGTCAGTAATGAGCTGTTTATGAGGAAGTTTATTAACCTCAAATAAAAGAAGAACATCAGCAAAGGAATACAAAGTGCAAGATACCTTACGTGTCATATTTTGTTCTGTAAAGTGAGCAAAATATTGCAATACATGCTGCTGATGCAGTATTATGAGTCTGAGATAATGCATTTTGACAGCTCCAGTGATCACAATACAAGTATATATTACAGACAGTACAAGGCGAGGATTTCTTAAGCAGAAGCCTGCCACCAAACTTTTTGATTAACTGAAGACCTAGAAGTGGCAGAACAAGCTATAGGGTGTAGATCAAATCTGGTATATGTAGATATGCACACCATTTCTAACAGCATTTTCACGTTCATCAACTTATCAAATTGTCATTTTCCTGAAGTTACACAAAAGTATGCTATTCGGTTGGGAAATATAACAAGGGACCCATGGGTCACGGCGCTCAGCTGAACGTGATTGGACTATAAATGTTTCCCCACTGTGATACTATATCGAGTCGATAAAGCTTATGAATATCATGTACATGTTAGGCTATTATAAAGGAATGTAATGTAATATGTGAGTAAATGATAAATGAAATTACCTGACTGATGGATTAATAGAGTCAAATAAAGTGGTTTATTTTTTATTTATTTAGGAGGGGTTGAAAATTGTGATATATTTGAGCAAATATGAATGCAATGACAGCAGTAATAAGCAGTAGTAGAATGATGATAAGGCTATTTGTTGAAGGATCTAAAGTGTATGGTAGTCTGCAAGCGTTCAATTTGACAGATATGATGTTATGATTAATTATGTTGATGAAGTGATTTATGAATATGTGACTGTATGACACAATATCTCTTTAGTCTTGACAAGGTACATTATTGTGATGCCCACTATGTCTACATATTACACAATATTGACATAATTTCTGGCATGTACATAGGTACCTATGGACGAATAGTTAGACAAAATATTAAAGTATGAATATATCTGATTCATCTTGTTCTTGCTTACTGAGGCTGACTTTGGGATGGGGTTCGGAGAAGGGAAAAGTGAGGGCAGCACGAAGGTGGATGTAGAAATATTCTATTGTAATGTTTTTCATTTATATAAGAATATGAAAAGCTAAGAGGAAAGGGGCCCTCCTACTTGGTTATAGTAAAGTTCTAAATGTATGATTGCAAACTAATACTCTGACAAGACTGTCATGAAGAAAAACAGTAAAGTTTTGAGATACTGTGTTGCATACGAAAATTTATAGTTGGACAGGCAAGTGGACAGAATGTACTAATACCTTTATTTCACTTTCAAGAGAATAATGCATTTAAGTTTAAATATAATCCTATTTTTTTAAGCAGATCCACTTTTTCCATTAAGAAGTTTTTATCTGAATCATTTTTTTTATTTACAGGTTTATAAATTTTTAATTAAAAAACCTGAAAATAAAAGTTAAAATATTAGAATTGTTTCAAAAGTTGCAATCATTATATATACATAGTAAAAAACACTGGGTCATATTATGCATACACATATATTTTATTATTTTTAAATCATAAATGTTTAAACTGATTTTAAAAGAAAATAATGCCACAACATGGCATCTACAAGAATATTCCTTGAATCACTATTAAAAAGTTTTGCACATTGGAGTTTTCAGGACATGCTTAATTTTATTCACCAAAATAAAATAAAAGTAAATTTGATAAAATAAAACATCTTTTCAAATAAAGTATACACACTGTTGGTTGAATGAGGGACAAACAATATCATTGTGCTAATTACTATCCCAGTTTTAATTAATTACTGGAATTAATAGTCAATTTCACACCTGGTGAAGTTTTTACTCTCCTGAAGTAAGGAATAACTTATCTCATGAACATCCACACTTTCACAGCAATACACCACTTTGTGGACACAATTAAATGTACACTTTAATCATTGTAACCCTGGTGGTACAATACAAAATCTAAAATGTAGCATGTCCAAGAATAAAATAAAATACAGAAAAATTATAACATTCATCTAGTTAATGCACCAGCTGGGGAGGGGGGGGGGGATAAGTGCAGGGCAAAGGGGAAGCCTGCTAGTAGTGGCCAAGCTGGGCCAAGGTAAGCTGCCTGGGGTGGGTTACATAATGCAAGTGAAGGCTGTACTACTAGGTGGGCTAGATGTAAACAACACTTGACATGTTGTATGAAAACATGAATAAAAGCTAGTCATTCCAATCAATTTCTTTTGAATGTTCAGATTTTAAAAGATTAAATCCTTATGCATATATGCTGGGAAAATTAAATCAACAGTACCAAAGTTGGACAAAATTTAAGGTATTGATTTTTTATTTATGCTAATTACTTGAAAAATTTGCAAAATTCAGATCTAATTTTGGGTAAACAATTGAATCTTGATTAAATAAAGTTATATTCCTGAAAAAAAGTCTCTAGGTTCAGCAATTCTCATGTTAGGTGAGTATATATATTTCCTGATTTTTTAAAAAATTGCATTATGTTTTGGCCCATAACTTCAAAATAATACCCAATACTGACCTAATTTTTGGTATGTTCATAGAAAATGTATAAAAGAATGTGATTACTGAATACGATCAAAAACAGATCAGTGGTTTTGATATTAGGCAGCCTTGAAGTGTAACAATGGCTCTTTTTATGGAAAACAGAGTTTTTTCCTTAATATCTCGAAGGAACAAAGTCCTAATGACCCAATTTTCGGTATGGTAGGAGATTTTGGGGACATCTAAAATTATGTCAACAGCCTGGGGAGCATAGAGATGTGCACTGAATGACCTACAGTCATCAAAGTGGACTGCCTGACAATGTAAGGGAATACAACAAGAGCTTCCAAAAAAATTCAATAACTAGCCTAATTTTGCAGCTTCTATTTTCAAATTTCAGATTTTTACAGATTAAATCCTTATGTATACATGGTGTGAAAATTAAACCCACAGTACTTACAGGAAAAAAACGTGCCATGGCCAAAGTTGGGCAAAATTTTAGGTACCAATTTTATATTTTTGCCGATATTTAAAAAAATTTAACAAATTTTGATCTAATTTTTGGTATACAATTAAATTTTTATTAATTAAAGTTGTATTACTGAAAAAAAATTCCCTACCTTTAACACTTTTGGTCTTAAGTGACCAAATATCTTCCTGATTTTTTTACAAAGTCCATTATGTTTGGGCCCATAACTTTTTTAAATTATATAATACTGACTTAATATCTGGCATGTACATAGGAACTATATAGAGGAATATTTATGGTAAATATGAAGAAAACCAGATGAGTGGTTTTGATATTAGGCAGTCCTGAAGTGTGAAAATAGATTTCTAATAAAAAATTGAGGTTTTTCCTTAATATCTCAAAGGAACGAAGTCCTATTGACCCAATTTTGGCATGGTAGGAGATTATGGGGACATCTAACTGTATGCCGAAATTCAGATTCGTAGGTCCAACGGTGTCGAAACGTGCCAGTCTTACGGATGGACAACCAGACGGACAGACGGACGGACAGACAGACAGACGGACGACGGACAATGGACCATGACTATAGCTCAGATGACTTATAGTCAGCTGAGCTAATAAATATTACATTCATGGTTGAATCACCTGTATTAATACAGAAGTAATTAATGATTAGGCTGGTTTTACTCAGAAAGTTTGACTCTCTGTCCATCATGACAGCATGACAACGGAAACTGCAGCAGCCAAATCTGCTTCAAACTTCAGGGAAACCACCATAAATTTTGTGTAACAATATTTTGTCTTCATTATTCAGCAAATAAAACATGACCATATAAGGCTCTGATGTCAATTACTACCACAGACTAAATACTTTGATCCGACCCTTGGAATGGGTGTTCTATTATGACTTGTATCTTAACTCACATGCCCCTATCCGTTTATTTATAAAAGGACAGAATGCCATGTTGTCATGGCTAGGATTACTCTGATATACTGAAGAAAGCACGAATAAAAAACCATAATAAATACATAAGATTATTCTCACAGGTTTCTCCAGAGAATGGGAAATGGATGACTCCAAGGATTGGAGAACCCCTGACTGACGCACACACCATGGTTGTCACATACCATGTCAGGTTTTCTGTAAAGAGACAGAGTAAGTTCAAATGAGAGGTACAAGTCAACATGGTTTACAGCTAAAATTAAAAGTGCTGCCATAACTGATTCTGATATAGAAATAAATGGTATGTATCACAGACTACTAAATAAAATAAAATATTATACATAATATTACTCAATTTTCTGCTACTGCAGAAATGATCAACAAGAAAACAACTCAAAAGTATCATTATATATATTGCATTATTTATATAATAATTCAAGTCACCAAACAGCCAAAGCATACAGTTGATACATAGGAACAACAATTTTAGAGCTCAGTGAATGCCACATTAGATGTTTGTAATAAGGGCAATATATGTTTAAGGGAAATACCGGCAGTGCATCTGAGTTTTGAGCAAACCTCTTCGAAAGAACGGTGCATTTTTTTACACTATGGACTACAAATGCAAACAAGATTTGCAAAATAAATGTAAAGATATCTTGACTTTAATCACAGAAAGTGAGCTAGAGAAATGTTATTGACATAATTTGATGTGTAGGTGACACCTTCATACCTGTATACTCTTGTGTAGCATCAAGTGGATCGATCCATACAGCGATATCTTCCATTGGAATGTTGCGATCGGGCAGGTGGGCCAGTTCAGGGTTATTTTTATTAGGTTCTGCTATACTCCTTAACTGTGGTGGCTGTGTGTCATGTTCCTCTGAAATAACCTGAAAAGAGGACAGGACTGGGGTAAATAACCTGTAACAGAGGATGGGAGTGGGGTAAGTAACCTTTAACAGAAGACAGGGCTCAGGTAAACAACCTGTAATTTATCTGGAGTACTTGACTGGAGTGATTGTAATTATGATTTATAAGTAAACAAAGTTGCTTGTTCACAAAATAAATAAACATTGTTTGCCATGTTTACCCCTGTCAGAACCTTTTAAATTTGTGCTTAGATCCAATGCAAAATCAAGACTTTCTTATTGACATTTATAAGACAACTCTTTCAAAAGACAGACTGTCATAAGTTCCATTTCCCCCTGATTTAACACACTCTAAAGCAGCCCATAAACTGATCCCTAATCATTTGATCATTCATCATTTGATTAGCAGTGTTTTATGTAGTAAAAGTGGAGAACCTTACCAGTATTACCACAAGTGTCTACAATATTCATAAAAATATCACAAAAAGTCAATGAGGACCATGATAGAAACCATAAAATATATATATCTTATCAACCTGTGCAAAAACAAAACCATATCTGTTTCAGATCTGTATCCACAGCTGTGAACTTCTTACATATGTATAACGGTGCTGATGAACAATAAAGTGATATTAGAAATGATAAGCAGTGGTTCAGTACCGGTATGTATGTTTATCTAGACTAAGTTCACTAACCATGTACAAAAACTACAAACATGCCTTGTGATGTAATAACCAGTAATAGAAATGCTGAATAAAAGAACATATATGACTAAAAACAAACTTTTTGGTACTTCAGTATTCACAGCTGTCCAAACTTATGAAATTCAAACAAAATACATAAAAAGCTAACCATGTTTCATTGTTCTTTTTGGTCATGCTTTAAATAAAGTACTTCTGAATCTATGAAACACCTGCAAGTCAATTAAGGTTGAAAATATTTCATTGGATTCAATTTAAATTCATATCCAACATTATATTTTCCATTCTTCATCTCAAAGCCCTCAGTTGTTTCATGCACACTATTTGATTTAGGAAAAGTTGTTTTAAAAGTTAGGAAAAGTTGTTAAAATAAAAAAATCCTCCATAAAATATGAGGGGGGAGGGGTGTGTGTGTGTGAAGTAAATTAATTTAATGACAATAATTTTGGGAGGTTGGCTTTTCCCCTTTTATTGAGGGAGTGGGGGATTCTACCCATACCCCTTCTTCTTACCACTCTATTCACATTTACAGCTCATTTGTCTATTTTTATAATACATTTTGACTTGATATTTTTTAACTGTATGTAGAGTCAGCAATCTTGGTATATAGACCTGCTTCTTTTTAATGCAAGCTGTTCACTTAGTTAACAAGAATTCTTTTTATGATTGTCTCCAGGACAAATCAGCTCAGGTATTACCCTGGACCCTGGATCCCTGGTTTATACATACTACCATGCCACTTGTTCACACCAGAGAAACAGACCATGTTTATCACACAGCCTCAGGGTTGGTTTTCTGCCGGGCAGATAGGTATTTCTGCCCTGCCCAGGGCAGAAATAGGGCAGAAATACCTTTCTGCCGGGCAGAAATAGTTTCTGCCCGGCAGAAATGGCAGATAGATAAGACAGAAATTGCTACATATGGCAAGGGGTTATCTATATAAGATTTATCACTTGAATAACAATAATATAGTGTGAGAAACCATATTTAATAAAAATCTGCTGAAATACATTTATTATAAATAAATATATATACATATGTTTCCAAATTTTGCATACATCAAAGTGTAACTGGAGTTGGAAATGCATCTTATCCATCATTATCAGTTACAACTGACTTAACATCACAATTAAACACATCCTTAGCTTTGCTGATTGATTCCTGTGCCAACGCTGTACAGTTTGCTGCAGTCTTTGGCTTAGATCCAGTATCATGGCTGTCCAGAAAATATGTCTGGTCATTCACCTGGAGGCATGTTGCTATCACCGGCTCATTGTGTATATTTGACCACCCATCCTGGATGAGAGAGAGTAGCTGACTGTCCACTGGTATTCTCTTTCATGGCTTGCTCCAGTTCTGTAGTGACCTTGTCCAGAAGATTACCAGCAATAACTTTTACGTGACGGAGGTGTGTATCCAGGACGTAGCATAGCGACAACTTTCAGGAACTGTGCATTTTCAGCAACAGCAAATGGAATATTGCATGCATAGAACAGTTTGGCTATCTCTTTATCAAGTGACGTCTTTGTTGATGAACTGGTGCGTATGAAGCTGTCAGTCACCTGTGGCTGTAGTTTGGCATCAGCTGATGGAGTTGTTACAATACACTTTTCATTATCCATTGGGAAAGAGTCCTCTCTTTTCCTTTTTGATGGAGGTGGCTGTTCAGAGGCAACACATTTTTTATAATGTTCTCTGAGTCTGTATGGTTTAGGTAATTGTCTGTTTCCACAGTTGCTGCATTCAGCTAGGGTTTTACCATTAACCTTAACCTCAAGGAAATGTACCCATATAGGGTCTTTCTTTCTTCCACCTTTGAACATGATTACTTACACAGCCTAATGACAATGTGTCTAGTAGTAGTGTTCAAGTGAATGATTATCAGTAATCCTCAAGTATCATTATATAAGGTGAATTACCTGCACAGTGTCCACTTGTCATGGTTAACCTGCCTAAACTTCCCATTGCTAAATTGCCTAAAATGCCCATCACATGGCTATTGTATTGCTTTCCCCTGTTTGTTATTACAACGGCTCAATACAGGACTGGGGCAAGGGGAGTGATGATGTGCATGGCTGGAGATAATTAGTGATGTACTAATCTCACTAGGTACAATAGTCAATTACAAACATGTCATTTATTTGATACTGTTTAATGTCACAAATAGTTATCTTTTTCCTCCTTCTTTAAGTAGTTGCTCTTTTTTTAAAATATGTTTACCGCAGTTTCAGGGTATTTCTGCCCTAAGGGCAGAAATAAGGGCAGAAAGGTATTTCTGCCGCCCGGCAATTGCCGGGCAGAAAACCATGGCAGAAATGGCAATGGCAGAAACTTGCCAACCCTGCACAGCCTATTATCTCGATCACCTGCTACCAGTGATTACATAATCATGGACAACCCTGATTTAGGCTCAGGTCGACCAGTGTTTCTAGCCAAGCTCAGTTTGCAATTTTTTTTTTCAGATTTGCGATAAAATGTTAGTGTATTAATATACTGTGGCTGGATTAATATTCGCGGTGGTTTAAAATTCACTATATTCACAGTCGGGGCAATACCGTGAAAATAAAACCACGCAGATTTAAATCCTTGCTGTCATGGGAAAATAAGTTTCTGTAGTTGTCACCAGATGGTAATTGTGGGCATTAGTGGAAAATAAATATAATTCAAATGAGGATCATGTTGATCGCAGCATGCGACGACCATGTTCTAGCTAGACTAGCTTTAAATGAAATTTATTTATTTATTATTTATTAACATGCAACTAAAATGTTTGGGACCATTTTTTGTATTGGTCATTTAAAAACAGCAAAACAATATCACAATTTATTCTCCCCGCTTGTAACGCTTTGTCGGCTGTCGGTCGATCTGATCATTCGCAAACTATGAACAACTCTGCTTTTTCTTCACATACACACTCGCGGGGATCAGGCAGACCTTCCGTGCGCGTCCACTTCAGGGATGGCCCCTTCCATAACCAACTTGTAATATCCATGGAACGAGGTTTCATTAACATAATCCAAACTTGATATGATCAAGGTAATGTGTAGGGCCCTATTTATATTGATATGTAATGGCCAAGCCATGAAACCAGTGTCCCTTTGAAGCGGCATCACCAGGTCCCGGCAGTGACAGTCGTTGTAATTTTAGCAAAACATGAGCATCTATTTGTACTCATTCCATGTAAAAATACCCTCAACATAGAGAGCTTGTTTAAACAAGACGGGGCCAGTTTTCCTGTGATGACTAACACGATTTCTTTACCAAAGCACTATTTTTTTTTATCACACCAGCACCGACAGGTGAAGTGAGGGGAGGGCCTTCTGTTAATTAACTCTGACCCGAGCTGGGAAACCCCCATTAATTAGCTTACCAAAAACAGTCATGGCCGTGAGCGTGGTCAATGAGGCGATAAGCAGATACTAATAACTTTGGGTAAAAGAGAATTGACAAGTATTTTCTTCACTTTTTCATTAACTCTTCACTAGCATTTTGTGTACATACTAGACAAATATCTACATGGTGCATGCAGGCAACCTTGTTCATATCCTTTGTTGGTTACTCTTTACTGATCAATGAGGATTATGCCACAATGAAATTCCTGTTTAAAGGCTGGAGGTAGACCACCTTGCCTGCCCAGCTCAACTTCAAAGGCAGAAGGGATGAATGCTTGGTAATAACCCTTGCTTGGGATAGGTAACTGCTCTGACAGGGTTGACAGCTTTGTACATACAGTTGACCCCAGCCTGGTGTCCATTTCAAGTATCACACATTTAACTAGAATACCTTATACCAAGTACAGGTACCAGGTACTTCCTACTCATGACAGCCAGGTACAGGTACTTTGAATTTTGTACCTAGGTACAGGTACCTGGCCCCAACCCTGGTTGTTCCAAATAGATGTATAATCCCCTAGCAGTGTAAATTTCATTCATTGTAAATTTAGGAGGCTGAAACACAGCATTTCTTCAGAACAGATTCAGACTACTGAGAAATATCCTGGGGTGTCACACACTGACTGAAACACTTTAAACAAACTTCTTGTCTGACCAGAGTCTATAATATTCATATTTATTCATTTGTATGTTGTAGGGATTGTATTACTATATATGCTGATGATGAAAAAACTTGTAAACTTGCATAACCTGGAAACTGGTTAAACGGTCCAAATGACCAAAATCGCAAGTAAAAGGGCTTTGCGTCTCGAAGTAAGGTCATTCACAAGGATCGAGTTCGGCTCTCGAATGGCATGGCTGGGTCTCCGCTGCTGTGATCAGTGGAGGGAATGCAGGTTGCTTCTGGCTTTGTGACTGTGGATGCTGTAGCTTTCTAACAAGGACAACCCAGGAGAGAAGATGGCGCCCTCTACGGCTCCCTGCTTGGCTTGGCATGGCACTGCGACTGTTGGCTCAGAGGACATGCTTAAGGAGCGCAAAGGGCTGAGGTCTTGACCGCAGCAACCTGTAGCTGCTCGGTGAGCGTATACTTCTTTTGGCTGGCTTGGTATTACTAAATGGTCCGTTCCTGTACCCCTGTCCACCTGAATTTTCGCGATTATCTCTACACAAGACAAACTTGGCAAACAAAATTGCCACCAATGGCATAAAGAGGCAAAAGCATAATTTTTGGTACCTTACCTACTCACAATATAAATATTATTTACTTTACGGCCTGGTTGACATGTCTTAAATATATCCTTGGTTCATGGCGTCCCTAATATGCGGCCATTGTTTATCCTTCTTGGATATTTATTTAAAGTAATGTGACGTAACAGTGAAGCGCGTGCACGCGGAGAATACAAGTCTCGCTGTAAACAGGGGTCGGCAGCTCTTGATTATTGGTTCCGTGAATATTGGTGCCTCTTTAGTGCGTCACATCTATTATGACGTCATCACTATCCCCTGATATGCCCATTTAACAGATTAGTGGCAAGATGTTGCTAAAGAATAGACTAGTTACTCATAAAATGGTTTTAAATTGTTTACAGGAAAATTACATAAGGTAGGCTATTATTTCCATAATAGTTAATTACGCTTTTTTCCTCTTTCTTCCCCAAGGTCAAACATTTTTGGCGTTGTTTAATTCACAAATAAATAATCGCGAAAAAACAGGTGGACAGGGGTACTGGAACAGACTATAATTATTATTTTTAGGCACGACAAAGAGTATTGCTGTTTGAAAAAATTTTGACAGATCCATTGAAGATTGGCACAAGACATAAGAATATATGAGAGTATACAAAATTTATCAACGGTATGTTTCATAAATACCAATCCCCATGATAACGCAGAAGCTGACAGTGGAAGGGGTGTGTCCAAAAATGGCATTACTGATTACCCACCTATTTTTCAACCTGAAAATCAAAACTTCAGTTGACAGTAGCCACCAAGGGTGACTATAAAATGTTACATATATCTGAGAGTCGTCCGTTAACGGTGCAAGACGTTTCGTCGGCGCAGGCGGCAAAGTTGACAGTTGTATAATATTAATTTAACTACAATTTACACAATTTTAAATATCATATTGAATTCGATACTTTACCTTTAGCCCTGGGAAAGCCTTATTAAAGCCGTACATCATGGCTCTGTGAGACTGTACATCCCCCGATGTCAGCATCTCTTTTGCTCCTTCATCAGTTTTTCCCTTCACCTTTTCACTGTAGTCGGGTGCAGTGCGGATTTCGTGAACTTTTAGACCTCCCCTCTTGGCTAATTCTATACTGACTGCTAGCAGCTCTCGCATATTTAGCTCTCTCTGTGATTTAAACCAGTTGGGGATGCCGATAAAATATAATGCGCCTGCCCCTAAAAGGATAACGCTTAAAGTTACCCCAACAGGGTTCAGCCTGACATTCACCGCCATCATCTGTGTGTTGTTCGTTTGACAACTTGGCACCGGAAGTAAATATTATTAGACTGGTCTCCGCTCCATAAACTGACACGTGTCACTGCCATTTACATTCAGAATATAAGTCGCGTTATAATGGGTAAATAAATATGACTGCTATACAATGTAGACACAATTTATTGAAAAGTTGAAAAAAAACACACGTCTTTTATTCAGGATTTATTTGTACGATCTCCTGAAAAAAATCTTCGGAAATATACAATAAAGTTATCATATTTATTAAAATTTGGTTAACAGTACAATTTCCAGGATTGAAAGGCAGTCTTACATGTTTGTATATTCTATAGTTAAAACATCATGTAAAAGAACATGGAATTAAAAATATGACTCTTTTCAAGTTGCACCAGTCTAAAAGCATATATATAAGCTCGTGAAAAAAATATTGACCGAAGATTATTAGGCCTAATTTAAGTGATTCAAAGTTTATCATATTATTCATTAAATGTATGCGAAGAAAGAAAATGGAAATTTAAAATTGAAAAATCACTTTCACAGAATTATAAACCACCGAATTGACAATTGTAGTCCAAATTTAAATAAACGAGTAGAAATTAATTATTCATATTCCTTTATTGCAATTGATTGATATATATTCTACATTATAAAAAAAGTCAAATATGTACATGTATATGCTTATTAAGGGTTTTCAGAAGCGATACGGCCACAAAGACCCACCGACAGCAAAAAGAATCGTATTTTATTATTACCGGTGTACTTGTGCATCCATGTGCAAGTAGGTATATAGGTGTGCAGGTATGTATATAGGTAAGTGCTGCCATCTGTTATGACAATTTGGAACTAGATATAATTGACCGTTACAGGGGGTACCCTTAGTGGATCCAGGGAAGCTGAAGATCCTGGACTCACATCTTTTCAACTGCCGCAACCTTTATGAAAGGCTCGAAACCATTTTTTTATGTCTGATTCCATAAAACCCTTTTCCATATCTCACCTTAATCACGTTTTCTCATCATTCTTCCTGGCTTAGGCCTAAATTTGAAGCTCCCCTTTACTGCCCTTGAAATGCTGTAAAATAATGCCAGGGACAGAAAATTAAGATACGAAGTAGCTGAGTACACTCTTTTTCAAGAAACTGATCGTTCTAGAGTGCCTAGGAACTTAGGTTAGAAACAAGCAACATCTGCCCCCCTTACCCCCCCCCCCCCACCCCAGACCCCCCCCCCCCAAAAAAAAAAAAAAAAAAACTCCACTTGTACTGCATGTTGTTTGAAATCATAACTCAATCCGCCTCTGCGGAGACTTTTCCTCCGCATCCTGATCCGGAGATCTCCTCTGAGACCCCTTGACCGATTTCCCTGTAAAACTGTCATTCTGATAAGAATATGGATTACGATCTTGCATGCCTAAATAAGGCCTTGACAAGACCCGCCCATAGAGCTATAGACATGCACATTTTCAGGCGGATACAACAAGCCACTCATGAGATAAATGCGTAGATGTATTGTATGAATACGTGAATATAGTTGGCGCCACCTGTCTTGTGTACGAGAAAGCTACACAAGATGGATGGACAAACACAATTTCAGACCGATAAGTCAAACCTCTCCTGAGATTTGAGTGATTTTCATCCAAACAGATGCACACATGGACAACAAGCAAAAACGATTGTAGTAGAGTTACCAGTCTTGTATACAAGATAACGCTATCTAGGATCTATGCACCTGCCATCTTTCAGGCTTGTATTTTAAACCACTCCTGAGATAAATACATGAATGTATTCTATGAATGCATGACTTAAGGTGGCGTCACCTGTCATGTGTACGAGAAAGCTATCCAAAATGGATGAACATGCATACCTTCCAGCTGATACATCAGGCTGAGATATGAGTGTTTGTTGCACCCAAAGCAAATCACGGATGGACGCCACGCGAAAACCATGGCAAAGGCGCACCAGTCTTGAGTACGAGACAAATATATCAAAAATCTATGAACATGCGCAACATCAGCCCAATACATTGAGCCACGCCTGAGATATATGCGACCAGCTGATAAACCCGGTATACCGGGCTTTTTACTGGGGTTATAGAGATGAATTAATTAAGATGAGGAATGTTGGCTCATTTTTTATTCTAAAAGTTAAAAGAATATATAGATTTTCAGTGGGATACTGTCTCAATAAGATATATAAATATTTTTTTTTGTATTTATTATGCGGCGCTGCTCTCGTGGCAAGAATTCATATACCGGTATGTTTACCTTGAAGACCATGTGAGTTTTATATTTTACATTTGCGAAGCATAATGGGGCGCGGGGGCATTTAGGTTTTCGACGATCTTTGACTGGTTACGATTGTTGGACCTATAAAGAAGGGGTTGATGTGAGGAAGACATGAAAGAAAAATTAAATGTAAGTTTTAAGGTAAGGAAACTATTCCAGAAGAAAGATACAGAAACATGCATACCTCGTTAGTAGCAGTGAAGTCGCAACCGTTTCAGTTTTCGTATCAGACCAATTTAGAGGCCTGGAAACCGCGCACCAACCCGCACCCGCCCCTTCTCCGGAAATGTGAACCTTGGATAAGGTTTTGTCATTAATCCCAATTTGTTGAACCCCTTTTTTTTCAGAAAGCGAGATCAATGTGTTTTCACATTTACTGACCACGCACATGAATCAGAGACTGGGTCAATTGTCAGGCCAAACATGCTTAAATTCCTCACTGCATGAAAGGAGGGTTATTTAAAGCACAATAGTCCTTTATCCTGTTCTGGGGGGGGGGGGGGGGTAACAGGCGATCCGGTCTTTGCCGAAGACAGTTCGGCTGTTTTCGGTTGTAGTCTCCACCCAAGTCAGAAAAAACGCACAAATCACTCAAAATGATGTGTACATTAAAATTATTTATTCTCGTATCAGCGGTGTCACTGCGGGAACAATAACCTTTAAAATGAAGTTTGGCACCGTGTCATTCGCAACGCGGTTTCACAGAATATTGGAACAAAGGTGGACCAAATCCCTTTTATAAGTATCACATTATCGTTAAAAAACGCGCAGATGGACACTACGCGAACATGATGGTAGATGGCGCCACCAATCACTGTTGGACACAAGTTCACATATGCATTAATAAGATCGGTCCAAGGATCTTAGAGGAGTTCTTCGTAGAAGAACGCGGCGGCGCAGCAGCGGTACATGGTTATAGTGGTGGTGGCGGCGGAACCTGCGAACCTCTGTTTCGGCGGATACAGTATAGAGAATGATAGAGGTAAGGGTATTATTAGAACCGAGTCTTGACAGACTCATATACATATATAATTTGGTTCACAACGAATAGACACGTACATGAAGATATTAAAACAGCTTTTGAATCCGGAAACTTGTCAACTCTTGTTAACTGTGGTTGGCTATTTATTTATACTCGAGGGTTTTAATTTCATGAAATTCGAGAAGGGGATATAATCGCAAAATAAAACTTTGTGAATAAGACGCCACATCTGCACAGGTATCTATGACATCTCACGTATAATGAGCCGGTAGAGTCAATATTAGTATACATTTTATGTTACCCATAATTCAAAGATTGATAAATCAAAGAATACCAATCAGGGTTCGTAATACTTTGAAAATTTCACCATTTCATCGGAAAGGCATTATATCAGGTTTGCCTTCCCGCAGAAAAAAATGGCCTTTCCGCAAAAGGTGCATCCTACCATCGTATCGAACCGTCAATCAAACTAAGCCAGTGTAAACCTGATTCTTCATCTTACATGCCATCCTACATACACACTTGCATGTAAAAAGAACTGAATGTTTTCAATAATCGCACTGGTATATTAGAAACATGATTGTGCAGTAAGAAAAAAAAACAAGAAAAATATAAGAGATGAGGGTCTTACTGCCGGAAAGTATACGAAATTATGGGGAAATATATATGGACTCGATGGAGCACCACCTGGGAAATATTTCGTTTTTGTGTCATGTTTGTTCCTACGTATATCAGCTACCGACGTGTAAAATATCTGCGTTCACCTTTCCAAGGGATTTGTGGAAAATGAAAAATGCTTTTCCGTGAACTTGTTTTCCTGTCCCAGACAGACGGAAAGGCGTTATTAAGAGCCCTGCCAATACTTCTGTGTATCTGCCTTTAATGCATAAAGAATTTCAACCCTTGGCTCCTTGTGCAATTGTTAAAATTTTGCGTGCATATTTTGTAACTTATGTGATAATGTTTATAAGTGGAGTGTACATTTTGTGTGTTAAGCTGTATTTCCGTGTATCCGTAAATCTTGTACGTCTCGTACGCAAAACAATCGCATCCCTCCTTTTAAGATGATCTGTTTCCATGTTTAAGTTTTTTAACCTGCTCAGCATGAGTATCCGCAAACACGGACCGCATCGAAACGGATCGGTGAGCGATCCATCCGTTTTGCGGATGGCAAAATGCTAACATTTCCCAACAGTGCCCCGGCGTCAGGTCACCGGGTGGATTAAAGATAAAATTGTGCATATGGCAGTTTCAAAAGAGGCACGCGAAAGGGTATCCGCAAGAAAAACGTAGGTACCTATAGAAACAGTTTTGCGGACTGCGCACTATGGAGTGTACGTACGACTTTTGCGGATACGATATTTGCGGATACATGGAAACACAGCTGGGTGTCGTGAGGGAGGGATGAAACGCACAAATTTTTAACAATTTGATTTGTTTATAATTCAGTCATCCAGATACTTTGAAGTTTCTTCATATTTCCCTCAGTCGTTTTTCAATTATGAATCTCACACTGAGAAAATTTAAAGCCGGCTATTCACTGTAGGTAATTCCTTATCTCGACTCTGTAATGGATGTGTAGGCTTGTTTATCAACAAATTGTTAATTAACACGGTACCTACGCCAATGTTTACAAACAAAATAACCAGGTTACCTCAGGTAGTTGGTTGCAAACGTGCGGAATTTGAAAGATCAATAGTTGTCAAAAGCCCTTTGTAAAACTCTGCAAACATATTGTTGAATGTGTTTGGCTTATTTTGGCCCAAACTGCGCAACCCGTATGTTATAAACCGGTGGGTAAAAAAAAACGAACAGTCTGTTTGAAGTTAGATCAGTGTTTTTTGGTCTCAGTAATTTTATTAAGGGATAAAGCTAAGATTCCTTACGTTGGTAATACAGAATGCAGCATGCGGAACGCTTGTTGAGAAATTTTTCTTATGAACCCGCACGGCAGCATGCATGTTTTCTATGTGTTGCTCCTGGATACCACGCGGAACCGGCATCAATCGCTACATGTAGGGATTCGTTTTGACGGATACACATTCCGCATGCTGGGTCCTCGCATAAGGAATCTGACCTTTTGTTTAGTCAATAGCAATTTTATATGCATTCCGTATTCCCTATATAAGGAATCTTAGCTTTAAGGGATTATCTTTCGTCAATAGACGTCAGACATCGGGATAGGCACCTTTAAGAAACGGTAACCATCAGTGGAAGCATCATAAGTGATAGCCTGCAATATAGTGTTTTGAATGTTTGTAAATAAGTGATTTAAATAGTTTTATTGTGAAAAATACAGTGTTTGAAACTTACACTTTCGCATAAACATATAAAAAAATATGTGGCGGGAGTGAGGAAACTATGATATGCTAAGGGTTTGTACTCTTTGTCCAAAGGGGCGTGATCTGGAGAGGATTGTGAGGGGAGGTCCATATTTTTTGGTTCGGGGGTGGGGGTTGGGGGGGGGGGGGGGGGGGTTGGCTTCTGTCCGTTCTCCTGTGGTTTGCGCCCATCACATTTTCTCAACAACCAAGGAATATGTGCATATAAACTAAAAACAGCTTACTCTTTAATGAGCATGATATAATGTACAAGTTTTTCTTTATAGGTTTATGCTTGAAAAGAGTTCTAATATTCTATCCTCGTTCATACTTCGAATAAACCCGCAATAAGCAAATGAGTGTTTAAAAAACTTATCCTGTGTTATTTAAAAAAATTCGTTTTATTTTAATATTTCATATAAAAGGGTAAATATATGGAGCGTCAGAATTTCGGATTGCGGCGAAGGCGCATTTAAGCTGAACACAGAGACATCTTACGGCGGTTGTTGGCATCCTTTAGAAAATGAATGAATATTATTTTCATTACGTTCGGCATTCACTACCACTAAAATTATCGTCAAAGTTGACCAGTTAATATACCGGTTAATTTATGTGTAAAGTGACCTCAAATAAACTTACTCAAAGTAAAACTCGTTTATGCTGGTCCACTTTATTTTTAATGAACACAATATTAAATTATAGATGATTTCTGGTTTACGAAACTGAATTTGGAATTGGATCACGTACATTTCAGAAATCAACATGGTGTCGATGGAGGTAAACAAGGCTCTTGTCTCTTGTTAATAAGACGGACGATAAATTGATTTTCCATTGTGTGTATGTGCGTCCATGCACGTTTATCAGGTTATAATATGTCTAATGTTTATAAGGGCTTATATCGGCCATGTTTGTAAACACAACGCAGACTTTTTCTCTTTCTTTATAATCGAACTGTGGAAGACTTTAAAATACTTATAGATAACGGAATTTACGATAAGCATTCAGATGAAAGTGTGTCCTATACTAAGGTCATAGTTGACAGTTGTTTAAATGCAGGTTGATACAGATCATCATTGGTATTGAACTGACTGAAACTAGTTGATCTAGGCCTAGGTCTGTGATAGAGAGAATGAGAGAAAGGGGCGGGGCAGTTTGTCAAAATACAGACCAAGCTACTTGCCGGGTCTGACTAAATACCCCAACGGACCCAAACAGACCCCAACGGACCTATGAATTACCCCAACGGGACTAAGAATGACCCCAACGGACTTAATTAAGCCGAGTGAGTAGTGTCATACTCACAGTGACTTTTGGAATTTCCATTGATTTCATCCGATGAATGATCTTGAATGTACAAGATTTTAAGAAAAAAAAATACTCTTATGGCTGTAAGGATGAATTTTATGATCACATGATAAATATAAGTACAATGCTACTAAATAAATTTGATCCTCATGACAGTTTTCTGTAAATCATATCAAATCATGGCATGAGGGTTTTCTTTTTTTTTTAATAAATAAAATTAGTGTAGATATATGAATATAGAACTTTATCTTTATCTCAGTAATCATATGTTTTAAAATGTATTGTTAAAGCTGCACCACCAATAGCTACAGGCCTGGAACGCAAACCATTTATTTTTAATTGTTTTTTTATTTCTGAATGTTCTGGCTACACCACTATTTACCAAGTTTGGGGCCAGGTACTTGTACCGGTACCTAGGCACAAAATTCAGAGTACCTGTACCTTACCTAGATGTCATGAGTAGGAAGAACCTGGTACCTGTACCTGAAACTAAAGTACATGTACCCAGTATACAATACTCCAGGTACATGTGAGATACTGGAAATGTAAATCAGACTTGGGGGAATTACATGTAAAAAGCTGTCACCCCTTGTCTGGGCAGCTACTTATCCCAGGCGAGGGTAATTATTTTAAAGCTTTTATCCTGGCACCCTTTGAAGTTGAGTGGGCTAGCTTGGCTATTGACATGCAGGTCTACTTCCAACCTGTAAACAGGAAGTGGGTAGGAACAGTGTTGCTCATGTGCCCCTTGTAGATATGTGTTGTTTAGTTAAATTAGTTCACAGAAAACTGGTGAAGAGTAAATGAAGAGGCAGAGAAAATACACATCACTGAACTCTCAACATCATCCAAAAAATCAAAACTTTCCATTTGACAGAAAACAGTCCCCTGCTCAAGCACCAAAGTCAGTTGCTCTTAGTTCTTCAGTTTGACTTTCTACCATTAATATGTATATTGTTACTAATATTGACATAAAATTGGTGACATTTCTGTATAAGAATGAAAGTTAAATTTCTGCTTTTATAACTTTGTAAAATTTATCATCTTTGTATATTCATCACTTTAACTGAAATTCAACCTGAATATTTGGAAAGCCTTTATTTTCTCAAGACATAGGGAGTGATCATTTAATATTTTTTAATAATATATTTTGCCATTCTACTATAACTTATTATTGCATATCTAGATGAAATCTATGCCATTTTTATCACTTCAAATGACCTGTATTAGGGTACTCTACAAAAATGCTGTACCTGTACTTGACCATTTTACCTGTACCTGTAACTAGGTGTTATTGTATGAACCTGGCCCCAACCGTGCTATATACATGTTTATTGTTAGATTATGAATAAGGAAGTACATAAATAATGTCCTGATAGCTTCTTGTGGATTGAATGGTCAGAAGGATGGGGAGGAATGGTAAAAAATAAATGAGAAAATCAAAACTTTGTCTTTGTAAATGTAAATATATATGGAGACTGCTCAATGCCTAACACTTCTTTGCTGATACTTCTGACTGATACTTATAAATACATACATGTACTCTCCAAAGGCAGTGTTGTAACAGATACTGGATGGAGGCTATTTATGAATTTGGCTACTACTTGGTTGC
Source organism: Sipunculus nudus (assembly GCA_026874595.1). Taxonomy (NCBI): domain Eukaryota; kingdom Metazoa; phylum Annelida; class Sipuncula; order Golfingiida; family Sipunculidae; genus Sipunculus; species Sipunculus nudus. The sequence goes on from CM049309.1 coordinate 15,205,728, forward strand.
ACCTAAGGTCAGTTCAGAATTAGCATTAAAGTAAGCATTAAATTTGAATTTAAAAAATATTAGAAACAATAATGAAATTTTTTATTTTATTGAATTTATTTGGAATTGAAACTCACAGACTCAAGTGAATTTGCAAATTGAAAGACAAATTTTCCTGCTGGCCTACTTTTCTGTGTATTGCTCATCAGGAGTTCCTTTTTTAGCTCGGCTGACTGTAAGTCATCTGAGCTATAGCTATCACCCTTTGTCCGTCATCTGTCTGTCTGTCCGTCCGTCCATTAACCTGGCACAAATCATAACCGCTGGACCTAGAAACTTGTAACTTGACATTCTGAGAGGTCCATGAAAAATCTTCTTGGAAACCAGAAATGAGGTCTCTGTTATCCATATCCTTCGAGCTATGGGGCCCCAAAGTACCCCCCAGAATAGTAAAAAATTTCATACAAAAACTTCAATATCTCATTAACTACATCAATGATGGTCATGATTTTTGGCATACATATTAATCATAAGATGTTCCATCAGTTCCTGCAGACTGGTGGCGCCACCTGTATTCGATTTTTTACGAATTTTTTTCTCTATTTTTGAGACCTTTGAAAATGTGAACATCTGTTAACAAGGCACAAATCGTAAAGACTGGACCTAGAATCTTCTTTCTTTACACACTGAGAGACCTATGAAAAGTCACCATGGAAACCAGAAATTAGGTCTCTGTTACACATATCCTTCGAGCTATGGAGCCCCAAAGTACCCCCGAGAATAGTCAAAAATTTCATACAAAAACTTCAGTATCTCATTAACTACATCACTGATGGTCATGATTTTTGGCATACATATTGATCATGATATGTTTCATCAGTTTCTGCAGACTGGTGGCGCTACCTGAATTTTTTAATTCTTTAAGAATTGTTTTCTCTATTTTTGAGACCTTTAAAAATGTGAGCATCTGTTAACAGGGCACAAATCGTAAAGACTGAACCTAGAAACTTCATTCTTGACACAGTGAGAGACCTATGAATAGTCTCCATGGAAACCTGAAATTAGGTCTCTGTTACCCATATCCTTCAAGCTATGGCACTCCAAAGTACAGCTCAAAATAATGGAAAATTTGATACAAAAGCTGAAGTATCTGAACAACTAATGCAGAGATCACCATAATTGTTTGCATGGATATTGATCATGGAGTGTTTCATCAGTTTCTGCAGACTGGTGGCACCACCTCTATTTATTCAGGTTTTTTTACGAATTTTTTCTCTATTTTTGAGACCTTTAAAGATATGAACATCTGTTAACAGGGCACAAATCATAACAACTGGACCTAGAATCTTCATTGTTGACACACGGGGAGACCCATGAAAAGTCTCCATGGAAACCTGAAATCAGGTCTTTGTTACCCATATCCTTTAAGCTGTATGGCTCCAAAATACCCCCCAGAATAATGAAAAATTTGATACAAAAACTGCAGTATCTCAATAACTACAACACTGATGGTCATGATTTTTCGCATACATATTGATCATGAGGTGTTCCATCAGTTTCTGCAGACTGGGTGCGCCACCTCTATTTTTTTTCAAATTTTTACGAATTTTTTTCTCTATTTTGAGACCTTTTAAGATGTGGTTATCTGTCAACAGGGTACAAATAGTAACAACTGGACCTAGAATCTTCATTCTTGTCATGCAAGGAGGCCCATGAAAAGTGTCTGTGGAAACCTGAAATTAGGTCTCTGTTTCCCATATCCTTCAAGCTATAGGACTCCAAAGTATCCCTCAGAATAATGGAAAATTTGATACAAAAGCTGAAGTATCTGAACAACTAATGCAGAGATCACCATGATTCTTTGCATGTATATTGACCATTAAGTGTTTTTAGCTCAGCTGACTATAAGTCATCTGAGCTATAGTCGTGGTCCATTGTCTGTCCGTCCTTCTGTCCGTCCGTCTGTAGATGTAGCACATTTTGAAACCGTAAGACCTAGGAATCCAAAATTTGGCATAATGTTAGATGTCCCCAAGATCTTCTACCAAGCCGAAAACTGGGTCTTTTCGACTTTGTTCCTTTTAGAAATTAAGGAAAAACCTCAATTTTTTATTAAAAACCTATTTTTACACTTCAGGACTGCCTAATATCAAAACCACTCATCTGTTTTTCCTCATATTTACCATAATTATTCCTCTTTATAGTTCCTATGTACATGCCAGAAATTATGTCTGTATTATGTAAATTTAAAAAGTTATGGGCCCAAACATAATGCATTGTGTAAAAAATCAGGAAAGATATTTGATCACTTAACACCAAATATGTTAAAGCTATAAACTTTTTTCCAGTAATATAACTTAAATTAATCAAAATTAAATAGTATACCCAAAATTAGATCAAAATCTTTTAAATTTTTTAAAATATTAACAAAAATAAAAAATTGGTACCTTAAATTTTGCCCAACTTTGACCATGGCACGTTTTTTTCCTGTAAGTACTGTGGATTTAATTTTCACAGCATGTTTTTTTAGCATTTTTTCTGTAAACGCCAAAAATTTGAAACCAGTTGATCAAAAACTGTAGATTTTATTCAAGTTTTCAAGCACCATGCAACATATTGTTTACATCAAGCCAGTGTCATGCAGTTTGCAAGTGCTCAGCTTCAGCTCTCAGTCCCATAAAAATTTGGCATGCAATTAGATGAATTCCAAGAATTTGGTCACTAGGACTTAATACCTTCGAGATATTAATGAAAAACTTCATTTTTCCATTAAAAACCCATTTTTACACTTCAAGACTGCCTAATATCAAAACCACTAATCTGACTTTAATCATATATAATATACATATTTTTCTATACATTCTCTATGCACATGCAAGAAATGATGTCAGTATTGTGTAATTGTTTATGGGCCCAAACAAAATGCACTTTGTAAAAAATCAAGAAATATATTTACTCCCTTAACAAGAGGATTGCTGAAGCTAGAGATTTTTTGTCAGGGATGTAACATTATTTAATCAAGATTCCATTGAATACTCAAAATTAGTTCTGAATTTTTCAAATTTTATAAGTTATTAGTATAAATATAAAATTAGTACCTTAAATTTTGCCCAACTTTGACCATGGCATGTTTGTTTCCTGTGAACACTGTTGATATAATTTTCATATCATGCACACATAAAGATTTCAGCTTTTAAGTTTAAAAAGCTGAAAGAAATTGGCCAAAAATTGTAGCTTTTATTAATGTTTTTATGAGACCATGTCAGACCTTGGCTCTCTGTAGCACCTCTTGAGTCACCTGTATGTTGACCTTGTTGAACTTTCAGCAAATTATGCATGCTTTAGGCGAGGCATAAACTGGGGCCCCAGGCAGCTTATTATATAATGGCCAGCCACAGTTGATCCAGGTGTCCAACCCATCTCATCTAGTAGTTTTAACCAACAACATAACAATAAACAATAAATTTATAAATTTTTATTGGTTTTTAATAACAAATTAAAGAAAAATAGAAAAGGAATTTGTTAGTTGATAATAACAGGAAATTAACTTGCAGTTACAGATGATATAAGAATCTTGTATCGATGGATAGAATGTCACGTATTCCAAATAACACCATGCAGTCACCTGTGGTATTTTTCAGTTCAATTTTAATGATAAAAAAGTAAATCATATTATTCATTACTGATCATTAGGGATCATATGAAGGAAATTAATGATAGACAAAGATGCAGTTGATAATATTATTATCTAGATTCCTACTGTGTCTATAGTTAGTACATTGATGTGAAATTAGTCCAAAATGAATATATTACATTTTTTTTAAATATAAATAAAAGCCATAAAACCAGGTACTTATGATCATTATTTAAATGTGTGAATTTTGTATATTCTGGATTCTCAACATCATTGTTTGGTGAAAACTGAATAAATACCAGACATGGTGCGAATACTTTGCAATTGTATTTAAACACAAATATGAATATGTACTCCATTATAAAATTTCTTTCATAAGAATGGGAATTCAGGTAAAAATGAAAGTATATGAATACCAGTGCAAATACTTTCAAAATGTATTAAGGAATGCATTCAGGAAAATATTCTTTAATATTATTTTAATAATCATTTCAGTTATATTTTATTTGAAAAAATCATACAATTCTCTTATTATTTTTAATAAAAATTATATTTGGGACAATATTTGTAATTTTTTTAATAAATAGTTAAATTCTTATATTATATGTTCTGCTTATAAGTTATATGGCCAAGTCAGAATCTGTGTGACAATCACACTCCATTTGTTAATAAAATAAATGAAATAAATCCTCTTTCCTGTCTCCAAAGGTACTATCAAAATCATACATAAGCTAAACAACAACAACTCATAATACAGCTTATTTTTATTACCACATAAAACCAGCATGTGCCTCATTTCTAAACCATATTTTTTTATCATATATAACAGCTGAGCGCCGTGGCCCATAGGTCCCTAGTTATTAGTTTCTGCAGACTGGTGGAGCCACCTGTATTGTTTTTAAGTTTACACATTTTTTCTCTATTTTTGAAATATATATAAATGCAGACACAATCTTAGCCTGTTGGTTAATCTGTTTGATGCTTCAGTTGAATGGGTATCTACTACCATTCAGATGATAAAATTTCCTTTTGCAAATCTCTTCTGAGTCAGCTGAGCGTCATGACCCATGGGCCACTTGTTTATCACTTTGTACATAAGCCCTGTTATGTTTTACAGAAGTCACAGATGGATATTTCTGATAAATGCATTTCACTGGGGGCATGGAGAACAGCTTAAATGTTCCTTAACCTCTCATTTTAATTTTCATGTGTGTCAGCACAAAGACCAGTGAAAGGATTTGTATTAAAGAGATTGCTTTTCTGCACGATGTGCTTTCTAATGGTGCAAGATTTTGTCCCAAATTCTGGGAACCAAGTCAATTAGTGCTTCAGAAGTAAAGTGTATTGACCTATCCGCCACAGCCCAAATGCTCCGCCCTTATAACCTAATTATTATAATGAGCCCCCAAAACGCTCCATAGTTTTCCATGCCCTTGATAGCAAAAGCTGTTTATGACATAATGATGTCACAAAGGTCGATGATGTATGAGTAGCCTGATAACCTTAAGTGACAGGCTCTTTGAGCTTAAAAATCCATTGTGCACAGACTTTTAAGTAAAGTATTCAGGAACTGCACAAAAGTACAGTTATATCCAAATTATGTTGCACAACAGAAGTGAATAAGTTTAGTTTCTTGTTTAAGGGATCAATTTAGCCCTTTATCAGGGCAGTTTTATGTCTCCCCAGAAGGGGGAAAGGGGAGGCTTGTTGTTATAAGTCCCATCATCCGTCCTGGTCATCAGTCTTCTGCAGGATTTCTTGTAAATATGATAACTATTGAAGCTCTGCATGTTTAATTTGAGACACAAATTATTTCTACCCAAGATAAGTTTGAAAACTGGTGCTCAGGCACGCATGAAAACTGATTACCTTGACCTTAATCTTCAAGGTCAGTTTTTCAGAAATCTAGAATTAATTTGACCCCCCCCCCTCCCTTAGCCTTTAAATTACTTAAGATTTAATCCAAAGATTTCACAAATGAGTTGTTTCCACCAAAGTCTTAGTGCAGTTAGAAAACTGGTTGGAAATCTGAAATCATTGTAAAAACATGACTTTTCTCCTCAAATTTGAAACACCAGTTTTCTCAAACTTTAAGTTTCAAAACTGTTGACCTTGATCTTTAAGGTCAGTTCTAGGGATTTATGTGTTCTTTATAAAATGCATGACTTTTGAGATGGTGTACAGTATTTCCTCAAAATTACAAGGGGGGGGGGCATATGTTTATTTGTTTTTGTGACTGCAAATCCCTCTATGAAAAAAAAAGATTTTTTTATGTAATTAATTTTTCACCTGTTGACTGTGCAAAAATAATTCTCCCCTATTAAAAACAATTACATAATCTTAAATAATTCTTGTTTGGTAGTAAAAATTAACTTATATTTATGTGTGTTTGCAGAAAAGGTTACAGAAAGAGCTACAGGCACTACAAAAAGATCCGCCTGCTGGAGTGGTTCTAGATGGGGACAAAATCAGTACCAACCTCTCAGAGTAAGCATAATTTTTCTCCTTTTTTTCCTGTGTATTTTGTGATTTTTTTTTCTGTGAAAATTTGGGCAGCAACATTTCATACATGCAAATGTACCGAGAGAAACATTTGCAGAAAATTTAAATGATATAATCAGTTCACTTCATTATGATTCTGTATGTTTTGATATGTATACTTTTTTCCCCTTACATGAAACCTGGTTATTAAATTGAATGTCAACCAAATGAAGTTAATTTCAGATTGTTAAATTATTTCTTTTGTTTTATATACTGTATTTACCACTTAATTAAAACATATATGCAGAATGTTTGTATGTTTTAAACAGTTGATGTCCAGAAGGTCTACCACCAAATGACTATACTCTGTTCCATCACCCTTGTCCACCTATAATTTTCGCGATATTTCTTTCAAATCTTTCTTTGACCTAGAAACTTCTAACTGTTCATCTAAGGAATTCATGGGCAAATCTCCTTGGAAACCAGAAATGAGGTCATGGTGACTTATATTTTGTGACTTATGGGCCAAAAACTTGATTTTTAGCACCCAGACAGTCAGACGGGGCACAAATTGTATCAATTAGGCCTAGAATCCTCTAACCTGACATTTAGGGAGGTCCTAGGCAAATGTCCTTGGAACCTTAAATTAGGTCACTGTGACCTATATTCTGCAACCTATAGGAAAAAGATGTCATATGAGTACCCTGAATGTCAGATAGGAACAAATCATAACTGTGAAGCCCAGAAACTTCTAACACAATATCATGGGAGTTTCTAAGCAGATCTCCTCGGAAACCTGAATTTAGGTCATGGTGACCTATATTTTGTGACCTACAGGCCGAAAAAAGAATTTGAGCAAAGTAAGATGGGGCAAACATTGTAGATGTTAGGCCAAGAATCTTCTAATGTTACATTCCTGAGCCTTGGCAAATGTCCTTGAAAAGCGGAAATTAGGTCACCATGACCTATATCTTTTGACCCATAGGAAAAGATATAAGCACCCAGACAGTCCGACGGGACACATTGTATCCATTAAGCCTAGAATCTTCTAACGCAACATCCTGAGAGGTTCTAGGCAAATCTCCTTGGAAACCTGAAATTAGGTCATGGTTACCTATATTCTGCAAGTTCTGGCCAGAAACATAAATTTCCGCAGTCATAAATTGTATCCATTATCCCTAGACTCTTTGTCCGTCGTCCGTCTGTCTAGCTGTTTATCCGTCCTTCTGTCCATTAACCAGGCACAAATCATAACCGCTTGACCTAGAATCTTGTAACTTAAAAATCTGAGAGGTCCATGAAAAATCACCTTAGAAACCAGAAATTAGGTCTCTGTTACCCATATCCTTTGAGCTATGGGGCCCCAAATCATGAGATGTTTCATCAGTTTCTGCAGTTTTTACAAATTTTTTTCTCTATTTTGAGACCTTTAAAAATGTGAACATCTGTTAACAGGGCACAAATCGTAAAGACTGGACCTAGAATCTTCATTACTGACACAGTGAGAGACCTTTGAAAAGTCTCCATGGTAACCTGTAATAAGGTCTCTTTTACCCATATCCCTTGAGCTGATGGGCTCCCAATTACCCCCCAGAATAATGGAAAATTTGATAAAAAAAACTGCAACTACTCAATAACTACAACACTGATGGTCATGATTTTTGGCATACATATTGATCAAGAGGTGTTCCATCAGTTCCTGCAGACTGGTGGCGCCACATGTATGAATTTAAAAAATTTTTTACAATTTTTTTTTCTCTATTTTTGAGACCTTTAAGGATGTAGTTATCTGTCAACAGGGTACAAATTGTAACAACTGGACCTAGAATCTTCATTCTTGACACACAGGGACACCAATGAAAAGTCTCCATGGAAGCCTGAAATTAGGTCTCTGTTAACTATATCCTTTAAGCTGTATGGCTCCAAAATAACCCCCCAGAATAATGAAAAATTTGATACAAAAACTGCAGTATCTTAATAACTACAACACTGATGGTCATGATCTTTGGCATACATATTGATCATGGGGTGTCATCAGTTACTGCAGACTGGGTGCGCCACCTCTATTTTTTTCAAATTTTTACAAATTTTTTTCTCTATTTTTGAGACCTTTAAAGATATGGTCATTTGGCAACAAGGTATAAATTGTAACAACTGTACCTAGAATCTTCATTCTCGTCATGCAAGGAGGCCCATGAAAAGTGTCTGTGGAAACCTGAAATTAGGTCTCAGTTACCCATATCCTTCAAGCTATAGGACTCCGAAGTATCCCTCAGAATAATGGACAATTTGATACAAAAGCTGAAGTATCTGAACAACTAATGCAGAGATCACCATGATTCTTTGCATGGATATTGATTTTGGAGTGTTTCATCAGTTTCTGCAGACTGGTGGTGCCAACTATATTTTATTCAATTTTTTCGAATTTTTTTCTCTATTTTTGAGACCTTTAAGGATGTTGTCATCTGTTATTGTGGCACAAATTGTAACAACTGGACCTAGAAACTTCATTCTTGTCATGCAAGGAGGCCCATGAAAAGTGTCTGTAGAAACCTGAAATTAGGTCTCTGTTACCCATATCCTTCAAGCTATAGTACTCTGAAGTAACCCTCAGAATAATGGAAAATTTGATACAAAAGCTGAATATCTGAACAACTAATGCAGAGATCACCATGATTTCTTGCATGGATATTGACCATTAAGTGTTTTTATATTAGTATCTGCAGACTGGTCAAGCCACCTGTATTTTTTTTTTAAAGTTTATGCATTTTTTCTCTATTTTTGAGATATATAAATACAGACACAATCTTGGCCTGTTGGTTAATCTGTTTGATGCTTCAGTTGAATGGGTATATACTACCATTCAGGTGATAAATTTCCTTTTGTGAATCTCTTCCTAGTCAGCTGAGCGTCATGACCCATGGGTCACTTGTTCATTTTCTGTCCATTTTTCAACACAGTAACATTAGCCACAGGCTATTCTCACAGACAATATATAATATTAATACAAGAGATGAGCACCCAGTCCAAATTAGCTGAGGGTCTTGGCCCAGTTGAGGGCCTAGCTGAGGGCCAGTTGTTATTGAAATTGTTAATGTGGCAATTTTTCGATGATTTAGATAAGTATGAAATGAACATATTTACTTTGTGCCACACAGACGTTTTTGCTTGTTTAGAAAGGGCTGCAAAAATGATGGTGTCATTTCATGAGTATATCTGTTTATCCATGTGATGTATGAGCCTTGGGCATATGTGTGACAAAACAAAAGTGTAACAAATACCAATGTGACATCGTCCATATAAAACTCAGATGGATCCGGTTTAAGATCATTATCTTAGGTCATCACAGATATGTCACAAGGCCTTACATCTGTTCAGTCATATTTCTTTCTGAATTATCCATATAGAATCCATACATGGGAGAGCATTATTTGCCTCTGAGGTTCTTGTTCATTACACAAGGTTAAGTTTTAATGCTGTTTATAATCGATAATGCAAATTTCAATCGATATAATTGATAATGAAAGAATATGACCAATCAACAATATAATTGATCAATTGGCACACTAGTTATATCCAGTGTGAATGCTCTTGGTTCACTCAAGGGTAGTCTTTATAGACAGGTGGTCTTATCAGACAGGTGGTCTTATCAGACAGGTGGTCTTTCAGACCAGTTCCACTGTATTTGATATACTATTACAAGTATTTTGACAGTATCCGTGTCCACCTGCTTTTACACAATTAATTTTTTGCAAATCAAAGAACTCCAAAACTTTTAGACCTTAGGGCAGAAAGTGGAAAAAGTGTAATTAACTTTTTTGGAAATGAGAGCCTAACTTATGTCACTTTCCTGTAAACAATTTAAAACTGTTTTATGAGTAACTAGTCTATTCTGTAGGGACATCTTGCCACTAATCTGTGAAATGGGCATATCAGGGAATAGTGGTGATGTCATAATAGACGTGATGTACTAAACAGGCACCAACGTTCAAGCGACCAATAATCAAGAGCTGCCGACCCCAGCTGATTGCAGTGAGACTTGTATTCTCCTTGTGCACGCGCTCCATTGTTATGTCACATTACTTTATATCCATGCCCAAGAAGGATAAACAATGGCCACTTGTTAGGCATGCCATGAACCACAGATATTTGTGAGACATGTCAACCAGGCCATAAAGTAAATAATATTTATATTGTGAGTAGGTAAGGTTCCAAAAATTACGCTTTTGCCATTTTATGCCATTGGTGAAAATTTTGTTTGGCAAGTTTGTCTTATGTAGAGATAATCGCGAAAAAACAGGTGGACAGGGGAAGTGTAAAGGACTGTAATTAATTACCTTGGTCTACAGTTTATCACCAAATAGAATCCTGCTGTCATAGTACTACTCAACAGCCCAGTACAACTTAAGCAAACTACTCAACAACCTAAACTTTTATCTTCTTTAATTGGATGGACTCCCACATGTTCAGAATGCGTGATTATATTATGCATCTTGGTGAAATAAATCTATTTGTAAAAAACCAACAAAATGGTACATCTTGAGTGAAGACATTTTTAGGATTATTTAAATAAAATTCCTGTAGACCTTTTTAGGTGCCAGTCACCTTCTGTAGTAAGTGCAGACATTGTGTTTGTAGACATTTAGCGAAGACCCAATTTAAACAGTAGAGTAAGGTTCCAGCTTTACTGTTTCAAAATAATACAGGTCTTGTAGTATTCTAACCTTAGTAGTAGTGTTAGGCACTTTGTAAAATGTATTTTTATAGAAAAGATTCATTCGGTGTTTCAGGGAGACTTGAGGCCAATTTTATATTTCACCTATAAATTCTGTGTTATCTTTAAATTTATTTATAATAACAAACAAACACACTCAAAAAGGTAAAAATATTCTAAATTTTCTTCAACCACTGTGTCCAGTGGTTGTCTTTGGATAAATTAATCTATATCAGATATGTTTGATCTTGAGGATTGTTATATAAATAAATATAGGATGGTTAACAAACAAGATCTCTTCAGATCACATTTTTATGCCCCCACCACAAAGTGGCCTGGGAATATAGTTATACCTACCTGTATGTCTGTCCTTTTGCCATTCTGAAATCCAACAATTGTAAAGACTTTTTTTTCGCGGTGCCAACAGATATTGGCCTGATTTTTGGTGAGTGGATGGATGATGACAACTTACAAATCAAGTTCAAGTTTCATTGTAGCTGACCTACTTTTGAAAGTATGACAGCTCAAAGAAAATTTATGAAAAATAGAAAATTTTATTATAAAAGCAGTTGTATGGACTTTTTTTCGCAATGCCTGCAGATATTGGCCTTTTTTTTTTAAATGTGGATGGATGATGACCAGTTACAGATTGAGTTCAACATTCATCTTGGTGGACTTACTTTTGACAGTATGACGGCTCCTGAACATAGAAAATTAAATGAAAAATAAAAAAATTTATGATAAATTCAGTTGTACGGATGTTATTTTGCAATGCCTGTAGATATTAACCTCATATTTGATGTGTGGTTGGAAAAATGACCAGTTACAAATAGAGTTCCATTTTGACCTGGCTGACCTATTTCTGACGGCATGATTTTCCAGGTGAGCGTCCTCATCTGTGTTCGTATCCACAATTTTGAAAACCTTGCAATAACTCAAAAGAATTTGTGGTGCAGTCACCAAATTTTTCAAGGTCACAGCAGCGATAATGCTAAACTTATGTTAACACTATAACTCAAAAAGAATTGAGGCACGGTCACCAAACTTTCAGCTTTGATGCACCTCATAAAGGGCTAGGTCAAATTCGAATATGCATGACCAAGACGCATTTTTCAAGGTCACAATGATGATAATGCTAAAACGATGTTAATGCAATAACTAAAAAAAAACTGATACATAGTCACCAAACGTGCAGCTGTGATGGACCTCATTAAGTGCTAGGTGTGTACTCTCAAAAGATCAATTTCAGATCCAGTTTGCAATTCTTTCTGCTAGACCAACATTTGACCAGGAGTTATACCCCATTAATAAGAATATTTCTTGGAATTTCTTACCATCATCATCATTGATCTTGATTTACTGTACTCTTTTATATCATTAAGAGACATTGGTGAAATTCTGGTTCCTTTAGCATTGCTCCATTTATATACTCCACCACTTTAAAAAATATTTCTAATTTTCTGCCGGTGGGGCATTCATGTTGTTCCAACACATCTAGTTTCATGATGATGATGATGATCAAACCATGTCAGCAGTAACTGCTTTATGTTTATGTACAGGTGGATCGTAGACTTGAAAGGGGCACCAGGAACTATTTATGATGGTGAAAAGTTCCAGTTGCAATTCAAGTTCGGCCCTAGGTATCCCTTCGACTCCCCACAGGTGAGATTCATCATACATACAATAAGTTTACCTTTTTTGCAAAGATCATCAGTTTGGTATCTGAGAAAGAAAGAAAAAACTATATGAAATGATACTTTATCTGTGCTGTATTCATGGTGTACCAACAACAGCTTGAATGCGGCCTCACATCTGATTAAATCTGCCTCTGTCTCCTCCATTCTTTGGATTGGTCAAACAGGGTTCATACAGGTCCCATAAAGCCAAGAAAATCCAAGAATTTAAAACTGCAGGATTGAAGTGCTTAAATATCCTTAGATTTTTATAAAAAGGACACAAAGTTCATAAAAATCTGTAAAAGTTCTGTCTTTTAGTTTTATCACTGGAGTCCGACTGTTCTGTAGTGTCGTGTTGGCTCCCTATTACTATCGTTTCTCTAAAATTATCACGTGACTTTCTTGTAATCTTGGTTAACTCCATGAATTCAGCATCATTCATCTGCATGAGCACATTAATTTAAGCCAGCCATTCGCCCACCATTTCTGTAGAATTTTTGTGATTTCTGACTTACTCTGTGCACACATTAAAGCACTGTAGGTGATTCCTTAGAAGAAAATTTCTTAAAACGCTTCTATAAATTGTTGGTAAACATGACACATGTGACAATGTTGACAAACAGATTATTTAACCTGAGATAGGTAGCTGCATATGTGTGGAAGTTGAAAGGTTACTAGAGGCCCTATTTGCAAACGCCCTCAGGTTTGTCTCACTTCCCACCAGATGTCCTTGATGAATGTTTTTGGATTATTTTGGCAAACCATCCCCTTTCCAAATTATGTAAAAGTGTGGATATAATCAAAATAAACTGCCTGTGTGGTGGGACCAGCATTGTCTGGCCCATTTTATGAAAGTTTCAAGATATCGGCTATCAATACCATTTTTTATACGCCCATCATATGAAGGAAGTATTATGGTATACCCACTGTTCGTCTGTATGTTAACTTTTAGTGTCGCAGCTATAACTTGACAGGGCTTTCATGGGTTTTCACAAAACTCACTTTAACTACTTACCAACAGATTATATTGCCCGAGTTCAATTATTGGCAACATCAACGCATATCTAAAAAGGTCGCGGGTCACTAGGCTACTTTGTGGTGTCGCCGTGATAACTTACAAAGAATATGAAAGATTTTGATAAAACATCTTTGACAAAACAAATGTTAATCAATAAAATATCTCACCTAAGTTTGATTTCAGCAAAATCCATGCATATTTAATGAGGCCAGAGGTCACTGCACTTTTGAGGCACCTTGGTGACTTACCAAATATCCTATGGAATTTAATGATACTCATTTAACATATTCACCAATAGAATTTCTCACCTGAATTACCTTCTCATCAAAATTCATGCATATTAATGAGGTCAGAGGTCACCAGATACACCACATGCATGTGATGCATGTTTGCAGTGCTCTTGTTTACTAATGTTATGGCTAATTTAGAGAGTGGTCCATGAATTTTTATGGATATGGTCCTCAAAAGTTCTTAAGTGTCCTTCAGTGTGTACTCAGGTTTTAAATAGGACCCACAGTCAGGTTACCAGCAATTTTCTCCTCAATTCATTTAAACATGTCATTAGACAGAGGAAAATCAAACGCTGTAACAAAGTTTATCTTTTTGTATAATGGGTGGCTTTTTAAAGTTTTGTTTAAACAAGTAACCACAACACCAAATTTCTAGCTCAGCTGAAAATAAGTCATATGAGCTATAGTCGTGGTCCATTGTCCGTTGTCCTTCCGTCTGTCTGTCGGTCTGTCTGACTGTCCGTCCGTAGATGTGGTATGTTTAATAAACCGTAAGACCTAGGAATCCAAAATTCAGCATAATATTAGATGTCCCCAAGATCTCCTACCAAGCAAAAAAATGGGGCCTTGTGACTTAGTTCCTTTGAGATATTAAGAAAAAAACACAAATTCTTAAATATCTCAAGAAATCTTCCATGGATTGATCCCAAAATCAAGTTGATAGAAGATCATGGATAGGGTTGTCATGTTCCAGAAACTGGTGGCGCCACCTATTATTCTTTATTTGTTTTCGTGCCTTTTAATACCCCAAAAATTGCCACTTGACAGTACTGTGAGCATTATAAGTCAAAAACTAATGGACAGATTTCTTTTATATTATGCATATACATAGACATGGATTATCGGATGATGTATATATATATATTTAAATTGAGGTCATGACCTTTCCTATGAGAGTGACCTTGACCTTGAATATTGCCATATATGGTGAAAATCACACAAAATCATTAATATCTCAATAAAGGATGCATGGATTGGTCCCAAAATCAACATGACCAAAGAGCTTGGATAATGTTGTCATGTACCGGAAACTGGTAGCGCCACCTGTTATTCTTTTACTTGTTTCTGGTGCGTTTAATACCCCATCATTGCCATTTACGGTACTGTGAGCATTATAAGTAAAAAACTAATTGACAGATTTCTTTCATATAATGCATATACATAGACATGGGTTAGGGGATGATGTATATTGAAATTGGGGACATGACCTTTTATGTGAGAGTGACCTTTTCTATGAGTATGGTCTGATATTAATTGTTGCTGAAGATGGGGGCCTATTCTTAAAGGGGGGGGGATTAATTGTCTGGGGATACTATGGCACATGCGGTGCCAAGAAATATCTAGTTTAAAACCTTTTTTCACACTTCAGGACTGCCTAATATTAAAACCACTAATCTGTTTTTCCTAATATTTACCTTAAATATTTCTCTATATAGTTCCTATGTACATGCCAGAAATTAGGTCTGTATTATATAATTTAAAAACTTATGGGCCCAAACATAATGAATTTTGTAAAAAATCAGGAAAGATATTTGATCACTTAATACAAAACATGTTAAAGCTAAGGGCTTTTTTCCAGTAATATAACTTGAATTGATCAAAATTAAATTGTATACCCAAAATTAGATCAAAATCTTTTAAATTTTTTAAAATATTAGCAAAAATAAAAAATTTGTACCTTAAATTTTGCCCAACCTTGACCATGGCAGGTTTTTTTTTCCCTGTAACTACCGTGGATTTAATTTTTAAAGAATATTTTTGTTAGCATTTCATCTGTTAACACCAAAAATTTGAAACCATTTTATCAAAAACTGTAGATTTTAGGACTTAATTCCTTTGAGATTGACCTCCTTCTGTGGCTCAGGGGTAGAGTGCAGGACTCAAAGCCGAAAGATTGGGGGTTCAAATCTCAGCCAAGGCATTGAGGTTAACCACAGTCTGCCCACCCAGGGTGAGCGCTCTGCAGGCTTAATGGGAAGGCTAAGCCCCACAGCCATGTATCACTCTAATACATGTGCATCTTTGGGGGGTTCCTTGGTGTTATGACCCCGTGATGGGGATGATTACACATCCAGGACATGCAGGTGCGGTAGACACCAGGCCTGGGTGACACCAGGATGAAAAATAAAAAAAAAAAGATAGGAAGTGAGCGCTACCTCCCTGTCAAGTAGTCCCAAACTGAAATGGAAACTCTGCAGATGTACATGATTAAGTGAAGAATTAGGTAAGTCTGCATAAAAAAAATGGAGGCGGGTACATGACCTAAAAGAAAAATCTTTCTTGACATTATCAGTATTCATTTTCCTCATGATGATGCTTGTACATTTCATGCTTTGTGTAAACAATCCGAATATGTATACATATCTGTTACCTCAGTTGTCAAAATACCAAGATTTTTAATGTATGATTTTCCTCCATTATATGTATCCAGATGAGTGAAGACGTGTTCATATCAGTGTTAATTTTTATTCCAGGTGATGTTCGTCGGGCCAAATATTCCCATGCATCCACATGTATATAGCAACGGTCATATATGTTTATCTATCCTGACGGAGGACTGGTCGCCAGCCCTGTCCGTTCAATCTGTGTGCCTCAGTATCGTTAGTATGCTCAGTAGTTGTAAAGAAAAAGTAAGTACATTATGTATATTTTTAGCTCAGCTGACTGTAAGTCAACTGAGCTATAGTGATCCATCATCGTCCGTCTGTCTGTCTGTCTGTTAGACTGGCATATTTTGTTTTTTGCATATGGTTAGATGTCCCTTAGTTCTCCCACCAAACCCAAAATTAGGTCACTGTGACTTTGTTTCTTAGAGAAATTAAGGAAAAACCTCCATTTTCCATTAAAAGCCTATTGTTACATTTCAAGTCTACTTTTATCAAAACCACTTGTGTTCTTTTGTTCATATTTAGCATAACTATTCATCTTCATGTTTCCTATGGACATTAGGTCAATATTTGGTAATATGTAGGAGTTATGGGTGTAACCATAATGTATATTGTCAAAATATCAGGAAAGATATTTACCCATTTTATATGATAACTGTTGAAACTAGAGAGCCTTTTCCCACTATGAAACTATAAATCTAATTGAGATTAAATTGTATACTAGAAATAAGGTAAACAATTTTGATTTTTTAGCTCAGTTGACTGAAGGTCATCTGAGCTATAGCAGTCACTCTCTGTCAGTCAGCCCTCCCTTTTTCCTTTAACCAGGCACAAATTGTAACTACTTGACCTGTAATCTTCTTGCTTCACATCCAGGGAGGTCCATGAAAAATCTTCTTGGAAACCTGAAATCAGGTCTCTGTTACCCATATCCTCGGAGCTATGGGCCTTGTAAGTACCCCCCAGAATAATTAAAAATTTGACACAAAAGAATCTGAATAACTAATGCATTGATTACCATAAGTTTTTGCATGCATATTGTTCATGGAGTGTTCCATCATTTCCTGCAGAATGGTGGTGCCAGCTGTTTCTTTTCCAGTTTTTGCCAATTTTTTCTCTATTTTAAGACCTTCAAAGAAGCAGTCGTCTGTTAACCAGGCACTAACTGCACATACCGGGAGGTCAATGAAAAATTTCTTGTAAACCTGAGATTAGGTCTCTGCTACCCATATCCTCATTTGGTGTGCTTATGCGTCCAGGTGAACTTAGGCTAATATGCATGAATGATGATGCCTCCTACATATGTTTATTAATTGCCTATGCAAGGACATATTGTTGACATGACAGTCGGCAGAGCCTCATGACCCATGGGTTTAAAGTGGTGAGCTAAAATGTAAAATCAGTACATTTCACAAAGCACTGGTTAAATGTTTCGCTGATTATCGCTCAACTGACGTCGTTCAATGTACCGGGAAAGCTTACTGAGATGGGATAAGTATGCATTACAAGTCGCACCCCTACTATGCTGGAAATTCTGAATTTTATCATTTGATTTCCTAGTACAAGTCGCGACTTCTGCAACAACTTTTACAGTACCTAAAATGACCATGGCACATTTTTTTTCCTGTGAGCACTGATAATTTAATTTTCACAGCTGGTACACATAAGGCTTATATCTTTTATAATATGAAATTTGAGAGCAGTTGGTCAAAATCTGTAGCTTTTATTCAGGTTTTTTAACTATATGAGAGCCCCGTTTTTCCGAAAGTGTCTGGAGACAAGCTTTTTGTTTAAAAAATGGGTCCAAGGTCTTTTACCTGGGGAACACGGTTTCTTTTTGATCCACGTAATTGAAGACCTGGATATAAAAAAATATTAGATTTATTGCATGGCATGATTGGCAAAGATCAGTCTAACCTGCTTTTATGATATATGCATACCCTTTTTCAACATTTTCAAGGGTTGGGAAGGTCAAATGATATTGCCATTGGTGAAGCTGGGTTAGTTTCTTTTACAGTTCAAAGGGGGCACCAGTGCAGCACATGTACAGTGAGTGAAAGACAAGGAAATTAAAAGTTTTTGAATGATCATGGAGACTACCTATCAAAATGGATAATTAATCATTTTTCTTTGAGTCAGAGTTATTTGGAAACTACATTTTGTTTTCGGCTTGTTTCCCTCTGCAATTCTTCATATCGATCATAGTTGATCTGCCAATGCTGAAATCCCTTGTGATGATGGCAGCCTTGTCACCACAGGATTGTCAACTTGTAATCCAAGCATGATGCTGTTCGTTTTGTCTTCTTTGATTCAATATCTCAGCCAAATGACAGCCAGGTGATCTTGTTTGAGTAGTTTTCTTCTTGACAGTTTAAGTGAAATGATGAATCAGCTGAATAATGGCCAGTTTAAATAGACAACACAACTGCTTACAAGAGTGAACTGCTCTTTTGTATAGCCTGGCTTGCATGCAATAGCCGTTCAGATAAACCTGCTCGAGCATAAGCGACTTAAGAATGAATAATATAAGATTTAATTCTGGGGTAAGCTCACTGTAATAATATTTAGCAGGTTATGCAACTGTCTTAACAGTTTAAACTGACAATTTTTCAAAAATAAACTTTTTTAATAAATAATTAATTGATACACAAAACATGTTATATTATTAAATGAAAACTAGAATTGTCTCAGAGAAACAAAATGTACTTCTTTGTTTTACAGAAAAGGCCACCAGATAACGCTTTTTATGTGAAAACATGCAGTAAAAACCCTAAGAAGACAAAATGGTGGTATCATGGTAAGTCATCGTTGTTATATGCTCGTCATATAATCGTTGTTATTATAGTATACTGTCTGCCCGTCAATTAACTTTTAAGTTTTGCCGTGATAACTTACCAGAGCATTGATGGGTTTTCATGAAACTCACCAAAACTACTAACCAATAGATTATCTTGGCCAAGGTCGACTATAGCAAAATCCATACATAATTAATGAGGTCAGAGGTCAAGTCCGGTTTTAGTGTTGCCATGATAACTTACCACAGCATTGATGGATTTTCACGAAAATCACCAAAACTACTTGCCAATAGATTATCTCGGCCAAACTTGACTATAGCAAAATCCATGCATATTTAATGAGGTTAGAGGTCAAGAGGTGTTAAGAATATGGGTGTTAGTACCAGTAACGGTTCTCTTTGATATTCTTGAGATATAAATATTCCTTATTATCAAATTAAAAAAACATTTCAGTATGTTCAACATGTTACAAAAATCTGTGATATGTAGCTTCAGTCTCTCTTGTTTTACAGATGATTCTGTGTGACCTTGACTTTTAGGTGCCTTACGGTACCACTTCAGGCGTTGTACATCAGGATGGCTACGTGTCTACGTTCTCTCATTGTCCAGCATTGTTGTCATGCTGGGCACATTGCTGCCATACCTTTCATTCTTACACAGACATTGCAAGAGTCACTCTGTACTCTGGACTGCGGCTGAAAGATACATTATCTCCTGATACTATACATATTGTGATACAGAGCACATGATATGGTACACAGTACAATACTTACATTGTATATAATAGTGTGGATTCCAAGGTAATGTTCTTCCTTATTCATAGAACAATCACTGTGACAATATCACTCTCATTAGATTTATTTTTTAAACCATAAAAAAGCTTTTTGAATAATTTATAATGCATCTGAAATAGCCTTTTTATTGGTTTATCTGATCAAGATGTTCTACAGATTTTGTTACCAGTGACACATAAGGATATATGCCTTACATAGGCACAGAGATTGTATGCTGTTAATATTGGACATCGGTAATCATCATATTTTAAAATATCATCAGTGTATGGTAACATTGGTCAAAGTATTTCTGATATGATATAATTATACTTTGTTACCAGCTCGATACTGGTTGATGTCATGTTTGCATTCTTATCATTTTCATAGAGTAAAAAAAATTAAATAGCTCTTTCAATGACAAATGTTGTATTGCATATGATAGTTTTCTGTTTGTTAGCATGTTCATTATAACAGTAAATCACTGTGAATTTTTAAAATTTTATCAGTAAAGAAAATAACTTTTTGGGCTTTTGAAACTTTTTGTTAATTAACATTTAAAAAAATATTTTGTTTTTTTTGTGACTACTGGTAAGTACCAAAAATAATAAAGACAGGAAATTGTTTACCTATTTATAAATGTATTCCAAATAACAAGGTATTACAAGGCTATTTTTATTTATTCATGAAATGTGAAACTAGCTCTCAACCAGTCTTGGCCCTCCCATAGATTTTCTTATCTATGTTAGTCAGTGGTAAGTAAGATTGTGATCAGTAGTATAAAACAGTCATAAGTAGGGCAGGGATAATATATTGAAGCGGAAGGACCACCAAAAAATGGCAGCTGATTTCACAGGAATATATTCTGTCAAAATAACCACTATTAGCTTCAGAAAGAAAGGTCATAAAAACAAATAATGTCTTCATACACTGGTAAAGATTAATTTTAAAATGTGTAGATGATTTTCTTAAATTGGCAATTGACTATAGTATATTGTTATTGGGTTCTTTGTAAGACATATTCTGGTTATTAAAGCATGACAGATGAGTTTATGTTCTGTGCATATTGAAGGGTTATTGACACCAAATGAGAGAAGGTCAGGTGACATTATACAAAGGCTTAATCAGACCAGACGCTGTAACTTTGTCTTAAACCGAAGAGGTATTGATTCCTGGAAACCTACTTATCCAAGAGACATCTTGTTGTTATTGTTTTTGTATGTTCAGACAAGTTGTTTAACTAATTGATGTAAAAACATAGTATGGCATATAATTTAATTAAAGATAATAATATTTAGGTTTAATATATATATATATATTTTATATATATATATGTATGTTGGTATGTATGTACGCTTATCACTCTGACATATTCCATTCATGTTTCATGTTTAATTAAAAATTACAATCACAGACACACATAAATACATGAAGCAAGTTAATACGTTTTAGATTAAGAAACATAGACTGCTTTTTATTTATCTAACCTGGTGTAAAGTAATTGACAGAAATTTCCTTTTTATAAAACAATACTCTGTGTTAAGAAAGGCAGAATTTGCAAACTGTTTTGGAACATGGACATAGTTTTTGGCACTTTATTAGTATCAACAGACGAGGGTAAAAGTTATCTGTGTTGTTTTATTTTAGGTTTATTTATATTTTAGGTTAATTGAGTGGATTTATTTCTGATATATTTATGTTTTATGTACAAAGAGTATCTAATTGCAACATAAACATAATAGCATGTATTTTACATGGATGTGTATTATGGTCTTGAAACTGGTGCTTGATCAGGGTCAAATGAAAGTCTTGGATAAATAGCACAACAGATGTCTGTATAGTTGGCAAATTAATGAGTTTATACTGTAAGTCAAAACAGTGTTTAGTCATTGGCATTGTGGTCAAAGGATTGATGAAAATGCAGAATATGTATGATGGAGCAAGCAAATCCATAGGGTCTTTAAGTCTGAACAATCCTTAGTGTTTGGTGTGTAGTCAGTTAGGCAATGAGAAAGAGTTAATATCCATGGATAATCATTTGGTGTGGATGGGGGCAATGAATGAGGGTTTACTGTCACTCCAAAGATGATATATAATTCAAGCACAAACTAGGAGATATGTAAATCGTTTTATCAATAACTGTTTACCAGTATCCCAAAAGGCAAGTATATATTTTAATACAGGTATATGCTACATGTTTTGTACTTGAAGATAAAGCTATTGTATATTCCAAATATAGTCAGTTCCACATAGCAGTTACTGTTAAAATTAAGAAGCAATTCTGTAAATTTTAAGAGGTAAGCAGCAATGGATGAATAACGCATAGAATGAAACTAAAGGCATGTCTTGAAACTATTTTAGAAATGCAATTTAATCAATTAAGAGAAAACATATTTTCACTACATATGAACCCATTGGTGGTTGGTCAAGATCATTGGTCTCTTTCACATATTTATATTAATGTTTGGAGTCATTAATATCCCCCCCATTAATTATCAAAGTGCGTTTGTTGCGTCACGAGGAGTGTCATGTCACTTAGCAACAAAGCACAGCAGAATGAAGGTTAGAAGTTAATAAAATACGAATACAGTGGCACCTGTATAAAAAAAACACCTCCTCTCTAATAAGACCACTTATGGCCAGTCCCACAGATGCTCTATATATATCGCTTTAACTGTATTTGTATTGGTCATGAATGTTTTCAGCTGATATGAGGCCTTTCATCCCACAAACACTTCAATGTAAAATGGTGTGATAATATTAAAGTTTTAGATAATACTGTCTAAAATTCAACAGGCAGCCATTGAAGAAACAGACTTTTTGGCAGGTCGAAGTGCTTTTTATTCTGCGTAGAAGCAATCAGTGGCAGACAGAAGCGGGTTCAGCCAAAGTACATATGATACACGACGTATTGTGTTGTTAGCATCCAATCAGAAATAAAGTGGTGTAACAACGTGTGTGTAATTACAGTGCAAATTGATATGAAATTGTCTGATTGGTTCATATTATTTCTGTTTTGCTTGTTCTTTATATCTTTTGCCTTCTGAATCTAGGCAAGGTTTCTGTATATTACGATCACAAGGGTAATCTTTGGGAGCTTCTGAGGAGATTTTTGAGCAGGGGTCCATGCTCTAGAGGGGGACAGTGTCTCTTAATGCACCTGTGGGTTTCCCCCTCTTACTCTCATCAAGCAAGACACATGCAAAGATGAATCTATACTGATGATTCTCAGTGTTACCTTTATCAATGAAACTTTTACACAGTTAATACAATAATACCTCGCCTAACGACAACCTCAGTTTTCCGAACACCTCCAATAACAACCACTTTTTAACAGTCAAAATTCTGGTTTTCTCTTTAAATCAAATTTTGCTTAAACGACCACCTCAAAAACACTTTATCAAGGTCCTTTTGGCGGTCGGAATCTCGAGGCTCACTGTACATGTAAAGAATGAGATTAGGGTCTGTGAAATTTAGGAACGGAAAATCTGTAGATTTTTTTAGCTCCGCTGACTGAAAGTCATCTTAGGTATAGGAATAGTGCCTTGTCCGTCGTCCGTTAGCAAGGCACACATCGTAACCGCTGGCCCTAGAAACTTTTTAGTGAACATGCAGGGAGGTCAATATGAAATCTCCTTGGAAACTTGAAACTAGGTCACTGTGACCTAAATCCTCTGAGCCATAGGGCTTGCAAGTACCCCACAAATTTAATACAAAACCCCTAGTATCTTGATAATTAATACCTGAATTGCCCTGAATCGTGACCATGTCCAGGGTTGTAAGTTCCTGAAAACTGGCGGCGCCACCTGTGTTTTTTTTCTTATTTTAACGATTATTTTCTGTTTTTGTGACCGTCAAATGATAGTTATTATGTCAGATTCTCAGCCGTGGTTTCATCTAGTATCCCGAAACCAGGTGTGTTAATTGATTATTGCTGTTTAATTAAGTTCCTGAAGACTGGTGGCGCCACCTGTATTTTTTCAAAATATTTTTAATGCATTTTTCCTTTAATTTGAGATAGCCAAATTATATTGATACTATCAGATTCGCAGCTGTGGTGTTATCTAGTGTCCCTAAACCTCGTGTGTTTATTAGGGCCACGCTTGAATAAGCGGATGCCCAATAGTCAGGCGAACATTAAATTTGTTTCCTAATGGTAACTCAGCTTGGATTGACATATTACATTCAAACTTGACTTATATATGGTCCACCTGGGAAGCAAGGACCCTGTTGATTTTTTGGGGTCATGAGGTCAAGGTCACAGGACCCACTTATTAAGAAAGATTTTGAGCGAAACTTTTAATCCCAAGCCTCCCCATCTTGCACATATAGCTGACCTGCCAATAGGGGAAGAACATGATTGATATTGGGATGTCAAGGTCACAGGGGCCATCTGTCCACATATTTGTTTCCAGATGATAACCCTCAGGTTGGATTAAAATATTAATGGTTTCAAACTTGACTTGTATCTGGCCTACGACTCAAGTAATAGGTTTTTGGTGTCATGAGAACAAAGTTCAAGGTCACAGGACCTACTTCATTAAAAAGATTGTTGATGCATTTTAAGCCAAACATTTCATCTCAAATCTTACATCTTTCACTTATGGTGCACCTGTCAATAGGGAAAGGTTCGGTTTGATTTTGGGGTCACAAGGTCAACATGCACAGGGCACATCCATTCACAAATTAGTTATGGATGACAACTCCAGTTTGGTTAGACAGATTGGCTTCGAACCTGATCACATGACCCACGTTTTGAAAAAGCTCATAAGCATATCCTAATAGACAAATTCAGCTGAGCATCGAGACCTATGGGTCCCTAGTTTAGTATGGCTTGAAGCTATGATGATAATTTTATTTTCTGTAGGACCAGCTAACAACAGTTATAAACTGAGTTGGGACGTTATAAAAAGGCTGTTTGTTTCACCATTCAGCACACTACTAGACTAATAAGCTAAATCTGTATCTGATGTGATATATATCAGACGTGTAAATAACCAGATTTTTTCTTATTTCTTGTTAAAGTTTATCATGATCTCTAAGATGTGACCAAGCACTTGCTAAGGAGCAAAATTGAAAGGGGGAGGGGGATTTTTTTTATTTACATCTGCTGGATAGGTATTGGCATCTTGTGGTAAACACACACATAGTGATAGTATGTGTGTGTATATATAAACATATATAAGGATTTATGATACAGTTGTGAATTATACAAATGAGCAACCAGCATACAAGCATAGTTTGTTGTATTATTATAGGCGTGTGTGGTATGAAATGTGTTAACCCTTAAGTAAACCACTAAAATATATATGAGCGGGTGAACAACTTAGATTTTAGTAAGCAACAAGTGACCCATTTCTTATGCAAAAACCAACATCTTTTTCTTTGTCTCATAATTTAAAATACATCGTTAATGATAGGTTATTTGAGCTTCCTTTTTATGTGGTTCAGTCACATTTTATTGCCTATTCGGTAGTTCATGTCTATTTGTTTCACCAAGAATAGTTTGTATACACACTTTAAATACTTCTGCAAATGTCCTGCTATTCTTGTCCATGTTTATAATCACAAAATAGAATAAAACGTAAAACGAACTATTCTATCAGAGGTATCGTTTTAAAGCTTATTTTCAACTCTGTATAAGCAAGATTCTATATGTATCATAGCAGCAAAGCATCTGATAAACTTTATTTAAACTAGAAATCTGCATTCAAAGGAATGCAAACCTCCGCCTTGTGGAGGGTCCCTATTGTGCGATGCATCCCAATCCGTATTTCCATTCGCTTATTCGGCCCATATTCCCAGGTTCATTCCCGCATAAGTGACTGTATATTTATGAATGCAAAATTTAATAAATTCTTCATTAATTAATTGGCTCAACCCCTGAAAGTTTCACGAGATTTCGTTTATGATGGCACGAGTTATGTTGTGAACAAATATACAAACACGCACACACAAACAGGGATGAACACATACCCTCCTGGCGGAGGCAATAACGCTTAATTTCCGTGTTCTACCTCTGCTAGGGCCTTGACCTAGATCAAAGGTAATGGTTTGATAAATCAAATGAATATGTTGTACTGCTTGTGACCTCTGGCGGGGGTAGAAGAAACCAGCTTGTGATTATACGTGACATCGTTTTCTTTAGAGATATGACTTTTTCATATAGACTGAAGGACCTTTTGTATCAACTCTTGGGAGATAGATATTAACCGAAACAGATGTCATTTGTAATTTAATTACCATATATAGTTCTATTTGTCAGAACAGGTTTGTTGACTAGTAATAAAGCATGCATCGATTGACAGCCGACTCATAGATGTTTGTTGGCTTGGTATGTTCAGGGTTTAATCTTCTCTTTATTTTTACACTGTCATAATTGACAAAACATTTAACAAATAAAATGTTAATTTAAAACCCTTCTTTGTTGTTCTGTGATGATTTCAGCTAGATAGCGTGCTCCTTTGGCCTTCATACAGCAAGTTTCCGTTATTTATTTATGTATAATATTTCATCTATGTGTGTTATGTGGTTTGTACACACTGGCATTTCAAACAGGCTGTTCACATATATTTTACCGTCTTTATGCACACATATACCATCTTTGCACGTGCACACATACTGTGTTAACCTATTTTCAGTCCGTTAAAATAATCTTTTCCACTTTTTCCAAGATAAGTCTTAAAGTATTAATATTTTGGCTTTCATATCATTGTCAGCAATTCCTTAAAGAAAGGGGAATAGAGTGAGTATAAATTCAGTCAAATCATGACGGCATCTTTGCGGAAGCAAATTTTGTTGAACCCATTAATCTGAAATAAATCGTATACATCATGTAATGTTTCTTACCAAATATCTTGGGAACGGCTGCAGCTTTCAGCACCATATTTCACATGAATATTGATCATGTGACTGCTGTGTAATTTTGTGCTGCACCTGTGTGGACTTACTTTCTGCCGGCTAAAATGGTCTTTTCCAAGATCAGCCATAAGTATTGATATCATTGTCAACAATTCCTCGAGGGAGGCTATCATGATAAAAACTTCTCTTGAGCAAGTTAAATTAGATCCAAACAGGAAAAATTGAATTTATTTATTTAAAAATTCTCTCATTATGGAAATTTATATTTCAACATCTCATATGATTGCTTACATATGGTAATTTCACCAAAGATCGGAGGAATAACTGCATCTATTTATTATATCACTGGTACGCAGATGTGAGCCATAGATGGTACAAACTTTGTTAGACTGCTGCTGAAATGATACTTTATTTTCATGATCACACATCATGTGCAGCATGGCACAGAGTGAACATAAGACCCCTTGGTCTTTCGTTTTCAGTAAATTATCTCGCTGACGTCCAGCTTTAGCGCTACATGACAAGTATGTTTAAGTCACGCCTTAAATATGAATAGTGTATTAAAGTGTGACAATCAAATCCAGATATTTAATTTTACTCCAAAGCGGTAAGACAATAATTATGTTTTTTATCCTTTGTCTGGATCCTCTGTTTGTTTGGTCATTTATTTATGTATAAGAATTATATGGGATTTGTTGAGGTTGTTATGAATAAATTAAGCTAAATTGGATCCAGACGCCAATGCAGAGCTCCTATTTTCCTGATAAATAGGTATCTTTTTGTTTAGATATCTGAAAACGTTATGGTCGTCTATGAAATATCAAAATTAAATTTTTCTATGTGCTACCATAAGTATTCTCTCTACATTTATGTTATGAAGAATTAAGAAAAAATAATCGCGTGGGAATTCCTAAAGATGACGTCACGAAGGGAGGGCATCCTTGTGTTTACAGCATGTGCCAAAAGCAAAGCCAGTCAGGTGAAGACAATGTCAGTGATCGTGATGTGGAGAGATTGGTAGACTTTATATGTGAAAGGTACTATACTGTCTATACGATGCCACCTCTCTCTTTCACAAGGAAGTTTAAATGATTAGCAACGTGTGCCAATGGAAATGAGGGACAAAGAAGGAAAGTAAATTTAATACGTCGAGAAACATATTCTTTATTTCATTTAAATACCGAATCGAATTTGCTTTTCATTCTAGAATACTCATTTCGGTAAGTTAAACAAAATTAAGAAAATATAAACATTCTGAAATACTTGTGCAGAAAAGACTGGCCATTGCGTGCATTGCGTGTTGCATCGTTTATTTGGAAACACACCCAGTGAACGGCTCGCGACTGATATGCGCGTTCGCGTACGTGCTTATGGAAACCAAGCGTAGGGTGACAGCTGGTCTCATCTATAGAATAATCTTAATTATACTTGTTACAGATATTCTCGGAGGCATTTATTAATTATTTTGACCCAAGCCCAGTAAATAGGACAAAAAGGCAGAGGCTAACTTAAGATACAGGAAAACCTAGGAATGGAGGTTGCTTTTGATTAAAAAGTTAGATTTGCCGTTATTCATATTAGGGCAACACATTTTGGCAAGAGGGTATAGTTATTCACGTCGGAATATTCCTGATGAACATTAACATTAAGTAGATCAGTATTGATTAATATCCATGTCACCCAAACTGAAGCGATATTTAAGCAGCGATAGTCAAATACTCGGGTGAAAAATCTGTACATAGGATAGCTCGGCTGATATCTCGTAGAGTGTCGATGTCTTTGTTCTGCTGTTGCTGGCTACTTAAGAGGTTGGTATAGCAAATTTTGTTAATCTTTACAGCCAGTATTACTATGTTATAATCTACTTGTTAATTACACCTCCACCCCGTACACCTGTGTTTGTATATATATATATATTTTTCAGCTGATAGCTAATCATGTGTAGGGAAATATTTTTTGCAGCGAGGAAACAAAATAGCGGTCATCCTGATTATTTAAGAAATCCAATTTATTAACTATCCAAAAAGCCTGCGTTTTAGCTCAGCATGCTGTGACATGCTGTGTCTGTCGCTGTGTGTGGATCCGGCTCATGATCCGGATTCAGGCACATTATCCAGGAATTTTTCACAAATGTGCACTAAAGAAATGGAGCATGGGGCGAATAAGTGAATGCAAACATGGTTTGGGGAGCATCCCACAAAAGGGACCCCTACATGGCGAAGGCTTGCATTCCTTAGAATGCGGATTTCTGGTTTTGTAATATATCACCTGATGCTGACGTCGGTTTGGAAATTTGGGAGGTAATCGTCCATCGTACTTACCAAGTCATTTCACAAATGCCACTTAAATATTGTTATCGTCTTACTAACTTTAATACCGTGTAACACAGTATGCTAGTAGTTACTATAGTCCGTTTCATCCCCTCATGTCCACCTGTTTTTTGCTATGAAAATTATTAGTTACATTTCAAGGGACACAATTATAGTGGAGAGTAAAGGATAAAAGGACCTAATTTTCAACGAGGTAAATAAATACCTACTTTACACCTTATTTAAGAAACAGAATTACTTGAAAATATGAGAAATCAGTCTACATTTTACAACAAATCAGACCCACTTATGGCGGTCAAGGTCATTTGTCACATGAAAACAAAAAGCCTCAAATGACAGTTGCTGATTGGATGATCTCATGTAAACACTCTAAAAATATAACCAGCTAAAACAAAGATGACTACTTATGGTGGGACACATCATATCTGCCAGATCATAATAGAGAGACTAAAATGTTGTAAAACATAAACGGGGGATTTATTGTAAGATTATTAATTGCAATATTAGGTTGTCATCTCCATATGTAGTTTTCTAGGAAATAATTGAAAAATATGAACTTTAAAGAGAATTATCAGCAAAAAAACAGGTGGACAGCAGGTGGTGAAACGGACTATAATACATAGCATTTGCATTGCTGTGAGAAAAAGTAAGACCCATTAATTGCCTTTTATTAATTTCCACTATGCCTTCGTGAAGTTCTACGTAAGTGCAACTACGTTCAACTACTGAGTGAGAAGTTTGAAGGATTTATCTGAGGTGGAAAAAAGAGCGATAAACAAGGTAAATGTGAATGGATTTATTCATAGAATCTAACCCATTTATAATGCAATTTATAAACGCTGGTAAACATGATGTATACAGTAAGAAACACATCGCTACAATGATGTATGATTGTACAAACTCTACTTCTCCCAACCGTGAGATCATGTAACAAACAAGACTAAATGTAGTGGAAAAGGAAGTTCTTTTATATACATGGTTGTGTGATGCGCGCGCATCGTATACAAGCTAGGGTTTTATGTTACCATGGAAACATGCATTAATTATGACAGCTCATACACGATGGCACAACACTGATTTTATAAAAAAAATTCCTCTACGATTTACCTATACACATAGGCGAAGGAACATACATAATTTGTATAAAGTTCAGGGCAAGCCTACTGGCTATAATAAAAGGAGGGATAAACGAATATTACTGTTTCCGTTTGTGTCTTTGAACGCACTTTCTCTCATAAACTTAAATAAAGGGGACAATTGATAAATTCTTACTGAAATGACATGTTAAGCAATGCTTTTACAAAACAAGCATCGAAACAGGAATGAATCTTGAACATCAGTCACATGACCAGTGCCGGATGAGGGACTTTTGAACACAGGGGGCGCAACAAGCAGGTCCTGGTGACCAAGTCTCCCGTGAATGCCGGTTAGACATCGGACTCTCGCACGTAGAAAAGGGTAGTAAAATGATGCGAGACGCAAAATAAGCGTTTTTCTATTTACATTTTTTTATTAATTTCTTAATTTTTAAGTTGAACGGGGGCGCCCCAATCGCCCCCCCCCCCCTTCTAAATCCGCCAAGATGAAGAAATTGCAATGACCCCATAGGGTGCTACAACAGAAACATTACCCAGGAGCTAGTCTGAAACAAACTATTTAAATTTGCTCAAAATTATTAAAGATAAAACTGAAAAAAGCAACACGCCTCATTTAGGTTTTCAACGCGGTTTTTTTTCAGTTCTTTTACGCTTATGTCTTGATATCGCTTATATTATTAGAAGAAAGAACCTCTAAACTTGGCTTCACCTACGAAAGTAAAGATTAAGCAATCACAATTCTATACAGGCGCGGCTCATTTACATGTGGATGACGCCATATCCCTGCGCTAGCTTGCACTCCATGATTGATATAAATCGAACATATTGCAATAAGTCTCTTAAATGCACCAGATTCAATTGCTGTGCGTCCATTCAGATCGCGCATACATAAGTATTTATTATAATCACTGGACAGAATTTTTGCAGCGGCAATGATTTAGACTGCTTCCCAACGGCATTAGGCCAGCTACTCTCAGCACAGGCGCTTGAATCGCTATTTGTGTTGATATTGGCTTAAATCGTGTTCAATTTACCTTAACAACAATCCCCTACCGTTCAATGAGCTGTAAACCATGTTATATCGCTTGCCGGTACTTGTTTATATAATAGATACATGGATGCCGGCCTTGTGTATCTATTATATAAACAAGTACCGGCAAGCGATATAACATGGTTTACAGCTCATTGAACGGTAGGGGATTGTTGTTAAGGTAAATTGAACACGATTTAAGCCAATATCAACACAAATAGCGATTCAAGCGCCTGTGCTCTCAGCAAGCATGCAATACGGTTGGCTAAGAGTTTCCTAGACACTACAGCGAAGGATACCAGTGTAAGTAACATAATAAATCCCAAAATGCTTTGTTGATCGTGTCATCCATAATAGGGTATTTCGGGGTCCGAACAATTTGGAAAACACATTAAAAAAGGATAATTAAAATAAACCCTTGCAATCAATATGATCACCTTAAATTTAAAACGGCACCACAATCTCAATCTGGTAATTACAGCATGTTTAATTATAACTATTAACATACTGCCGTGTATTATATATATATATATATATATATATATATATATATATATATATATATATATATAATGTATATATATAATGCCAATACTGGTTACTAACACTATAGGAACACCCCTCAGTACAAATTTGTTCATACACATACATGCACACTTACATCTGAAATATATAACGCACTAAACACACATCTATTGCTGGTGGGAAAGACGAGGGCTACATCATATGTAACATATGAAAGACTTCCTCCTCGACATCTATAAGCTGCTGTAACCCCATCACCTCCTGGGGATAAGATTTCTGTCACCTCCTGGAACTCTCTGCCTCTATGCAACTTTTAGTGATAGAGGGACGGTCATCAACACTTGCGCCATCTTGCGGCTATCTGCACTAGGGCTAATCTAGCGGCCACCTATCTTTGGCGCTGTTTTGCCCCCAGCCAAAGCACCATTTATTGGTTTCTTGCACTTGCACCATAAAGCAGATAGATGTAATAGAGCAATTTACCTGGCGGATCCCTGCATTAGCGCTACCTGTTGACTTTCTGTGCTAGCGTCATCTAGCGGGTTCCTGCCTCAGCGCCATCTAAAAGCTTACTTTACCAGCGCTTTCTAAAGGCTTCTTGCACTTTAGCACCATCCAGTAGCTAATTCCATGAGCGATAATCAGGATCGAGCCTCCTGGCCCCCTCCTAGCAGCATATGGCACCTAAATGAGCTAGCGGATTTCTGGACACCATCTGTCGGGATTCCTGCACTAGCGCCACTATGCGGATGGTTGTACTATAGGGCCACCTGGCGGCTTATTTTCCGGGCGCCACACAGCCTTTTCCCACACTAGCACCATCTGGCGAATTTTCTGACGAACTTCCTCGTCCCAACCCATCTAACTCCAAGTTCAATACTCCTATTAGTGTGGGACTTATTGGCAGTGTACGGGTTTGCCGTTTCTTTGAAAGTATTAAGTCATTTTCATTTTCTCCAAATATCTTCGCGAATGAAACGGGTATACGTGGTAACGGGCACTGACAGCGCGTAACAGTAACTGTAACGTTAACGTTAGGAACGATAACAATGTAACTGTAATTTTACATAAAATCCGAATGCTGTAAATATACATCGTAGCTAAAAGCGACCGAAGTAGTCCGAATTATAATCATGTCTTTCTAGAAAAACACTTCTCAAACCAATACTCCCCTTAGCCCAAAGGATGTTAGAAATATTTATAGAGCAAGTCTATTTTTTTTTCATAAAGATGCCCTAGAATAATTGCATTTGTTCTTGGATTTTACCAAATGTTAATGTCGTTTTGTTGAAAACTGTTAACAAAAATGATGTATCCTTTGGTTCCCCTAAGATTACATCAAAGTGCTTTAGATATTTCGTAATCAAGAGCTGTACTCCAACTGCGAATGAACTTTTTCGTATTTAAACCCGTTTTCAACGATAAACAGCGCCCCATTATAAAGGTGTTCTATATAATCGTAGCGTATTCATGGTAAAACGTACCACATTTAACAATCAGCGCAACCTGGTGTCTGTGTATAAAACATTGCTTTGGAGAGGAGGCTCTGCTACTATGATCCAATTTTGTATATCCTTTGAAGGAGATAATGAAATCATAAAGTTATATGGAAGGCATCATATTTTAAGACTATTTTATTTTCAGGCTCCAGTTAACAAGAATGGAAAAATAGTTTCAGTTACAAACACCAGATGGCCTTGATGGTCAATCAAGGTACGTATCGCCATAAATACCTTATGATTTTAATGGGGTCCCGTATGGGAGTATTATGACGGTTGTTACTTCCTATATCACTGTCAATAACGTTCCATGCAGTTAATATAATACTTAATCTGTAAAGAGAAGCTTTGAGAGTTGATACTCGTTCAGAGGCGCTGCATATGTGTCGGGTTATCGTTCGAGTCTCGACCCTGCATATTGCGATGAGAACACAGCTCTCTTAAGGGTGCCCTGCGTCTCTTAGTATGGCTATTCTCGTCAATACGGGCTGGGCTGGATCTGCCAACGCCTGCTACAGCCTCTGTGCCAGAGGAGAAGACAGATGACGGACTATAGCTGGTAGGTTGCGAACTGCCCTCGGATAGGGAACGGTTTGGCTTTGAACGCCGGGGCTGGTCAAACCCTGTCCCGGAGAGCGTGAACACGTCATTAAACGACAGGGAGTTGAGGGTGGAGTTTTCTACATCCCCGGTCATGTCACGACTGTCTCTGTTTGCATTGTTGAGCAATGTTTCTGTCTCTTCAGCATCCAATACATCTTTCCTGAGTATAGACTTCTTTCGCGGGACACAGGAGGACGGGGTGGAGCCGGAGCAGTCACTCTGTTCACTGGCCGAGGAGGAACGTAGCATCGGTTTACCTGCAGTTAACAAATACATACACTGTTGTTAATTTACGGTACTTGTCACACAAGTAGCAGAAGCAGTGGCGTCACTTTATCTTCAAGGTGTGTATGTGTGTGTTTGGGGGGGGGGGGGGGTCATGACTCGCAGGCGTGGGAGAGTACCGGGTAATCAAAGTTGTGACAACTATTTTTTATATAAACACACATACAAAAGTATATATACCTTTTATATATACCTGTATGACACCATTTCAAATATATTACAATTAAGTATAAGGTTTTAGAAACTAAGGTATTATGTTTCCAGTATAGTCTAATTCAAAACTTGGTTAAGATGTATACTTTTTTTATAGTAAACTCATAAATTGAATCAAAGACTACTTCTAATTATTAATATATTTCATTTCCAATATATATATATATATATATATATATATATATATATATTATTCTCTGAATAGCAGAGGGATGATTACATTGACCATCCTATAACCGCCCTTGCTAAAAAGTGGGCAGGTATAATACCCCCACCCCCCTGTTTTGACGCCCCTGCACAATATTTCCAAAAGGCTTGTTATACGGAGTTACGGATCTCGCCTGCCTAAACATTCACACTGCGCAGAATCAGACTCAAAAGAGTACGACTCTGCTGGTTAGGGTTTGTGGGCTTCAAAATCTGCGACCCACAATGCACCAGGGCTTCTGAATACACCAAGAAATACAGGTATAAATGTTGTGGGGATGATAATATAGCACGTTCAAATATGTTGGATAAGAATTGTTTTAAGGAAAGTTACATAATCATGGATGTTTTGTGGTAAGGACTTCACGGAATTAGTATTATTAAATTAATCGTACTCATGTGAAATATAAATGATGGTGTTTCCTTGAAATGTAACAAATTTTGATTTTAAAGTTTGACAGTTAAGATATGAAGTCCCGGCCGTCCCACGATGCCTAACTAGAAGATGTTCGTTCTGAGTAGGAACGACCTCTGGCTTGAGGTGCCCTGTTGGAGCGTCCAGACGGGTCAATACATCGTTTGGTTTTACAGGTAAAAAAATCCTCTTGAAGAGGTCGCAAACCCTGTATTATTGACACGGTACTTTACGGTAGTTTACACACTCGCGATTTGTTTAAATGGACAGGCCAAGAGGCATCCGCGTGGTGGACAGAAAAAAACTATGGACGTAGCCTAAAATATTCAGTTGATGAAACATATCCACTTAAATGCTAATGAGAAAGGTTTTGTGCCACATGCTTGATTTCGTATGCCACCTGGCGTCAGAAAACCGATGTATTCTGAAGGATGTGACCCATTTGGACGCATTTCTTCTTTTTAAAAAAAATGAGGTCATGAGAATGAGAAGCAAAAACCGCGGTGTGTTATGTCGCTCTCATGTGGGTTAAACGGGTTAGAAAATCTGTGTAGGCTTCACTCACAAATGTCTCAGAAAATGAAAGCTTTCGGCTGAGGTGATCAGTGGTTATCTTCACAAAGCCGAATCACCCTCCAACGGTCGTGATTTGTCAAGCGTACTCCCGAAGAAATTGAATTTGTGACCACCATGAACGTGAAGGATGCTCTGGAAATCAATAGTTGTAAAATTTGTGTCTCAACACCAGCGAACGGTTCGCTGGTGTGAATTTTAAGGGTCATTGGTGTTTAAATGGCGGCCTAGCTGTATATACCCCAAAATTTTTTATCGGTCTTAATTAGAGATATTAAGTAAATATTCGATATTTCCTGATATAAAGTAAATACTCCATATTTACTGATTATAACTGATGATCATGTATAAGTATTTATCAGTACCACTTTTCGCAGATACAACCCTATACAGCCGAAACGTTTATCCTCTAATAAGCCTCTCGGGTGATATATTTATATAGAAGTATTGTAAGCAAAAGTGTGAATTTAAGATTTCTTATAATGCTGCAATGACCTGGTATAGTAAACTTAACATCACCGACTGAATGGTAACAATTAAAATTTACTTATGCAAAGCCATTTTTAAAGCATATATCGGTTGAGAATCATACCGCAAATATGGTAAAAATATTTAGCAATGCAATTTGACTTTTACATGACCAGAAATACCACTGCATCTATTTAGTATGGCAGCACTCGAGGCTGTAAATAAAGTAATAAAGTTTTCTTTCCAAATTTATCAAATCCCAAACATTACAGGTTTTATCAGAGAAATCTCTCTGCACTGAGAAAAGAATACAGCGTATATATTTCACACGCAGTGTAAATCCAGCAAGTCGCTCAGCAAATTAGTGTTACATAAAAATACGCAAAACTACAGGTGGTACATTCCAGAATGATGTCTCAGTAAAGTGTACTAGCTAGTATATTAAGGAAAAGTTTGGACTGCGCAAACATGTAATCAAGCTTTCCCCGTCAACGCAAAAATATGACCTAAGTTGAATACCAAGGGGAGAGAGAGAGAGAGAGAGAGAGAGAGAGAGGATTTTCAATTTTAAGGTTGAAAATTGCTATTGGATCTCGAGCTTGTATATATATCTCATCTATAAGAAATGAATATTATGAGTTATGAATAAAAAATGTGACAAAAAGATATATAGTTATTACAGAAATAAAAACAATGTTTGCATAACTAATACCAGAACCAGTTATATGATGTATAAGTCTGATATGAAATTCAGTTATTTGCTCATGGGGAAAAAATTAAATTTTAGAACTGCACAAATCTAGAATTACTAAACTGCACATGTTTTATCACAACAAACAGGGGTTTAATGCAGGTTAAAATATACCCTGTTTCTCAGGCAGAGAGACGAGAGACGCCGTGGCGGAGGCGGTAAACGACAGGTTTCTCAAAACCTCGCGTGTAACAGCCAAATGAACCTTAAACGCGTGTTATTTTTGTGACTGTTCTCTGTTAAACGTTAACCTACATTTACGTAATCCAGGCACAAGACCATTTTATATAAAGGTTAAGAACAATACGAATGTTAATTCAATATCCGACTATCAGCGACTGGGACCTTTGTACCCCCAGTGTTTTATAAAGGCCAGAGGTCCTAGGAAGAAGGAACATTCATCTCGGCTCGCCTTCGTAAAGTATTGATTTTCTAAGTACAGTCGGTTCATCATGAGGACCAGACTGTGACAGGCCCGGCCTAAGACTGTTATGGAACAGAAGCTTATACCTTGCCGTGAACATACCACTTTCAATTGTTGTTTTTACAGCTAATGACGCCATAATGGAGTCGTGATGTATATCCTTGTTTATCCAACATTTTGTGACCTTTTAACACGCATTGTTATCAAATACAATCAAACAAATCCTTGGAGAAATTATTATTCATATATTATGTATAAGAATAACTCGCAAAATCTTTCAAATTATTCCTGAATGTATTCGTTTTTTAGGTAAAATCAATTTTAGGGGGCAATATCATAGGTCAAGTTAACATTGGAGTGACAGACCCATCCGTTATGGCTTATTTTAAATACTATATGCCATAAGTGTTAACTAAAATTTATTTACATATCACAGAATACAAAGCAATATTCCGGGAATATGCACGAAAGTAACAGTTACATAAAATGTCATTCTGTATATGTCTTATTACTGATGTGGAGTTCACCGCTACAAAGTCATCAAAGTAATGGATCCTGTGGTAATCTTCCTCTGGAACAGGCCAAGTCTCCTCGGGGTTCAGAAAAATGATTTCCTCAAAATTTATTTTGGACAAAGAAAACAATCTGTGTCAATTATTGTCTTTGTTTCAGCCTGAGTTTAGTTTCACTATAAGTTTCTTGGGGCAATATCTTACTCGCAAGGCAGCCTTCGCTTTAAAAGCAACTCGATTTTTAAATCTGTAGTTAATGTCCCAAAGTTATAAATTTGTATTCAATTAAAAAAAGATCATTAGTTAGATTTTCCCCATAATTCTTTTTCTGACTGTGTAAAATATAGGTATTAATCCTACTGCTTTTATCTAGTCGAATGCACTGTATGAGATACTGTCATGTTTAGCTGGTGTTAAAACGTTACTCGTTTTTATAGTTTAAAATATTGTCAGGAATCTGGCGTTAAATTTATATTTTGTCAGGCGGGATTAAATGTAAGATATATTCAAATATTAATTGAATTTTCTCGAAAGTAATTGAGGACATGTTGTCCTTAATTTTCATTATTTTCTATACTGTTTTCGAAACTGTCTTGCCATTCCATTAAAGTAATATATATTATAGTGCTTCAATTTATATAAGGGTTCAAAACGTGACTGTAAAAATGCAAAGGTCCAAAATTTCGACATGCGACCGGTGACATCCGGGCTTTAGTGTGTGCGCAGAACGGCAGCCGCCATGAGGGATTTCGTGCGTTTGGGAGAACTAAACCTGTCAGTATTCGATAAGGGCGAGGCAAATGTACTCCAAGGACAGGTTGCATGGGGCGAATCTATCTGCGGATAGAGTCTGATAGCAAGAGAAGGTATTTTGGCAGAGTTTAGAGCGAAATAACGCTTTTTACCACGCCCATTCCTGAAATATATTTGGTTTGGACGGGGTCAATAAAGTATCTGATCTTTACTCCATTTGATGAGGTTTTCATTTGGTTACAGATCATACCGGTGGCCATGTCAACTTCGTTTTCTAGATTTGACGCGTTGCTTCCAATGAGACGCCAGCCAATTGTTCATACAATTGCAGTTTTTCTTTTCTTGACAGAAAATAATTGATAAATATAGCATTAGGCTGTTTTCTCTTGCTTTTGGGATTTCTTCCATATAAAACATTGTTAAGGCTTTTATCTGGGATTTGACAAAAAGCGTACAGTGAAATTGATATTCCATTAGGGTAATTCAGGATGCCTTCACCAGCCCATTTCCGTGGTCTCGGATAGAGCACAGTACTCAAAGCCGCGAGGCTGTGAGTTCGAATCTCAGCCGAGGCAGTGAGATTTTACACCCAGGGTGAACGTTCTGTAGGCTTTATAGACAGACTGTGCCCAACAGTCATGCCCGTCATGCGCGACTTCACAAATCAAGATTTTCCAAGCTATTTCTTCTTTCATGTTCCTTCTTCTTGTTTGGGAGATCAGATATATGGTCATTCAGCCTTGTTTTGGTACACAGACTGTGTGTACTCACACGCAGAACCATAACAACTATAAAACATGAACTGCAGCAAGTCCGTATTTTGCTGTGAACCTTTGTTATTATCCGAAATGTACCAATGGTGTGAATTAAGGCACATATTATTGGAAATGTTAATGCACCTAAAATAAAAGCCGGACCCCGATTCTATACAGGAATACATAGATACTTAACTGGTTCTTTATTTCATCTAAACGTCAGGTGGAACGATCGCAGCAAAGAACAAGTGACCCATGGGTCATGACGCTCAGCTGCCAAGCATGACCTGCGACATCATGGGCTGCGATTCACAACTTCTAGTAAAATTGTTGCAGAACCTATATGCCAATTTTGTTTAAACTCTCTACGTTGCCATAAATTCTTATCATATATGTCTGGTTAAAACATAGTGAATGATGGTCTGAGGCAAAATGTATGGTTGTTGAGCTATCAGGAACTAATCCCACAGCTTGCTCGATACCTGTCAGTCTCAAAAGGAATACCACACAGGCCACATATGAGATCAAAATATAGCAAAAGATCAAGGAAATCCATCCAAGAATTATTGTGAAACTGGTGCTTCCATATTAATTTTTATTCAATACAAGCCAACTGTACTGAGCTTTCATAAATGATGGTCATATTTATTAAGAAATCTTTGACCCAATGCAAGATTACATTAATATACATCCCACTGCATTCACTTTAATAGTTCTTGAGATAATATGTTCTAAAGGAATTTAAAGA
Organism: Sipunculus nudus; assembly: GCA_026874595.1. Taxonomy (NCBI): domain Eukaryota; kingdom Metazoa; phylum Annelida; class Sipuncula; order Golfingiida; family Sipunculidae; genus Sipunculus; species Sipunculus nudus. The sequence continues at coordinate 15,245,521 of CM049309.1, forward strand.
TGGCTTCCTGGTGGCCATATTGGATTTCTGACAGGTCGGAAATTGAACAACAAACATCCTCTAAAAGGGACCAAACATCATAAAAAATCACAGAAACTGCCCTGGCAAAAGGATTTCTAAAATGGCTACCTGGCAGACATAATGGTTTTCTGACAAGTCTGACATTTGATATCACACATCCTCCAATGAGGCACTAAACTTGTAGCAATAGCTCCAAAAAATGTAACAGTTATGAATGTCCAAAACAATTCAAAAGGCATGACCAGGTTGGAGAGCTCTCATATCAGATTTATGAACATGCAAATGTAAAAAGTGCAAGACCAATTTGTTTTAATTATCAGCTTGCTATTCAATGGGGTCAGCAGGGTAGGTAAACTGCAAACCTAAAAGAAAAGAAATGCAGAAAGCATCACTAAGAGTCTTGTAATCAAATAATGCCATCCTAAATCCAGGTACAGACCCACATATTATCAGAACAAACACTTGCTGGTATATCTGATGATTTGTATAATAATATTCAGATATCTGATATCTAGAAAACTAAGTTTATTGCTATGATTCCATGATATAAACTGCAAAATTTTCCCATTATTTTATAAATCAGTAGCTAAACTTTAACACTTAACTCTCATAGTCTTAATGCCTGGCCAAAGCATTCTGGCAACAGTGTTTTTGTTATGCACTAATGATATATCCTTATAACTCCATGAGCTGATACAAAAAGGAGTCATATATCACAAGTGTCACTGACAATTATGGGCACACAGTGAGATGTACCAGTTGTGAGTGCCATGGTTATATATAGAAGAAAACAAGAAAAACAGAGATGGTCTACAAATAAGTTATTGTGAACATCTATGACCTTGGCCTTTTGCCCACATATCAACTGGATTCTTTCTAAATGATGGGTAACTACTAACCACTTACATCTGGCCGGGTGTAATTACTTGGCAACCAATGAGTGAATAACTTAGACCTGCAACCTTTAACCTCCTGACCAGCTGACCTCAAAATCAATTAGTTATTTCTTCATGCAAAAAGACCCATAAATATGAAGTTTGAATCAAATTCAGTGATGCATAGATGTGGCATATGTGAAAGACTGAAGGTCTGGGTTGAACAGTTTCACTTGAAATATGTTCACAAGCATTTAGAACAATATTGTGACCTTGACCGTTGACCTTTTGAACTCAACATCAATAGGCTTCTTCCCCTATTGGTAGGTAAGCCATATATGACAGATGAAAAGTATAGATTGAAAAGTTTGCCTGAAAATGACTCCACGCAAGAAGAGGGTGCTGTAAACTCGACCTTTGACCTCAAAATCAACAGGTCTTTTCCCCTGTTGGCAGAGAAGCGATATCAGTGCTGAAAGGTTTGGAATGAAAGGTCTAGCTTGAAATGTGTCCACAACCTTTTTAAAGAAGTGGATCCTGTGACCCTGACCTTGTGACCTCAACATCTATAGAATTCTTCTCCCACTTAGTAGGTGAGCTATATGTGAAAGATCAAAGAATTGGGATGAAAGGTTTGGCTTAAAAGGCTTTTTAATGAAGTTGGTTCTGTGACCTTGACCTTTGACCTTGTTACCTCAAAATAATTATGGTTCTTCCCCTGTTGGTAAGTGAGCTGTATGTGAAACATGGAAGATTTGGGATGAAAATTTTGGCTAAAAGAATTATTTCTGGGGGTGCAAACACACCCCATAACTTCGGGAATATAGGTCGCAGTGACCTATTTCAGGTTTGCAAGGTGATCTTTTTAGAACCTCTAAGACTGCATAGGGTTCATGGCCCTAGCCCCTACGGCCGGCCGGACGGACAGACGGAAGGACGACGGACAAAGACCCATCGCTATAGCCCAGCATGACTGAAAGTCAGCTGAGCTAAAAATTCACTGGTAGGAAAAACAGAGAGGAATTTTATTTCCGGGGCGGCAGAATACACTTGCGAATCAGCTGCGGGAAGGAGGTATTTTAAACTTTGTCCGGCGGATGATGAAGACTATTGCGTGAGATCTGGTGTTTCCCTGCTCCCCATTCATCCTCAGCATTTTCCCCTGTTGCCATAGCAACGGCCATCTAATATGCATGCGCTGCTGCATACTCAATCAGCCTCTTTTACTGTTGGCCTAGTGATTTATTTAACCGACTATATATGCAAGGCGACCGCCTTTTTTCTTTGATTCTTATTGAAAACGTCTTCTGACCTTTTAAAACGACGTATAGTTTTCCCTCCCAACACGCAGTACTATATTCGGCAGGTGATATATGCAATATTCACCATCTTTGGAACACAGTTATATTAAAATTGAAAGATATGAAATATTTATGACCTCTGCTGAGCGATAATTACTTCTCATAGTTCTTTTCTAACGTTAAGTGTATCTTCATGAATAAGTGATCAATTTCCCAAATTAGTTTACAATCTTTATGATATCTGACAAGACAGGACTTAATCAAATGTGGAAACTTCCTTTGATTGACTTAAACAAAGCGATATACTCTTAACTTGCACCAGTGCCTTATTTTTCTTGAAACAATTGGGAAACCCGACAGTTTTTGATATTTTGCGATGGCTTATCTTGTAAACAATTTTATAAATCGCATAAGGTTTATTACTAAGATAACCGATGAACTAGAAATTGCCAAAGTATCCCCAGGCAATTAACCCTGACACTTAGCAAGCCACCAGGGTTTCTTCAGGTGTGACCTTCAAAACCAAGGTCAAGGTCACTAGTCATGAAAGAAACTAACCTATATATCGGCAGATTTGACCTGAAGGTGAAGATGAAGGTCACAGGTTTTATAACTCTTTCAACAACTTATCATCTGACAGCTTTCATATTGATTTTCAGATAGATACATCAATCGATTTGAGAAACAATATTTTCCACCAAATATAGGAATATTCAAGGTCAAGGCCACTCTCATGGGAAACGTCATGATCCCAATATAAATATACCTCTCCATAACCCATATCTAATTAAAATAAGAAATCTGTCTATTATATTTTTACTTATAATGCTCGCAGTACTGTCAAGTGGCATTGATGGGGTATTAAAAGGCACGAAAACAAGAAAAGGACAAAAGGTGGCACTACCTGTCTCCCGCAGAAGACAAAGCTATCCAAGGTCTCCGGTCAGTTTGTTTTTGGACCAATCCATGCATCCCTTATTGAGATATTTAAGATTTTGTGTGATTTTCACCAAATATGGAAATAAGGTCAAGGCCACTCTCATGGGAAAGTTAAAGACCCCGATTCGAATATACCTCATTCCTTGACCCATATCTGTGTATATGCACAATATGAAAGAAATCTGTCCATTTGTTTTTGACATTTAAAACCTAGTTAAGGTTATGACCACATTTTAAACAGGCTTCGTCCTCTCATACACTTATATCTATGCACATGTCTAGTTTGGTGAAGATCCGTGAAATATTTTGAGTTATCGCGCAAACAAAATTTATCTGCGCGGTGGCGGGACCGACATAAAAACAAAGTATCCCCCGACTTTTTCTGAGAATAAATAATATAAAATTTTTACACACACCGGTTTTAAGAAAAATTTAAGAAAAGGGTTGCGAGATGGAAAAAAGAGAGAGGTCGAATTTTAAAACTATATAGAAAATTATATATACTTACGATAACATGTTACTAGTACGTATATATATATATATATGCAAGGTTGAGAACACACGCGTCAAAGGACACAGTTGAGAAACTGGTAATGTGTATTTTAGAGAGTTTTTAAAAGGTTTAGTTTATTATTTTTAACTTATTTCCAAAATAATATTATTGTACAATAAAGAGAAATGTATACTTATATAAGTATGGTTTATAGAGTTTGATCACCGACATATTTGATATGCAATAACCAAAAATGCTAAAATATAGCTTGTTTTCTCTTTGCAATTTCATTAACGTCATGCATAACGTTATGGCGAAAGTTGAAAATTTGTGCCAACAAATCCCAATTAGGAGACAATGATTCTCAAACAACACCACCTTCCATTATATAACCCTTATTTTTCTTATTTTTCTAAAAGTATATCTCCTGAATATTACTTATGTTTATAATTTGCGTTAAATATTGTAAAATAGGTATTTGAAATACACAATTACCGAAAAATTGACTTACCTGGCTTGGAGTTAGATATTAGTTGGTAGTTAGTAGACCTACGAGCTGACGACGGGCTGGAATGAGAACAGTCGTAAAACGGGGATCGCTTGAGGCGACCTGGAAGCCGCACGGAACCCTGGGAGTTGACGGAATCTGAGGAGGAGTGACTTTTAATACTGTCTGTATCCACCTGGCGGTATTTGTGTTTCGGACGGGGCAGGGTGTGGTGGCCCAATAGGCCACCCCGCTCCCCACTACTGTCGCTACACCCACTTCCGGCCGTCGTAGAGCGCGCTCGATGAGTCGGCGAGTTCTGTAGCTGCCACGTTGTGGTTAAACCGTCATCGAGACGCTGCACCACGTGATCGGAGTTCAAACTTCCGGAGGAAGTAGGACCGGTACCACCCGTGCATGCACTGACACTCCCAGAGGTACAACTGCTAGTACAGTCAGTAGGGAAGCTCGCGATTCTATCGTTAGCAGAAGCAGTTAGTTGCGGAAAAAGTGTAGTGAATGCAGGAAGCGACACCTGGGGGGCTGATGATGACGTCTGATTGAGAGGCTGCGACATGCTCGCCTCCAGGGGGTTGATATATAAGGTCTGCAGATTGTGAGGTTGATGAGGTTGATGATGGACACTGTTTTGCGACATGCTAGTCGAAGCAGCATGCAAAGGAAAAGTTGCATACATGTTGGTGGGGCCTGTCAGCGCCTCCTGTGGGACCAGGGTCTTCATCTCCAGTCCCAGGTCCTGGGACCTAGTCTCCGGAGTGTGGCCGCCTAGAAAACCCTGAAACGTGAAGAAAAAATATGTAGAGATACTAAATATAAACAAGTTATATATAGAAAATCATAAACATGCACTCAAAGGTTATGGGTAGAAACCCCTGAAACATACACAAGTTATATACATATACATGTTTATCTTTATATCTACATCTATATATATATATAACTAGAATACGGGTAGTCGACAAGCGACTACGTGTATCCGCCTAAATCAGAGTGGAACGGATGAAGTGAGGCAAGGATTGAGTGGCAAGGGGAAATAGAGTGTTGCATATTAGCATGGATGTCTGCAGCCAAATTGTGTATGTAGGTTGCCCCCCCCCCCCCCCTACCACAAAATCCAGAAAGCCGTCCAAGTTGTATACATATGCAAAATTTAAGGCAGATAAGTCAAACCACTACATGTATATGAGTGATTTTAGCCCGTGGCAGACAAACAGATGGATGCTGAGCAAAAATGGTTGCAGGTGACGCACCAGTTTTGCGTATGATAAAGAGCTATGTGAGAACTATACACATGCAAAACTTTGGCCCAATCGGTCAAACGGTTCCCAAGATATGAGCTTGGATGTCTGCTGCATAAACTAGAATGCAGGTGGCGCCACCTGTCATAAAATCAAGAGAGCTGTCGGGGATGTATAAACCTGCAAAATTTGAGGCAGATATGTCAAACCACTGCCGAGATATGAGTGATTTTATCCCATGGCAGACAAACAGACAGGAGCTGTGCAAAAATGGCTGCAGGTGGCGCCACCAGTTTTGCGTATGATGAAGAGCTATGTGAGATCTATACACATGCAAAATTTTGGCCCAATCGGTCATACGGTTCCCGAGATATGAGCTTGGATGTCTGCAGCGTAAACGTGAATGTAGGTGGCGCCACCTGTCATAAAATCAGAAAAGCTATCCAGGATGTATACGCATGCCGAATTTCAGGTGATTTAGTCAAGTCACTGCAGAGATATGAGTGAATTTAACCCAAGGCAGATGAACAGATGGACACTGTGCAAACATGGTTGCAGGTGGCGCCACTATTTTTGTGTATGTTATAAAGCTCTCCAAGGGCTACATTTGTGCAAAAAAAATTTCTGATCGGTCAAACGGTTCCCGAGATATGAGCTTGGATGTCTGCAGCGTAAACGTGAATGTAGGTGGCACCACCTGTCATAAAATCAGAAAAGCTTTCCAGGATGTTTACGCATGCCAAGGTTTCAGTGAGAACTGGTTCTTATCAGACTTAGTCTAATCAATATGGTGTAATAGCGCTGTTTAATGTAGATTAAATGGTCTCTGGAGGCGTGTCCATTTTAATATTGAAACATTGAACGACAGGTCTCATAATATTGTAAGGCGATAGGCCAAAAGCGATCAGGGTGTGTGACGTAGGCATGAGTATATATACTGAGGAAGCCAGGGCAAAATCTCCTAGGTCAGCATGCATGCTAGATAGTGGCGTCTAACCGTACGACGGTACAGAAGATGGTCAATCAGTTAACCGATCAGTAGAGGGACGATTTTCCGGTTATCGTATGTCAGAGTCTGCGTAGCTCACTAACGGACGTTAGTTATGTTTACCGAAGGGCTTGTAAATAGCTGATGTTTATCAGCCGTGGTGAAGCCAGGTGAACAGACCAGAGGATAATTAAAACGCTGATAGTTGTGTGTGGTACGGAATATTGTCGTGTGCTGTGGCATATTCGTGGATTTATCCAGAGTGGATTACAGTGGCAGCTGCGTGCTTTACTGACAATGTCAGAGTGAGATGACAGTGAAGACTACGAGCCTATCAGTCCGTGTTTCGGGGAAGTGAGTGCCTAAAAGATAGAGATTTGTTTGACGGTGAGAGGCGCTTGTGTTTCGTGTGTACTGTGTTCCCAGGTAGCACAAAACATTTTTAAAACATTTTCAATATGTTGCATTAATGTTTCAACAGAACATCTTTTAAAAATGTTTTAAAAACATTTTTAAAATATTTTTACTAATAGCGCATAAATGTTACAATAGAACGTTTTTATCAAAACATTTTTAAAACATTTTTAAAACATCTTCAAAAACAGCGCATAAATGTTATAACAAAACATTTTTTTTAAACATTTATAAAACATTTTTTTAACATTTTTCTCATAGAGTGCATAAATGGGTTCCCGAAACTTTTTTTTAACATTTTAAAAACATTTTAAAAATGTTTTTTAAATGTTGATGAAAAATATTTACTTGAAACCTTTGAGATATATTAAAAATGTACAAGATGTAATATGACTTAAATAACCCAATCCAATTTCAGGGATTTTTGTGACCGCGTCATCTGTCACTGCCTTAGGTATACTTGTGAATGAAATAGTTAAAAATGTTTAAAAAATGTAAACAAATACAACAAAAAAAATTTTAAAAAATTAAAAAATGTTGATAAAAAAATGTTTACTTGAATTATTTATGAGACTTATTTAAATTGTACAAGATGTAATATATATATACACATATATACATATATATATTAATTAAATATGTGTAATATTAATATATATTTAAATATAAACATTTTTTATCTGTGTAAATATGTTACATACAAAGGAACTATATATATAGTAAATATCACTGTAATGTATATTTTATTAATAAAATTGGCATCTTCAGATCTGAAGTTTAAAAGAGTGAACTAATTATTTTATATTAAAGCAAAATTCTGCTTCTCGTTCCATATTTAAACTGAAATCCAGGAGGCAGTTTGTTCAGATCAAATTATAAATTCAGAAATTAAGCTTTACAAAAAAAAAAACATAAATAAAACTGGGCAATACGTGTCAAAAAGTACAGCATGTTCATATTATACTGATAATGTGGTCCAGTGCACTACAGCTATCAGTATGTAACTTATCATATAACCCTCCAGGGAACTCATGTCTTTTTTTACGGATTGCGGCTTAATTGGATCAACTAGAGTTACTGTGTCCCTGTGGAGACCACATTTTGGCGGGAAACTCAGCATACCAGACTAAACAGTTGAAGTGGAATGTCTGAGTGTTCAAGCTATTGTGAGTATATTTCATTTATCTTTTCCCCTAATTTTCATTCATATTCATAATTTATAATTTCCAAATAGCTAATTAGTAGCAGAACCATTGGTACATTTGTTTATTAAAACTCATTGTGCCATAATGCAAGCAGCTTAAAACAAGGTTTCAATTCAGCTGGAGAGGGGTGACAGCCATCCAACCTGTATACAACAATATCATGACCACAACTGATTCTGCTGTACAAGAAATTTCAAACACACACACACATTTATTTATTTAGGGTAGAAAGTATAGAAGTAATAATGACAGAATAGGCACATACTCATAGGAAGATGTTTCTTTTGCCTATATCAGTATGTATAATTGGTCACATATAATTTATATTTATTTTTTATAATATAAACATATATGGCAACATCATCAGCATTTATTTACAGGTCATTTTTATAATCAAGTTTACAAATTTTCATTCAGACTGGTTGTTTTACATACATCTTGTTATTGTGTGTGTGGTCATTCACTTGTTTTAAGTTAATAAAATTTGGGGTCAACATATTACCCATAGTTTAGGTGTGTCTGCACCAGTCCTAATGAGCTGTCACCAAGTAACATGCCAGCTCTCCAAGCATGCATTACAGAGCTGCATTAGGTTTAAAGGGCACCACTGTCAGGCCAAGCTTTAACTGTGACATTCCCGTACAATTAAATGACATACACCGACCACATGATACCGTCTACTGTGTTCTCTCTCTCTCTCTCTCTCTCTCTCTCTCTCTATATATATATATATATATATATTTATATATATATATATATATATATATAAACTCTTTCTTACTCACTCTCTATATATATTTATGTAAACTCTCTCTCCCTCTCTTTCTCCCTCTCTCTCTCTCTATATATATATTTATACATAAGGCTAAAACAGGTTTCACTGGACATTTTTCCCTTGATTTTTTATATATATATATATATATATATATATATATATATATATATATATATATTATATATATATATATCCTACTGAGCCCTAATATATATATTATATATTTATGTTTATATACATATAATAAAAGAAAAATATTGTATTGGCAACTAAGATATCCCTGAAACAATATGCCGATATCACTTGATTATATATAGAAAAATGATATGTATTGTACTTAAGATAAGTACTATTAAAGTATTTTTAAACTGGTAACGCAAATAATATTGTGGTTTTCTTTATGTTTTCTGAGTAAAGGGAACATTCTGTCTCATCTAGATGCACTTTTTAAAGTAGTGTACTGTTTGTATTATCAATAAATTAAATAACTGTACCCTCCTATCAGATTTGTCAGGTATCATATAGTAATATACAATACAGTAGACATTCAGTAATTGATTTACATCTTGTATGTAATAGGATAAATACATTCCTGTCAATTGATTACCTGCCCATTTAAAGTTTTTGTTTAGTGAATTTCATTTATGGTAATATGTACATATTTATTTCTACAGACACAAGAGGCAAAGAATAAAAAGAAAGGAAGTGAGCCTGCTCCAGTGGAAGACATCACAGACTCTGATTCAGACTGATGTTTTTTAAATAAACCTCTGTGCCTTACCAGTTACTCTTTTCTTTGTTGATACGTGAGAATATGTTTATCTGGTGTGAAGTTGTAAGCAGAAATGATATAAAATATGCAGCTGTAGTTTCAACAGAGATGAATCAACTCTATGGTTTAAATTCATTTTTTTGGCAAATATGAACATAATATAGATAAAATAATGGGGAAAGTGTTTTTCTACCTTTATATTCATGCGGATTATTTAACCATGTTGGTATAACAAAAGCTGGTTACCAATTTGCCATATCCTGCACACACTACAGAAACCCTGTCAATTCAAAATATGAAATAAATACTTATATATTCACAACGTATGATATAAGCCCATGCAAAACATATCACATATTGGGTTGTGGGGAATATTTCAGGATATAGATAAATGTGTAAATGTTATAAAAATGTTTTTTTTGGATATTTTGAAGGAAACATTTTTAAAATATCAAAAAAATGTAACTCACAAAATGTTAATAAAATATTATGAAAACATTTTTAAAATGTTTTACAAAAACATTTTTAAAACATCAAAATAACATTTTTAAAACGTTTTAGCAAAACGTTTTAAAAACGTTTTTTCGAACATACAAAAAAACATTATAAAAATATCACGAGAAAACATTTTCAAAACATTTTGCCAAACGTTTATAAAACATTTTAAAAATATTTTTGTGCTAGCTGGGTTAAACCACCAGGACTCGACGAGAACATTCCTAAGTCGTGACGTGCACGACGGTCATGTGACCAGCGGCCTTGGTGCTTTGAGAACGTTCCGTGAACTGTGTATACATAAAGTTACAGGATTAAACAGGAATCAGTGATTGTATTTATATGGACTATATAGATAGTGTACCTTTAGTGGGAGTCTCCTCCAGAGAACTGTAAGTTCTTTTTCTTTATTACATTTTATTGTTTATGTTACCCACTTCTTTCTCCTCTTTTTAGTATATATTTTAGCTTCAGCCAATCCTATAACCGTTTAAAAGAACCTTGAAATAAATTCCATCGAGGGTGTGACTTTACCCCCTCGCTAATTTAAGCACATAATACATTTTAATGCTTTTTATTTTAATATCATTTACCACATGAACGTTTGGAGGTTTAAAAGCTTAAATCATTATATGAAAAATAAAATTGTCGCAAAATGTTATTTATATTTCTATAATACAAGATATACACCGATTCAACCTGATTTAAGAAATCCAGAAGAAATAAATAACGAGAATGTAAACTTAATAAACATAAAGAAACAACTATCTGGAAGGGTTAATCTGAAACCGTATGGGGTAACCTGGAATCGATTTAAAGTTACTGGGGGTAATCAGAAACCGCAACGCCGGACCAACGACGATGTACTTTATTTCCAAGCAGGGACGAGGGACACTTGATTAAGTCAATAAAGCTCTGCACATTACACGGATGGAAGTCCTTATATTTATATTAGCCCATCATGTCATAATTCAAGGCTAGGTCACGTTTCCATAGAAACAACACGCAACTATCGATGTCCGTTGTTTTTTTAGAAAAAAACATCCGTTTGACGGCTTATTCACTTATATGTTTCCCAAAGCAAATGCGCATACAGTTTATATAAATATTAGGCCATATCAATAAAATTATATCCTTACAATTATCTTAGCAACGCAAAGCCATGTATTTAAGAACATGCGCAAAATACAGTACGCTCATCTTATGCCATTCGTTTTGTTCTGATGTTGAACTTATAGAAATAGACCTAAAAATAAATATATATTTGGTTGCGTTAGATATCGGCAAATATATTCACAGCACGAAAAAAGAAAATCTGTTAAAAAGCAATTAAAAGGGAAATATTTTTGAGCAAGAGAAGACAGAAAAACATGGTTAAATGTTTGATAATCGCAGAAATATATTGAAAAGAATATATCTGAAAATTATTTCTTGATCTCATTAAGACGTTGTACATTTGAAACTATTTTAATACATATTGAATCTTGGATTAAGACATCTGACGATCTAATATAGCTTCGACAATAAGCAGAACATTGCGTTAACCCTAAACAATAAGAACGGGACGTTTAAGCGCCACAGGCCGTAACCAGTTGGGTAGGCATTAGAAGCCGATAGAGTGCAGGCATTGATGGGTCCTGAATTGGTCAGGTATGATCCAATACAATGTCGGCGTGTGGCGAGGCAGTGCTGCTGCAGAGAACTTTGATTTGATTTAAACATCTATGCTGACTTTCATCATATCCATGGAGAGACTGCAGACAGATAAATTTTGACTTCTTCTGAATAATTCATCCCGCCTCGAGAAATTTACAGACCTGAACAATGAGCTCGTCTCCAGTAGAACACCAGAGGACTCTATCATCTCTGGCAACGATACTAAACGTGTTATCTTTTTAGGCCCCACGCTGGGGGAGTCCGCTTTTTTCGATACATTTTGATCGTCGAGAGCCTGGGTGGCCCCTTCTTGGTTCCCGGGTTACTACTCTTGTATGACCTATAAGCTCTGGGTTACGGCAAGAAACCGTTTCGGTTAACTTTGTCTTCTTTGTCGGAATAACGTTTTATTTGGCTGCCTTTGTAGACGAATTACCGATTAATAGTATGCTGCAGTGCCTAAATAAGACACCTGGTTCGTTCTTAACAAAACAGCCAAGACGTCTATAATTGCGCTTAAAACCATTTAATTTTGACTGCCCTTTGAGCGGTTTCATCCTGATTGTTCGATCGAGTACAGCTAGGTGACTAAGAATAAAAAATAATAGAAAAAAAAAATTTTTTTTATGAGTGAGAGTTTAATGGTATTTTATGGAGATATCTGCGCAATGAAACGATGAGTAAATCAAATGTACGTATCAAAATCTAAAGGATACATATTGTCATTCAACTCCCCTGCGGCCATGCCTCGGAAACGCCTTTTTCCTATGGAAAGGAAACGATGTTAATTGTGTCCAAAGGGGGTAAGATTGTATGATATATCTGAATAATATAACATTATTTTGAGAAGTTTGGTCGCGACGCCATCTTTCGAAAACAGCGTCAGTGAGTGAACTCGGGCCATGGAAAACCCGATCCGGACGAACCCGGCCGAAGTCGGTGGCGCGGTTCTGTTCCAAGAACGGGTAATATGAATATATATATATATATATATATATATATATATATATATATAATCCTCAAAACGAGACCACCTTCGGGTGAAAGGTCAATAAACTTATTATTTCAGTCACAATATAGCCATCAGGATAATAATGGCAGGTGGTTACGGAGGGGCTGGTCGTGTTACAGTGAGACTAGTGTCATTTCTTCATAATGACCCTATTAGACTATTCAGTATTTCCTCATAACAAATAATCTTTTTATTAGACGCCACCTATCTTCAAAACCATTAGGTCTCCGAAAAAAAAACATTCTTTATTATTCGCGCTGCTTTCCCAGCTGGAAAATTTATCCTGGCATCGGCTGAAGTAGGTAATTCAGAAATATAAAGATTAAATACATTAACAGAGCAAATATTTGGAGATTTATTGAAACTGACGTAAAAACTGACTGGGCATATTTGCTCTTGTTACTTAAAATGGAAACAGCGTGAGAAATATTTGACCGTCAGTGACTCGTGAGAGTCAACTCAGTAATATTGGCGGCGGAATACATCAGTGGTCGTTTTTCTCTGGTCATCCGCCGGGACTACTTGAAGCCCGCGGGACTAGAAGTGGAATATCATGCCGTGCTAATACCTATCGAACAGTACCGGGCTTGGGTGAAGCATAGATTGCTTTCCCCGAGGCAAGGTCCTCCGGGGTGCCAGTCATCCTCTGCCGTTAAGAAAATATGAACCAAGATATTATGAATCGTGCGTATTCCCCTCAGGTTCAGCAATGACTGATACATAATCTATAGGCATCTGTAAATCAATCCTAGAACCCACTCCTGAACAGCCAGCGTATGTCTAAGGTTAATCTAAACGTACTTCAGTCCTTATGTTTAAAAGTTCTATTGACGTCTCAAAATTCCAATACAGAAAAGGGTTATCTTCCGAAACAGAGGGGCACTTAGAGTGGAACGGGGGAGTGGGGCCTTTTTTATATAAAAAAATAACATATGCTTAATACCGAAAAGCAGCGTCTGGTAAGGTTTTCTTCTCCACACCGCATGCGAGTGATATTGTACAAGTATAATAACATTCTCGACACACTTGTCTAACTCTGCCAGGGTGTATTACATAGTATGAAAATCAATTCTGCGACCTTGACCTTTGGCCCCCTGCCCTCAAAAACCAATACGGTTGTTTCTTCACCAGTTATGTCCGCTCGTGGCAATAATGGCTTTGCGTTTTTTACGTGCATTTAAATTAAAAGTTATCTGTTCATAAAGTTCCGCTACATGTAGCAGTCTTTGAAATAAATATGAAGATTGTACAGAATGATATGTTTCGATAAAGTTCTCACGATATAGGTTGTACAAAGTTCCGGTTCCGGTGTTCAATGTTTAAGCAAATTCCAAATTCTGAATTCATGATAAAGTCTACCTCTTGAATTTTGAAGTAGGTCTAATGGCCATTTGGCGTCAAATGTGAACCTATGAACGCGAAAATCTAGAGCAAGATGACCTTATTTACAAATACAAAATCAAAGGAACCTAAAGGGGCCTATTCCGATATCAGTGTCTTATCGCACACAAGTTTCTCGTTTTGTTAATATCCACGTGTTTAGAACATGGGGCGGCCCCCCAAAATATTCTATAGGTTAGGTAAACGTAAATAGCCCGTGGGTTTGTTCTGTGCAGGGTAGATTCCATCCAAAACAGAGAATGGGCCCAGATGTTATTGCCTGGTGCAAGGTGTGACGTCACAGGCAAAATTTAGATTTGACTTAAATCTGGCAATCCATGTCATTTGTATTCTTCCTTGGAAGTTTGGGGCTGACAGTGTCAGAAATACTAAGCTTTTGGCGCGATCTAGAATTTTTATGAATAGGGGATTTCCCCGTGTGTGACGTCACTGCCGTGTTGCCATTGCTCATAGATGTGCTAACAGTTTATGAACAAATCACACAACCTCCTGTTTTTCTTTTTTTTTGTGGAAATAAAGAAAGAAAAAATGTTTTTCCTCCAGGAACTTGGTTCATTTATGTAAAATCTATAATAATATATTATAGGCTATTATGTTATATAATAATATAAAGAGATATGGATTACGTTTGCTTGACCTCTGAAGACGTTCATCAAGTAAAACGAACCAGGTTTTTGCAAAGAACGTTTTGCAACTAGTGAAGTTTCAACATCGGCAAATATGCAATCAGCCACCTTAGGTTACATGATTTTTCTGTTTGTCAAAAATGTGGATAAACAAGCTCGTATTATAATAGAAGCATTATAAGAATTTCTTTTAACAATAATTACCTAGAGTTCATTAATATATACGGAGAATGTGTCATAACTTTTTTTAGAAAAAGGTAGGTCAATAGCAGGCTTAAAGAAAGAACAAGAAAATTGATTAAAGACAACGTGTTTGACGAACTCACGCTGATAACTGAGTTGATGGGATTGGCTTATTTTAAAAAATAACGAAATCCCGTAATTGACGTATTTTAAATCTGGAAATTCGGTGACAATATGCTAAGAATGGCCATGTTATTTTAATGTTATATATAGGAGGTTATACATGTAAGATCCAGGCACCATATACATCATAACCTGTCCATGCATAAGGAGAACGTACGTGTATTACAATTTGACAGCAGGCATGATGTGCTGCTTTATTTTAATTTAATTAGAACTGATATACATAGGTTGATATGAATGTCCAAAGTCGCATATGGGCAATCAACAATCTAGCCTTACATGGCCCAGGGGCTTATCTTTTGCCAACCCGGTAATCATGGCCGCCGGCTCTTCATTATGCAGCTTAATGTCTTTCGCGTCCAACAAACCCCGCAGGCTTGTGTCTCATTTAAATGTATGAGGCTATACATATTATTGATGTAGTCAAGTCCACACCGCCCGAGTCCGAGCGCAGGCCACTGGAGTCCAAGTCCGAATCCTTGAGGTTCGAATCCAAGTCCACCTTCATTGAGTCCGAGTCATTTGGAACCCAAGTCTATGTAAACTTATTAATAGAAATTTAAAAATGATATTTTAGATAACCAAGCAAAGTTTAAATTAGTTAAGGGCTTTATCCTTGAATGTTTAATTATGTCCAGACACCGATGTAGAGCTAACATGTGGCATGTATATAGCCTTATTTGTTAACATGTGGCATGTATATAGCCTTATTTGTTAACATGTGGCATGTATATAGCCTTATTTGTTAACATGTGGCTTGTATATAGCCTTATTTGATAACATGTGGCATGTATATAGCCTTATTTGTTAACATGTCATGTATATAACATTTGTTTTATATTCTGTTATTAGTTCACCCATGTAAGGCCAAAAAAAAATAAAAGGTATGGTTCTCAGGCACCGCCCGCATCAATTTTAAACCTCCACATCAAAAACTTTTATTTTGATTTTCAATAGAAACTTACCAATTTTGAGTTGCAGCCGCTCAGACATTTCTTTCAAGACGAAAAAATCATACAATTTCCTTTGTTATGTAGTGCCTTTACTTGTTTAGCAAAATAAATCTGTTATTATCATGCTTTTCCCTTATCATTTAACTTTTTTATCGAAACATTTCAAAAATTAAAAATTAAAAAACGCCCGCCCGCATTGATTTATGAAAAAAAGTGCCTGAGAACCATACCTTTTTTTATTTTGGCCTAAACCATCTGTTTATGGTATTTGACAGTTTTCTTTCTACTGGACTCGGCCCGATTTCTCAAGTACTTGCTTCCGAGTACAAGTCCGAGTTCAGAACCTTCGAGTCAAAGTCCAATACCGTACAAAAGTGGACTCGAGTCCGACATCACTGATAGATATGCAGTTGTAACTTCATGTTTAATAAACTAAAAACTCTAGACGGCCTCACATGAATATTTTATAATGGCATAGTTACCGCAAAGAGCAAACGTCGTTCACTAATGTGTGCTTGGTTTAATTAGTTATCTTGAATTTAAAAGTATAATTATACACACAAACATACATTTGAACAAAACATATTTTCACAACCATTTTTTGCACACAGTTCATTTCAAAACTAGGGAAATTTCATTTTTAACGACATATATTTTTTCAGTGTTTCAACGATGTCATGTGGTTCACAGCATCATGACATCCCAGAATTCCCTACTGCTCCATCTAAAAAAAACCTGCCTTTTGGCTGAGGAATTGATGAAGACACATTACCAAAAGCATGGGTTAGCCATCAATTCTTAACTCCTTGTCAACGCGGATCCCAAAGTAGGTTAATTCCATTCGGAGAGATTATTTTGAGGGGTGGTTCTGTTAGCTTACAGGAAAAAGGTTTTATGGCATTTACAATTCGATACCAATGCTTTCTGCTTATCTTAACCAATCAGATTACGTATCGATTTTGACTCCTACACGGACGGTCGCAAAGAAGTAAATGGATAGCTTGAACTCACAGGAAGAAAGCCGACATCACACTTTTCCCACCGGAAGGCTTTCATGCTTGTAGGCCCATATTGCGTCTGGCGCCTTATAGAAGGGGGGGGGGGGGGCATATCTAATAAAAACGAACCAGTACAAGATTGTATCAAGAACTGAGTTTTTGTCTTGAACTAAGCGACTTATGCGGCCCGGTGGTACCCTCAGTGTGAACTGGAGGCAATGTTCAAAATACAGTGCCAAATAAATACCTCCCCCCCCCCCCCCCCCCCAAAAAAAAAAAGAAGAAATGTTGACATTTAAAAGCACAGCCCTGTTATCTTAATTTACACTGAACAAGGGCGGATACAGGATATTAGAATATGGTAAGGGGGGGGGGGGGGGGGATGGGGATGGGGAGAGCTATCAAACATCGAGGACAATAGAAGTGGGATGCACCCTCGTATCCTATCAGACTTTAATGACGCGACATCGGGGTGTTTCGGAGCTCTCTCCGGGAATTAAACATGTAATTATCTATTTCCGAGATTTTTTTAGTTCTCAAAAGAGGGGACTCCCTCTGCCCCCCCACCCCCACCCCGCACATGCCCTATTGGCACAAGCATACACGACACCTTGTACTCCCTATTTTATTTCTGATCTTATTTTGACCAAAGTGACCATCGCTGGTTTAATCTAATTCTGAAGTCTCGGTTCTCTTTCACGTTGGAGGGGTAAAAATGCCCGCTATGATAGATTCACTTCCGGTATTACTTGACAGGCTATCGATTCGGGAAGTATACTCTCAGTTCTATCGCTTGTGCATAAAAAAACTTGGTTATATTTATATCAAAAATAAAAATTATGGCGATTATGTTACTTTATAGTGACAAATCTTGAAGACCAAAGCCAATGTCACTTTTTTAACTCATCCGAATGACCACAAGATATTGGTTTAAACATTTCGAGTAATTCGAGGGACAAATATGCAATTCTTCAAGCACTCTGACGAATCCAACTTTCATGGTGCTCCAAAGCTGTGTATACCTCGCAGAATATATGCCTCTGTGACCTAAATTCGGGTTTCTAAAGAGATCTACCAAGGACTTCCCTGAATGTTGAGTTAGATGCTTCTAAGTCAAACTATTACTATTTGAATTTAGCTTGTGGACGATGAGACGGCCAGACGAAGGCCTATCGCCATAGCTCGACTTTTATACACACGTGTTAAACGATTTCAAAATTAGCCCATGCAGCAACCATGAAATGTTACATATCTTTATTTTCACACAAAATATAGTAAACTTTTATGCAAAACAGAAGATGTACTTTAAGTAATATTACAACTAATAAATTACAATTATTTGATATAAAAGCATCAATAAAAATAATGGCAACATTAACATGTTCTGACAGTCCCGATAATTTATTCAACTTTCCCGGAGAATCTGGAATCTTAATCGATAATCAAATCTGTCATGGCCGGAAAGAAAGACATCTCCGCTTCTCCTGGCGGTCATGGACTACTTTACAGATGGATGTAACGTCCTGTACCGGGTCCCTTTGGAGTTATTCTCGTCTAAAATCATTGATTACAGACCAAAGCTCTTAATTTCCATGGCAGGTCCGTTTATAACCTCCACCAAGGAGGTTATGATTTTGCATGTGTTGGTTCGTTTGTTGCAAATTTTGGGGTGATCTGGATCCAGTAATTTTTGCAGGAAAAATGCTGTATTTCCTACAAAGCCGTATGGGGGTAATGAGCTGCCTTGGTGCGGGTCTGCGCTCTCTGGGTGCTTTTCTAGTCTTATATATGTAAAGGCTTTCTGACATAGTAAAGTAACCTTTCACCTCCAATGGATGTCCTCAAAGCACCGCCTTTTTTTTCATGCGACAGGTATTCTGTGCATCACGTGATTTACACGCCGTTACTCGGTAATTTTACCAGAAGGGTATATTTGAAATTTCTTACTTGGGATAGTTTTACAAAATGATTATTTATGTGAAGTTACTAGGGCAATTTCAAACAAATTTTCATTTGAGCCCTGTTCC
Source organism: Sipunculus nudus (assembly GCA_026874595.1). NCBI lineage: Eukaryota > Metazoa > Annelida > Sipuncula > Golfingiida > Sipunculidae > Sipunculus > Sipunculus nudus. Next base: position 15,264,584 of record CM049309.1, read on the forward strand.
TTGGGAAAGTTTACCAGATAATCATTTGATCATTGTTACCGGCAAGTATTATGATATCATAATATGTTTTGCTGAATGTTGAATGTTCAAGTTGAGAGTACGTTTCAGAAACCAAATATATGACATGAAGAGCTATCTTTAAAACCGTTGGAGCTAGAAGCACCACATTTTATGGAAGAATCAGCCACATGTCAAACTTTATCGGATTGAGCTTAATATTTTGGTTATCTGCATTTACTAAGATTTTTTAGGGAAAAGACTAAAAAAACTTTTAAAATATTCTTCTCCGAAACTGTCCAGTCAAATTGTTCAATATTTCACAGAAATAATCCCTGAATCAATCTCTCTCAAATTTGTTAGAATGGTTCCCGTTCGGTGATTTTGGGTTCTCTTATACTAATTGATTTTATCAAGATTTTTAAATATTTTAATAAATTTCAGAAATCTGATTATATTTGTTTATTCCAGCATAAACTTAACACCTACAGCATATCTATGGGTATCATTTTAAAATATTAGTAAAACCCAAAGAAGTTTATTCTTATTTGGGGAGTTTATTAATTTATGATTTTATAGGGTATTTAAGTTTTGAATGTACAAAATTAATATATTTTTAAAATTTTCACCCATAAACGTCTTCTTATTGGAGATACACATGAAAAAAATACGCATTTAAGAACATATGTTTACAATTCCATAAGTAAAACAAATTTTTTTAATCATAAATGGCTATAAAATATTATGTAAAGTCAATTATATAAAACTAATAAAATTGTTTTTGAATCTTTGAATTCCCAAAAATGCCAGTTTGTAAAGAATATTCTTAGCTTTCAGAATATTTTCATATGCCATAGACCCAAAGCAATAGTTTAGGTAACATCAAGGGAAAACTCATAGTTAAGTCAAAGAGGCCAAGAATAAGAACCGTGGTGGTTAGGTCAATTTTAGCTCTTGCTTCGTGTGTCAAATAAGAATCATAAAAGTATTGAAAATGGACCAATTTTATGTTGATTAAATGTACCATGTCAACAAATTATGTTTTAATTTTCTGGCAAGCTTGCACAATTCGACGTATTATGTCTAGACTAATGATATAATATAAATAAAAAGGTTCTCTCGCTCGCAATAAATATTTTGTTCTCAGCGTCAGTAGAACAACAATTTCTTGGTTTGGCCTGAATGGAAGGACGGTCGGATGAGCAGAAGACCTACTTGGATGTGAGGGCACTTGGGAGTATCGGCATTATTGGCAACAACTAAGTGTGACGATGTAAGAGCTAATCTAATTTTGCGTTTCACCAGAAGTACCAGCGCTTCGGATATCCATACCGAAAAAAAATTATCTAGATTCATGGAACAAACATTGGGGCATTCCGTAAGAGAGGCTTATAGAGGGGTCTTAGTAAATCAGTGGCTATTAATGGAAACAGAGAGCTGCTAAAACTCATTTATTGTCAAAGCGCATCGTGAAAGTTATATTATTATAACTTCTGGAAAGTAGCCCTTTTTATGTAAAATATCTTTCTACATCATCGTCATAAACACAGACAGTGTAATATAATTTTAACTATATTTATCGCAGGAGTATACGCTATTTTTTTTATTCAAATATTAGGTTCTGAATTCTAAAAAAAAATGAAAAATTAATAATAAAGAGCCATGGATGGGACGACGGGGTCTAAATTCATCACTTTCATGGCCATCTTACACAACGACACACACACACACACACACACACACACACACACACACACACACACACACACACATATATATATATATATATATATATATATATATATATATATAAATCCCGTCTCTTGAATGTCGTCGATCAGTGGGGCACAAATTACCTGCTACATAAGAGTCCTTGTTCCGACGTTAATATACTATCACTAGATTTCGTGTTTATAATCAGTGGAGACAGTGATGCAGTGGTTTTGTAAACGTGCGGGGGCCTGCAGCAGAACTCGGAGGGAAGAGATGGATGCACTAGAGAGGAGACAGAGACGGGCTGCAATTACAAGAACAATCAACCAGTTTCATCTAATGGACTCGGCGTCTGGGGCAACTACCGCTGATGGTCTGTGGGCAGTTTCTACGACGCCGCACACCATTACGATCGGATTATCTTCTGTTATGCTCCAGTAGGACTCACTCCCGACGTGATTGGCGGTTCCCACAAACACTGGCAAACCCTGAGTGCACTCATGTGAACGATGGGTAATTTTCTAAGATGCCAGGGCACGTGAATGGAATATAAATACGAAATCTCGGATGTCCTGCAGATTTCTTCTGAGCTGTCGTTGTATGTGTCCCTTCATTATCTTCGCAAGGAGGGTATGCCTTCATCCTCGTTTGCGCGGGTGTGTGTATGTGCGGGTGTTTGTGTGTTTGTTCACATCATAACTCACGAAATCCTGAACGGAATCTCATGAAATTTTCAAGATATTTTTAGAAATGGTCGATGGAGAATCGACTAGATTTTGGTGTTGATACGGCACATAAATTACCCGTATTCAGGAACTTCATCAACGAATATTCACAAATGTAAAGTCACTCATGCACGAATGAACCTGGAAATATGGGCCGAATAAGTGAATGCCCACACGGCGGAGTCCTGTATTCCGTTGAATGCAGATTTCTAGCTTCATAATGAAATGCCATTTACAAAAGCATATTCATTATAATCTGCTGAGTAATTGACAAATTACCATAGGTAAAAGAAGACAAAGCCCACAGCAATAAACGCCACGGGATATCATTTAAAAAATGCTGCGGACCAAACCTAATGTTCACTTAAAGTAAAGCACCAAAGGAAAACTATATGAGAATATATTCCCCCTGAGTCGTGTCCCACACTCCGTAGAATCGTACTCTCGTGGGTACAAATCTTCTTGTGAGAGATTGCGAATAAAGAAATCCTTTTCCCACAATGCACCGGAGCTTCTAAATACACAAGCGGCGTAGGTATAAATGAGGTTTAGAGAACATTGTAGTCCGTTGAAATATGTTCGATATTTTTGTGGTAAAAACTTCATGGAATTAGTAATGCTAATTAGTAATAACATGTGCATTTGCAATGTAAACAGAAGTTTTTTTTTCTTGAACTGGGACATATTTTGAATTTGGAGTTAGACAGTTCAGGCAAGTAGTCCCGGGCGTACTTGAAGAGGTTCGTTTTGAGTAGAAACGACCTCTAGTTGAAGGGCGAGACCTGTTCATACATCTGCGTTAAGTCGTAGTCCTGAAGGGGGCCTCCCACCATGTAGATATAAGAACCGTTACAGTGCATCTCTGGCCTAATGACTAATGACTAAAAAACAGAACAAATTTCGCAAAGCCAAATTAAGATGAGGAGCAGAAAGAACGACGGGAATGTAATTAGCATTAAGGTACAGTGTGCCGGGCAAGAGAAACTCTTGAGGTTTGCCGTTATATCTGGTCTTCCCAGATAACCCTCTGAAATTTATATTTGTGATTAAGTGATATAAAATTTGTTGTCGAGGGGTAACGCCGGTTACCGCCAGAGTCTTACATGAATTACAGTCCCCTACCTTTTGTCTTAACAAAGTTTATACTTGCAGAAAACAGGACAATGAAGCTACGTATATAGCAAGCTCGTATTTATTTCCAACTCGAAATAGACTATAGTCTGCTTGGAAAATGTTATTTATCCACACATGATGAGAGCTTTCTTCATGCAAGGCTTCTCACACGGAAAGCATGCACGGCGCATGCGTAGATTAGTCATGCTGATTTGAATATTAAATAAGGAGAGCATAAACACATGGATTAACGTGCATTCTTCGATATGCAAAAGAAAAACCGACAAATTAACATAATGCGTTTAATTTGGTTTAGCCGTTATTTAAAAAAATGAGATCTGTTGCAAATGCAGTGCGCCATAATTTCCATTATTAATATTCATGTATATACTGTTGTTATAATTGTTAAATTATATTATTGGATGCAAGGCCAAAATACGTGCAAAAAGCCTTCATGCCAAGGTAACTACTCCGAAAACCCACCAGCCAATGCTAAAACATAAAGAGCGAAGAAAACCATAGACATGGCAGGAGAACAGGAAATTTTATCATTCAAACTTACATTTTTTGGCACTTGAATTTTCCTTAATGACCATCTGTTCATACCTACAAACAGGAAAATAGGAGCCGTTTGGAAACTCTTCTGATACATGTAGTTACCTTACAAAGGGTATTAATCTGAGATTACACTTTAAACAATCATTCAATGAAACTGAGAGAAGTGAGAGCACGATTAGCACGCCACCTACTGGCTGTAGTGTCATCGGTGTAGCACCTTATGTACAAGCTTTTTTTTCTAACACAGGAACACGCACACAGGGTTTGTGCTGTTAGTGAGGGCATGGGAAATTTAAAAAGCTGTGCGTCTGACCACACTGACAATGCTTAAACAGAAAACAAACAACCGCGGGTTAGTACAAATCACCAAATAATGATACAAACCAAATTAAATGCACTGTACATGTATAATGTGAGTTTACAATGATATACACCGGCACCAAAGTCACACAGATATATGCTAGTTGTAACACTACGGTGCTTAATTAGTTAGTGCAGCTTGCAGGTGAAAGCACGTTAAAACAAATTCAAAGATTTAGTCTTTAATCATATGTCGTTAGAAGAAAATATCACATAAACCCACGATAAACATATTTATAATAATTGGTACAGCTTTTATATGGGCCCGAAACTACGTTTTTTAACCACTGCCAATAACGGATATTAGTGTTTGCTGATTTCTTTATTAAGTTTGTACAGTGGACAAACAGGCCCTCATATGAATTACGGCCGGGTTTCAAATCCCAAATTAGAAGAATGTACAAGATTAGCTTAACTGTGCGTTAACCTCAATATTTGGCTTTGCGTTATTTCTTTATATGTAGGTAATGTTCACTGACAAAAGTGTTACAGTGAACATGGAATTTACTTGCTGCGGAATCAATATATGGAAGGCCATAGTCCATTTGGTTTAAATTTGTTTCATCTCTTAGTAATAAGATCGGCAGTGGATGGTAGGCAGAATACAATTCAACTGATGTATGTAATACCGAATTTCTTTTACATATTGAAAGACCTGGATCTTGGAACAAAATTGTAATTAAGGCCATACTGGCCAACATTTGAAAGTGTCTAAAGGTCTTTAAAGTACATGCTTATTAAAGAACTGTCTGTACGCAACAAAAGGTATATTACAATAATTTTGTATACTTGATGTAAATTTATCGTATTTTTAAATGACCTGATTGATTATCTAATTATCCAAATTATATATATGAAATTCTAATTAAGATTTTCTTAATGATCACAACGGCAGACAATAACATGTTTTCAATTTCTCAAAATATTACTAATTCTCGAAGAATTACTGAACCCTTGACACGCGTTTTCCACTTGTTTGCTTGGCCTGAACGAAACTGTTGACCTTCCTGCTAATTCGTGAGAGAGGTTTATGTGTGTATTCCGTGATATGGACACAATTCATGACAATATCTTGTCACGTTTCATTTACCAAGAATGACAATCAAGTCATTAAAATACAATATACACAATGTCCTTATTAAAAATACATGTATCGGGAAATACAGCTTCCTCACAAATGGGCTCTCGACACATTTTATGAACTGACAGCTTTTTACATAAACTGCATTGATATTCTTGTTTGCAAACTATTTGTGTGTGTGTGTGTTTTTTTCCTGTAACGTATATGTTTAATGCCGCTCGCAGGCTGTATATACGGTAATTAATACCGGGATTAGTCATCAACGCCATCTGTTGTTTAAACCATTGCTTATATTAAATGTTACATTACATTCTTAACTTCGCACTTGTATTTACATTAATTGTTATTATGAGCGTCATCTAGTTTCATGGTTGGATAAGTACATTCACAAAGGAAACATATGGGGGGAAAATAACTTTAAAAAATTTATGTGTAGAAAAAAAATCGGATGACAATACTTAACTGCCATACTCGGAAGTATGCATGAAGCAATTTGGTAAAAGCAAATCTTCGTGCGGATATACAAGGCGCATTGAATATTAATCACGATTTTTATCCTAAATAGGCGTGATTGGCCACTTTGAATATTTTGTTTATACTATAAATACCGAATTATGCACTGGCCTTTCTTTCACAAAACGATTGGAGAGTATGGAAAATAAACAGCTGGGTTATGACATTAAAACTTGAGCACTTGTAAAGAATAATTCAATTTTATAAACAATGACTTATTTTGGATCCTGTTTAAACCAAGTAATTATAAATACGGGACCTCGACAGTCGAGTTGTAAAACGCTCAGCACTCTCCGCTATGGACCCGGGTTCGATGCACGGCGTGGCATGAGAGTTGGATATAGTGGCCCGTCCACGGCCGGTGGTTTTCTCCGGGTTCTCCGGTTTCCCCTATCCCTACAGACTACCTAACGTCACCACCTGAGCCATGGAGAGTGCCGCGGTTAGTTAAATTAACTATTTGTACAATCCATGCAAAATGAATAACTAAGAGGAAATAAAATAGTTTTGGAGAATTATCATCAAATCAGTACTCCAATGAATTAGTCAGCGCCATATTGAAAGTATAATTCTTGAAGCCACACACCTTACATTTGTATGGAGCACCCTGTCTCCACAATACAAGGCATTGTTATGATTGCCCCCGGCCGGTGTGACTGTATTTAGAAATAAATAAAAACTAGTAATAAATGTTCCTGTGAAGCTAATCAGAAAATCTGGAACACACTTGAAAGGAGGTACTATATTTTGATTTCGATGTGGAATTTCCGGTCACGTTGGGTTATGTTGTTGGTGCTCCAAGAGGCTGTCTAAAGTTGTATAAAAACGCCAGGTAACAACGTACTTTTGATGGACCACGGTAAACAAGGTAACTATTTTTTTGGCGATTTTTATCAATTGGCCGTTCTTAAGTAAGATTACTCAAATCTGGCTTTTGTAAAAGTTGCCTTATGCGTTTGGCCATGTGTACTGATTTACCCGTATCTTAATAAAATATACATTTTCCAGATTCAGATTTATTATAAGAGTATTCACTTTCTTTAATAATTTTTTGTGTGGAGGTAACCGCGATATAATCGTGGTGTCAACCAGGCTCGGTGTATCACTCCTCTGCAGGTCCTGGCTGTTTGTTGTCCTCATTGCCTAGGTCATAACCCCGAGTAAACCCCGAAAGGCGCACCAGAGCAGTTTCCCCATTAACCCTACAGAGAGTTCACTCTGGTTGATAAAAAATCTGCCTCGGCTGAGATTCGAACTCACGATCTCCCGGCTTAGAGCCCTGGGCTTTACCCCCCGACAAGGAGTGTTTACTTCGTTAAAACCTTACAAATCACCTAAGTTCAGGGGCGGATCAAGGATTTAGGAAAAGGGGGGTCCAACCCAGGAGGACTTAGAAAATCCTAAAAAAAAGGTCATCACGTCTGGAAAAGGGGGGTCCAGGCCGCAAAACTACGTCTAAAACCCCTTAAAAAAGGTTGCTTCGGGTAAAAAAAGGGGGGGGGGGGGGGATCCGGACCCCCTGGACCCCCCCCCCCCCCGGATCCGCTTCTGAAGTTAAATAAATTATGCAAAAGGACCGTTTTAAATTGAGAGGTTTTTTTCTCTTGATGGTAATTTTTATATAATGTCGACCAAGATTTAATTAAATGTCACCAGGTGGCGCCAGCATAAAATAAATGTTGTGTACGTTTTTCGCACAAAAATAGGCTTCTAACAATGATAAACTAAATGCTCTTATTGCGAGCACATAGTTATATTTACCATACGTGTTTGATTTCACATTTGTCAAAACTATGACACTTTCGATTTAGATTTCCTGTCATATAAAAAATTTCAGAGAAAGAGTGAGTTTGAAAGAAATTTTCACCTTATTGCTTCACTTTCGTTTCTGAATGCTTAGGCACATAATGGTCTGACATATTCACAGAACTTCACTTGAGATCTGTGTAGTAGTGTTCTATATTTGATATTTAGTGTATATATGGTGGTATACACAAATGATGTGTCCTTTCCTTATGTAAAATTAGTTGTTAATGAAAATAAAATTAGTTAGAAATCAGTAAGAAACGGAGTGTTTCCGACTGTCATGTCGCCAAGATAAGAAGAAATTATATTCTGCTTTATTTGTATTGCCTGCCAATTCACTGCCAAAAGTGTCGCTTGTGTTATTACCTTGATATAAAATTAACTTTGAATATTATTCAAATAATTATGATAACTTTAATGTGTGTGAAACATCCCATTTATATTAGACATTTGACTAGTACAGCATTAGAGGCAAGCTAAATGATCACGTGGTCTCTTTTGACAGATGCTGATTGGATGTTGGTCTGACACAGTTTGATTACTCTACGAAAGCCATGGGGGCGATCTCCCATCGATTGAGGAGTTAAGTTCCTTAAGACAGGTACTCAATATATAGACACAAATAAAATTCTGAATATAATTCAGGTGAGAAACTCTGTTGGAAATTTTTTATTGGAGTTTCATGAACATAGGTCAGTCATCATGGTGACAACTAAGTCTGGTGACTGCTGACCTTGATTTTGTCGCGAATCATTAATATTATACTGACTAATATCGTTTTTAGTTTTAGCAAACTCTCTCATATTTATGGTAAGTTATCGCGGCATCACTAAAAGTTAACGGACTTACGTACGGACGGACGGATGCTGAATCGTGCCATAATACGATCCTTCTTAGACACAGACGTATAAAAATAAACCACTCTGAATTAAATTCATTATTAAACGGATCAACCGCATCTGATACATTATCAGATGACCACATCATCCCCTATATATATATTCTCTTCTGGTAAACCTGCTTCCCAGGAGAGAGATTAGCTACGTTGGAACTGCTATGACAAATACGGAGAACTCATACAGGACGACTTCTGAATCAGTTTTAATGGTTTTCCGGAGCAAAATTTACTTATCCTCCTTCGCCTATGCAGGCATCTGTGATAAAATTAACATACCGACAAACGGGGCACGACCCAATGCAGCGTTTATTGTGCATTTACTGTGTCTAAACCTACTCTAAATCGGGATTTAATGGAAAGATCATACAATATTTAGTTGCCATCCATTTTCACCTGACAGGCATATTACCTAATGTCAATATCGGAATGCCTGCATTCACCTGGTCCGGATGACGGAGCACCACGATACATGCAAAACCGGTCCCCAAAAAATGTTCAGGTGCGGTATGGTAGCGTGAAAAACCAGCTAGGCTTTTTCCACCAAGAAAACGTAAGGATCATGCTTCATGATAATTCATCATAGAAGCTTTGCATATGTAACAACTTTTAATTAAAGATATACATAATGTAAAACCACGTTTATGTCGAAGTGAAAGAGAATTTCGTGTCGAGGTATGCTGCTTCCGTCGATGGTCCTCCGCTTCTATACACCATGCAGGTGCTCATTCTGTCCATTGAAAGTATAACATGAGAATTATTTTTAATAGACAATTTAAAATTAGTGAAGAGCAGGCTCGTTGTACAGTTTCTAGTAGCCCCTAACCTGGACCCGAGTGGTTGATTACTTTAAAGCAGTAACTTTGGCGTGTACGCTGCGAAAATATTAATTCCTATTAAGGGTAACGCAATGTAATAAACTAGTATTCTAAAGTCGTCTTCTGCATATTCTCGACACATTTTTTAATTTTCTTTCCTCCTGAAGGGCAAAATTTAACTCTTAAGCGCTGGCAAATTTTAACACTGCTCTTGTACCACTGATCAATTATAGATACTTTTAGGAAAGCCAAAATTGGTTTTTGAGATCTCCACTAATAGAAACTACTTGCACAAAAAAGTACACATATAATGAAAGAAATGTGATATTTGCTTTGAACCTTAACTGGAACTGAAATATCAAGCATTTAGCTTAAAAGTTTACATACACTGTTCAAATTAAGTGATTGATGTTAATTTACTTTAACATATATTTGATTAAACCGATAACACGGAAAAATGCACATAAACATTTCTAAAATTGAAGTGGTGGCCAAATTACAACTTCGACGGGTTTTTTTTCGGGTAATATAGTGTGTTCTATCTACTGGCGCTTATTAAATCTGGGGGATTATTCCCTCAAAAATAATTTTAATCCCTCATTTTGGCATTTAAGTTGATAAGGAACATTAGGTTACAGAACTACATGATGAGCACCATCATTTAATTTTTCTTCCCGGGTTTCTCCTGGGTCTCACATGGATCGACAACTTCATTAAGACAGTTACATTTTTAGTATATTTATAACGCTAAACAACCAAGAAACAGCCATCGAATGTATTTGTTTCTTAACATGACCACTTATCTTCAACCACATTAGTGAAATTGATATGTTGTGAAAAAAGTGACTGTTAACCATATAGTGTAGATCTAGATGTTATCGTGGGCTTCAAATTTGATGTTTTGTTTAATCAAATTTGTGGTCAGAAAAAAATATATATATAAGTCGTGGTTTATAAACCTCTACACGAATCCAATTATGACGAGTACATCGGTAATTCAACTGAGATGCCTATCCCACATTGCTTACATCAAAGTCATTCGAGCAGTACTGATTAAACAAGCCCCGTCCAAAATGTGGTAGCAGGGACGTACATAATTAAAATTTTCATCTCTTAGACTCTCATCAACCCACATATTGTGGATTAAGTCGCCCCATAGTGATGTCAGAATAAATTCCCGAGGGATGGTTATATATGTAAATTATTACTGTTAGTATTCCTGGATTTCCTTATCCCACGAAAACTCCGAATGCAAAATCCTAACTAATATTTATGAGACTGCAGTTTTGATTTTATTACTTTTATAAAAGAAGATGCACGGTATTTTTTGCTTTCATTGAAGTTAATTAGGTCTTTTTGTTAATTGCAGCTCATTATTGAAAACTGATCAGCCAATTAATAAAAAACAAGTGAACGTTTAATGGGCAACCCCAGGCGGAACAGACTTGAGCCATTGTGATTAGTAGGCTTTTATAAAATGAAGGTGGAAGGAAAACGAAAAAACAGAGTAGCTTCTTAAGATAATGTTATAAATAATTCATCATAAGTGCCTCGAGGAATTCATGGCAAGTTTAGCGATAGATCACGTTTAATTGGCAGATAAACATTTACATCATTACAAATAGGGGTTGGCGACACATCATCAATATCTGTGTCACTCAGTGGGAATAGGCACCATGGGCTTTCACTGACAGTCCATTGCGGTCACAGGTCTGGGTTTACCGAGACAATATAAAACGTGAATAATGATGAGAAAAAAAGACTCATTAAAGTCGTACGACTACCTGGAACACGTCGATAACTGTAGTCATGGGACAATAATTTTTAGAGGTCAAAGGGCACGCTAGCAACGGAAGTGTTTTAGGCGGACGTGGTTATCTTGGTTACATGCACGGTGTATATTTTGTAAATGATTCCACAGGTATATGTGTTGTTTGGCTGCATAAATGATAAGCTCTGTGGACTATATATTTCTTAGAGGCAATATGGCTTGACAATAATAAAATTCAAAATCAGGTTTGCTAAAACCATTAGGTTTTGATGTGGTATATTCTTTAATTTATATACGATATTTTGCTCAATAGGTTTACAAATTTTACATATTCGAATTTTTTTTATGACGATCTTCATAACTGACCCGCCCTCCTCCTTCCCCATTTATAGTGATGCAATATACAGTTATAAAAGTTGAGTTAGATTTAGTTGGTATTTAATGTAGTTGCAGAAATAAACAAATTTATAACGGTTTAAGGGTATTGCGAAGGTAATTAAAGACGCTATTAATTTATGGAGTCAAACCTATAGAAAAGCAGTCTTGGATATATATATATATATATATATATATATATATATATATATATATATATATATATAAATTCAATTATATATACGCCGAAGCACTTGTAATGAAAATATCTATACAGCTATTCCTTTGGTTAAAAAATCTTCGTCATGTATAATGGTTATTTATTGCAACATGGGAATCGTGAGTGACCACAGGGGATCCCTTTCCAGTTGTACTTGTAATGCGACAACCTCCACCACGTTTTATTTCACCATTTTAAGGAATATGTAAGTCCATACTTCAATCATCATCAGCTGAACAGTCTTTTAAGCCCTTCTTCTCTGGTTAAAAGTTAATATCTTTGGGATTAATTAACGCTGCCCGCATTCATAAAGGCAATGTAAAATACGGGAATGGTTGTTATGTTTGCAGCACATTCGGCACACTAGGACCGTTATGGCCGCCCACGCGAGACAGTAAAGGCAGTCAGAGTAGTTCGTTTCCATGGAAACCGGGAATAGCAGCTTCCCGCATCCAAAAGATACTGGCATATATCAAGGCTTTGAAATATTCATTGGGTACTGCTCCGTCAAAAAATCCCCTGAAAGTGAACTACAATGCGGGTATAATGAGAAGGCACTCTGGACTATGGGAGATAGCAATCTGTTTTTTTTTTAAACAGGAGTAGCGGTGAACTGGTATTTTATATATTTAACCCTGCACTCAACAAGTCTGGGTTATCTTTTTATTCAGTCTGCAAGTTATCTGGTGGAGAACTACTGAATTTTAATTGAAACTTTACAGATATATCCATCCTGTATACAATAGATGAATACATATATTAAGCGAGGAAGCAATTTTTTATATATAATACTGTATATAGTTTATATATATATATATATATATATATATATTTATGAATAAGTTTATTCCTTTTGTGACGTTGTTATGCTCGTCTTCCATAAGGTCAATATACATCATGTCATATAAATATACACATATATATATATATACATACATAAGTGTGTTTGTTAATGTAATAAAGGCTTCTTATTGATAAACCAGTAATGATTGAAGCAACAGAATTATTATATGCATGCATATAATCGCCGTATTTCGTCGGTCCATTACGGCACCGGAAAAAAACACCGTCTGAATACAGAACCAAGATATGTGGAACAGGATTATGATTTTTAAGTCCATCTAAGATGATTTTTTTGCGATTTAAAGATATTATCCTATCTTTTCATGTATTTTGGGTAATGAAATATTCATGAACATGTACATGTGTCTAATATGAGAAGATACACGTCGTGATATGAAGCAAACTTTATATATTTAAAATCTATCTGGATTAATGTCAGTTTGTTTTTTGCGTAGTACATGGTCAGGACGATTTTTAGTCAATTTACATGTAAATTAAGTAAAAAGTCCAATATAAGATGAAAATCACTGAGAAAAGGACCAAACTTTATATTTAAATATATAGGTAATTGCAACATTTTATTTGCTTGGTATCAAGCATAACCGATGCGTTGCGTACTACCCGTCATGAACCAGTTAACATCTCTGACAGTTTAGTAAATGATTAATGTTCTAGAGCTTTGTTTCAGTATATTAGTTGGGACTAAATAGCCATTTTTTCAAATATTAACTTAGTGCATTCTTAGGTTATTGAGGCATATAGTTTATTTCTTTCATGTAGATTTGTTCTATCATTCATCAATTTTCTTCACTGTGACATATTTCGTTTTTAAAATAAACTGGTCATTTATGACTATAATGCTATAGGACCATTGCCACTCCTGCATGCAAAACATACTAAATTATATATCATTTCATGCAAGGGAAAAAATAAAGGTGTTTTTATTACCACAGCCTTTCTTTTTCGATTTGTTAATTTAGATTATTTAGATTATTAATTCTATTTTGACTTGTTTTACACTATTTTTGGCGATTGCCGCACAATCAATAAAATATTAACAATTTGTAGAGCAGTATTTTTTATGGTACAAACCAAAATTATGTAAAGTTTTCAATTTTACCCCCCCCCCCCTTCCAATGACGGCTTTATAATAATGATAAAATAGACAATCAGTAAAAGACCAGTCAAATTTTGATCTCGGATTTTACAGTTATTACGATACAAATGTAGCATTTTTATCAGATTGCGGATGTTATAAATTTTGATTGATCTTAACCGTGCATTTTGCTCCATTCAACTAATACATCAAGCTAAGTAACCTAAAGAATATAAGAGCTCATGTGTGACGCCGCTCTTTGGCAACTGTGACGTCATTATTTAGGTTCTATTCGGGCCGTGTGCAAAAGGCAGGTATAGGAGCGAAAAGACTACCAAGTTCCGTATTGAGAGTTTTTCTAAACGGAAATTTCTTCTGCCAAAGTTTTTTTTTTCAAAACGATTCTTCCATTATACTGTGTTATCCCTTCGAACAGTCTGTCTATTTTTAGTTATCCTGAATGTATCGTTAATCCCTTTTAGAATTTTCAAGGACAACATTGATGAATGACATACTACTGACACACAACAAAAATGAAAACAACACCGTGTCCGAGAAGTGCGAAGAAAAAGGTGCGTGATGAGGACTTTTATGAATCAGTCATTGCTTGTTCATAACAAATCTAATCTTACCTTCTGCGAGCAGTGTTCTATTCATTACCGACAATACTTCATTTAACACAATAACTTTACACTTAAAATTACTATTACGTCACACATGAATCACTGTAAAATCACGGAGGTGTTATGATTGAAGAATTAGAAGATGTACATTGAAATAAGATGATTATTATTTACGGTAATATCGCGATTATTATCATTAACGTTAATACTGCGACTGCCTTTGATCTTGTGATCAAACTTGATACAAGTGTTTCAAATGTTTTTCCGTCAAACTTCCGTTCATAAAAGTATCAATATTGTCATATTCTATATTTCTTCTATTTTTAGAGAATGTTAACAAATCATTCAGGAAGGATATACTCTTCAGACTTATTTTGCTTCAATGAATGGTCACAATAGTCGCTGGGAAGATAATGCAGTATTTAAGAATGAAATGATCAAGACGTGTTAAGCAATTTATTGGAAGAAATATTTAAAAGAAATAAACGTGCATCATACCTTATCAGTGGCGTCTAGTATTGGTTGTGAGCACGTCATCCGTTGCAATGATTGCTGGTCTACATCTAGCAAGTTGTTTGTGCTAGGGTTCGCCGCAGCCGTGGGGCAGTGCAGACTCTTGGATACATCACTATCCTTGGACAAGGAATCGTCATGTTGGAGCATGGCGCGCCCTAAACAAGGACTCGGTCCACGGCTCAAGTTGTCCAAGCTGACGCCAGCTGTGACGTCATGACCTACCTCAATCAGTTCAGCATTACGTGCGAAGGCATCACGCAAATTGATTGAATGGAACGATACTAAACTACCATTGTTCTTGGCCTCCTCTATAGCCATGCGCCGCTTTAGCGCCTTCTCTCTTCGCATCTGGTCCTTATAAAACTCGGCAAAGTTGTTGACAATAATGGGAATAGGGAGTGCAATAACTAACACGCCGCAGATACAGCAAACCCCGCCTATCACCTTACCGGGGATTGTGATGGGGTAGACATCCCCGTAACCTACAGTCGTCATGGTAATAGCAGCCCACCAAAATGTCTGCGGAATGCTTTTATACATCGCGTGATTGACGTCTTTTTCGGCAAAGTAAGCTAAACTGGAGAAAAGCAAAATACCCATAGCTAAGAACATCATCAACAGTCCTAACTCCTTGTAGCTGCGTTGGAGGGTGTAGCCCAGAGACTGGAGACCTGTGGAGTGGCGTGCTAACTTGAGTATACGTAAAATTCTCATGATACGGAATATTTGCACCACTCTGCGCACGTTTTGAAACTGCTCCGTGCTCTTGTTGGACTCCACTAGACCCAAAGAAATATAATATGGTAGAATAGCTAGTAAGTCTATAATATTTAAGGGCCCTTTGACGAATTTCCATTTGTTTGGAGAGGCCCAAAATCGCAAAATGTACTCCAATGTAAACCAGCCGATGCACACGGCTTCCACTACGGCAAGATGAGGGTTATCTATGGTGTTGTCGTTGGCATCTTTTTCGACAATTCCTTCGATTGTGTTGAGGGTCAGAGCGATTGTGGACAGGACAATAAAAAGAATTGAGATCACAGCCAACACCTGTCAAAGACATGAAATTAACATAAACTTTTGGCTGTAGCATGCAGTGAGGAACGGGTGTGATATGAGTTTTCGGTGAAACATGTGAAGTCGAAGAACTCGGTGAATCGTGAGTGTTATATGCTTCAACTTACTCTCCAACGTTTGATGTGTTTTTATGTGATCTACAATATGGCGTATTTAGTTGATTTGGTTAGCTTCTTTTAATACTATAAATCTAATATTTATTTAGAAGTGTTAACCGATCAAATGAATTTCTGTTTAAAGATCAGTTAAATAAATTAGAAATATAACTATGAGACTGTCACTCATTATTGTGAGTTTCACGACTAATTTCAAGCCACTAATTATAATTTTATTACTATCATCATGTAAATAGATGAATCCTATCGAAATCAACATCGTTAATATTCTTCTCCTCCACCAAGTGAAATTAACTTGAAACCAATAATTCTCTTAAGTTTCCAGTTTCTTATTTTTGACTTGAAACAAAGCTCTGTTCTACGTTTCTGGAATAAAGATATCTATACAGACAACTTCAAGAACCATTATCATTAAATGTATTGTAAGATTATATATTAAGTTGTCACTAATTAAGCGACAGTACTGAATTACCTTCTTTACGTTTTTCCTATAAGTGGGGGTACTGAATTACTTTCTTTAACTTTTCCCAAAGTTTACAAATGTTACCAAAGTTCATGTGCATGTAAATACAGTTAATTTTTTCCCTGAATATTCAAATATCCTTCAAAATTATATCAAACAGAAAACAACACCCGTTCTTGAATAAAATCTACTAGAAGAATTCGTGGAATAATATATTATTCATATTGTCATTTTAGGGGGGGGGGATTGTTAAACTTTATTGAATAAGTTTTGATTATTTTTTTTAAAACCTATTTATAAGGTATCTTTCTTTTTCCTTAGGCCAGAAGAATATAAGTTTACTTAGATCGTATATAAAATATTCTTAAAGCACCATGTCATGTTAATCATTAAATTATAACACTGCGATAGAATTGTTTACATGTATATTATAGAAGTGAGAGTCACAAATTAGTATATTAGAATAATTACAAGTAAAAATAGCTGTTAGTTGATATTTAGTACAGCACTTCAAACAAGATTGAAAACAAGATTTTATTATTACCAGATTAAATAAAATGTATATAGCATGTGCTTAGTGTTACTTTAACAATTGTTGTGTCTGGTAAGAATAAGTGAGTTCTGTATAAGTCCCGGTACTAAAGTGCATTTAAACAGAAATATAAAAAATATATTTCTTTTTATTTCTCTATACTACAAGTAATGTCTATATTTGTCCAAATATCTTATATATTCATTTATAATTTATAATGAAATATTAACATTACATGTTTCACCCGTTTTACTTTCTTATAAGCTTACTTTTCTTAGACTGCATGATTTCTTTTTCCTCAGTACTTGTGACAAAGCTGTATTAAAAAACCGCCGCATAAATACAAATTTTTATTCAAGAGGGTAAACGTGTTGCAATCACGCGAGTCTAGTTCATAATTTTAAGCTTTTTTTTTGTACACGATGTTTTATTGCGATGCTTGTACTGCACACCTTTTTTGAAAAATAATACAAAAATATATACAAAAGCATCTTAAATAAATCAACAAGTCAGAATGATAAAAACATATACACCTAACACAGTAAACCTTTCAGTGAATGTATTAATGTCTTAATAATGCCAAAGCATCCAGAGAAAAGCAAAATTATTGTCAACAAAAAACACCCATAAACATATCGACAACGACCAAATCAACCACTAAACCGACATAAATACAAAGAATTCATACCGAATACACCAATTATATAAACACCAGGCACAATCATAGGTACAGCAAACAGATACGAAACTAAATGATTACATGACGTGGGGTATCAGATGACACAGACGGTCAACCACGACTGACTTAGATCTCAGACAAATACCAAGATATTATGAAACTGTACGGATATATTCATGACAAAGGCAAATCCAATACAAAAGCCTACGGAGCCATTTTAAATGGCACTGAAGGAATCGGTTAATTTCTCGCAAAGTGCGGATACTACGCTACAATCTAAAAGGCAGGAATGTGCTATGAGGAATTGCTTATATCCCAGATCTTTCGGACACTTCCGGTCTCCCACCTCCACTACAAGAAAGCGGTGGGTAGCAGAGACATGTTAGGAAAGACCAGTACAAGCGATTGGACAACAAACACACAGCAGGTCGGCCACAAAGGTTTATATTCTAACAGTAGTGCAGAAGGCTATAATTAATTCGAAAATTAATAAGCATTAGGGACATGGATCACTATAGAATAGCGGTTATTGAGCATCCATGGCGTGTTGTTGTAGCGCTCCTATTTGCAACATTATTATCGCGCTAGAAGAAAGAAATATGCAAGATGAATACAGTATTACGAAAAGAAAAAGAGAGAAAGAAAAGCTATGGTAGTGGAAACTTGCATGTGATGCAGTGCAAGTACAAGAACCAGAAAACTATCCATGTTGGTGATAAACAAAAAGACGCGCCATATTAGGAAAGAAAACGGATGACGTCATATCCGGTTGTTGAATAAAGCGTGTTTTTCAGACACGGCATGTCAAGGCTTTCAGATGGTTCAACTCGGATATGTTAGCCCCGTTTTCATTGCCCAAAACGCAAATGTATTTTACAAAGAGCAAGGGATTCATGCAAGACACGATACATGATTTACTGAAACATGAAGTAGACGCTTATTATGCACGTGATCATAACTGAAGGGTTCATGCCACCTGCAGGTGACGTAATAGAATTGTGTGTGTGGTGGAATGAGTATTTAATTACAAGCACTGCGTAAGTGTATCGTGGATTTCTTAAATGTGCGTATATGTGAGTTTGTATAAAATGTTCGAATTTGCGTTTCTGGGGACTTAAAGTCAAGGCGGAGTCAAGGCCACCCGAGTCTAACTCTGCCGTCTTCGAGTCCGAGTCATTTGAAACCCGAGTCAGAGTCAAATACAAGTACCAGTGAAAAGCAATTTAAAATGAAAATTTCAAATTATCGTGTACATTAAAGTTTAAGTTCCCACATGGGTTTACAATTATCATGCATTTAGTTACATTTATAGCTCCCGATGCTAAGCAAAGCTTGCTATATATATTATATATATTGTTATTTCTTTGGAATATTCTGTTAGAAGTTTGCATATGTACATAAGTGTTTATGATATGTAACATTTTTTTATTGGACTTGATTGGAGTTTATTTTTATTGGACTCGCGATGGACTCGTGCCACTGCCTTCGAGTCAGAGTACATGTTCGAGTCCAGGACCCTCGATTCTAAGTCCAAGTCCGAGTCCCCAAAAAGTGACTCGAGTCCTGCATTACTGGTCAATATCAATCTTAATATCACGATAAACAGCAAATTGTTTACGCGGAATTATGGTACCGATATAAATCTATACTCTTCCTAACAATTATCGGTTGGGTGAGTGGACAGACTAACTGGACACTAGGACTGCGGTCGTCGCTGCAATCCCAGCGCCAGAAGGCATCGTGATATCACTCCAATCCCTGGCCTTGGCAGGTACACCTTGCTCTTTCAACTTCTTCTAGCGCCTTCTATTTTCAAATATGGACCCTTCGTTAGGAGCAGGTGAAACCCTTCAAGCCGCGGCAAAACATCACTCCGTTTATAATCTGGAGCCATAGAGCCCACTGCGCTATAAAAGTGATTTGCGATAAACAGTTTAGTTGCCTCTCGTTTCTGTAGAGATGTGTTGCACTCGTTGAACTGAGAGGCAAACTCTAAGATGATCAAAAGGAAGAAAACAACAATCAGGAGTGGGTTTTTCCTGACCAAAAAGAATATAAATTGAAAAATCAGAAAACACTGGAGTCTGCTTCAGTACTAGGACTCTGGTTGTGTGGAATTTAAATATCTGCTGTATTCCTATACTGTAAAGTAATTATAAGACCACATATATACCATCGCCATGATCCTATCAAACACAGAGAAATGTGTGTCAACTGCATTGTAGGATCAAAGGTAAGCTTGTCATAACAAAAAGGGCTCCAATACCTGTGAATGGGTATTGCCCGAGGTCTGGACCAATGCAAAGCTCTAATATAAATGATATTATATTTTTTTAAGTTTTGCGATGCAGATCACCTAAAAATAGGGTTTGTTCCATGGGTGTTACTGACTTAACCCGTCAGTACAGTTGATAAAAAATCTGATCAGAACTTTGTGGGTAAAGTTACTGGGAGACAACCCACAAAGTCACCAACCAGTCCACAAAGTGGTTAAACCAACCATTCTAAACCAAAGCAAAAGGCATTACGAACATATGCATATTGATGTATATATTAACAATTATAAGGAATTATATATGGTGTGTGCGTGTTAAACTGCTTGTATATCGACATGCAGGGTTATATCTGTTTATCTAATATGCAATTAGAATTTATAAACCAATTAATATTTCACATTAACAATATGATTGACAATACGGGCGGAACAGTTCTGTTTGTTATATGTAATGAGAAGTCAATAGCTTCACCATCATGTGAACGTCTTTAAGACATGAGCTGGGGTGGTGATATTCTCTGGCTTGTAGCGATGTTGACAGAAGCTTGCTGGGCTGCAGTGAGCCAAGGTCAGGACGGCTGGCTTATTAAGCGTTATACCTGAACGCAAAGTGGCTCAAACGCTTAGCGTTGATGGAGTCCGGTATATTATGAACCGTTGCCCCGGACAACATATTGTGCCCCCAAGTTGCTGGAGCTCGTGTTCTGGCACTTCATGTTGTAGAATAAGCCGTTTAAGCTTTCTGCGTGCGACTGTATTGTTGTATCTTTATGTTTTGGTCTGTTTAAACATGCCAGGCTTATTTTGTTAGTTCTTCTACTTCATGTTAAATCCTAGAGGATAAGACGACATTGTCTGAGCGACTATTTAAAACGTAACATCGCTACCTGCTACTGCGCAGTACTTTCCATTAGCTGCATAGCATCAAAGATTTCCGCTCAAAATCTATATTCCATGCTGCTGACTTTTTATCAATATTTATTTAGCATTTTTATGTATTTTAATTATGTTAAATGTGTTTTTGTATCAATGTATACGTGGCATATTTCCACAACGTACCTATGTTTTACTGCGTATTCAATATCTTTATGTGGCGAATGTCCATAATTTACTTAGCACAACTTTATTTTCAGATTAATATATATTTGAAAGGGAAAGAGCTGTAAACAAATGATCAATTTCTATCTATTTTCATCACGTGTTTATATTTTACTTATTCTGTAGTACATATTATATACATGAGCCGGCAAAATAAGAAGCGAGAAGATATTTTCAAAGAAATCGTCAATCATAGTTAACATTACCACAGACATAACAATTTATGGTGATAGAAACAAGGCTTCATTATCAGTAGGCTTTCCTCAGACTGTTTACCATTTTAACAATCTTCCTAATGGAATTCATAAGAAAAGCAGCAAAAAGATTGGTCTCAGGGAGCGGAAGGGCGGTAATAATGGAATATGACATCAAATAACCTATAGTCTCGCTACTGTTTGTTTATTGTTCAAACAATATCTGTGATGGAGCACCCAGAATTCTCAGAGGAGATATAGAGAAGGCTTGTCAATAATAAATGAGTATATATCATCTGCATACTACCAAGTTTGTGGCTACACTTTCACAGACCTTGATTCTGCGACCCTACTTTCTGTCATGAATATTTAATAAGGCAATTGAACCAATCAAAAGACTCGCGTACACGTGTTTTGCGCTTACGGCTGGTGTGATGTTTTGATCAAACGTTTGGCATATTGCCAGAAAGGCATCAAGCATCTAACCAATCAAATAAGCCTGTCCTGTTTCTGGTATGCGTTCTTGTTCATACGGCGTGTGAACAGAATATGATTGTATTTTATATTTGGATTTCATTGATTTTATGATTTTTTAGCCCAAACATGTACAGTCTTATTAATTTTTCATAAAATAGACATCGGAGAGGGTAACGGAATCAAGGTCTATAATTAGTGTTCCAAATTTGGGGAAAAAATATGCGATACTTCAAAAGTTATGGGATTCACCAAAAAATTCTATTTTGGCATATTTGACTCTGATGATGAAGGTCAAGGTCTTCTGTTTTCAAATCCCTCCGAGATTATGGTAGAAACAATTTAAATTTAAATTTTCATGAAAAAATGTTGAGTCGTTCAAAAGTTATCGCGTGAAAAAGATATGACACATACAACGACAACGACGATAGACCAAACACCATATGTCTCCCCCATGGGATTAGAGACATAATTCTGCGCAATGTTGATCTTAGTTATGGGCCCCACTAGTTATGATTCACGTCTCTCGGATTCAGTCAATTTTGTGTTCAGAATCTGGTCGTCTGCTGGTGATCAGGTATGCGAACCATTTAATACAGTATTTCAAATGAACGTGATTTTCAAACGACAGGTCAATATATGAAACTCCCACTGGGAACGGAAACTCATTCTATCCAAATGGAACAGCAAGAAAACTGTGCCCGCGGGGCTACAGGCAATTTACAGGACAACGGGATTCAGACGTAACCAACAGCGCAGGAAATAGATCCCTTATACTGTCATTTACTTTTGCAATTTTACCCAACCTGAGAACTAAGCGTTTGAAAAAGAGCCGAAATGTATATATAAATATAGATGGAAAGGGTATACACAGAAAAGTCAGTTCACTAGCTGCGACTTTCCTGTGTATACCCTTTTCATTTATATACAATGAACCAGCATGGCTATATATATATATATATATATATATATATATATATATATATATATATATATATATATATATATATATATATAGGCTCTTTTTCAAACGCATTTGTTTGTTTGGCAATAATTTGATCTGTAAATATAAATTATTAACATACGAGTACTTTTTATACGACACAATAATGTACTCATTTGTCTGTATTTGATCTTTACATCACATTTCTTTAGAGGGTTAAAATACATTTAAATCTCAGCTCCTTTTCTCCTATTTCTATTCTCCTGAAAAACCTTAAGTAAGCTCTTCACGCAGCGGTTATACACGGCAGTCGACAGAGACCGCCTCCGTTTTAACCGCTGCTTTCTGAAGCAGGATTCTCTGGGTTCCACCACCAGGGTTTGCACACCCGCTGTCCTTGGTCCGATTACACTTGTTCTTTCACAGGGCCAAGAGTCAGACTTTTACTCAGAAAAAAAAATTATAGCAAAAAATAATTATCAACCCTTCACACACAAAAAATATGCCATCAGATCTATGTATAATCGAAAAGCTACATACATGCCGTCGTGCATGGTGGCTTTTCATAAAATCATCCAAACTTGTTTAAATTATCTTAACCCTCCGTAGAGTCTTTGGAGAACCTCGAGTCATTTTTTACTAGCATCTCCGGACCACATTATCTTCAGAGACATGGGCTGCTTTTTCGGACACAGTCACCAAAGGCACCGGCAGGCACTGGCAAGATCGATACTCTAGGACAGTTATGATGTGTGTCCCTGTAATTCGGGGTGAGAAACGAGGTGTTATCCCTTTTTGCCCCGTACCGAGCATCATCCCCTGGGAACGAACTGCCCCGTCTCTCCGCGTGCTCCGACTGGAAGAAGCTGGAGACATACGACCATTAATATCCAGACTGGGTCCAGGACATAAACCACCGAATCCAGGCCAAGTTAATTCACACTACATAAATATCATGACGCTACACGCTAAGGAAAAACAAGATTGTAGGCCAGACTCCTGGACATCAGGACTGGCACGGCGTGTCCATATGTATTGACATATATCGGTCGATGCTGGTAGACTCGTACGATTGTCGATGGCTCTGGCAAAACAGTTTTAAAGAAGAATTTTGTTATCTGTATTGACTGTAAAGATACTATGGTCGATTCCATCCCTTATGTCCACCCTTTTTTTTTTCTTTTGGTGTAAATTGTTTACTGGTTACATGCCAAAGCAGGCGGTGATAATAAAAGCTAAAAGATAAAAATACCTAATTTTCCACAAAGAAAATAAACGCCAACACAATAATAAAGAAAATGAATTAATTTGAAATATGAGAAATCAGTCTACATTAACACCATATGAACCCCACTTATGGCAGCAAAAGTTATTGGTCACACGCAAAAGCATCGTCGGTTGACAGCTGCTGATTGGATGATATCGTGTAAACACTCCAAAAATATGACTAGCCAAATATATGTGTTGTTGTCACTAAACCGATCTAAGATGGATACACCATGAAATATTTCAGGCCGAGACACCAATCCTCTACTGAGAAAAAGTGCATCAATGTAGTCTATAAAGTAGGTGGCGCCACCCGTCTGATCTACAACATAGCTATCCAAGACGGATAAACATGCTAAACTTCAGGCTGACACGTACATTCTATACTGAGATATGAGCGGTTTTTACCCAAAGTAAACGGACAGATAGACATCACGAAAAAAAAACAATTGAAGATGGCGCCACCAGTCTTGAATACGAGATGGAGGTATCCAAGATCAATAAAATGCACGATTTCAGGTCAATACAGCAAACCACTCCTGAGGAAAGGACATCAATGTATTCTACGAAAACGGGGAGGAAGTTTGCGTCACCTGTCGAGTCTACAAGAAAACTTTCTTAGAAGAATGGACATACAACATTTTACACCAATAAATTTAACCACTCCTGAGATATGAGCAATTTTCCCGCAAAGCCAATGCATGGATGAATGCCACTTATGAACGGTTGCAGATGGCACCACCTGTTTTTAGTACAGATGGAGGTATTTAAGATTTATGGATATGCACAAATCCAGCCCAATATGACAAACCACTCTTGGGAAAAGGGCATTAATTTATTCTACGAAAACGGGAAGGTAGGTTGCGCCACCTCTCCGTCTATGAGATTACTCTCCAAGATGGATTGACATGCAAAATTTCAGACCAATCCACTGAACTACACTTTAGATATGAGCAATATTCTTGAAAAGCAAACGTACGGATGAACGCCACACAAAAACGATTGCAGATGGCGCCACCGGTCTTGAGTACGAGATGGAGGTAACCAAGATCTATGGACAAGCTTAGTATATTTCAGCTCAGTATATTGAACCACTCCTGAGATATGGGCTGTTATCAGAGAGATACCAAGATTCATACAGCACATGAAGGATTGCAGGTGGCGACACCAGTCTTGTTTTACCAAAGGCTGGTAAAACAGGGTTTAACATTCTGTACAAGTATACTTTTTTAATGTTAAAATCTTGACATCTGCTTGCATCATCGTCCTTCATGTGATCGAGACGACCCTGCACGACTAACGTTGAAACGTTACCCCCACCAAAAGGATATCGACACCTCGTTTATTTAAATAAATTTTGCAAACTGCTCCGTCATAAGATAATCGACATTTTGTCCATAGCTTACCATCGTACCATATATATTAGTATTGAATTGCATGTCTTACTGGGTATAATAATCCACACGCGGCTTATCCTATGTATATATGACTGCTTGGCATGAACAATGTCTTAGCATGATCTGAGGTTAGTCGGGGACTCGTCTTCATTAAACAGTGATAAGCAAGGATTCCTTTATTGCTAATAAAATGAAGTTAACTTCTCCTCAATTTATTCTTGCGGCTACATGTCAATCACGTGATAGAATTCACCATTATCTGCGGACCTCTGCCACTATATACGATCTGTAGCTGCACATCCCATAGCCTTCGAAATGAACTTTTGGATAAACTTTCCGAGATCATGATATTTTCACCTGTCCTTGTACCCTATACTGCCTGTTAAGGTGACTGAAATAACAAAATGAATGTCATTTACCTTTCAAATTCACCTTTTATTCACCTTTTAGTTGGCATGAAACCTTCAGCTAGCTTGAAACAAAGGCTATAAGATAATCTTTTTTAGTTTCTTGCGGAATACATATTGCTCCACCCCTCAGTATTATACTCTGTATTCTACCACCTTTATATTATAATGAATAGAATACATTTTCTTTACATATACCAGATACATTTTTATGATGATATGTTTATAATTTTGTTTACCCTATATTGTGAAAAGAGTAATTTTAGTTTTCATATTGTACAATATCTGCATCATATAACATATTCTATTTAAGGTTAATATTGAGAGGACATATATTGTACGAGTCAGTCCTCTTTGACACAGTTACGGTTTTATATATATATATATATATATATATATATATATATATATATATTATTTATTATTGTATCTTTTCTTGTAGCAATAACATGAGCAATAATTGGATCTAAGTGTGACAGTCACATAGACCAATCATATATACACCTGCAGTATACTTATTGAAAAAATAGACCACACATATCCGTAACCTTAGTTATCCGCACAACGTCTATTTCCCCGCAATTTTCGAATATTCGGGGAGCTGCTGTGACAATAGACTGGTACCCCGCTCTATTATGGCACTGCTGCTCTAGGCCATTCTATGCTTGGCTTAGGGCCATAATAGAGCAGGGTACCAGTCTACTGTGACAAGTGCCAATAAAGGTTACTGGTTCAAATGATTGTAGAGGATTCTTCCCTACAATGAATCTGAATATGAAATCATTATAAAATGACCTAATGACCAATTTCAAACGCAGACAGTAGGTCCATGCGCTGGCCTAGTTTGTTGTTTGCTGTGCGTCGGTTAAGGCAGCCCGCATCTCTAGCGTTACGTTATTTTGTAGGTGTGTATTGAATTCAGCATCTGCAACCGTGCATGGCCTGATGTTTTTAACCAAAAAAAAATTCATTCATACTTTTGTGTTTACATTTACTTTATATGTATAATATATATATTATATATATGTTATATATGTATATATATATATATATATATATATATATATATATATATATATATATATATATATATATATATATATTCCATAGTGTGTATTCACCTTTTTATTGGGTATATACATACGTCATTTCATACTGATAGACATGAAAATAAACATTACAGTTATAAGAATTTGCATATATTTAATTTGTAGATGAAGAAACGGGCTACAATAAATCCTTTTTCTTTCTGTCAGAGGAAATCACGGACTTATGCTTTCATTGGCGTTCTTTTAAAGTTTCCAAAGTTAAATAGTGTCCGAATATATCACTTCTATGGGAAATAAAGGGGGTCAATAAATATATACGCCATGCGGGACTGCATATGCCATGGATTGTATGCAATATCGCAACCACGGCGAGCTGGTCCCCTCCAGGGACCAACGATTAAAATAAGTTTCAGCCCTAAGCATAAAATACATAACCAAAAAATCGAAGGTCATATCCATGGAATCGGTATGAGGGCTTCTTTATGCTGCCATTTATAAAAACTAGATGTGTCGCCTGGGGCAAATTAGAAACTTTTGTTAAATTTTGTAAAATTTTTTAAGTTCAGGAGGTGTTGTATGGTCAAATGTAGGTCAACAAGGGCAAAATGCAAACTCGATCTGTAAAGGGTCATTATCAAGCAACACACCAAAAATCAGGCCAGTATCTGCAGGCATTATTAAAAAAAGACCATATATGTGCATTTTTCATGAAAATTTCTGTCTTTCATGAAATTTTCTATGTTCAGGATCTGTCATATGGTGAAAAATAGGTTAACTGGGACGAAACGCGAACTCGATCTGTAAGTGGTCATTATGCGCCCACATACCAAACATTAGGCCAGTATCTGTAAGCATTGCATTGCGAAATTAGAATATTAGCAAATGTTGATAATCATTTATAAATTTAAATTGGAGAGGTATATACCATGTTTCATAACAATCCACCAAATGCTTCCTGAGAAATAAGCTCCTAAGTTCTTTTCTATACTAAGCTCTGTGACCTTGAAAAGTAGGTCAAGATCACCCATCTTTGAACTTGACCAAGATTTTGTAAATATAATGCAATAGCACTGAAGAAATGAAGTTCCTGTGTTAAAAACCTTTGGAGATATCTTGCACAGAAGGCCAAAATTGAAAAAAAAAAATAAAAAATAAAAAATAAAATTTCATTAAAAAATCAGAAATTGCAGGTGGCGCCACCAAAATTGTGCAGCACATACAGACCATCAGTCCCAATGATCATAGTAAGTTTTGTGAAAATCTACACAATGGTTCCTGAGATATAAACTTCTGAGTGTTTTTCTATAATCAGCTCTAAAATGTAGAAAAATGGGTCAAGGTCACCCATATTCGAACTTGACCGAGATTTTATCGATATACATCTTCACTGATGAAATAAAATTCCAACGGTGAATCCTTTTAGAGATATCCCGCTCACAAGGTAAAAGTTAACAGACGCGGAACGGACGGACGACAGACACCGGACAGACAGATGGACGGACGGACAGACGGACAGCTTGGGTGACGACAATAGCCCATCAGCCTATGAGCTGAGGGCTAAAAACGGTTGTACATGTGTATTTGTCATGAAAATTTCTATTTTTCATGAATTTTTCTAGGTTTAGGAGCCGTAAAACGGTCAAAAGTAGGTCAACCGGGATGAAATGCCAACTCGATCTGTAACTGGTCATTATCTGCCCACACACCAAAAATCAGGCCAATATCTGCAGGCATTGCAAAAAAAAAGTCCGTACATGTGTATTTGTCATGAAAATTTCTATTTTTCATGAAATTTTCTAAGTTTAGGAGCCGTAAAACGGTCAAAAGTAGGTCAACCGGGACGAAACGCGAACTCGATCTGTAACTGATCATTATCTGCCCACACACCAAAAATCAGGCCAATATCTGCAGGCATTGCGAAAAAAAGTCCGTACATGTGTATTTGTCATGAAAATTTCTATTTTTCATGAAATTTTCTAAGTTTAGGAGCCGTAAAACGGTCAAAAGTAGGTCAACCGGGACGAAACGCAAACTCGATCTGTAACTGGTCATTATCTGCCCACACACCAAAAATCAGGCCAATATCTAGAGGCATTGCGAAAAAAAGTCCGTACATGTGTATTTGTCATGAAAATTTCTATTTTTCATGAAATTTTCTAAGTTTAGGAGCCGTAAAACGGTCAAAAGTAGGTCAACCGGGACGAAAAGCGAACTCGATCTGTAACTGGTCATTATCTGCCCACACACCAAAAATCAGGCCAATATCTGCAGGCATTGCGATAAAAGTCCGTACAACTGTTTGATTTCGGAATGACGGAAGGACGGAAGGACGGACATGGGTAAAACTATATGACCCGGCCACTTTGTGGCGGGGGAATAAAAAATCGTGGCATCGAAACTTAATGCTACGCTGTAGCCGGTCACAGAGACAAAATTCACAAAAACACCAGCGATCTTTCCCTTTGGTGCAATATATGCTAAACATTAAGGCGCAGCGTCGACTGTATACGAGTGAAGTTTACATGTTTAGCTGGACAGTATTTCTTACAATACGAACATTATGATACAAAACAGGCCCGAGAGCCGGGACTGGTGTTATTTATATCCCGTGACTGCCAGACGCTTTGCTGTATCAGCCAGATACTTATGCTGAACAACCTGAATACTTGGCGAGGACTGGCGGAGCTTGTTCACAATGATAGCAGACCCCGTGTACAGCGGGACCTTACATCTGGGAAGATTTTCCACATGTCGGGAATTTATTTCCGAGTCCCATTACCGGTATTTTCTCCCATTTTTAATGTTCAGTTTTGAATTTAGAATTCTTCACATCAAAACATCTTTTCTGAAGTTTGTTTAGTTTAAATTGTATATCTTACTTACATACAGTAAATGTACGAAAGTCGCTTTCTCATAAGGGCTTTCTCATAAGCGCTTTTGATGATAAATTGTCCAAGACTCATTATTATACAAACATAGAAATAGTTTAATATAAATTATAAAAATAACTAAATGTTGAAGGACATATAATGAACTATCAGCAAGCATTATTCAATAGTGTTTTTCCTGAAAACACAATGGCTGATCTTTTAAATGTGATCAGAAACTTTTTTAATCATGCGCGCCATATTTTCAGTATTGTTACAATAAATTTTCATGTGATCCAGGAACTATTTTAGGGTCCTATTTTCTTAGGTAGAGGAATATAATGTATACGTGAAGTGTCATGAAAAGTTGTTGATAGAACAAATAAGTTGCACTCCCACGTCAAGTTGATGTGAATTGTGAAAAGTATAAAATTCATACATCGTGGGATTTTTTGCATGCTTAACAATAAAAAAAATATCAGCATCCGACCTCATTCAATCCATAACTTATATTGGTATCTAACTAAAATATATCCCATTTTTAAGAAAATAAGATTATATACAAAATAAGGAATTTTCAGCCCATAGTTCTTGAGAAATATCACAATATGTGTGTTACTGGTCAATCTTTTTCCTCAGTCTTCATTGTCTAATCTTTTGTTATATAAAACATTAAAATAAAATAATTATAATTATAAGAAATGGCAAAAAAAATATTTAACGCGCATATCGGATTTCTTTTTGGATGATTATTAACATCTGCAGCGCACAAAATGATTGAAAACCAATTTTAAATTAAAATTTTATGAAAACCCGTGGCAGAGCGTCTGAGTAAAAGACGTTTAGCACAAGTTCACTGGCTTATGTGGTCTTGGCAACCACGTGAACTTGCTTGTAAATATAAGTCGTCATAACTACCTTGTAATCAAGAAAACCCGCAAGGTACAACACCAGCACAGCTTGTGTACCAGCCAAGCTAACCAAGCTGTATTGTAAGCAACACCCCACACAGCGTGAGAATGTATACCTGAATATTATTCTTGGTGCTTTACCAGACATACCTTGTCAGGGGGTCGCTGGAGGACGAGTTGTATACAGACTAAACACTGTCTTAATGACAAACAGGTATATATCACGTGACCTCTCCAAGGCTACTGATGCAATGTTTTGATTGCTCCGTTTTAAATCATCTGACAAACATTTCTCTAGTTCGCACTCTTATAGCTTCTACGCCTTGTCCGAAAGACAATTAATAGTAAAAAGATGACGTTTTGGTTGTCATAAAAGTAAAAAATTAAATTTGTCTAAATAAAAAAAAACATAATGGCGTTTACTCGTATTTCTAACTTGAATGCTACGATGCTAATGTTGAAAGCAACCATTTTCATCATTTGATACCGTCACCCATTCAACTGCGCACTGGTATAGGATCATGGTAAAATTGTACACCTAAAAAAATGGCTTTGTATAGAAGGGTTCACTCATACACATTAAAGAAAAAACAATGTTCGTGTTCCTGCTGAAACGAATTAATCTTGACTTCATTTAATAAAACATTGGTATATTACGAAAAGACTAAGTTTTTTCTAGCGCCGGGAAGAGAGACGTCCGTGCTGCGTGTCGGACTACCATTTCTCTGGAGAAGCCATGTTTCTGGCTGGCCCGTGATGTTTGCACGAAATGAACCGATCCCATAGGATACCAAAATGCGAACACGTGATTAGAGATAATCCTGTTTTAATTAATTAATTATCTATTTGCTTTTTGGGCCCGGAGGAGTTCATCTCAGGACTTTTTACTCAGGGAGCTGCTACGCGGCCGTTCATCAAACAATCGTTCCTGGCACTGACAAGTTGGACGTGTAAAATTTTAATGAATAGTTTCTTCCGATACTCCTAATAGCCAGCGCTAGAAAAAATAAAGGTTCATCTTCCTCATTTTGTTTGTTTCTTAGGTTCTTTTGTCTGGATTGCTCTGTTATTCTATTAAGGAATCCTCTATTATAAACCCGTCATGGCTGATTAGTGACCGCATCTCAAGCTGCAGGATGCCCCGCGTCATACATTAGATCAAAGTCGGATTTATGCTCTAAATAGGGCATCAACCACTGATGATGTCATGGTTGTTTTTACTAATTTTAAATTTTTTTTACAATTTACAGTACTTAATATGATTTTTTTTTTCATGAACGGTTTGTATTCATTGTATCTGCCGATTTCAATTTTGCGGAGTTTGGCAGGAAATTAACTTATCATCCTGATTACGGGGCCCCACTTATATAAAACAGGCCCGGGAACAAGGATAACAACATATCCGCAGGTGTCGGGTTTATTAAGGTCAAAATAATGTTATCAGGTGACTTATTTGCATAGTAATATATAGTTCCATATGCGTCTTGAGTCGTATATCAATATCACCTCAGTTGTGTGAACACAATGCAATGGTGACAATTGTGACGTCATAATTATTATCAATGTATGTGAGCCCATCCCTCAAAATGAGCTTTAAATAATGTTCCCGGAACTCCTGCAGTAATTTCAGTGGAATAGTTATTTGCGGAGTCTGGTCGCGAATTCATGCACTTCTATTCCTGACAGATGTAAACACAGCCCATACCGGAAGACCAGTTGTTGCAACCATCACCCATAAAACGGATAATGTTCGCTTATTGGTAAAACTGGATGCGTTTCAAGGGGGTCATAATGTCGCCGGGTGCCAGTCTATTGTTTAAAAAAGATTACATACAGATCTGGCCAGGCAAAGCCATCTGCATAAATAAAGATTTGGAAACTGAAAAGTTTGGTAGTTCCAGCCCTAGCTTAAAGGACCCTATAAAAAAAAAAAAAAATATATATATATATATATATATATATATATATATATATATATATATATATATAAAGTAGAGATAATCCTTTGAATTTATAGCAAGGCCTACAGGCCTAATGCGATCCTGTGCCCACGGAATATATAATGAGGTATAATGCTTCCATGATAACATGCTTGACAATTATTTGAAAAGTACTTGATAATATACAATTACATGTGTGGCATGTACATGTACAATGCAAGTACTAAACTTTTTGGATAAAAGTTCAAGTACCAATTACACGAACGTCACTCCTGCAATACTTACATGGATGGACACAAGAGAAAAATGATTGTATGTGGCACCACCAGTCTTGTGTATGTGAAAGCACTCGAAGATGTATGGACATGCAAAATTTCAGACAGATACTTCAAATCACCCTTGAGATATGTGCACATATGCAAGAAATTGTAGGTGGCCCCACAAGTCTTGTAAATAACGAGACTATTCGAGATGTATGGACAAATCACTCCTTTGAAATAAGCGAGAACATGCACTGCAAAACAAATTATTGTAGGTGGTACTACCAGTCTTGTGTAAACGAAGCTATCCGAGATGTACAGATATGCACAATTTCAGGCTGATATATTGAATCCCTCCTGAGAAATAAGAAGGGACATAAACTATGCACAAAATAATGTGGGTCCTACCACCTGTCTTGTATATGACATATCTTTTCGATTTTATAGACATGCACAATTTCAGGCTGATATATAAAATCCGTCATGAGATATAAGCAGGGACATACACTGTGCAAAAATCATTGTAGGTGGCGACACCAGTCTTGTCTACGAGAAAGCCATCGAAGATGTATGGGCAGGCCAAAATTTCAGGCTGACACATCCAACTTCAGTCAGGTGTACTCGTATGACCAAGCTCAACTAAGGAAGACAGCTGCACTTGCACCCAAGTGAACCGAAACTTATTTGCAGGTGCAGCTAGCTACTGCACTGAGTGAAATCTTGACCTGTACCTGGCTGCAACTGAGTGAACTTTTGACTTACACCCTAGTCTGTTACAGTTGGCAGTTTGCCAAAGCCATAAACAGACACAGACGTTAACTTGGCCTGTTGTCAAATCTGAAACAGTTGGCAGTCTGCCATTCTATTTACAGATACAGAAAAAATCTTGGCCTCTTGCTAAATTTTTTTTTTTTTTTTACAAACTAAAAGACTTAGGCTACAATGCTTTTTCTCATGCTTACATATTCATAAGACTTATTATGTTTTGAATAATAACAGATGCCTATTAAAAGCATAATCTGCATACAGATATATTATATTCATGGATTTAGCTAAAACATGTTGGATATAGATATCATTTATGTTGCCTGTACAGCTCTGCTTATGTACCCACACCCTTAATAAATCTACAAGCTTTGTTTACCAAAGTATCCACAGTCCAGTTGTGATTTCAGCCCCGGACAAGTGCAGTATTATACATTATTCATAAAATAGACACTAGAAAGGGTCCCGGAATCAAGGTATTTAGAAGCGTAGCCACAGACATGGTAGTATGAAGATGCCCCGTCTGATGTATGGGCAAACGAAGTTACGGTCAAAAGCAGCATGAGAATATGCTGTAGTATCGAATCTCACGAGTATCAGTGTCAGTAAGCTCATGTGTATACAAATAATATGAATAGTTATATGGTATACAGTTTTAACCTGATCACTTGCACTTGTCTTTCAATGTGTCCAAAGTTTTTAATCACTGTTCAGATTAATTAATATATTTTATTTAAACTCTTTATATTTAAATTATAGGATTGCATAGTTTCATTTATTTTTAACTTAGTTTTTAACAGTTATGCTAACAATATGGTTTGCTTTAGGAAAATGAAATTCTGTAGATCTGAACTTGATTTTGCTACATGCTAGACGTCGAAAAATCTAGTTTCATATAAGGCAGTAATGGGTTAAAATTGTCTTAAGGGTTAAAAACTAAGTTACACCGTAGAGCTCATTTAAATGGTTACATTTATTGGTTACATGGGGCTGAAATACAGTACATCGTAGTATGAGGATGCCCCGTCTGATGTATGGGCGAACGAAGTTACGGCCAAAGGCAGCACGAGAATATGCTGTAGTATCGAATCTCACGAGTAGCTGGTTTTACTTACGAGACTAATCAGGACCGTGAATGCCTGAACGTTCCAGGGTTGTCTACATTTTAACAATATTGTGTTAGGTCCAATAGTTGACATTAAACTTAGTGATATTTACTAACAACCATTCACAGTACAGGGTGCTTATTTTGGAAAGAAATAGGGAACTACTGGGTGAGATACGAGACCTACAAGATGCCAAACAAACACTGCTCCCCGGCGTTGACCAGTATC
Organism: Sipunculus nudus; assembly: GCA_026874595.1. Lineage (NCBI taxonomy): Eukaryota > Metazoa > Annelida > Sipuncula > Golfingiida > Sipunculidae > Sipunculus > Sipunculus nudus. The sequence continues at coordinate 15,299,654 of CM049309.1, forward strand.
ATGTGGGTAAATAACGGCCGACCGGCTGCCTCTCTCAGCTGTCCTTATTCGCACCAGGAAACAACCCTCAAGTTGTCTGCACGTAGCGTGTTCATTACCAGCACTGCCCCAGCCATGCTTACATCCGTGCTCGGGGTCAACGGGTACATCATCATCAACTGCTGGCTGATAGCAAGATGTACCAGTGCTGCAATATCCTTCTACCCTTCTAGTAGCAAGTTATTACACAATTTTCCGTAGGTGATAATAAAATGTCTTCCAGATATATCCTTGAAATGTTCATACACTGCCTGCTGTTACCTTTACACTATTGTTTTTATCTAGTATATGTTTGTCCGACTTGTTATATACTATATAACATATGACAGAGAGACAGAGAGACTGAGAAACAGAGACTATGCTAACCAAGACCTGACCCTCGACCTAATCTTTAAGCTTATGAGCACATTATTTTACTTCAGCCACGGCACTTAGGCAACATTTTCCCCAAAATGTTTATTCCAAACTCCAAAGACAGATTGACGCAATGACCTAGTTAATTAGTAGAAACACGAAACCCGCAAAAACAACATAATTAAATTGGACGCATCACGAAAATCCATGGACCAGTCAATAATTAGGTCCATTAACCATCCAGCTAGGATGCTAAGGCAGCGTACTCGGAAGCAAGATTGACAGGAAGACTAACACTAACTATAAGATCGTGCAGGGTTCGAAATTTCAATTGAGCCGCAGGCCAAAGACTTGTACATTTTCGCACGGGTCTGTACTTTTAAAGAGAAAAAGATACATAGTTATACGATGATATTAATATAAACGGGTTTGTGGGCCAGTGAAACCTGGAAACTGGAAGTCCTGTTGACAGGTAAATTTTCAAACATATATCGAATCCTGTCAAACGAATCATGAGAGTTATCAAATATATAAACATGTCTCCTGTGATGACATTTTCATTTGATATCAGACCTTTGTTTGTTGCATTAAGTTTAGCAAATAAATTTTCTATGAATGTATGTATTTAAAGGCATATTCACCTGGATAACGTATTTAGCAGAAGCTGTTTTCTTTTTGGGCCCTGGGCTAAACACTGAAGTAAACAAGGGATCCATGGGTCACTGTGCTAAGCTGAAGTTGACCTTGAAGGTAAAAATCTAAAATAATATCAAATGGAGAAAAAGTGATAGAGGAAGAGGTTATATAAGCCATGGTTGGTTTATATGATTGGTTTTTATATTTATGAGCTAGAAATTGTATTAAATATGTATTTTTTTATTTTATAAAATGTACACAGTTGAAATATAACTAATGTCCCCAGTCCACAGATGAAAGGACTTGGTGGTGGTTACAACATGTCTGTATTATAATAGTGTATATACATAGGATTTTCCCCAGTACCTGTAACAAATCAGAAACCCTGGCAGCTGACTTCCAGTGACCTGGAGTGGGTCCCTGCATCTGGACCAAGCAAATGACTAGAATAGAGCCTCAAGAATAAAATCAATAACTTGCCTAATTTTCAAGCTTTTATTTTCAAATTTCAGATTTAAACAAATTAAATACTTATGTGTACATGCTGTGAAAATTAAATCAATAGTACTTACAGGAAAAAAACGTGACATGGTCAAAGTTGGGCAAAATTTAAGGTACTGATTTTATTTTTATGCTTTTAACTTAAAAAAATTAGAAAATTCTGTCCTTTTTTGGGTAAATAATTGAATCTTAATAAAACAAAGTTATTTACTTGGGAAAAGAGTCTCTAGTTTCAAAATTTTTCATGTTAAGTGAGTTAATATTTTTCCTGATTTTTTGCAAAGTCCATTATGTTCGGGCAAATAACTTAAAGAAATTGTACTTAACGTACTTTATTTCTGGCATGTATATAGGAAATATATTGGAGATTACTTCTGGTAAATATTAAGAAAAACAGATGAGTGGTTTTGATATTAGGCAGTCTTGAAGTGTGATTATAGGTTTTTAATGGAAATTTGAGGTTTTTCCTAAATAATTGAAGGAAGGAAGTCATACTGACCCAATTTTCCGTATGGTAGGAGATTAAGAGGACTTTTAATAGTATGCCGAATTTTGGATTCATAGGTCTAACGGGTTCAAAACGTGCTAGTCTAACGGACGGACAGACGGACGGACGACGGACAATGGAACACGACTATAGCTCAGACGACTTACAGTTCGCTGAGCTAAAAATGAAATATTAAAGCTCTCGGCAATAGTTCTGATGCCTGAAACCATACATGGTCCAATTGCTGACAGTATTTTCGCATCATATTCTTTTATTAATGATAAGCGCATTGGCATCAATTATACGTGCAAAAAGACTGGAGTAGCCAGGAAAATCCAGAAGTTATTGACATACTCACGGAGTTGAGATTGAGACACCATGTTAGGCCTTACACCTAATCTGAGAGCGTTATGAAGAAACCCAGGGTAAATTCAGATAGATACATCACTGTTACTGAACTCATCTGAAGTCTCGGGTTGTTTCTGGTACACAGGCCTTTTCACTATATGCACGTATCAATTGCAACATATACGGGTGTAAGTAAGCTCATGTGTATACCAGTAATTTAAATAATTATATGGTATAAAGTTTAAACCTGATCACTTGCACTAGTCTTTTAATGTGTCCAAAGTATTTAAACCATCACTGTTCAGATTAAGTAATGTTTTATATAAGGCAGTAAAGGGTTAAAAATGTCTTAAGGGTTAAAAAATTATTTACACCGTGGAGCTCATTTAAATGGTTACATTTATTGGTTACACGTGGCTGAAATAGGCTGGATATCATAAAAATGATTAAATATAATGTTACAGTGACACATTTATTAGAACAACAACCATAAATGCAATTAACACCCTCAAACGAGAAGTCTTAAATATTTAAAGTGTGTTTTACTCAAAAGGCAAGGACAAAATTCGGCACAAACAAATAATATAGAAACCCTTTACGAGTCCAAATACATTATGCTACATTGAAATATGCTTATTCCTAAATACCAATTTAAGGACAGAAACCTTAAGGACATATTCCCCCACAAGATGCCTGGAAAAGGAAACGAGGACTGAGAACAAAGGAGTCCCACTAGGCCAAGCAGACGACGCCTCGCTTTTGGAAAGTGCACGAGTACCGAACACTCGCGCCTTTTCTTGGAATGGGAAACATAATGACAGCACCAATTGCAAGAAACAGCGGCCGTCAGCTCCATAAATGTCTAAAGGGCTTATAGTGCTGGAAAGCTGAGAGCGCTTGCGGGCTATAGGGAACAAGTACCGTAAACAATGGAGTAATTTATGCTTGTGATACGGGTATGGTAAAGGTGATGCGAAATTTCGAATGAACAGGGACACACGCTTGAATTATATATATATATATATATATATATATATATATATATATATATATATATATATATATATATATATGTAATGATTATAACAAAATTTAAATACAGAATGAATGATATGCCCATGCGTAGCCTGGTCCTCTCAATTATGAACTATATTTATTTTTTTTTATAGCGACTGATTAGGAAACGAAAGGTCCCTGTAAGCTGTAACCAAAATATATTTTTGTGCTAGATAGTAAAACACATCTTGACCTGTTTAAGGGAAGGGCACGCTAGTAACGCGTGACCTTTGCAGTGACTGTCAGTCACGTGGCATATTAGGCAGATGTAATATTCTCACTGTCAGGTCTTCTTCGTACATGTATACAGGCGGCCTCAGACAAAGCAGTACGCGAGGAAGACAAAAGTGAACAGAAAGATGCACCAACTAGACGTGTATAATAGGGTTATCTTAGGTTTGGCTTTTGCGAAAAAAAATAATAATATCGACCATCGGCCCGGGTTCTCCGATCGATTTCAGACGCCGATAGAGGGTTTTTAAAATGTATGTGTGCGTGCGTGCGTGTATGTGTAGGTGGTGGAGGAGGCTCAAATAAAGAGAGGGTTTGTGAAGTTTGAAGGGTGTGGGAAGCCCGGTATACCTGGTATAGAAATCATTTGAAAATTTAGAATGCAATCTTTTTTTTTACTAAGCGTGAATTGTCATATTTTTTAGATTTTTGTGGTTATAGAAAAGGAGAAAGAGGTAAGCAGTAAGGCGAAATGTCGGGTAACATGTTAGTATCTATTATCCACTTAGGTTTATCTATAATATTCCGATATCCCGTTGAAATGAAAGATATGATTAAAGAACTGTTTATAACAACAGCATGACTGCAGTCCTTTGCTTTGTTGACACTAACAAAAATGTCACATGCGTCAACTACTTTATAACTAGCTATTCACCTAGACTGAGGCCACTCACCCAGGACTGTTTTTTTTTTATAAGGAGGTCTACTAGACGGACAACAAACATACGTCATCTGCTGTCGTTTAACAAGAAGGAAGTAAGCATAGGTAAAAATATAAGTAGCGCTGTGACCTTTCATTTGTCAAAAGGTCATGCGGATCACATGAGAGGTCTGGAATCATTTTTTAACTTGGTGTGTTTGGGGCCGGGGGACTGAACTCTTGCTTGCAGTGACTGACAGCACAGGTTCGTGGCTGCTCCAGGTCTGCCCTGGATATCAGGAAAGTTAAGCCCGGGTTACAATACCAAAAAGTCAGCAAGAAAATGGAGCTCCCTCACAGGTGGTTACAGCGGGGGCTCGAGCACTGAGCCAAGACGTTCGCCAGGTGCTTCCACCTGTTACGAGGTCTCCTGGTAACAAGCAACCAATATATGTCCTAAACATTTAAGTTTACAGGATGGCCCGCTGGAGTGCTCAAGATGGCTAGAAAAAAAAACGTGATAAACGACAACAATAATATATATATATATATATAAACAATTGGAGGTTATGCTTTCATTCGTGTAAGTTTGTTTGTTGGTTGGTTTGCTTGCATGCTAGCAGGACCATTACGTAAGATTTCTGGAACTTTCTGGAGTGGTGGGAAGGACTCTGTTTAACTTTTGAACTGACCTGAACTGAAGTTCCCATAGGATTTTTTTCCTTTGTTGAAGGTATATCCACTTGTCAATACTATTCTAGACGTAATTGGTGTGCCTGTAATTGTGCCACCCCCTACGGGACATTGTATTTAAAAAATAGAATAGCTTTGTTCTTTGAGCAATCGAGCATAAAACTGTCATCAGTCGTAAGGGGATTTCAATCCTGATAAAACCTATACTGGCATTAAATTATTCTTGGTTATAATAGTGTAATTTTACTTTCACACTCCAATAAAAATGGTAATCCTTGTAATAACACACATAAAGATTAAATCTTCTTTCATTAATTTAGTACTGGTCGTAATCGTATACATAATGTATAAATAGAAAATATGAACCTGAAATTTAAGTTTAATTAGGTTTCCGGCAAGTGAATGCCGTCTGTCTTTAATAAAACGCAGAGAGAACCGTGCCAGGTTACACGTGAAGGTATGTGATTTATATGTGTATATTAATGTTGGAACGGCGGCACAGGAAAGGAAACGTCAGATCTTTGTAAAAACATGGCAGATTGGCAGGATCCTATAGGAATTGACCGGCAGGACGTGATGGCAGAGAGCCAGCTACAAGTATACCAGCATCCGATGACGTATAGCTTGATATGTAGTGTCAGGTGCTGGTATATAAAAACATGTCAACAGAAAAATTATATAAACCAAAATGTGTATGTCTCGATCAGAATTACAACTTGATAAAGTGAGTTTCATATTTGAATGATTGTGCAAATGTCTTTGGAATGAGAGATGGATGAAACAGAGGATGGAATACATCCGTGGAATATTGAAGTAGAATGCATAATGCTGTGTTGTTAAATGAAAGACTTGTCTGAATTTAAAACATGAATATACATGAACAATGAAAGAAAGATTTTTTTAAACACCCAACCGGCATTATACGTCTACAGCTTCATATATGACTTAATTTTGCATATGACTGAATTGATTTTGAAAAATTTAGTCAACTGAACCAGCCAAGGCAGTCGTGCACAGCTGTAAACTTTGACGGAATAAAACATGCTCGCCATGTACCATGGCCATAGTGAGAAAAACCGGGATAAGAACTAAGACGAAAATAGGCCCAAAGTTGAATAAAAATGTATTAAATTTTTACTCCAATCAAGTATCAATTACTATATAATAATATATATATTGTTCAAAGTTTTTGAAAGATTCAAAAATGTATATACTTAGAGCATCGGTTACTTTTCCCTTTTCACGTCCTCCGATGGTAACATGAGAATTAAGGCCACAATAATTTTGTTTTGTTCCACGGACTCTAAGAACAAAAAAATGTATCGTGTGAGCGAGTGATTTTTTTCTTAAATTATCAATCGCGACACAAAACGTGGAATTATAGTGTGGCAAGAAAAATACTAACAATTGTTCAATGCTTGTTTTTTCCCATATCTTTAAAAATTCTTCTAATGATTCGAGCAGGGACAAATTAGCAACATTATCAAGGGCCTCGTCTTCATTTGCAAAGAAAAAAAAAGCCGTATAGAATCCGTATAGAACACCAATTTTATTGTGCGAATATAGCGTTAGCAATACCTGAGGGCTTTGAAAGCATGATCTATAATCATTGATATATATATATATATATATATATATATATATATATATTTATATATACATATCACTGTCGATGGACTACATATATGTGATGCTTTTTGACGGTTTAAAAGGTCTATGCCGACGCTGTCACGCTTGTGACAAGAAACAACTGCAGTTTACAACAAGTAATAATCATTTTTCAGATTTACATGATGTAAAACCCATACACTGTTTTAAGCAGTTGTCGTGTACAAAAAGCTTTCATAAAAGGAACCCTTCAGATGAATGCAAAAGAAAATCGTCGGTGATTTACAGTTATGCTTACATTGATTGCTTCAAAGACTGCAGTGATGTACAATACCACCTGCGCTGAAACCAATATAAGCCCAGACTTAACAATCCCTTAAATCTAAATATACCTGAGCAAGAAAGAGACCGAATTCCTGAGTATAAAAACTTAAGGTTTAATTATTTTTTAAAGAGTATAAACATAAAATTCTCATTGGCGCAAATTTATCATCAGCATACGACGTACTGAGTGGATGGTGGGATTTGGCGAATGCTGAATACCGGCAGAGCAAATTGCTTGAGATCCCCTATGTTTCCCCTGGGACCGGGGTAATGTGTGGATAAGTGAGAGGATTTCAGACGTCGCCTGACATATGAGGAACATATATATTCACCAGGAATCCCTTCGGTCGTGTAATGTCACAGGTCATACCTTTGGGATTTCCGTGAGGCATTTGGCCCTAACTAACAGATTCGAGGGAGGAATATATACCACTGACTTACAGATGTGATCTCTGCCAGGTTTTCTTGCCGTGAACTGGTCCCAAATATCGGACACAAGAATACAGGTTGAATATACTGACACAAAATATTCATCTTATGGAGAAACACACACGGACAGATGTATGTTACTAAGAAATTTCTTTAATTTTTAGCGCGTTCCCCCCTGTTTGTATAAAGCTTCATCATTAACTTTACTAATGATTTTTTAACCTTTTTCTTTATCTAATGAAAGGCTTTCGCTAATATGTTGAATATGTCCTCCTAGGCCACCCATCCCTTTTCATTGTTCTCCCTGCATTGATTTCCTGCTTTCGGGCGATATTTTTCTATCATGGGCCCAGCTACTCAGATACAAATAAAAACCTCTTTACAATTGAAAAATATTTGAGCTGACAATGACTGCGAAATGCTTACATAAAGAAGAAATAAAGTGAATATAAACTTATTTATATTCAAGGATTGTACAAAGAGTTATTATAAGTAATCGCGGCAATCTCCATGGCTCAAATGGTGGCGTTCGGGATAGACTGTGGAGGTGGAGGAAACCGGAGAGCCCGGAGAAAACCCACCGGCCTTGGACGGGCAACTACAACCTTCTCTCATAGCCACGCCGGGGATCGAACCCGGGTGGCCAGCGGAGAGAGCCGAGCGTTTTACCCCTCGACTGCCCGGACCCCTTACCTGGTATGAATATGAGTTTTTACAAACCAAACACGAGCAAATGGGTTTGTAAGGACCATTCATATTATCAAACGTATAGCACAAGAAGAACTGCATGGGGGACTGGCGGTCATAGAAAGATCACTTAATGTGGGTTCAATTCAAATAAATTCTTTTAAGGGAATATATGACGCCGGATTTAAATTTGACTCATTTACAGTAATTTACAAAGATTTCCAGGGCCAGATTTATATAATTACAGATACATAAGATGCCATTCGAGTGTATAATCCTGAGCCTACAGTTGCTATGCAACGCAAACAATCAGATTGAATCATAACATGTTGGGCCACTTGGACAAATGTCCCTACAGACAAAACCTGTATTACCGACTTGGCAGGAGTAATTAAACATAGGTCTCAGCCGGAGGATGCCCGACCTAGGGGTTAAGAGTTGCTGAGCTTGGAGTTATCTTAACGCCACGGGATGCAGGGATGCTGACGACCCGCTGACTGCAGCTTTGGCAGCATCTTGGCAGCCCACCTAAACCAACCAGCCCTAGATTACTTTGATCATTTAGTTCTTGCGCGGGAGCATGCCACACAGGTATATAGTGGAGGGAATGTTTGATTGGAACAGCCCTGTGTAATCCATCAAGCCAAAGCAAGCCAATGTCATCCCCCTCAAGGGCCAAGAGATCTCTGCTCCTAATTAAACTACCGGTAAAAGGTCACCCTTTGGATATGCTTGTAGCAATTACCTCTGACACAACAGGCGCATTCAAGAAGATATACATGAACAATAATGAGTACAGTATCATCAGCTAACAACACAGAGTGTGTGGATCTATGTACGCCCTAGATCAAGCTGACCATTTTCCAAAATCTCAGATTATCAGAACGTGAAATATAATACTCTTTAAGATATAAAGTGGGGGTTTACTCTCTACAGAGATAAGAGACAGCAAAGCTTTTGCTGCATGACTCGACATTTCAATCTACTTTTTAAAATGTCTGTTTGTGTATTTGTTTCCAAGCAATGAAACAGGATTTGCCTTATTCGTTGACACCTTGTAGATGAAATTTGAAAGACTATAGGACAGTGGGATTTTGCTTGGGAAAAAAACCGTTCCTTTTGGAACTTTCTTGATACGAATTTTAATATTTACGTAACTAGCATGTAGTAAAACACACGAATGTGTGAGTAATCATCAACACTAAAAAAAAGAGTCAACACATGATATTTTTCAAATAAACGTTATAAATAAATCATAGAAACTGCATAGTTCGGTGTTAGATATTTTGTCTTCTTTTTTACAAAAGAGTAAATTCTGATTTCCCTATTGCATGTTTTGCCATTTAACTGCAAATCGGTATCTCAAAATTTAATTGGCCATACGCTCCATAAGTATTAAAATTCAGAAAAGATAGAACAGTGCTTTTTCCTAGAAATATGGAAATATATTTATTTCTATGTTTTCTATGATATTTTGTTTTGGAACATACAAAAACTGCCACCAATTATCCCTTATAAAATGATGCTTTGTTCAAATAAAGATTTCAAATAATCACACGGCCAAGACCTCCAGATTGTAGGTTTTAAGATCTCGCGATCTGTCTGTGCTATTGTTTCCATGGCAACGGTGTCACGTGGTGCTTCTATAGCTTTATGTCTGAATAATTCAGCTGGGACAGGAAGTTAACCTGGTCACGTGATCATCAATGCGCTTACTGTCCTCAGTCAAACAGCTGTCCTTGAGTTATAAGCTACCTGTTGCCGAGAGCGTGATCGACAGTCCTACTGTTAACCTTATGCATATACAATTTTTAATATTTAAGCCCTTTTCACATGACACCCATACTAAATATCTGTACGCTATTGAATACGGCTTCACTGCTTCTAAATTCATTCCAACTGACCTTTGCACATGAACAAAAATTCACTCTCGTTTCAATCAGTTATGCTGAAAAAAAATATAAAGTGGCCTGGATGTCGATTTTTAATGAAAATTTATATGAATACACTACACTCAGTTTTAAATATTCACAATGCATTCCGGGTGTTTGGGTGCCCATATACATACCTGTGTCTACGAACTGAAGTTGCACAAAAACCGAACGCGTGCACAAAAACTTAAATGTATATGAACACGTAAATCCGTACGTACAGTTTTTGATTTAATACTCATGACTATATTTTTTTGTAGCGTACGCTACGTAGTCATGAAGGTAATTGATAGAGTCTACATTCGGGATCTGGTTTGTCTGATCTACTTGTCTGGACCCCATTCCGCCCCTTATATTAAGACCTCTGCCATTAATTTGGCCGTTAGGAAAACAGGCATCAAAATAAAATACTACATAACATTGTTGTTATTATTATTATTATTATTATTATTATTATCATTACACCACATACATAAAGCATAACATGACAATTTCTGTGTAACAGTTGAAACCCAACACTAAAGATATTTGGTCCTTAGAACATTAGAGTCAAAGTGTGCCAGAGCTGATTTGTATTCGGCTCCTATGATGAACTCAGTGCGTCTTGAATGAAGTATTTTAAAGTCTATAGACGACGGACCACTGCAAGATTGAAGTTCTTTTTACGTCCTGTCTGGTATGTGAACTGGATGCCTACCAAGACATCGAACACCAGCTGTTCCTCAGTCTAGATCAGGTCATCCAACAAAGATACTAATTCCAGGTTTTTGTGCAAGTTAGGACATGTGGTTGCCACCTTCTATGGGAAAAGATTCATGAACCGTATAAAATCATGGGGTTATTCATTGAGTTCGTATAATGTATAATATAAAGTTCCCATGTGTTTATCATTAGGGGCACAGGTTATTGTGTGAGACAGAGGATACCGTATTACTGGTTGATGAAGGTGACAGCTAAGTGGTTAAAAACAAGGACCATTCATTGGTTAGTGGTTATCCGTCACGTAACCATCCCCTGAAGGTATATAATGCGTAACCGCTGATTGGTCTCTTTGATTTTCATTACGTGAATAGGTCAACAAAACGGAAAAACTTACTGGTTTGTAGTCACTTGACCATCCCCTGCAGGTCTTCAATACGGAACCACTGATTGGTCTGTATCGTAATCAACACGTGACCACGCCATGCAGATTTGATTGGTCCGTATAGTATTCATCACATGACCATCACTTGTTGGTCGAAAAAAGCGGAGACCATGTGCACTAATTGGTCATTATCGAAATCAAAGTGTTTGTCACTCAGCTATGTACGTTGACATTAAATGGTGTTATTATCAGACTGATAACATGACCTAAGTTAATTGTTTTGCTAAGGTGTCCTCAAAACATATACATGACAATATTTTATATGTATTATTTCGAAACATTGTGAATTTTATATCTTCAAATGTCAGAGCGTATATACCTACAGACATTCGATCGGTCTTTTATGGTTCCCTCCTAACAAGAACGGCTTCTTATAAATATTATTGTACATACAAGTTTCTTAGCTGCCAATCTATTCGTCGGTATTGGAGGGCATCATCAGAAAAACAGTAAATGGAGTGTCAGTATATAAAACAATTGTTATCGGTTATTGGTATAATTTAATGAATGTTACTTTATACAATTTTATCAAACTTCATATCAAAATTTGAGAAAAACGGCAAATTACCGAAAATAAAAACACTATACGTGCTTTAGTCATGGCGGTTATCAAAATTACATGACTAAGATTTCTAGGACAATAATAATGTGACGTCATAACGCATGTCCTTCGAGTGGAGCATATAAAGTGTGACCTCCCATTTAGTGACAGTGGACACAGCAACCAGGAGACACCGTCGTTGGTTAATTGATAGCTTTACAGGGGGGGGGGGGGGAACCATTGTCGGTGACGTCGCGTAATCACGTGACATGATCCAATTCCGGCTAATCTAGAACATTGTTTCCATCTTTCCATGTGCGGGTGATTTACGTAGTATCTACAGGGAACTGAAACATAATTTGCAGGCCAGTGTTCATTAAAACGGGCCTGGCCCCTATTCACTACAGGATGCCGTAACTGGATGAGTATATGGGCTACCAACCCCCGGAGAGATTGGAAGCATATCCCGTAACCCCCACTAAATTACCGACATTGTGTTGTCCTGATTAGTGTGGATTCCTAGATGAGGGAAATCTGCGGGCATGCGTTGTATTCGTCCTTCAGAGAGGGCTCAATGACCGACTCTGTTATGGCCGATATGGCCGCCATTTTGCCTCGAGTTTCCCCTTGGGTTGATAGTTATGCAGCGATATGCTGTGTATGGCCATCTTCGATTTCTGGGGATTGAAATCATCATTTAGATGCCTGCAATTACCACATGTCTCAATCGATACATAAATGTCCCATTCCACCTCCATATGCAATAAATTACTCACTAAGCTGTGAATATGGTTTCTTCATTTGGTCATAATTTTAATTCCTCGTGAGCGATTACTATTTAGTCTATCCATCATCAAGTACACATCGAAATCTGGAAATACTTGGCATATTGTCTGCCAATTAAGCTGAAACATAGGAATGCAATAAGAAAGAGAACTTGAGTTATTTACTATTAACTTGATATACTAATGGTACAAGAATTATTGACAGGATTTTTACCACATAGAAAAAACACTAACAGCAGTCAAGAATATATATATATATATATATATTCCTACATATAGAGGATGCTAAATATATGCATAGATGTCGATATCGCAAATGCCTTATATACAACAACAGAAGCGTACTCGTTTAACAGTTCCTCGATGACGTCATAAAGATTCTATTAACGATAACTAATCGTATGAAAAGGTTAAACAGTGATCAGATGAAGGTCTTGTCAGAACGTATGTTGCGTCTCACATATTAGGCCATCCGTCTGCTGTCTCCCTGACTAAAGACTCGGGGACTTTTATTCTTGAAAATTCAGTGATAACGTAGGGTTGAAGGACTTCTAATTCAAATGTTGCTAAATATATAATCATTCCTTTACTGTCACCAATTTAGTTATTGATTTGTCTTCATCATGGAGATCTTAAAATACTGAAATGTCTGACATCTTTACATACAATGCACAAGGATTTAACAATTATGTACATGTATTTAGCTTATAATATAATAAAGGTGCATTCGTCATATATGTCCAATTTTCGAGGTGGTAATCTAAGCGTGTTTGTGTCTCTGTGCGTGCGTGTGAGTCCATGCATGTGTATATTATAGGAGTGTTTCATTGTATGTGCACTGCGCATACATTTACAAATATATGTAACATGTGCTGTGTGGTTTTGTATTAGTGGATAATATTAATTTACAGATGAACCAAGTGTTACACGTCACATTTGACAATTAACAAGTCTGCACAAGTGGCGAAGTTGTCTGACGTAATACGTGAAAGTTGCAATGTAATATCTTGTAATTTGTGACGCTGATATATATAATGTACATTCCACCACACAAACGTAATGGATCTAGTTTTAATTTAAATAATAGGAAAAAAAACTTGAAAGTATAGCGGACCAGAGTATGACAGAGTGCCCGCCCATGAATAGATTTGTACATGGTGTGAATTATTATTAATACAAAATCCCGCACATAGCATAAACATAGGAAACATAAGCATATATAGGTAGACCATAGTTAAGGGGCCTGTTTTTCACAATAACAGTATTCCATCATCTGTCAATGGAGATTTGTTTGTTATTCGTTTGTTACACACACACATATATATATATATATATATATATATATATATATATATATATATATTATAAATATATGACGATTAAACTAAAAATTAAGCTTACTGCTTAAATTGCAGGCTTGAAATAACCAGTGAAGAATTTTCCCGAATTGGGTTGAAAAAATTCAGGGAGAAATTCCTACTGGTTCGTCACTTAAAATCCATTCTGAATCAATTTTATTCTGGAAGTCATACGCAAAGTATGTCAAATGTGTGTATATGTGTTGGGGGGGGGGGGGGGGTAAGGGCACCTCTGATCCGCTACTGTGACGTTATGACGTCACTAAGTGACACGTGATACGAGTAGACATGCCATACTCAAGCCTATATATATAGTAGTCTAAAATCATGCCGAAATATAGGAAACAACATAATGATAATAATAAGAATAATAAAAATAGTAAATTATTAATGAAAGTATAAGCATGGAAATGTCTTACCCTTGCAGCTGAGGAGGTTTGTGGCTTTTCTAGAAGGTCCCAGACCTTATGACGCCATTTAGAACAATAACCTGACCCGAAGTTTTCCTCCTCCCTCTCCCTCAGGCTCTCGGCCTCTTTCCTCATTTCCTCATACACGTGCTCTTTCCGCTGGTGGTATTTGTGTTGACAACAAGATTCGAGGTAAAACTCCTCAATTCCCCAGTACTCCAAATCGTCACTGAACGACAGCACACATATATCCTCAATGATGTGAAGTTTACCTGTCCTATAAAAATTGATGACTGATGAAAATGAGCGGGGGTGACGATCAAAGAAATACTCGTTGTCCTCTATACTATAGTCATCACAAAGCTCTAAGATAGCGTCGTGTGTGTTTGAAGTCCACAGTTTCCCAAGCCTTGAATGGGGGAGCCTCATCAAGTTCGCCCAGAGAACCTCGTGTTTTGCGCCTCCGACGTTCAGCCGCACGCGGCGAGATGACCGCTTGCTTTTAACGATGGTGTGGGGGTCCGGGGGAGGGGTCTGCAGTAAACTGCTGGTCACATACAAGGGTCGGGCGGGGTGATCCTCGCCATTACTCAGACCCCCTCCCCCGGGCGTGTTTAAACCGCTCATGGTGGGGTTACTCACGGCAGAGCCTGCCCCGCTGCTATGCACAACAATCCCGCCGCTAACGCCGGCCTGAGCCTCCGAAGCTATTTTTACTTCACGCCTGCTTCCAGCCGGGTTGTGACGCCGTAGGATGGTCATATCGTCAGTGCCGCCGCCTAGCGGCTGCAGGGAGACCAATTCTGGTGTGCTGTCTGGTTTCAAGGAACCCCTGCGCAGCAAGCCAGAGTCCTCATTCCTAAGTGAAGACGCGCCGGCCCCCGAACTACTGCAGAAACACAGAAAGCGAGTGGTCAATATAAATGATAACAAACTGGTGCTCATAACACGTAATCAATAGCGCTCGTCCCCTTGGCACCGCAGCCTCTTTTTGAATACCAAGTTCAGTGAATCACTGCCGTATTTGCATACCCCGGGAAAGAAACCGCGCGGTGATAAGCGGACAAGCGCCGTTTATAAAGAAATACTGCATGAACAGTGATCAATATCTGGGGTTCCGTATTAACATCAGGCCTCTGTTTATTGCCCTTTCACTTTCCAGTCTTTCAGGACTTATACATATCCTAAAGCAGCAAATCAATCAAGTAAAAGTGAATTTGTCCTACAAAGGATTATAAAGACTATAGTTTTGAAATAATCAATATGTAAATATATATATATATATATATATATATATATATATATAAATTGATCTTAATTTATAGTATTCCAGCATTTATGCTAATTCTGGTAATTCCATTAACATCGGTAGATAGATGTAAATAACCGATTTAGGAATCTGACCACTCTCCAAAGGTTGTTTCTACTCGAAACCAATCTCTTCCTGGTATAGGCACTGTGGGACAGCCAGGACTACTTGTCTCAACTGTTAAACTTTGCAAATCAAAATTGTTACATTTCGAGGAAACTTTTCTGTTTATATTTACCATGCGGATGCTTAAAAAATATAAATTCTTCTGTGAAGTCCTTTCCACAACAACACCCATGTTTGCCTTGAAACAATTCTTATCCAACACATATCATGATGATAACAAGAGAATTGGAGCGTCCATAGTATAGTATATGATTGTATATTTCAGCTGCAGGCTTTAATGACATATTAATGATTCAGCTGCAAATTACCTCTACATTTTCATTTTATATATGACAACGCTGAAGCCTCGCTAAAACCGGTAATTAATCTGAGTAAAATAACATTTATAATATAAAGCAAACCAAATGCATGCATACATGCAGATTAAGATAAAAGAATTCTTGCCGACATGAAATGGTCGCGAGGTTTCGATTTAATTTTTCTGTTTGTGTTTTGCAGATATTTGATAAAGGAATAACAACATGGATGGATATTAAGGTAATAATTTATAATCTTATAACTGTCTTTTTCACAGTAGGCAGTAGACGCCTTTCCATGTTTCTCAGCATCAAACTACATGAAGAATTTTAGAAATTTAGGTCAAAATTTTAATTTTTTCGATAGATTTTAAATAAATGGACAAATCTAATGTGCCCACTAAGGGCTCCCGGAAATTTACATACCTCAATAAAACCATTACAATATTTTTTATTGCAAGTCATTATTTCTTAAGCCAGAAAACACGAAAAGATAACCATGAAAAGATGTCACGAAACTTTAACACATAACATTGATTTTTTTCTGTAATATATGGTGTTTGTTCTCTTCCGGTTGATCACTTAAGTACCTTTTAATTGTTTACAAAACACGTCAAAGACAACTTTATGTAAAATATACAAATTTACGGGAGGTATTTTGATACTTCTCTAACGAGTGGATTCTACTGTATTCAGGATAAATTAATGACAAGTAACAATGATATATATAAAATGATCTGGGAAACATTAAAATGATCAGGCGGGATCGGCGTAACATGACATCATGTTGAGGAACAGGTCTGCTCGGTCGGTCAATATCCATGAGTAATCGGAGATCTCGGGGAGGTTTATAACGCCATCAACTTCTGGGTAATTACTGCAAGTATTTATACAGCTCTGTTTCTACGAGCTGGATGTCAGCGTCATGGCGTTAAGATGACGGATGGAGATGACAAACATCAATATCTGCACTGCCTTGGGTTACAAAGGAACACATGCTGAACTCAAGCAGACGATAGCTACAGGCAGTTTACGAAAGTCACATTTTGCTATCCAATCGACGATATTTGTCAAATTGAAAAAAACAAGTTACCCCGGCCACAAGGGAATAGGTCCAAGCAGAACACATTTACTCCAGACAGTCGACAGTTAATCCAAACAGAAGGCAGCTGGTCCAAGCAGATGACAGGTGCCCCACGCAGTGAATAGTTGGTCCAACCAGACGACAGCTGCCCTGGGCAGATAATGGTTGGTCCTAGCAGATTACAGCTGTGCCAGACAGGAAACAGTTGATCCTAGCAGATTATAGCTGTACCAGGCAGAAAAAAGTTGGTTCAAGCAGACGACTGCTGCCCCAGGCAGAAAAAAAGTTGGTTCAAGCAGACGAAAGCTGCCCCAACTAGGCGCCATTAGATCCAAGCAGGCAACAATGGCAGTCGACAGATACGGACGTCCTGGTCAGCCACGTATGATTTTTCGCGGTTGCGAAGACCGATAAGAAATTATGGGTTAGGAAATACGGATCAGCTTGTATAGGTCTAAAAAGCCAAGACTGTTAATGGAACTGCCATAGAACAATTGAATGTAAATATTAGATGGAGTAGTTAGTCCGGCCCCGTCCGTAGTTGGGAGCTGTTGTACTTCAATGTGACCCGGGAGAAAGAGAGTGACAGCCTTCATGGATCGATTAGACGGAGAGGATGCATTAGGACGTCAGAATATCAGCGTTATTCACCAGAATGGTCAGGAAAATAACTGATGGATCCGTGGAGGCCCTGACAGTTGATTATATAGCCAAAACAAAAACAGTTCACCACCAGTTCCAAAGGACACGAACAGATATACACGCGTTATATTTTGCCGTTTATGTCTACTGCTCGCAGAATGAAATCACAGGCGCTTGAATTGCTAGTAGTGTAGATTTCGGTTACGTGTGTTACTTTTCTTGGTCATTTCCTTATAACTATTACATATCTGACATGTTTCTAGCGTTTTTTGCTTTGTATGGTCCATCTCTTTATTATTTTTTAAATATTTGAAGGTCCCCAAGAGGCCCCCGTCATTAGGTCCGACAGCGATGGCATAGCAACCGAGGACGCGCTTTCTGATTGGCTGATATGTCTACTACTGGAGTCTACAGATGGTGACACCGCTGACGTAACAATGGTTCAGCCAATCATTCATGTATTTTAAATTTAGCCTGAAACCGATATGCAATGGCTGTCGGACCTAACAACCGGGGCTTCTTGTCTGCCTATATCAAACATTAAGTAAATAATAAAGAGATCACGTAGAGCAAAAAACGCTAGGACAATATCATATGAAAGTTAGTTATAAGAAAATGAAATTCACGGTTGTCAGAAAGAAAATTAAGTATTTGATTGGATTACCTGCAGCGGGAGGTTTGTGAACATGGATTTTTAGTGATATAGAAGGACTAACAAAAAGAAGGTTGCATTGAGGGTGATCTTCTTTTATTGAATACTTTGTATTCAGGGCGTTTTTTTTAAATCAGTTAGTGAGTGGATTGACCCTCCTCTTTCAGTATTGCAGTATAATATATACGTAAAAGAAAAATAGATGTTCAGGTTCTTCGAAAACATGTGTCCTGCAAAGATATTTTGCGTTTTTTTATATCGAAACTCATATCGTCGTGTATTTGAATTCATGTTCACTGAATGAAAATATTTATAATTCCTGTTTTATAAACGTTTACATTAAACAATTGAAAAACAAGTACATAAAAAAACGGTTACTCAACTGATCTGCCTGTCACACATTGCATTACAGTAATTGTTTAAACAAGCCCCTTCTAAAGTGTGCATTAGGAACCCATCTACCCAAATAATTGTGGATAAAGTATCCTTCTAGTGCTGTCAGGGATGGTGAATTATCTAAAATTAATCGACGAAATCATGACACTAAAATATGAAACTAAAATACAAACTCATATATCTGAATCTACAGTATATATGGGTCTATTAACAAGGGAAACAGGTATCATAATCTGGGTCAATTTAAGACTGGATAGTACTACCATCATATGCTGTCACGCAGATACAAGTTTCCATAGTGATAGGTTCATTTCTCGCTTTGGAAAAATGATCAAAACTATAATCAGACTTTACTTTCAACAGGAAACGACTAAATAGGTTGTTTAGTTCTGTTCCTTTGATGTAATTGTATAAGTAATGCAAATCAGCGGCAAACGGCAACAGTGTAAACAATGTTTAAAATATAATATATATGATGGCAACATTGGTGCCCTTAATGGAATAAATGAAAGTCTTGCGCATGAACGCAGTCTTGAATTTTAAAAGCCTTTAAAGAAGGAATTGCCTAATATTCACAAACTGTAAATCGATTATGACATCAGATCATTTTCATCTACACGATTTTAAAGTGAACAGCAGTTATGTTTATTTCATGGTTTCGAGGACCAATTTCTCCCTAACAATTGTTTACGTGACGCTTTCTTGAGAACCAGAAAAGTTATAATAAAAAAAATCTTCAGTAAAAATGGAACAAAACCCTCGGGTGTAAAAGAAAGAAACCCATAGGGATTTCCCTGCGTCACATGACACTGAACAAATTAGAACTGTTCAACTTTATCCCTAGAGAGTAAAAGAGTGTAAATTTGTCAAACAAACGCTGTAAAACCCGAACAAAGTCGCAGCAAGTTTTTACACGATCAAAAAAAAGATGACGTATTTTGAAACCCCAATTGGTTTCTGTCCTGGACAACTTTATGTTGGATTTGTGTTCACCAGCCGCCCACGGCCCGGCCGGGGGGATCAGGGAGTTCTACCGAGTCCGTGTATATATTGCCAATTGATGGTGTATATGTACTTGATAAGCGCCCACCCCGCGGGAGGGAGTATCACAAATATTGTAGCCAGTCTGGACGCAAATGCCAATTCTGGGTGTTTCACAGGGCAGAATATATATCAAAAGGTTCATATACTCAAGTCAGTACGACTTTTTTTGCAATCGTAGCGTGTTTGGTAATAATATAATAAAAAAGAAATGGCCAACCTAACATTGCCATGACAATTCTGCTCTGCTTTGTCGACAATATGCTGCATGATGATAGCATGGTTTGGATCTCACTTGTCTATTGTTATTCTTTTTATTGATGGGCAAGGATTTCATTTAATTTCCTTTCATGTATGTCACCTTGGGGTAGGACCTATTCTAAAGATATTTTACGTGACGCTTCAAAAAGGGTACATAAAACCATAGGTCAGTCATACCTATGTAATCGTATTTATTTATAATTACTGTAATTGTATAATCGTATTATTTGACGAAAGTTATCCTTACCACATGAAGCTATTATGCTTTTCATTTTAAAATAAATTGTATCTTTTTCCGAAGAAATATTATAACATGTGAGAGTACTAGCAAACGCGTTAGTGATAGAATACTGTGGCCTGTTTAAATTTATGGAAATAGTAAAATGAGACAAAGTAATACTAACATACAGAGTTATACAAACTAACATCAAACAAAACATATTGTTTCCTGCTCAGTGATGATTGTAATCAGATTTCAAAATGATGGCATTTATTTTCAAAGTAATCGTAATTGTAATCATGATATTTCCAGTTTTGACCATAATTCAAATAGTTAGAATCTAGTTAATGTACGGGCGCGTCTCTGATGAATATATGACAGCCCCGTGATAGTTCTTAAATTGGGACACTTCTTTATTTTAACGTATAAATGTACGTTACAAACGAAGCATGCGATATGTTTATACGCTAATACTATGAATATATAAGTGTATCCCTCGGGAACTTTCATTTTCATGCTGGCAACACTTTTTTTTTCTAGGCTGGTGATTACCTAGCCGTATTAGAAGCCGCGCCGGGTGCCACAGCTGTCATTAAACAGCAATAAACCAAAGCCCGTTAAGCATAATACGCCACTTGGCGGAGAGTTCATTCACGCATGCCGACGGGAAGTCAACATAAAAGGACAATATTCCGCCGAATTCCCCGATTTTGAGGAGCCTCTCACACGGATAAGCTCTTAATGATCAAATGTAGCTCGGCGTGTTGCCATTATGACTGGGAATCAGACAGCGGTCCTTGATAGGCCAACACAATCTATCAGACGGGTAAATATATACAGTTCTGTTTTTAATGTACAGCCATTGCTGGTATATGTGATACAATACATAACCATGGTCTTTTAAGCTATTCCCATTGAAATCTAAATATTTCGGGACAGCCTGTAAAGGGGTGAAATATAAGAGAGGCAGCATGACAAGATGACAGAAAAAAAGAAAATAGGAATGGATAAAATGGACCGCAAGTAAAGAGGAGAAAAAGTGGAAAGAGGAAAATTAGGAAGGACAACAAATAAAGACAAGAAAAGGAAGAAGCCATAAAGGGATCGCATGTAAAGGTTAGAGGGAAACTATAAGGATAATCGCGTGTAAAGAGGAGACAAAAGTGAAAAAGGTTAGAAGGGAAAGCATGTATGGAGAAAAGAAAGGTGAAACTATAAGAGGAATCGCATGTAAAGAGGTGAGAAAAGAGGAAAAGGTCAGATGGGAAAGCATGTATTGAGG
The DNA here is from genome assembly GCA_026874595.1 of Sipunculus nudus. Taxonomy (NCBI): domain Eukaryota; kingdom Metazoa; phylum Annelida; class Sipuncula; order Golfingiida; family Sipunculidae; genus Sipunculus; species Sipunculus nudus. The sequence goes on from CM049309.1 coordinate 15,321,165, forward strand.
AGGCTGTAAGAGGAATGGCATAAAGGAGGAGAGGAAAGAGGAAAAGGTTAGATGGAAAAGCATGTATTGAGGAAAGAAAAGAGGAAACTATAAGAGGAATAGCATAAAAGGAGGAGAGGAGGAAAAAGGAAAAGGTGAGATGGAAAGGCATGTAGGGAGGAGAGAAAATAGGGAAATTTCCGGAATATATAAGGAAACACATGTAGAGAGGAGAGAAAAGAGGAAAGGTGAGATTGGAAAGCATGTAGGGAGGAGAGAAAAGAGGAAACTATAAGAGGAATCACATGTAAATAAGAGAGAAAAGAGGAAAAGTTTAGATGGGACAGCATGTAGAGGGGAGATAAAGTCCAAAAGTATTTTGGGCAGCATGTAAAGAGTAAAAAGAGGAACAGGTATGAGGAGCAATAAGTGAAGAGGAAAGAGGAAAAGGAGATGAGACAGAAGGAATGAAAATGTATGATCAAAAAAGACTCGGCTATTGAGAAAAATCAGGTAACGTAAATTTGTCATCGGAGAAGACTCAAAGGATGAAGGAGAAAAAAATAATATAAAAGAAGAAAGAAAGACGACAAAAATGGACAATATGCTGTAATATTCCGGCATCCTTAATACAGCATTTCCCTTTAATGCTGTAGATAGTTAGGTCTATGTATATAAAAGTACATCTACAGAGCAATCAAGATGTGAAACCCAGTTACAAAAGTGGTGAAAGACCAGTCGTGACGTCATCTGATGAAGTCAAGAGTTGCCAACAGATCAAAGACATATCAATTATTCAATGGGAACCTAACGCAGCTCCTTGCCTGGCTATTAAGGATACAATATGCCCCCGGGAATAGGTTCATGCAAATGCAGCGTCTGTCGGACAAATATAATATCTGACTGTAAGAGACGACTGTAAAGTACAGGAAAAATCACATAGATTCAGAATGGAAACGGAATTTTTACACGAGTTTTACATTCTCTATAAATGATTCATCAGCACGCCGGGATCAAGGCAGATACCAGCCATGTATGTGACCTTATCTTCCCCCAGATAATGTTCCATCAGGCATCTGCTCCTTTATACCACCTGCGGGGTGCTAAACTATTAAAACATCTTGATTTATTTCATCTTTTGTTAATAAACAACTATATTTAGCTTATATATATATATATATATATATATATATATATATATATATATATACACACATAATTAAGCTTGAAAGGAATTCTAATGATGATGATGATGATTATTATTATTATTATTATTATTTACACATTTTTGCAAACCTTTTAAGAGTGTTGCTAAATAAAAAAAATATATGGTTATATAAACACTTCACCACTTAGTATACACAAAAAACCGGAAACGATGGATTTGAAAGTATTATAATTTCCAAAAACTTTAGCCAGAACTATAACTATGCATTTTGAAAAGAAAAGAAAAAAGAAAATTTATAAAAACGTGAACCCTAATGGAAAATACCCATTATTTGACGAACAGGGGGTAAACTTTTTACCATGCAATGGGTGTTATTACATTATTGGCATTATTAACAAAAAGAATGAACTTTCTTCGTCTTGGTCATGCAAATTTGCCGAATGCCAGTCATAGTAATACCCTTGTAACAAATAGACTATAAAAAAGAACAGAAATATAAGAAAAAAGTCTCATGAAAGTGAATGAAAATGCATTCAGGCGTTAATAGCAGTTCAGGAGAGATATCATAATGAGTTTACTTTCACTTATACAGAGCATGCTCCATCAAACTTGTTTTGTCACGTCTATGTTCTTTTTTTTCACGTCTATTTTCTTTTTTTTTTTCTTTTTTTTTTCACATCTATATTCTGAATCTATAATATTTGGACCTGGAAATGTTCCATAGATTTTTTTTTACGAGCGGTACATTGCTCGTCACGGCCGTCTGCATTGCTCAGGTCAAGTAAGCTGGCTCTGTGGTTTTGTCGCTAAAAAGGACCCGAATATTGATCGTCAGTCGTCGCCACCAGATGTCGCAAGTGTAATGGTGACGACCTGTTCAGTATGAAAAGGCTTATTGCCTCCGCCAGGAAGGTATATGTTCAATCCAGTCTGTGTGTGTGTATGTGAGTGTGTGATTGTAAACAACATAACTCTCAAAACCATGAACAGAACCTCATGAAATTTCCAGGGCATTTCGGGAATGGGAAAAGGAAGAATCGATTGAATTTTGGTGTTGATCCAGCATCTTCAATACATCAAGCATCATGGGATATTCACAAATGTACGGTCCTTGCACCATGGAGTGATGGTGTCCATGCAGTGTGTTCTCAGAGCTTTTTCGAAACTTGTACTCTTATGTCGGAGGCATGTATCTCGGTTGATACATTGCACAGAACACACAGGCTGGGTCCTGAAACCAACGATTGACATGAAAGGCACATTTTATCTCTTCTCAGCCAGGGATTACTATCAGGATAATTCCATATCTCCACTGAGCCAGGTTTAGCCTAGTGGCCTATTATCCCTAGATGTAATGACTCACAAGTTTATAAAGTACCAGTCAATGAACTAACAGCAGTAGTTATCGTTGTGTGCCTGACTTTTAAACGGAATCTTAAAGTATGCGCATAAGGAATACAAATAGGTGTTTCCTTGAAATGTAACAAAGTTTGACAGTTGAGGCTGGTAGTCCCTTTCGTCCCATAGTGCCCAACCACTATGTAGGGAAAAACACAGATGTAGGGAATAAAACGGTGCGACACACTACCGTATACCCAGGGAGTAATTGACACTTTGTTTACATATTTTGAATTTGGGATTACGAATTTTGATGAACTTCAGTATAGGGTTAGAGGCCGCCCCAGTATAAGGTATTAGGGCCAGCATTTGTTCATCAGCTGAACAATTGTAACTGAGCGTGACACTACAATAAAACAAAATAAAGCTCGATCAGGGCGGGGGTGTCATGACCCGGGTATCCATGTATATTCGGTCGGACGACTATATATACATACATTTAGATTTTAATACCTAGCGTTACACCCATAATTTTGACATTCAACCTGTGACGTTCTGGTTTTAGTGTGTAGAGCCCCGTTAGCCGTTTGGAGAAACTTGAAGAAATAAACCTGTCAGGATTCGATAAGGGCGTGGAGAAGCGACACGAAAGTACTAGGACAGTTCCAGGCGGGAATTTATAAGAAGAGAGAGTTTGGAGCAAGGGGCTGTGTATTGGCAAAGTTTAGAGCAGAATAGCGCTTTTGTGGAACACGTCCAAATCCTAAAATTAGAGTAAGGTTTTGGTTATAATAATCTATATGCTATCTTGGACATTCTGGACATTGAGTTGTCTTGATAATAGGTACATTGCAAAAATGTAAAATGATAGGTTTGTAAGTGCCGAAAAAAAATCCTGGCGCACGGAAGCTTTAAGTGTTGTTGTGCTGTGTTTGTGTAAGGCTTCTGTCACGATTCTTATTGTGATTATCCGCGGGTTGCCCCGGTAACGCTGTGCAGTCAGAGCCACGAATAAATAACATAAGATACTAAAACATCGGCTTCTGGTTTTGAGATTACCCATAGGTCAAAGGTCAAACGTGACAGTATCACTGTGATATTCTAACCTCAAAGGTACATCAGGAATGTTCTCGGGATAGATCTTGTTTTGAATTTCCATCACTTGTGGCACATGCACCTGCTTCCAGGTTTCTATGACAACCAAGTTGAAATATCTGTGTTATACTGCGTAACTACAGGTTTAGGTGTTCAAGTACAGGCAATTCATCCACCTGTTCTTGTCATCACTGGCAGATGGTCGTGAACATACCACATTCTACTAGGATTATTCATGATTATATAAACCTGTTTAAAATTAGCCTTTGTACAACCTGGTGCGTTTTAAGGTTAGAGTCACATAGTTCAACTAGCTGTACTCCTTCCTACTTCTTCTGTGCTTCCGCCAGGAAGATATCCGATCAAATCCGTTCGTGTGTGTTTGTTTGTGTAACGTTCACAACATAACTCACGCAATTATGAACGGAATCTCATGAAATATTCAGAGCATTTCGAGAATGGGCCAAGGAAGAAGCAATTGGAATACAGTCACTTAAGCACGAGTGTATCTTGGAATTTTTGCCGAATAAGTGAATGCAATCATTGTATGATAGGGACCGCAAACATGGCGGAGGCCTGCATTCCTGAAATACATATTTCTAGTTTTTATTTTCTTTTGCCATAATAATATTTGTTTTTTAAACTAAAGTTTTATTTTGAACAAGCGACAGAAGAAGAAAGTGTCGTGACTGAGTGTCACCAAAAGAATGTCCCTCCTATAAGTTATTTGTATGAATTCCATATGATTAATTTTAAATCAAATATTTCAAAACAGTCTGTTTTACTGCGACATGTTACTGACGGCTTAAATGTTATTGTCCCAAACAGATCCCTATGGCAACAATAATGCTCAAACATGTCCAAGCTGTGTTTCCATGTTCGCCTATATGCGTATACACGAAAAAAAATACTCATGTGACTTTGTAACGGTGGCGTTTTTTCAATGTGTCCGCTATGACCTTGAATATGCGTACAGGAACTGCGTCAAGTCAGGGAGCCAGGTAAAATGACGTCACCCCAGAACTTAAATTGTGTGTGTGTGTGTGTGTGGGTTGTGAAAGGGGGGAGGGCAGATTTTCGACACCACGCTATTCCTAAAAAATCAACGCATATATGAATATAGGGAAACACAGCACATGGAAACATAGCATAAATATATACCATATTAATATACTACTACTACTGCTGCTGCTACTACTACTACTAAAAATACTACTATAACTACTACTAATAATTATAATAATAATAATTATTATTTTTATAACTATTGTATTATTTTTGTTATTTTTATTGTTAATATTATTAACAAAACATAATATTATCTTAAGGCGAGGTGTCTATCTAGGTTACAACACCTGACACCAAAGCTGAACGTCATGCGCAGTGCGTATGTGTGTGGAAATGATATATTTTTTATTATCAACAGAATCGTTGTAGCTTTTGTCTGAAATTTTGTTCACTAGCTGATGAAGCATTTTCTTGGGGTTTTTTTGGAAATGTCAAGTTGCAGGGCCACATCGCTCAAAATGCTGTATAAGGTTACCCACACGATATATTTATTTCTTTGATACTTGAAGCGGCTCACTCCATCTGTTATGTATGTAAACCTCAGGTAAACATGGTCTGCCTGCAATACGCCAAGTTGTAATTCTGGTAAGCTATCTTGTATGTAGAAAGAAACCCCGCCTGACGACCAATACTGTAATACGACAACCTCTCTATCATCAGATCCATTCTCGTTCCTGGGCAACCATTTTAGGATTTATCATTAATATAACATCCGACTATCTCATTAAGACAACCATAGTTTGTCTTGTTAGCAAGGGTTTTCGGTATAAAGCCACCATTCCCAACCCTGAATGTTCATTTTAAATGGGTCTTTTTTGCATATAGTGTTAAAGTAAACACGTGTAATGAGCACCTTTTAGAGTACATATATATATATATATATATATATATATATATATATATATATATACAGTAAACTCCAAAATTACGATCACCAATGGGACCTCGATAAAGTAGCCTTTTTTTAGGTGGTCGCATAACCGAGGTGGTCGTTAGGCGATATTTTACTGTATATATACAATTCCAAAAACCACTTTTTCATTATATATGCAGTCCCTACAACCCCAACAAGCCAGTTACTTTTCCTTTAAAATTCATCATGATATGCAGGACTGACAAGTCTGACAACCACGACGGCTATTTGGTGTGCTGCACAAAGTTTACATGTTGACAGTGAAGATAAATGCGTTAGTACCTGGTTCTCCGGACCAGCGGTTAAGTAGACATCACAGTCCCCGGCTGATCCGGTGATCACAGGGGTCGGCCGTCTGCACACCGCTCACCCGATCGATAATATAATGAAACTTTATGGGAATATTTCAGATAACAACACACTGGCGAAATACCAGCCTATAGTTGTATTTTATTGTGATAACAGCAAATTACTGCAAAACTTATGACTGAAGCGGGTTTTGTTAGATTTAATATTATGCATGAATTACGATGAAATATTTTTTAATCTCTGTTTATTTTTTATTATTATAATTATTGTTGTTGTAATTATTATTATTATAATTATTATTATTATTATTATTATTATTTGCAAGAATCCTCACAAACTGTCGAAACTTACTGCCATTATAATTACAGTCACTATTTTAATAGTGACTGCTAATACTACTACTACTATTATACAACTACTACTTCTACTGCTACTACTACGACTACTACTATACTGCTCCTACTACTACTACTTTACTATTACTACTACTACGACTACGACAACTACTCTACCAATACTACTACTGCAACTATGTACTAATACAACTACTTTACTACTACTACTACTACTACTGCTACTACTACTACGACAACGACTACTACTCTACTAATACTACTACAACTACTACCTCCATGACTATACTAACTACAACTGTTACTACTACTCTTACTCGTCTTGGTAGCAGTCTCTACAAATGTTATGATTACTGTCATTGATGCATTTAGATATGGCAGCAGCAAAAGTAGTAGTAGTAGTAGTAGTAGTAGTAGTAGTAGTAGTAGTAGCAGTAGTAGTAGTAGTAGTAGTAGTAGTAGTAGTAGCAGCACTAGTAATAGTAGCAGCAGCCGTAACAACAGCATCAGAAATACCGGTTTTAAGAGACTGCCAGTTTTGGGTCCATGCAGTACACTTCCATGTAAGTCCAGGTGCAATTCAATTCCAGTCTTTGCAGTGTGTGTCCGAGTACCTGTGATTACTGACTAGAGTTCAGACTCGAGTCCAAGTCAGTCTTGTAAAACTGGTGTCTGGATTATAATGCTCTCACTATTAGTCTTTTAATGACTAAGCTTGGTTGAACAGGTTAAACATGTTTCAAATAATTCTTGAATCCAGGCCCTTTTGACTTTACCACTGAGAGGTTTGCTGCGTGCAAATGACATTCCCGCTTATCTGTGGACCATTTACATAATTATGCATAACATCTCGCTACTGAATCTAACACTAATTAGATCGGATCACAGCACCAGCATAATTTCGTTGCAAGAAGGCCGCCATAATGAAAAAAGGCACATAATAACTGGGGTATTACCTACAAATTTCGTATCGCAATATATTGCGATATATGGTAGCGTATAACTTGCTGAAGTGATAATAATATATTTCATGTTTGCAATACACTGATTTGCATTAACGTTTATTATGCATTATATGTAACATGATAAAGAATGCATAATTATTTAATATAACTCATTTTTTATTATGTTAAATATAATGCACAATAACGTTTATGCAATAAATCAATATTATGCAATATATTAATATTACTTAGTAGAGTATTGGGGCGGTGATGTAATGGTTAAGGTGCCGGGCTCATGATTGAGAGGTAGTGAGTTCGAATCCCAGTCAGACCCCACCGTGCCAAGACCCTTGTGCAAGGTCCCAACCGCAAGTGTGCCTCTGTCCACCGAGCAATTGAATTTTCTAAGTACTTAGTAAGTATTTACTTGTTGTTGACACTGCTCCAAGAAACATTTAAATCAAAGTTTTCTTTGAGCCTTACTGTGCAAGAGAATTCTGGAATTTGGTTTAGCACAGAGAGGGACAGATGGCGTATACAATCATAGACATGTAATACCTTGCAAGTCTACCGTTCTTTAACAATTATACCGTTAACTTAATTGACACTTACGGTTATCATAAGATATGAGGAGAACATATCAACCAATTATTAATCATTGTTCAACTTTTCCTTCTTTTTGCTCTATGGAATTGTTTCTCATATACCAATCGGTTATCAAGCAAACATGCAAATTTCCAAATTTAATCTTTGGTATATCTGGCCAAATTGGACATTTTCTGTAAACATCTATAGACACGGTATGTCTTATCGATATGTATTGATATATCGGTATACAGCCCTAGGATTAACCCACCGATATGAAACTTAATTGAGTGGGATATCTAACTTAAGATCAAAATATATTATGCAAATAACTAAAGATTTACATTGTTACACCCCTAAAACCCCCCGAATATGAAACCTACCACAACAAATTACATCCTTCCTCAAGAGCAGCCAACAGACATGATGTGTGGGGGATAAGTGTACAGGGAGCGAAAATAAGGACAGACTGCAACGTTGGACCATTAAAGCCAGCTGTTCGTTTACCTGTTCTTTAGAATTTATGTCATGTTTGGTTTACTGTGTACATATATAATGAACTCTAGGTAATTCTTGGTAGGAAAAATTCTTATAACACCTCAGATGCAGATGTATGAAACTGATTACAAACAAGTTGTAAGTAAACAAACAATGTTGACATATGGAAAAACTATGAAATTTAAGGTGGTTAGCTGCCTATATATGCAAACGTTGAAAGTTTACTTGATGTAAATATCCCCTATTAAAAACTCAAGTTCGTCTAACTTTCCACCAGATGTCCATGTTGAATGTGTTTTGTTAAATGTGTTCTTTCTGTGTGTGGTTGGATTATTGCTGACATAGTTGACAAAATATCGAAAAAGGCCCCTTTAAGCATCTATGCCTTATTCTACTGCAAATTATATACCAAAGCTAAACACTGCACAAGTTTTGTGAAAATTAGTAAAGCTAACATAGTAATGCAATAAAAAAATATATATACAAACAGTCGCATGTGAAAGCAGTGCCTCTTTGGCGGTGGTATAAACAAACACGGGTAAAACATTGCCTCCTGTCATTTCTCGGTGGATTTTATATGGGGACAGTCGTAACACGGGACGTTTTGTGATCTGAGTTGGTCAAAAATGGTTTATATCCAATTGCTGTATCCCCCAGGGTTTCAAGGCGGGAAGGATCAGACATTTGGCATTGCTGATGGCGTCCCCGTGGCATATTCATCATTTAATGTAATTTATATGTCCTGCTGGGGCATATTTATGGACGGAATCTCATTCAGTTTCTGAATTCAATATTTCTGATACATGGCATTCTCATGTACGTTCTTCCTAATTCTGAAATTTCCTTTTATGCGTAATGTACAAAAACATTTAGTAAGCAAAATCGGTGTATTCAACAGCAGCCATTTTGGACTGCATAAATAAATTTCTGAATGAATTACTAAATATAATATTGTTTGCTGTCACATAAGAACTGATTTATATGTGCAATGATTTCGGTCAGTATATTATGGATATTACGGTTGTATTATCAATATTCAGGTGCAAGAAAGCACGAGAATATAATTTCTTATATTGACAAGAATTACAATTAATGAACCGTTTGCCTTCTCAGTGCCATTTTGCCTTCACTGTGAAGCAGTTTAATGGTTAGCGATAAAAAAACTTTGCTTAAAGTAAAGAAAGCAAATATGACAAATCAGATAGGAAAGTTAACTGGAGTTTTCCAGTAGTCTATATTTGCATGTTACAATGCTGAAACCCCTCTCGTATAATAATATAAAGGCAAGCATATCGGTGACGCATGCATGTGGGTTCAGTCGTTGACCAGGCTATGGTTCTCGATAAAAACAGCAGCTACCAGGGGCCAGGAGGCGCCAAACTGAAACCAGTCACTCGGGTACAGGTGGCCACATCAAACATACAGTCACGTGATAGGTCTGGTCATGACACGCGCTGAGGACGCCGGGATAGGTAACATGCGAAACATACGGGGTGCACGCAGGTAACCAAGGTTTATAGGTTTAATTCCAGAAGTCGTTTGGTCCGAACACGTTGTTTACAGCATGCACTAAACTGCGGGGTACTTTTCAATCCGTTACGCTGACCGTACATATCAATGAATGTGTCTGATAGGCCTAATATCAAGTGTCTCTTTAAGAAAAGGCTAACTCAGTATCCATTAAAAATATATTACCAGTTATTTGTTTGTTCTTTACTTTCCGCATGGTCACAGTTAACTGACCATAAAATATCACTTTTGATCAATAAATTTAAAAATAACACACTTATTAACATACCGACAAAACTTGAAATGTAAATATATTCCTAGGAGTCAATAGTTAATTGAACATTACTCGGCAGACTACTGTTTAAGAGAGCGCTAAACACGCATGAATCCGCCTACGAAAGAAACATGATTCATATAAAACTCCTGAGAATGTGCATGAATCTACGACTCAGTAGACATTTGATGCGGTGTGTTAAGGCTTACTCTGGGTCGAAACTCCATACAAAAATTGTGATTCATTGTGCTTACCGTCGTGTTTTCCTAATCCGCGCACGACATAGCTGTCAATCACATAAACCTTTTGTATACGTTCAGAATTTCAACAAATATGCAGAAAGAGTTACTAATATGTTGAAGTAAATCGAATCATTTTCGCATGTCGGTGTCACTTTTTATATTGAATTCCATGCCGGATAAATGACAGTGAATAGTATTAAGATCACGAGTACCGGCTGTTTGCAGTGTCAGCACGTCCGGCGGTTGTCCGGGATTCTATACGTAAATGGACATGGATAGGAAATACCAGATATAGCAGGTCAGATGCTTTATGACAGAGCTTATACAGAAGGAACACAATGACAGCAGGAAATCCTTAAATTTGTCCATCTCCCCACGATGGTCTGGTCTGAACCGTAAATCTGTAAAAATCACATTTGCTGAAGACGAGCAGATCTGATCCATGACTTTCATTCAGAGTGCGCATGCGCCAGCGGATTAACTCTTTTCATCGGAAAGCCCGGCAGACAACGTTATCATAGATTATCCTTTGTTCTATTTGTCTGCGCCTAAGGTAAAATGACTTCGGTATTCATTACCATTGAGATCTGGAAACTCTTAAATTAATTAAGTGCATGAGAAGAACAAAAAATACAAAGATTTGCATAATATTTGCTATACCCTAATAAAATCCTGACAGTATTATGCAGAAAACGGCACCAAACTGTATTTCGGTACTAACAATCTATTATTCAATATCCCGATTTTTCGTCGGGTCGAACAGGGGTGGATCCAGGACTGAGGAAAAGAAAGAGTCTAAACCACGAGGACCAATGTCAGAACCTTAAATTTATTGGAAATTGGCCTTAACCTTTTACAGAATCCGCTTCTACAAGAAAGGGCGCGTGTCAGTGCTAACCTGCCTAATGTAATATACTCTCAATGATGCATTTTCAAAAAATTCCGGTATACAGAACTGAATGTAGATATTAAAATAAAAACAATGTAACAGAAAGCATACCTCCGGAAAATTAAAGTAATAAATGGTTTATTATCTGAGAAACACTTTTATTAGTTCACTGCGATGTTCTTTAGCCCTTCATTGTACATCGTCAAGTTTATGTTTAATTTGTTAGGAACATTTAGGGAAGTCTGTTGTTAAGTGATGAGTAACATAAAATACAGTGTTACCTGTCTTACCTGTCATAATTCTTAATGTGAATTAAGACCACTTTTGGCCAGTCCCACGGGAAGTCTAATAACACAGGTTTCAGTGTATTAATAAACCTGTTAAACACTGCTAAACTTAAGATCAAGGAGCTTTCTGGATTGATTTCAGTGGTTGAGTGAAAATTCATTCATCATGATGAAAGATATAGGCTGACCTAAATGTCTTAAAGACTGTAATAATATAGCATGTATTCAAATATTATCTTAAAATATTGAGGTCATAATGCCCTAATATTTGATAGAATGTATATGATAAAATAGGTCACTGTGCCCTAATTGTTAAAAAAATGTATGTGATATATGACAACTTCTTAAATGTATACGACTTCTTATTAAAGTTGATGTTGACTAACAGTGAGTTGCAGGAATCATGGCCCTAGTATTCTATGAAAATTTATGTGAACCCCTCAATAGTAGCACTTCAGATGTATTTAAAACTTGAAAACAAAAGAAAAGAATGCTAACAGCTTTACAAAGTGGAACGTCCAAAATTTATTTTAATTTATTCTCAGATTTCAGTTTATTTCGAAGAAAAAAACCGGATCATTGAAATGTCTCTTTCCGATGTAACATAATAGGTACTATAGTAAAAAAATGGCACACGTGTCAGTCCCTTACGAATGGGCCGCGGTCGACAGACGGCGGAAACGTATAGATTGTGGTCACGTCGCTAGATGATATATACAAAGAATATTTCGGCAAAATTTCAACATACCAACCTCTATGCGTCTTAACTGTGTTGAATAGCTGTTTGGAATGTGTGACCCAAACATTATAAATGCTGTTTGCGTATTTTGGGAAAACTTGAGGTGAACTGCTGACACAAAGAGGAGAAATACAATCCCACTGCCAGAGAGTAAGTGATTTATTGGACCGAACAGGCTGCAAACACCTTAAGCTTTTCATTCAGTTTCACCGCCGAAAATTTTGGAAATAATTACTTTATCTTGGCTGGGGATGCTTTTAGACTACAGACTAACCAAATTTGACTCGGGCTCTGGCAGCCAGATATTTGATTAGCTGAAGATTATCTGATTAATGACACCTTGCAGTGCCCTTGCTGACCCCCGTGCAGGTTTTGCAGCATTACTCCCGGGACCAAATGACCTGACAATATTAGTAGTGATAATACTGATTTTAACGAATGATCACAGTTTGTATTTTATCCAAATACAACTTAACATATATCTTCATCAGATATCGTTGAAGGATTATTTCAATATCTGGTTTGCAAAACACATCCTCTGTATTTATTCATGAACGAGTCCGATTTAGTATCACAGAAAAAGGGGAGGGACACAGGTAAATTAGTGTGCCGGAGTTCTGGTAGAATTATAAATAACCCTCGCATGCAAAAGTATATAGAAAAAAAATCATATATACGTACATACATGTCTTCATATATACGTACATACATGCATGTAAATGTTGTTAAGTTGTTACAATAGTAATTATAATAATCATTATGATAATTATTATTATTATTATTAATTATCATATTAACACCGGCTAGACTTATTATTTTATCATAGTTATAAAAAAAAGAAATTATACCGCATATAAACGTTTATATAATTTTATCAATCAAGTCACACATACATGTGTACACGCCGGAAGAACCATTGATATCTTATATTTATACTTTGTAAAGAAAACATGCCGCGAACGTTAATTTAACATGCATATGTAATCCTCAGACGCAGACACGCACATGCTGTTTATAAGTGAATAAAATCAAGCAATATGAAACTCCTATATTATATATTTATTAATATAAGCATCCGTCTGACATCATCTCGTAAATTCAGAACCATTCCCCTGTGACAATTCGCGTGTCTCGCGCCCATGAATACGACTGTACATTCCCTGAGTAAACATTCATGATGTAAAGTGGTCGAAGATATCAATCAATCCGCTGGATAATATAGTGCCCCTTCGAGGATTAGCCAGGTACAGCATTTAAATTCAGATGCCAATGAGATCCGCAATGCCTCACGCATGTAATTTATAATTACGCAATTCTCGGTTTTGTGTCCTGTGTATGATGGCGACAGGAAAGTATGTTCTCTCCGGCGTAAGAGATTGGAATATCAGATAAAAATATTTGATGGAGAATTAAATATTAGATTTTAAAAAGATATTAATTCAATAATTCACGAATTTATCCCTGACTCTTTATTTGAATGGACAGTGATTAATTACGTTTTTCAACTGGAGACGTATTTTGGTTTTTTTTTTTAATTAATATGGTACCAGCTGTAACTATCATCCAATCTGTCACAAATGTCCTTGACCCTTCACTTTGACCCTCATCCTTGACCCTTCACTTTGACCCTCATTAATATTTCGTGAAAGCATACAGTTTCCATATTAAATTAATTGTTATACTCATTGTGACATCATTCTAACAAATACCTGTTTCTTCACTGACTGGGCGTGGAAAATATTGAAATGGGGGCAAAAAAAATTTTTTTACAATAATTAGGACATGCTGATATTTCTGTCCAATATGTTACAATGACAGAATATTATGTGCGATAGAGAATGAAGGAATTTAGGAAACGTATTATTTGCATATGTGTAACTGTCTAGACTTTTCCTCATGAAGTGACAGCTGACGATGTAATTAATCATATTCATGGTACCAAGTACTACCGTCATCCAATCAACGTCTAAAAGTGTCCTTGTCCTTGTCATATCAATCAATATGTGTTGACAGGAATGGACTGTTTACTATCTGTCATATCAATCAATATGTGTTGACAGGAATGGACTGTTTACTATCTGTCATATCAATCAATATGTGTTGACAGGAATGGACTGTTTACTAAGATATTAAAATATTAGTTTCACTTAACTTTTTTTTTGCACAGAATGGATGCTGTGTTCCTTGTTAATAACGTTAATGACGCATTTTAAATTTATAACAATTAAGTATAAGGTTTTAAAAAATAAGGCATTATTTTACCGGTATATGGTACTTCTAAACCAGATTTAGATATATAACATTTCATAGTAAACCAAATTCCCTAATTCTAATTATTAATATATTTCATGTCCAATATATACATAATAATCTCTGAATGGCAGCGGTGATGATTACATTGACCACCCCATCTCCCTTGCTAAAATGATGGGGGGGGGGATATATACCCCATCCCCCTGTATTAACTTCCCTGTCATCTGGTCACTGGTATGCTTCTTTTAAATCATATCAAACAAATACGATAAATGGTTACCTTTTATTATGAAATGGTATGGAGAGCAGGCCTACTGATGGCTCTGGTCACACAAAAGAATAAGAAGGCTTACAAGTCATATTAAGGACACTAACTACCAAAAGACATGCCCATATATAGAATGCATACCAAGTGAGAATTCCCGTTATATTAACTCGTATATGCATAGGAAACTGGACGGGTCCAGACTAGATATATGTTAGTATATCCAGCAGCCGCTGACAGATGAAAATAGCTTTGTCACATATTGATTCGCTGAACTAATTGTCTTAATGGATTTCTGTTATCTATAATACCCAGGCCAATACTTCATAATGCTTAGAAAACTGTCTCATAAATAATTGCACCCTGGACATTACTCATGGAAAATTAATGTTATCATTGCAAATGAATATGATAGAATGGTACATTACTGTTAGCCAGGTTTACTGTGACTCATGAGTGATATACGTCACCTATTTATAACATACAGTAAAGGTTTGTTAGTCCAAGAAGCTCAGGGCACAATCTATTAGTACGGTTAAATGAAACATGAAGTATATGCGTTTTGCCTATTGAAACGTTAAACTAATTGTGCCGTGTATGTGTATAAAATGGAAAAAAATAACATTATCTTTGTTTTCAGATTTTAGGACCGCCGTGTGTACCTATCCATTTTTGAAAATAACAGTTTAAAAGTTCAGATGCTTCAAGAGAGATAAAATGGACACTATTAGAACCTACAGTATAGTGAATATTACACTTGCCATTCGGAGCAAAACAAATTTGTTTTGAGTGCAGGTCGCCAAAGGTTTCGCAGTACTCGGATTGTTCTTTTTATGTTTTTTTAAACTGTCGGATTATGGAGGAACGGCTGTATAAGGTTCTACTGTATATTAAACTCGTGGAAAACGGAACTTAATCCGAGCATTCTATAGTTTATAATGGACGATCATTGCATAAATACTGGTCCGTACCCGCATGGCTGGCTTTAACATGACGTTCGGATGCTTTATATGTTATTCTCTGTCGAAATTTAGATGGCAAAAAATAGCGCAAATTGATGAGACAAAATATAGCCCAGGTACTAAATAAAAGCTGCCTGATATCTGGTTGCTTTACATGAGTGTTAATTACAGCTGAAGAGTTCCCAATTGGAACAGCAATGGAGCACGCGATCGTTTAATTCTCCTTCACCACGAGGGAGCGTAGCTCGCTGTTTAATGCATGAAAACAGCACAGGAAGTTTTCTTAACAATCGATGCCAGGAATGTACGTTTAAACGGACACAATGGGAGGCATTCCTATAGATGCATATACGTATATATGTTTAAATACCGGTAATATATATACATATATTGTTATATATATATATATATATAATGTATAAACCCCGAAATTGTACACGCTCAGATTTTAAAGGAACTTATTATATATAAGTCTGCGTAAAAAATCGAAGAACTGGTTAATTAAGTTGATAACAGAAATCCAAGCGAACAGCTTTTGTACACTTACAAATACGCAAAGCAGTACACAGACTCATTAGCATAATTTATGATCGCGAGTGAAACGCATCGCGCATTCTGCAAGACCTGTTGATATGACAGAAGATGAAATATTGTGCTAATAGTATGATATATTGCCTAACCCAAAAACATCGGCGGACCAATATGGCAAGCAATATGAGAAAAACGAAACACGTAATAACTGCACATGCATTTATGCACACGCCAAATGTAAAACGGGTGAATTGAAATAGAGTAAAAGTATACCTCCATGTGAACATCCTAAGGCCCGCGGTCTCCTGGTGGTATTTCCGCCCCTTTTCCTTATTTCTCTCACTTCACTTTTCTCTCGTCCGATCAAATCCTTTTCGGTCTCTGCTTAATTAATTCTAAGCACAATTATGATTCAAAGACTCTGGCTCCCACGGTAACTATGCACGGGTGCTCGAATGAACGCCCCAGTCCGAGGCGTGTTTTGTTATTGGTGCCAGCGACTCTTAGAAATATTGCCGAAAAAAAAATCGTTCTTACTAATGGGTTGCTAATATTAGCTTTGAACGAATTCGTTTGTTAAAACAGCGACAAAAGCGACTGCAGTAAGCTGGGCTGGTTTTGTCCTCCGCTTTGTAGAAATAGTAATGCAAAGTGCTGCTTCTGGTACTGTTCTTGCTTAAGCTGGCAGCCCGCTGACTGAATGAGTTTGGTTCTCTTGGCTGCCAGTCTCAGACACTAAAATCTCTGTTTCCTGGATGTCACCAGTTCCCTATAAAGGTTGGTGGTTACACCCAGCATCCATCCCACCTAGCTCCGCTCCTCAACATATGTGCCGTTGCCGCTCCTGTTAATGGCGTGTGCTATATCTGTCCTGTACGGGAATATCAAGGTTTACCGCCAAAACCTTTCTCCGGCCTCGTTCCCTCGGCAATAGCTGTGGCACGACTGTGCAGTGGAAACATGAACACGGCCCACAGTAATGTTCCTACAAGGCACTGCCGGGCCCTCTCCTAGACACAGTCGGCCACGACATGTTGCAGGTGGGAGCCTGCAGCTCTCGCCGCGGCCGCCATGTTCCAATCAGTTCTCAGTCAAGTATCTAATATTAATTTATCTCCGAATTCAGCCAATGCCTGCTTATGATTGTGGTATTTTTCTTCTCGTTTGCCAGCTCCCTGTCACGCGGCCGAGTCTTCCGCTAAAATAGCCTCCATTGAGGGAATGGTCGTAGACAGCATGCCATCTTTCAGCAGATGAGCTAAGGCGTGAATGATGCTCAGGTCCGGACCCTGGCGCTAGTGCCAAAGTTGATGTGAAAGCTGTTGTTAGTCAATCATACCTACATGAAGAGCAAATTCATCGTCCGGTCAGCTGAAGAAATCCTAACTTGATATAGGCGACAGAAGTCACCCATATGAAAACCCAGCCTTCACGTGGAAATAAAATTCCGGCTCCCTTGCACGCCGAGTTAAACCACTTTGAACGTGGATCGACAAAATTTTTTTTCACCTATTTTCACTGCTAGTACAGACCCTCAACACCCCGTCATTGAGTAAAAGACAGTATTGTTTACAGATTAAACATAATTTAGATTGTTTTTTTTTAAATCTCCTCCCTGCTTTTCCAATCATATCAGTTTTGCGTTAACTGGATGTTTTACCTCGTATATTAAAGCCCCTTTTTTCTAGATTCCACTATAAAACCATAAAATAAAAACCCAGAAACGACGGTTTAATCATTTATAAAAAGGTCTATCGGATTTTGTTTATTTATATCGATCGCTAACAACATCCACGGTTGCCTATAATACAAAATGCTCCATTCAAAAACGTCGATTGTAAAAAGACGTTTGCTATAATATGTTTCGATGGAACGGAATTGAGCTGTCCTGTCAGTTAAATCGTCTTCACTTATCAATATGGCCCACGTGTGAAGTATCCGCATGTGTTGACGATGGGATTCCAATGGTTGTTAGGAATAACTGACCTCTTTGCACTGAAATCTCTTTTATCGGTTGGTCTCCTCTTGAAATGTTGCGATGGCAACCTGCACGAGCTGTGTATGACAGGTGCCGCCCGTTAAAGCCAATGGTGTTTCAGATCGCTAAGGTAGGATCACTCGGCACACACGAAACCAGGTCGTTTGGATTTAAAGTGTCACGTGACAAGACAGGTATAGCGTCTTCACGGGGTCATCAGGTACATAACCGTAGCTATCGTTGATTTTATAATATCAAAAGACAAAACGGCTGAACGCCGTAAATCCTAGGAATGCCTATTGTTTAACATCTGCTGTTATAATACCGACCCCACGAGTTAACAAAGTGTATTATAGCGTTTAGGCTTGCGTGTCCAACTGCCTGTGTCCCGTCCAGCTTGTCAGCTATGTGATCAATAATTTATAAACAGGCTCAGTGCTATCCTATGTACACGATGGCTGGGATAGTGAGCAACAAGCTGAACACCATCACATGTATGTAGGAAGCCAGTCAAAGCCAACAGGAACAGACCGCCACCAGGAATGCCTCAAACCACCAGGGGGCGGGTCACACCTAAGGATGGAAGGCAAGCAAACATGCAGGTTCGGGTTATACGTGGGAAAACAGGAAGCAGCTCATGCTGAAACCGTCTTACTGTTAGGTAACCAGGCAACACTTTGAAATATTGTCAGATTGCCGTAAAATGCGTTTTTAATATGTTTACGTGTTTGTATGAAAATTTAGACAAAAATAAATATGAGAAGGTGAAGTTGACTTAGATATAATTTTACAGTGATTTCTGTTAAGCATATAAAATATTTATTTATTTGATAATCATATTTTCAATATGATTAAGCTTTATTCTGGAAGACTTATTAAAATTTATGTAATCTTCCACAAGACCATGATGTAAGACAAAATTTTGTCATAAAAATAGAAATGATACGAAATTTGAAACATGCGATATATTGTAGCAACCACGTTAGTTTATTTTTTGAAATTTACATAAATAAATAAAATATATTGTAGATTGAAAAGGTTACTACAGTACAATGTTTTCAAAGTAGCAAGCTTAACCTTTTAAAACGTGGTTGGCGGTGACATTTCATTAGGCAAAGCGTCAACAAGGTTTCATAACAACAAGCATGGTTTCACTATGAGCAACATAAACAGGCACAAGCTATCATTAAAACAATACATGCTGCAACATGCAAGTATTCATTAAGTTCATAATCTCCACAGCAATACGTTATTTTACTAATACGAATGACGTTATTATAAACTGGTTGCCTATTCGTTCGGGGCGGTTTCCAATTCGCGATATTCGCGAAAAGGTTATTATCGCGAAAATTACACTTTCGTGAAAAGTAAGCCCAATCGTATAAAGGCAAGTCAAAAGGTAAAAGCTTGATAATATTAATAATAACACATCTTATATGTTGCTCGGTCCTGTAGGTTGCTATCATAAATGATATAAAATCTTTCAAAATATTTGGCAATAGTGAACAATAATTTCTACTCGTTAATCAATGTTTACTCGGACCCATGCCCAACTGATATGCATGCTTTTAGGTACACATCATTTTATATATCAAAAGGTAAAATAATGGATATAAGCTGCGTATAGGTTATCGTGTATAGTTTAGTCGCGAAAATGAAATCCTCGCGAAACAATGAAAAACTTGAATCGCGAAATTTTAACCTTCGCATTTGGAGCCAGCAACAATATTTATTTGTCAAAATGTTCATTGGGTATCAATACCTGAAAGTAAAGTACGCTATCTTTCTATATATTGTGATTTGCTTCATTTTCCCAGGGTTGATATTTCGCGATATTCAACTTTTCAGTGTCTCGCAAAGGTTCCATTTTGCACCTAACGATACAATAAACTACACAGAATATAACCATTATAATGTGAATTGATTAAATCAAATAAATTATTATGTGCACAAAACCGTATTAATAAATATTGTCTGTTAATGGCAGAATGTCTGAAAAATCTGATATATTTAAAATATCAATCTTTGAACAAACACGACCTATTTTTATTCAAAATATCAATCTTTACTTTTCAACTTTGTCCGCAACGATAGGACCTCTTATTCGTGAATATCCCGAATTTGAACCCCTCGCAAACAAAACGGCAGATATAATATTTGGAAACTACTTTTGTATGAGTATAATCCGCCCAACATGTAACATGTATTAAACTATATATATTCATACAGTAGCAAATTCACATATATTAATCTGTATATAATTTTACAAGTATAATTTTACAGACACAAGAAGAATCCCGTCTATGTGTTCCACACACATTTTGTTTTTATTCTGCTGAGGTTATGATATCATATATTTTGTGATGCTATGTTTGTACATGTTCTGATTACAACCATGGAGTGATGTAGGACTCCACGACTTGGACTTTTACCCACTTTCTATGAGAAATGCTTTTATAATTTTTTCATATTATTTTTCAAAACTGTTTCCCTTAAATATGGACATATTACTGGTAGTTAATTTATCCTATAAGCGTATGATATGCAACCCAGACTGCAGTGAAGGTTCTATAAAGAACCGTATACACACATGGGGTTCCATCAAGAACCGTTCAAGGTTCCCCACTCAGTCCATCGTGAAGAACCTTGGAGGTTCCCCTAAGAACCTCCGAAGAGGTTCAAGTTGGAACCCTACAGGTTCAATCAAAGAACCCTATGTGGAGGTTCCAGAAAGGACCCTGTTTTTTAGCTGGAACCATAAAAGGGTCCCCACTCAGTCCACTCCGAAGAACCCTTTCGGGTTCTAGCTGAAACCCTTTTTTCTCAGAGTGTAGTTCATTTTTATGGACTAGTTCTGACACTGACTCTGACTAGGACTTGAGGTTCCCGGACTCGCACAGACTCTGAGATAAGTAAACGGGACGAGTCCATCTCGAGTCTAACAGACAAAAAACTCTGCCACATATCATAAACACACAAATGAGAACTACTTACAGAATATTACAAAATCAAAACACTATATTTACTAAGTTTTGCTCAGCATCGGGGGCTATAAACGTTATTAACTATTATAGTAAAAGTAAATGTGAACTACCTTAAAAGTATACAGGATTATCAGAAATTTCCATTTAACTTGTGTTTTAAGGATATTTTAATGGTAATCGCATTCGGACTTGGATTCGAGGCAGGTGGACTTAGACTCAAACCCCATGGACTCGGGCTAGCACTCGGACTCGGATGGTGTGGACTCGCCTATATCACTGATTACAGCTGTCAGTCTTTGGTACAACAAGCACTGCATGGTGACTCAGAGACAGAAATGTGTCAGTCTGTTCACACAGCCAACTTTTCGTATTCCATCGATTGTAATTACGACTCAGTCTAAAATCCTTTTAAATGAACTGTCAAAGCCAGACGTGCTGAAAACAAGGTCTTTCTTAGGAAGAATGAGCAACAAATAAAGAAATATTTATAATGTACATCTGCATTTGAAATTCACGCCGCAATTAAGAATGGACCTAAATCGCTTTTTTCCAGGCAACCAGAAAGGACTTTTGACTCTACAAGAGTTCTTCTAAACTAATACTATGTTCGCTTTTAACACAGCGATTATGCACTGCAGTTAGGTACCAGGGTGGGCACAGAACAAGGAATTGTTATCAGACAAATGCCAGTAAACTCTGAATACAGGGCCATACACCAGACCAACGTGTGTCGCATATTCAAAATTTGGCTCTGCATGGATGCAAATTGTGAAAACACGTGCGATACCAAGGGAATGAGTTGTAATATTTTGTCTCTCAAATTTGAGGATAAAATATGCAATACAAAAAAAGGTATCGCTTCACACAAATTTAAATTTTTGCTGATTTTCCTTATGGGTTACCCGTTTTTCACCTTGTCAAAGAGCATCGTGGAAGCAATTAATGTGTCAAATCTGAGGGAAAAAATCTTCAGTATTTTAAAAGTTGATTCTAGATTTCCGCAGATTTCACCTTAAAGAATAAGGTCAAGGTCTCAACTTTTCAAACTCATTTCGTAAACAACTTAGCAACTGATGTGTCACATTTGAAGAAACAATATGCAGTACATCAAAGTTACACTGTCATAATAATCCTAGAATTACGCAGATTTGACCTTTAAGATCAAGGTTAAAGGCACAAAATTTCGAACTCGTCCAAACTTCGATGAGAACTTGTGTGTCAAATTTGAAAGAAATAAATAATACTTTATGCAACAGTTTTTGCGTTCACTAAATATCACACAGACGACCACAACTGACGACGAGATTGAAAACAATGTCTTTGCCTGGGGGAGGGGGCGACATAATAAACATGTTAGTTTCCAGAGCATTGAATGAAACAAGAGCTGAGAAACTGAAATGATTGCTGTAATTTGTTTGTCTCAAAAATAGAGGGGGAAAATGAGGAATAAAATTAGAAATAAATACAGGTGGCGCCACCAGTCCTCAGAAACTTTACGATTAATATGCACACCATGTTTCAGGACAGTTGATGGACACTGTAACAAGTTCTCTGGGTTTTGAGAGAAAAGAGTGGCCCGACACTGGAATGAGTAACAAAAGTCTGCATATTCTATCACTTTTGGTGCTATTGTTTATCTAATGAACAAATTCAGAATGGTATGTTAAACACAGGTTTGTACACGAACGCTTTTCAATCAACCAATCAGTTTTTAAATTTATCATTAACTGCATTTTTTTGCTTAATATAATTCTGTTAGTCTGTCATTATATACTTGAATTTATATTTTAATCGGTAAGCGCCATAGAACATGTGATGTGAAATATGAAAATAATAATATGCAAATAATAATGATGAGAATAATGATAATGCAGTGAAAAATGATTGTATGGTTACTCAGTCAAATATGTAAATAAAAAGTAATTTTTGTAACGTAACGTCACTGCAAATATGTTCTTTCTCTGGAACACTTCCAGCCATCTGTATTTTCACTAGCTTATCCAACCCATTCAATATTTGCACTTGAAGACCAGCTTAGTTTCATTCAAATACGACTGATGGTTTCAGTATATAACTACAACTGGCTAACCTGTTCTGCTATATTAATAAATAGCACATCCGTGACAGGTGAATGTTCTGTTGCAAAAGCCATGGGAATCTATATGAATAACATACCAAAAGAAAATTTGAAAATTAATGAGCAATGGATAAGACAAAAGTTTATTTCACATTCTTCTTTCCACATATTTTATTAACTTATATTATAATAACCCCCTTGGGACACACTTTGCATCAATCCAGTGCGACCATAATTAATTATAATGTAGATTACTCTTACATTTATGCATGACAAGGGACCCGGGAACGTGATCAATGCCTTAAACTGAACTTAACATTACAACATACAATGCAACAGATCTCATTATCATTTTACCATGTTTTCTCAGAAGTCATAAGTCTGGTTTCTTGCCACATCTCGATATCATAGGACCGGTATCGAGGAACAGACTGTATTTTCAGATTAGACTTGGAAAACGCTGAATCTTGAACACAAAGTCTAACGGGTTGGACCCGTTTTAGGGTATACCGGTGGAGCTGCCACAGAAAAATTGATCCATCGGCGCACCAGAAAAACACTCGAGTTCAGAACGAGGCCCCGGCAAGCCAGAAGTGCTTGTTTTTCCCAGTAGCACGTGAACAAATGGTTCCAGAAGCAAATGTATACCAGTGTCGCAAACTTAAGGATCGTGTGTGTGTCCACTGGATGATTTAAAATAACTTTTAATGGAGCTTTCTTGGTCCGATCAAATGTTTATGTTGCAGATTGGCTTTCAAAACCATCTTAAATGATAAAGCAAACTTAATCATAAACTTAATGGTATATTTTTTTTATTATATTTGTTTTTCCCCTTTTGCCACGCGATTATACATTCATTTATATGTTTAATAATATTAAAATATATATACTTATACAAAACACCATCAAATAGCTTTCCGGTGTAACATTTATTATATGCATAAATATTATTCATATTCAAATATTTCCTCTGCTATGTATTCATGTACCTTGTTCTTCTTAATATATTTTTCTGAAGTCTGTTTAGCTGTGACCAATGCTTTTAGTGATAGTTATTTATTTGCCACATAAATCTCCATTTTTGACAATGATTGAACAGTTTAAAACTATCGCGGTAGAGAATGAAATACATTGATTCAAACTTTGCGACTTTCTTTCTATCTTCCCTGAAGTATACATTCTGTGATATTTTTAATACCATTTGTAACCAACATCAAAATATTTTAAGACTCACCATTTTTCTTCGAAATAATTTTTCACTGGAATTCTTTACAACAAATTACCGTGCCACCTGGTTCATTCACTGCGCAGAATCGCACTCATAAAATAACGACTCTGCTGTTTAGGGTTTATGGGCGGCACAATCTGACCCCAACAATGCACCACGTATTATAAATACACAGATTGCGTAGGTATAAATGTAGTGACGATGAAATGAAGTCCGTTCAATTATGTTAATAAGAATTGTTTCAAGGTAAATTTCATAAACATTAGTGTTTTGTGGTTAGGAGTTAAGTAAAAATAATAAATATAAGTAATACTTTGCAATATGCGAAGGTGAAATGTAAACAAAGTTTTTCATTGAAATGAAACAAATTTTTATTTTAAAGTTTGACAGCTGAGACCAGTGGTATCGGCCGTCTCACAGTGCCTGTCAGGAAGAGGTTCTCTTTGAGTAGAAACGAACTCTGGCAGAAAGGTGCCCGCTGCAGAATACCCCTTAATCAGTTAATTCAACTGATAACCCTTGACCTGGGCGCGTGATTTCTGACTGCGTGATTTAAAGCAAATGTTCTCGAAAATTAACGTAAACTACTGGTCAAGTAGAAGTTGAAAAAGTATCCCACTTGACCGATCTATTGACCTGTGCCCTGGGGTCATAAATACCGGGCGTCATGGGAAGCCATTCTCAATAATGTCCCGTCTGTCATAATAACACCTGTTAACACTTGATGGTCAGCGGTTGCTATAGGCAACGTTGAGGGTGACATCTGGTGTTCGTAAAGGTGTCTGCTTAATGAATTCCCAGCCACTTTAGTCTGTTGCATGATGGTCTGCTAATTGAATTTGGGAATATTTTCATAGATTTGCAAATCAGTTCTACTAAGTAAGATGCGATGAAGGATTGGGACATAGACCTAATTAACTGGAATGAAACCAAAACCTTATACCTTCTATCAAAGTGAGTAAGTCAATAAAACCAGTATATATGTTTTACACAACATCTCATTCCTCATTTATGACGGTCAAGGTCACTGGCCACATGCTCAAACAACTACATTTAAAAGCTTTGATTGGTTGGTAAGTGTCATAAATATTCTAAAAAAATGTAACTAAAAAAATGAGGCTGGGAATGACAGATGCCATGTCACTTGGTCACAATATTCAGAAGAACCAGGAGATTGTAAAATATGAATGTAAATTTTTGCCAAGAGGTTTTTCATCTCGTTTCAGGCCTTCAGTGTCTCATCATCGTCAGTGTAAAACTATGTGGTCATAATTAAGTTGATGAGAATAATCGCCAAATTTCAATGGGCACATGTTCTTGAACAGACTTTATACCACTTAAGGCGTGTGAATCTAACCTGCCTTTTGGCTTGATGGGGATTATTCATAATTCCTCCTGACAGTGTTTGTTTATAAGTGAGCTCCGAAAGAAATATAATAATAAAAATAAAGTTAATGTTCAAATTAAATGAATGACTTACAATATTATGGCATATGCCAGTGTTTCGTTTTTAAACTGTATGCTGACTGATGTATCAATTGGTAAAAAAATGTATAAAACAGGTGACTTGAAGATAGTTGGCCATATGATCTAATTGCACGAGTTAATTCACATATCAATGCAAATGTTTATGTACCATTATTTGTCTCCTCTGTTAACTGGAATATCAGAATATACCCGTGGTTGTTTCTCAACTTTCATATAAATTCCTTTCTCCATGCCCGTGACAATGTAATAACCTGATAGTTTATGTAATAACCCTGCGGAACCTCACATTGCGCCGCAGCAAAATGTAGTGTCCTAATAGGTCTTTGGCGAAGTCGATCCCAATAGAGTCGCAAAACACTTCATATACAGCTTATTATTGTAAATGACAACCCGGAGAATACTCAGTGACACATCATATATGAACCAGAGGAACCCAATTTCTATGAGTAAGTGCAATTGACACGGATCCCTCCGCGGAGAAATTGCTTTCCATATATTCCATTGTAACAAAAAAATATTATGTCCTCTGGACATCGAGTCTTGCTAAATGTGATTCTCCTCTTGAAAAGTCAAAAATCGTACAAAAATTGCATTTTCCATTTAAATAAAGTATATGGGATAAGTGGGGTTCTTGAGCACGGTTTTATTTACGATGCAAGGCACAGTAATTGCTAATTGTTTGTTGTTGAAAGGAATACAGTAGAACCTGTCTTAAAGACAACTTGGCCAGGCCAATGCACGAGTGGTCTTATTACACAGGTTTCATTGTAATTTCTTTATAATATGTGCAGAATTTGTAGTTACAAACGTTAATTCTATTAACATGGATACATGGTATCACACTTCTATGAATTACATTTGCAATCATCTACCTTTTAAAAAAGATTTACAAAGAAATTGTAAGGTAAAGACATATCTGCCTGGAAATATCTTTAGTATCTATGATTTAACCAATTTGTCCCCGGCCTGTACACGGGTTGACTTGTAATTGCTTATTAATTAAAAGCAACTAATGGTGGTAAAGAGGATATTTCATTAAATAAGTCTAGCGTGGATATGAATCATCATCATTTAAAGGGACATAATCAGGAGCAATATTATGCCTATTCTTTCACAATCTCAGTTCAGTTTTGCTTTATACAAAAGTTTTCCAAGAAAACTTATTGTGTTGGTAAACCATAACAAGGCCGCGTAACCGGAGGTCAGATTAAGAGGGGAAACACGCGGTTTTTCAGCCAGCGGGAACATGTATTACATTTTTTGAGCCAAGTCAGTCAGGGTATCTCCTGATTGGCACGTATTGTGGCTCCGCGCAGCACCCGGCCCGACGCACTGTGATTATGTTGACACCTGCGATCGCGCCCGGTTCATTATTTTTAACACTCGTTTACAGGAGTTAGCAAACGGTTTCAAGGCAATATTTTGGCAGGTACAGATTTATTTTAAAGGGAAGAAGCTATTTATTGTGTTAACTCAACATGCTTTATACATGATCGGGCTCCTTTAAATTAATAGACCAGTGCATGAATATTTAATCCAGAAAAAAATAACCCAAAAAGAATATTACAAACGTGGTTACCCGCATCGATAGCTCTATTAAGACAACCGCGGTTTCCTCTGTTGGGAGAAAGTTTCAAATAATAGGTTTTGTAAACGAAAAGCAATCAGCAATCTCTATTGATTAACGAGGAAATAAATTCTCATCTTATGTCCCTTGTTATAGGTATGGTCGGTGGTGCTGGCATCATCTTTCCATTAAATGGCCAGTTTAAGAATACCCGCCCCGCCGCCCGCCTTCTCCCGTATATTGGGTTCCTCCCTGAGTCCACAGGTCGGCCGTGTACCGTCTTACTCTGACATGCTTATTCAATTTGCCCGTAGGTGGTTCGATATTGGTGTTCTCAGACGTGACTGCACTGAAAGTGTCAACCGATAGTTTCTATCTGTAAAAAAAAGCTTTTTTGGAACATTTTTCTCGTATGCAGGTATATCTGGGCGTATTTTTTAGCTATATACTGAACCTGCAATTCTTCGTGTGAAATTTGTACACAACCATATAACTGAAAAAAAAAGATATTTTTGTATTATTTGATTCCCTCTTCTTAAATTGACATATGAATACTTGTTGTTAAACGATTTGTCACTGTGGTTAAATAATTGTAATTGTATTACATGAAAATTACTGCTTACAAAGCAATTATAATAGTATTGTCTAATAATTTATGTTCTAATAACGGTGGTAGTGACAGTCAATTTAAAGTGAAGGTAATAATAATAACAGTAAAGTAATAAGGAAATACATAATATTTTCTATTAATTCGCATTTCCTGATGTTTATTTAAGCTTTCATCGGATAATGCTGAACTTTGCCCTGATCTATTGATCACCTATTAATAAGAGTATTGTTAGGGTTCAATTTGCCTTTGGGCCGGGCTGCCGGCCGTGGGTGCACGAGTCTGCTGTAATGCAGAAACCGTCCAGCAGTGTCAATTACCTGGGGCACTTCACGGGATAAACCAAACATCAGCCAGGATTAAGCTGTGCTTTGTATGATGAGTAAAAACTGTAAAATATAATACACATCTTGCAGCAGATGTCAGGGACGCAACATGACCATGGTTACTTTAACATGTGGGTTTCAGGACAACAAAAATATATTTTGTTTTGTATGTATATACCCAAGATCTTCAATTTAATCAAGGCAACTTAACATATATATATATATATATATATACCTTTAACAAGATCTGGATAATTTCACTGTTAACAACTAAACACTTATTCTTGTGTTATGCTATACATATTCCTGTGTTATGTTTTACATATATTGATGATTGCACATGTATTTATTTAGTTGAATGTGTACTTACATGTCGTCCAAGGAGAAGAAATAATATATAGGGCGAAGCCCTGTTTTCTGAAATAAAATATTGTTTTAACAAATAACTTAGCACCGAGTTACCTTCGGGGAGTCACAGCCTTGAAAAACCATCTAAGATTCTCAGATCTGGTGACCAGGATTTGCTCACTGTGCCACTCACCATTTCCTCTGCTAGAAACACTGGCATTCATTGTGGCGGGTTTATTATTGTGGGATGAATTACCACGTGTCATTAGATAGACACCTTCTCTACAGTAGTCTAGTCAAACTTAAACTGACCTATTTTGTGCAATATTTTTCCAAAATTTTACAGAAGTAAGTCCGTAATATTCTTTTTCAGTTTTCTGAACAAATGAATTTTACATCGTCGTAACATTAGCATTTAAATATTGTTTATACTTTGTTCTTTATAGTTTATGTAGGTTTATTGTACAAACCAATTTAACGCTATAGAGAATACGGTTATCATTATCATATTATTTACCTGTTTATTATTAGTAGGAGAATATTTAGAAATAGTAAAATATAGAAATAGTTATATTAATAGTAAGAGTTATATTGATGGAACACCTTTTGAAGGATCAATGTTTGGTTAGGACGCACAAAAAATGATTACTTGACCAAATATGTTTTTGGTGGATTGTTAATGAAAACAGGATGATGCCATGACTGGAAAATATGCATGTCAATGAATTCAAGTTGGAACATGATATGGCCATACTGTCAATACCGGGTTATATGGTACATATAAATTAACATTCCTATCTTCCAGATGAATTTACAAGCGGTTTCCTATTTCTAGAGTTTACACTTATACATCCGCAAAAGATCAAATTCCATGAACGCAGTTCTGTAACTTCTGGATATAATTACGATAATTACGATGATGATGATAATGATGGTGATGATGATGATGATGATTTGAGCTTGTGTTAGTATTAGGATGGGAATAAAGTAAAAACTACCTTAATTAAAATTACACTCACCAACGGTATGGGATGCATTACAAGCCATAATCGTATACGGCATGTCCACTTCTTTCGTCAAAGGGTAACGTTAATGTTTAGGGTTTGTCTGTCGTATCGCTTAGTTTAGAGTGAAATAAAGTCAACTTAGTGACTTGTCTATGCATTGTTGATAAACGGCGGAAGCCACTATCATCTATCAAACTACCATCAATGATGATGGTTATGACTCTTATTATAATTTGAGTGCCGTATATTTAGAGTAAAACATAGTGTAAAATAAAACATAGTAAGATACTGACATAGTAAAATACAAAGTAAAATGAAACATAGTAAAATACTGATATGCCTTTGAGCTACTATTTCTTGTATTATTTCCCAACATATGACTACAAACTACGACCAAAAGTAAACGGTGATTATGATGAAGATAACGATGTCCATAATCCATGGCACTAGTTGACAATCCTACAAATAATCAAAACTAATGATGAATATGATTATGATTATGATGTTCACATTTGGATAAAACTACGAAATAAAACCAAAAACCAGTTAAACTAACCTGCTCGCAAACTGCACAACCTTACTGTTCATTTCAACTTCAAATCATATTCTCAAGCTAGGCGTGCGGCCAGGCCTGCCATTATCCCGCCAGTAAAGTATAATACATGCAGAACTGCCTTGAGTTTGACAGCGAGCTTTTGTAGAACATATAATTTGGAGGGCGTCCTCGGCGGCTGATGATGACATTGATGTGTCCCTAGCTCTCTATCTAACATCAGCTGTTTAACCAGGAGAGCGGGGCCGACCGACAAGATCTCGCCCCAAACCTCGTCCAAGGGTCTCGCGCTCCTATGGATTTAGTTTTCCAACACTCCCAGGTAGGCAGGAGCCCGATGTAGTGGACAACTCGTATGAATATCAACTACCCCTTATCTCCCTATGATAGGAAAGAAGCACGTAATATTATCCTAGCTCCAGCAAACAGGAAACAACTGTCATCCAACTTGGAGCCGGCCAGACCATATGGTTGAGAACATATTACCTTGTACTATTTTGTCTCTACTTACTTCAAAACCACTTTAAACAAATATCACTTTTACTCTTTTATTTCAGGCTTCCTTTTCCATAAAATACGATTTCTATCTTTGTGGTTTGCGTTTTGAAGGATCTATTGTTATTATATGCCAATTATAAAGAACGAAAATGCTCCATACTGACACTTGTATCACATGAATAAAAATACTAGCGTGTGGTTAGAAAAATATATTATAAAACGTAAATGCTTAAAGGGAAGGTCAGCACATAAAATGACACATAACTGCAGACACATGGAATGACAGAAATAATATTAACTAGAAACCTGCATTCTGAGGAAAGCAAGCCTCCACTCTGTAGGTCTGTATTGTGGGATGCTCGCCAAACCGTGTTTGCATTCATTTATTCAGCCAATATTCCAAGGTTCATTCGTGCATAAGTGACTGTTCATTTGTGAATATTCCTTGATGATGTTAATAACATACATCATATAACAATATCGCTTACTTGGAATACAATAATATAAGACATTGTAAAATAACACCTCATTCCTAAAGTGGTGTATTAGAAAGAATATAAAATAACATATATAAACACTTAAATGAAATATTAGAAAGAATATAACATAACAATATATATGTGAAAGTGGAACGTTAAAAGGACATAAGCAACGCATAAATGTGAGTCGTAAAATTGTGATGGTAAAACTGTTATGGGAAAACTGTTAAACTTTTGAAGTAATCTTCAGTGTGTGGAAATATGCGAGGAGAGCAGCAGAGCATATGAAATTACAGCAGCTGGGTGTACCGCAAGTATGAGAACTAACGACACGGTTATTATATAATCCACCGTATTTTCACAAGTATGTCTGACTTTTGGTATTCCCTAATGCGTTGACGCATTTCCAGATTGCCTGCCGCTCTGTATAATTTCCTCAGGGATATGGCGGAAGAAAGAAAAGCACAGGTAGGCGCCTATGACAAAATTTATATCGAATGAACTTACTTATAAGGGCTACACGCCTGCTGTTTACTGTAGAGAAGCTTTTTTCTCCAGACGACCTTTGGGATGCCGTCAGTTGGTTAGGTATCTATGGGGGCCACCACATTGTCGTACAACAGCTGTCAAGAGAACCGCAACGCTATTACGCTGTTAGGCCTGTCTGCATGTACCATTAAGACGCCATCAAACAAATGGCCGCTTTGGTTTATCGTAGGCACATGGTTTCTTTGCCTTGTAGTTTTTATAGTCAACAGACAGACTCTTTTCATTTGAATGGAGTTATTTTCTGTCTTCAATGGGTCCCTGTACCTTCATCTGAAAAGTCTGCCCAATTTCCCGACAGTACTTCAATTCCAGTTAAAGATACAATCCACTCAAATTCACTTATTTTTATTATTTTGTTGGGTAACCTTATCCATTTTTAATGCTAACTTAACTAAATGTGCTCATCTACATGGTTCCATTCCGGCTTCTGATTACTTGACAGGGGGTATCACCTGCTTCGTTTGAATTATAACCTGGTGTTAAACAGGCCCAGTAACTGCCGCACCTGCGGGCCCTGGGTGTGTAATAGTCCCCAATACTTTGTCTTGCCGCCGAGGAATACGCGAATGGTGCACTTTTTGTGAGTGAAGCACAGCCATCTGGTATTGCCTTTTTTTTTAATTTAATAAAAATGATGCTAATTACTCTTTTTTAAGTATGTGAAGCATGTGGGGAATTATGGCTGATTTTACTCATTTGTCGCTCGTATATTTCAAAGAAGTATACTCTTTTTTCAGAGCACATGCTCTTTTTTTCGCTCATTAATTTTGGTAGGCCTGATACGCTTCATACCCCCCCCCCCCCCCCAATAAAAAACAGGGCCGAACATTGTTCCATATACTTCTGCATGTGATTTAAATGTTTTAGTTATAGAGTGAGAGCGAGAGATTCATGGAAAACATTGCATGTTTCTGGGGCATTAATAAACAAAAAGTCTAAAATGAAAAGTAAACACAAAAGAAATGATATTTGTAAAATGAAACCCGGAAGCTGGAGGAGGCTGGGTTCAATAGAGAAAACGTACTGCAACGGCCATCCATCCTACTGCGTCGACATCGTGCAGTGTTAACATAATGCCTCGATTGATGAATAAAAACAATGTAAATCCATCTCTATGGTAACAAGTCATTTCCTGTATTGAATGGCGTTCGTCCAGTTAGTTACCCGTGTAGTCAAAAAACAAAAATTCAGAGGGCTTTACCAATTTGCTGAGTTAAAAC
Source organism: Sipunculus nudus (assembly GCA_026874595.1). Classification (NCBI taxonomy): domain Eukaryota; kingdom Metazoa; phylum Annelida; class Sipuncula; order Golfingiida; family Sipunculidae; genus Sipunculus; species Sipunculus nudus. The sequence goes on from CM049309.1 coordinate 15,354,275, forward strand.
GAAATTATTCTTGCACATGGTAGGTGTTGTTAGAAAGTACACAATCATATCTGACGATTGGTCAGGTTATTTTAAAAGACAGCGTACCTATAAGTGACATTTTCAAAAATGACAAAAAAGTTTACATCCTAATTGAAACCTTACATTGCGGTTTTCCTAGTTACTGAACATGGCCATTTGGCATCTCGATAGACCCTCTCATGTCAGAGAATATGTGTTATTATGGTAACCATTGTGACGTCACAACCGTTACAATGGTATTTGGGCCTACTATGTTTAGCTTAAGTCTGGTTACTGCTACATACCAACATTCCTGGTTTGCTCAACTGCAAGAATTAATTTACAATCATAAACACTTGCTCTTATTTCTTTTACTTCAGAATATATAAATTGAATACTTGTTATTTTGCGCTTATCGTTTAATGCTAGTTTTTCTTTGAAACACTGTACTTTAGATTGATTTTTTCGAACTTGAAATATATTTCATGTACTCTCCATTTATGAAAGAAATAAAGATTACACACACTAAGGGCAAAACAAAAGGCTAAGAGAGTGAAATGTTGGGTATTGGTAGCAGATGGCGCCACTTGCCTGTGTTTCGGATATACCAACATGAAACCTATCTTTTATTGATTCTTTTATTGCGCTTGTTGATTCAGTGGGTCTGCATTATATAACAGAAATAAGTGATGTAGGACTCGGGGCCCTGACACGGAGTCGAACCCCAACTCTAATCCGCTTTTCTTCGGAAGAAGAATTTTTTGCAAAGTGATTCTTTTAGATCATCCTTTGCTGGGATAAAATGAATTTTACAAACCATTTTAGAGGACCTATTAAGCATAGAAGTCTACCTAAGTTATCATTTAGGATACTGTGTTTGGCTTAATATTCGCGAGGTTAAAATTTCGCGATTTTCTTTTTTCATTGTTTCGCGAGGGTTCCTTTTTCGCGATCTTACCATTATATGAAATAATCAATCGACATAGAGTTTATCCATTATTACATAAAATTTATTGAATAATATATGCGCTAAAACGTATTAACTGGACCGGGGACCAATGATTCATCGAACGAGCTGAAATTAATTCTGGCAGACACTAGCAGATAGTCTGAAAGATAGGATATGATTTATCAAAGAAATCTTTGATCTACGGGTAACATCAAGATCTATTATTATTAATAATATCAATATTTTACCTTTTGACTTGCCTTCGATAAATGGGTCTCTTTATTTCACGAATTTCGCTTTCGTGAATATGCCGAATTTTAAGTCCTCAAGGAAAAAAAAACAACAGTGTTCTTTTTTCCCCAAGCTGGATGGGGTAGCCATCACATCTCCGCCCTATTATATTCGCTTACATGTTATGGTCTTGCTTCTAACAAATATGATATTGTCAAATGTCATCGGGTAAAAAGAGAGGCTCTTTTATTCTGCGTTAGACTGACACCATCGGGCCATAAAAATACATAGTTACCACATATAACATGGCACCTTCTCTTGTAAACCTGACTGACAATATATCAACAAACAAAACATAACATGGGACTCATTTCAAACACCTCACGTTGTTCATGTCCGACTCAAAGGAAAAACAGAACTGCCGATAATTAAATTAATTATTTATATACTTTAAAATAAACATACCGAGCTCGTGTTGTAATATCTGCGGTCATATGTGTAATGATAAATACCTTACATGACTCGTAAATTATAGCAGATCTTCAGATAAACATATTGGACACGTGCAAACTTTTATAACACCGGGTACAGTTGATAGAAAAAGATTCAAATACGTCTGCAAAAATATATGATCATGTTCTCAGAACACGCATTCTGTCGTCTGTGAAGGGAGAGAAAACAAATCCGTCTGTTTGCATGGGGGACTTGGGTATCGATCTTCTGGTCTTGGTGGATGGCTGTCGTCAGAGAAAAATAAGAAGCGGTCCAAACGATCGTCTATGGTCAAAGGTCAGGATTATATCCAGGGCCGACATAAACCCCTGTGAAAAATGTACCGCGGGTCTCAAGAAGAGTACGCGAAAAAAAAATACATATATACTACATGATTTTGTTTTATCTATTTCAGATTGTACACCAAAGCGCCAAAGAATGATTTCGCCGGTGCTTCTTCTTGCATTCAAAGTTATTTTGGGAATGCCTGATGCATAAACAGGCTATGTTTGCCATGGCGACCTCCAGACTAAGTCTGACAACATCCCAGCTTCAAACCACTGTATTATTTTAAAGAATACGACTATGGCCTACCACTGAAACCATAAAGACGATAACCATTTGATAATAGAATTGTTATCACGAACTTTGGATGAAGGATTTTCTTAATATACGGGATTATACAGAATTATCCCGATCGGCCATAGATGTTATTTTCCTTAGTAACAGCCGGCTTTGAATCACAATCAAACTTGTAGCCCTTTGCTTTGATGTGATTTTGTCTGGTATTAAAACAGATACGGTATTATCTGCAAATCTTTTTTTTCGGATTTACTATACAATTTGCGCCCGAAATCTGAATGATGACGTTCATTTGAAGGACACATGTTTGGCCTGTAGGGGGAATGCCTATATACAGTTAAGCGCTTTATTTAAAATTTTCAATTAGTTTGTAAATGCATGTGTTCAGCTTGCAATTTAAGAATTTTAAATTTTAAGTCAAATGTATAGGTATCTTGTTTCTATATTAATATAGGGGCTCAATTTCCTTGTGCATTTTTGGGGGTGAAGGGATGGGGGGGGGGGGGGGAGAAGTGCTGAATTGGGTGATTTATGTCATCATATCAGTAATTTTGGTATTTGATTTATTTCTGAAAGCCAGCAGTTCATTCATAACTGAGCAACTCTGTAAAACAATTACACATTTTTTATTGGTAATTCATTTCTTTTATGGATTGAAATAAGATAATATTTAACGGCAAAATATCATAACATTCGTTTTTCATTGCAAAAATGCGGGGGATATAATATGGTAACCCCCCATGGGGAGGCATGTTCTCCACGAAATTGCGCCCATGAAGTCATGGTTTCCTTCTACAGAACTAAAATAAAAAAAGCAAGATGGGGATGCGCTGAAATTAATAATTAATAATTCGGAGACTTTCTCATTTTAAGAAAGAGTAATACTGCTGGAGTTTAAATTTAGAATTTCAAATAAAAAAAGGCTAGAATCAATTTTGTCATTTCATGACTCTCCCATAACACTTCCGGTATTTACTGATGGGATATTAAGTAAATTTGAAAATAAGAAAAAATAGAACATTATACAGTCAACATTGTGCCTTTGTAAAGTCGAATTTCCGTTATCTGCGGTTGATAGATAGTCCATTATATAAGACAGTCACGCAAACAGCAAGATCCATGATTGCAACCCTTTACAATCGTGTCACAATAAATGTTAAACAAAAATGGTTTATATATCAATTACAATCCTTATGGTAGATCATCTTGTCGATCACAGATAAATGCGATTTGAATGTTAGGTTAAGGAAGTTTCTTCTACATCAGTATTTATATGTAATAACAACGGTATTTACGGAGTCAGTGTTTACGACATTGGTATTTATTAAATCATTATCTGCGACATCACTGTTTACGACATCGGTATTTACGACATATACCTTTTTACAAAGTCAGTATTTACAACATCAGATTTTATTAAATCAGTATTTACGACATTACTATTTACGGCATCGGTTTAACTTTATTTAACTTTTTACGAATTCAGTCTTAACAGCATCATTATCTATGTAATCAAAATTTACGACATCATTATTTACGACATCATGAGAGGCCGTTATCAGCCAATATCAACATTTCAGTAATTGGTTATTATTTCGACGCCCTGTACCTTAGGGAAATATTTTTATAATTTCTGTCCGACATTATCTTCAAAAGGTTGACAGCCTATATATTCCCATAGGAAATCATACAAATACCATCGCTTGCATAGATATAACGCCTGAAGCATGGAACAGGGGTATAACAAAAAAAAGTCTGCAGTTTGAAATGACGCATACGATGAAGTGCAAGTATTCCATTTGTATATTTGACTTTAATAAATATGAAACGTTTTAACAGTACTCACAAGCAAAATTATTTGAAAGCAGAGCTTTCGTCTGGTCTCTTCCAGACTTGTTTACTGAATCGCGTGAACAAGGCCAGGGGAATCCTTGTTTTTTTGTTGACACGTTGCCATAGGCCGTGAGGCACGAACGGTCACGTGTCACCAACAAGGGTTTGTACGTCTTCGGATGTGGGTGGCGCCCTTGGTCCTGGTTGAGGTTGGGGTGGAGTTTTCATGACATGACTTTATTGCTTGATTCTAAAATTCTACATGATATTAGAGTACCGGTGCGGTTTAACTTTAACAAATCTCATATATATGTATTGGAAACTAGAGGATATATATACGGTGAGATTACCTATCTATCAAGCTATCTATCTTTCTGTTTATCTCCATATAGAGAGATAGTTATATTCGGCGATTTACTCTTCCGCGTTCGGAGCCGAATGCCAGATTTTCAAACGCCGGAATAAAAGGATCTGACTGTATATAACCCCTTCTGCCTTTATTTATACGTATCCGGCTGTTTCTCCTCAGTTGTGTATCATCAGCTATATATTCCCTTTGTTAAAACAGAAGATATTCGTGCACCGAAGCAATTTTTTTTTTTTTTTTTTTGTTACATGGAAAAAATATGGTATCAATAGGGGCATCAATTTATACAATAAATTTAGAGATATACGGGTCTTTACCCTCTGATTAAATTAGAATATATATATATATATATATATATATATATATATATATATATTAAATTTTTCAGTTATTGAGGTAATACCAGTCACGTGATACATCGCGTGATTTAAGCAGCATCCTGTTCGTCTGCTCAGTATATATGTGTAGCCGACGACTGAAATCGATCATGATAAACCACACACGTAAAACGCTATTATTCATTTTATTAGCTGCCATCAGTTGTCATGGAAATGCATAAGCATTTAAATACCCATGACGTCATCGGAAAGTAAAACATCGCTTCAACTTCAACCGCCAACCAAATAATCGATCGTATGAAGGGCGAATTTCTTCTTATTTATGTGCTGGACACTCGGGGCAAGATGTTAAAGTGCGCCCCGTTCTATTGACATAAATCTGTTCATATCTGAGAAATATTTTCCATAGAGGGCCCGCGAGTGGCGAATAAGCAGATCCGAACGGCAAATGTAAATTGTGTTTATTGCCTGAGGGAGCACAATCGTTAGGGCGCAGAGTCGGTTTGGGTGTAGACATCTTCATCAAGCGCGAACTCTGACTTACGGATCAATTCTTCTTGGTGCGTTACGTCAGTCGCACTTATGTTCTGTCACCATTCAAGTGTTTATCACTAGCGACACAGAGATAATCACGCTGATATCAGCTGTAAAATCAAGGTTATCCTCACATCCGAATCAATGTATATGTGTTAAATGCCAAAGGCAATAATAATCTAAAAGCTGGGTTAATTCCCACGTCTAACGTCACATATAAGGAATCATTTCAAATAACAAAGCCTATTGATATTAACTATTGAATTATAAATATTTCATATACGAGATATGAATGATATATATTGAATATATGAGACCATTTACTCTAGATAAAGCTTCTGATGTATCATTAAAAATCCTTTCTCGAATAAAAGCTGTCTTCAAATTCTGCGTGTATGTTAGTAAATGGTTTGTTATGGAATGGTAAATGCAGTCAATGATAGTAGTTGTTTTATTTATTAAAGATGAATGTACTGTAGATAAACATAGAAATGGAACATGAATACAGAGAAATGTCGGTTCGCTGCCAATAGGACTAAGCGGACTTTCTGTGAATTCACGTTCCATTTCTCTACATACAATGAACCGGCATGGCTATTTTTACATCTCTCTGTGAGTAAACATTTTAAATAAAAAGAAGAATTTTTTTACAAACAGTGGCTTAATTATCCTTACAGTATAGACTATCCACTTGTAGATCTACAAGTCCAACACTGCAATTTTTGATGCAATGACTTGACCTAAAGTTTTGAAATAAAAGATAACGGGGACCAAAAGGGGACTGTACCCCCAGACCTTGACGTCTTGTGCTGCATTAATTTGTTTCGTTTCCTCTATGTCATATGGTTAATACGAGTTGACTAGTGGAAAGTAGCGTCGACCAGGGTCCCAGTGCTATTAACCACTGGCGAACAGGGGCTTCTTGGAGTAACCCCATTATCCATCTTGGCGATCTAGGGAGTAAATAATGAAAAAAAGAGATTTTACTAGTGAAAATAATAGTTAAAGTGTCATATAAAAGTGGGAAAAAGTGACATGAAACCTATATTATAAATCAGTTCTTCCTAAATTACTGGGCTTTTTATTCTGTTATTTGGATACCGAAAGGTCGTATTCACCACTTAACATGTGGTGGTCACCATAAATGTCAGAGGTAACGAATACAGCATTAGTGCTTTCAGTTTATTTCTGGCGACCTTTTCGCACCTGTGTTCTTGGGATATTGAAAATACTACCAGTCTTGTTTTCTCCTGGGTGAGCACTAAGTTTGATCAGATCACCATTGTAATAAACCTTGCTGTCTGTAAAAAAGGTTTTTTTTATGGGAAAAATCTGTTTTTATTCGATGAAGGACCTTTTCCGCTGTACGGCAATGGGCTACCATATTTGTTTTGTTGGAAAATCATAAAGGTGCTGTAGCCTCAACATAAATATCAATAAAACGTGCTATACAGACACATCATAAACAAGTTCTTTTGCCTCATGCATGACCTCGCTTTAAGCCCGTTCCAGTAATAGGGATAAATATGAGCCAGGTGACAGTCTATTTATTTCCAAGTCGGGGTCAAGGGAACCAGCATCAGTCTAAGCCTGGCTTAGTCCGTCGGCTTTCAACGAGCCAAGTTCAGATCCGTAACAGCAATCTGGCTAGATCAGTCTTCGCCGGAGAGAGAACGTGATTTATACGGGAACTGTACACGTCAGTTCCTTGATCGAAACTCACCGTGCAATACACTGTACAGTCAGTAAATAGTATGTACCACGCAGGATAACCATTCATTTTCAAATAGTTTTTCTACACAGACTTTTAGTTAGGGAAAAAACATTTAAATGAAAGAATTAACAAATTGCTTTGGGAAAACAACCTATTTTACAAGTTAACACCTTTAGCCGTATAGAATTTAAAAAAAGTAATATTCAATATATAAAATATATTTTCTTCTGGAGATTTAAATTCAACCAAAGTCATGAAATATTATTTAATTTTTATTAACCGATATTCTATTTAATTTTGCAAAACTGAAATGTTTTTATCGTAACAGCATCGGTAACTTTTGGTCAGAACATGAACTCTTTTAAGTCTTGTATAAAATTTTGGTTGCACTGGCTGTGTGAGTCGGACTTTCATAATATATTCTAAATAACTTTAAGATCGTGAAAAGTCTGTTAATAAAATAAATCAACCATTAATACTTTTTACCTCGATGTATCTCCACCAAGAAACAATACACTACAAGTGTAGAATACAAGGCTTCAGCCACATTGCCCCTGATTAGTCAAACAAACGTGTAATCTTTTGAATATTGGTGACAGAGCTCCTCCGGAAGTTGAGCGGCGAAGCATGCGCGGCTGTCTTTGTATGAGGGAAGTCATGTATTGTAATACCTGAAAAATACCTGAGAACAGATTCTTTAAACAATGGATGGCACTATACAAAAAAGCACTATTTCCATGGGATCCATGTTACTTCTCTTAATGTGTTTAGCCTGATCTAGAACATTTCTGCCATACCTACAAATGCAAAAATCGCTCTCGTTTCAAAAAGCTTTAATCGAAAAAAAAAAATGAAAAATGCAAAAAAAGAAAACCCGAAGGCTTGTTTTTTTAATAAAGACTCGAACGGGTAACATGACAAAGAAGATTCTTCTTGTCTTGCTTTACAAGAAAAAATAGTTATATATATATTATATATTATATATATATATATATATATATATATATATATTAAAATTGGCATATGTTGCTTGATCTAGAGCACGCTTCGGTAAACTTGCTAAGGTACTCATATGTATCGTAGTATGCAATTTCAAAGGGATTTTAGTAACGAGCTGAGCGTTAAGGAAATGATTGAAAAACAATTCAAATACAAAAACGAAAAAAGAAACAACACATTATAGTCTCAAGCCATTCCTCTTTGATAAGGTAATATTGTTTTTCTCACAGAAAGGAATTCCTGAGTCGGCATGATTTGTTTGTTTTCCTCTCCGTCATACTCGGGGTGATAAATGATCTAGAAACCGTGACAGGCCCCTTTAACAGACAACACAATTCGTCTGAGCCCCGTAGTGCATCATGGCGACCTGTCTGAACCATTCCGTCTCTCCGCAAACAATATCGGCTGGGACGCAGATGAGCTGTTCTTTTTATTGTATCCATACACGATTGGCAGTGATTGAAACCAAATCTAGATAAAGTAATATTCAGCAATTAAAAAAAGGTCTAATGTACCGTTTAAATAATCAATTCCTTCCAGCAGTCTCTTTCATGTCACATGTTAGTGCGACAGTTAATTTACCTTGGAATCGCCGGTTTATGCATGGAGAGAGAAGCAAATGTCAACCTTTGATTCAATCTTCACGTTTTAACTTTTTTTTGCCTCCGCCAGGATGGCATGCGTTAATTCCCGTGTGTGTGTGTGTTTGTGTGTTTGTTCACAACATAAATTATGCAATTATGACGGAATCCCATGACATTTTCATATCCCCTCGGACATGGGCCAATGACGATTCCATTAGATTTAGGTGTGGATCCGGTTCATAATCCGCATCGAGGAAGGACACTAAGGAATATTCACAAATAAGCAGTCAGATATATCCGAATGAACATTGGAATATAGGCCTTATAAGTAAATGCGAATTCTTGTTGCGGAAAAAAACGCACCAATTAACCTGGGAATAAGGGTCAATAATTGAATGAAAACACGGGTTGCTGAGTAGTACCATATACATTTAGGCCCGCCCAAATGGTGGAGGCCGGCATTCCTGAGAATGCATATTTCTATATATAATTATATCTCACTTGTGACCGTTGTATATAAGTGCTATACTGAGATAACATTTTTTATATTGGTTATATAAGGTTGTATCAGGCCAATCCCGAATGATTTTCTCAATATCTAAATTCACTTAACACACCTACAGGCGACAAGTACCCTTGAGTGTTCGGGTGAGCAGTGACAGTAAGGATCATATATCATTATATTTCTAATGGCATATGAAAAGAAATTATACAATTTCTTTATCCCTTCGGTGTTTTTGGCTTGTATTTAATTTCAAATGATAACACCGGCCATACACCCTAATTGAACCCGAACATTTCAGACGATCATTTCCCTCATGCACGCAAAGATGGTATATTGTTTCGTATATACTTGCTTAATTAATACATTAAAATATCAAGTACTAAAGCTTAATCCTAACAAGTATAATCTTAACAAAACATTATAGACTGATTAAAATATCTCGGTACGTAATGGCCATTCGTTATTGGTTGCTTTTAATCTATATTTCACAAGAGTTTATAGTATAAAGCTATTTAGTAAAATGAATTTATTATTGCGGCTATAACACGATAAAAATTGTTAATAAATTATTTCAAAAACTGCATTTGGCTTTCATCGTTGAGTGTCCAAGAAACAAATATGTAACAAACCTATATAGTTCATCTTTTGCAGCTTTTTAACATTACTAACTGAACTGCAAACATGCATATTTCCGAACTGAATAAAGTAAGTTAAGAGATATTAAACCCTAATCGGCCAACACTTTATGAGAGAAAACTGAATACAGTAATTTTAAAGATAGATATAGCTGATCAGGTTATTTTTTCAACGATACCTTATCTCATTTAAGAACCGCATGCTGTTTAAATACCCGTGCCTCATAACATTATCAGCCCAACTTCATAGAGTTATCACTAACAGCGCTGCTAAAAATAATTTTCTTCAAAAGATTATAATAATTCTTATCCAACAAAAATTCTTTTGACAGTAAATACTCAATATATTTTTTTTCTGGATTTATAGGCAGCATGCTGAAAGTCAAGAATATATATAGAGATTTTCTTAAGACAAGATATCAAAAGAAAGATTTCCTTCATTTCAATATCCCAAGATAATATTACTTGCCTTAATCAATCTTTCTCTGATACCAAGAAAAATATCTTCCATGTTGAAAATTCAGTAGCTCTGTTAGTGTAAGGAATATTCCCTGAAGATGGTAGCTTCTCCAAGCGTAAAATTACTTTTGGAACCGCATTGTATCAGGCACGCTTATTTTGCAGAGCGTAAAGGTAAAATGCCGATGACAGCAATCTTTCTTGCAGTGGGAAGAGCGAGAAGAAACATTAAGTATTGCGCTTCCTGGCCAAGAACTGTCTGGAGGGACGGGGGAAGTAAAAATAAATAGCCTGTGGCCTTGACTTTCATTTAGGACCGTGTCCAATGGTTGTCCATGAAAACCAACAGCTGTTTCGTATGTCAGGCATACACGACTTGATCCCATAATTCCCCGCGGACCGGATCTCGTCTGTCAGAGATAACAAGAAATTAATCTCCTCCATACTTGAATTCCCAAAGGAACGAACTGACAACTTGTGAACAGCCGGGGAAGTCATGCCTGCAGGAGAAAAGATCAACCTCCCCTTAGTCACGTAATTACCCCCCATGGAGACCAGGAATTATTAAAAGACACCTGGTGAAATTGATTGAATATATAATTGATTTCTTGACATAAAAAGTCAAACACATGGACTCAGGAATTATTTCAAAATGGCATAAGAACATGTGCCAAGGCCGTTTTGACATGCACCATTGGGAGTACAACTGTTTATCTTGTGCCAGTCTGCTTTGTCAGATAAGCGAAGTCCGGCACATCAGTCTCAGACCAATAATTCTCAGTCCTCTAAAGAATTATAAATCATAAATGTCAGACGAAGCATACCCACAGAGAACAACGAATATTTTGCGGTATCACCAGACCGTCTGCTTGACCGGGCACCTGTTAGTTTCCCACGCGATCAGACATTAATATTAAACTCTAGCGGCAATTACCACGGTTTATCTCATCCGCTTTTAATCCACTTGCATGATATATGAAGGTTTATGAAAGCATCCATCTCGCTACATCTACGAAACAATTATGTAAATGTCATTTGCCGCACACATCTGTCTCCTCTTCAGCCAGTTAGTCGTCATGTACATTCAGAATTGAATATGCTGTGCATATGAATCCTAATATAATTAGCATGAATCAACCAAATTGAAATAGCCTTACTATCAGTGTTGGATTTGCATATTGGCTGAGAGGGCTGCAGCATATTGCCTCATGAGTTTGAACTCGGCTTGCTATCAATAAAATTAGCAGTGATGCAGTTTAATCCACATCATCCGAGTTCTTTTACAAGTTCGAATCCAGACCGCTAGAGTCCAAGTCCGAGTCTTTGAAGTTCGAGTTTAAGACTACCTTCATCGAGTCTGAATCATTTGTACCCGATTCTAAATTTAAGTCGAATTCAAATCATTAAAATATGTTCAATTTCAAATGGAAACTGCGCTAGTTTTCAGAAGATATTTACAAAGATGTTTTATTGAAATCAGCAATACTCTGTTATTAGTTCGCTAATGTGTACGTCTTCATTAGCATATGACAAAGTTTTTTTTCTACTGGACTCGAGATAGGATCGTCCTGACATCCCGAGTCTTGACCTCACAGCCCAAGTCTAAATCTTAGCTACTAAAACATGTGGAGTCGAGTTCAAGTCCGGAGTAGAGCGCAGCATCACTGCAGATTACCCTGATATTTATTGATTTGTAAAAATACAAGTTTATTCAAAATATAGGGACACATTGCGGCAGTAACCAACGCATTCGACCGGGTAAAAAAACTCCAAAATTTGCATGTAGTGTCATGGTAAAACAATGTCTAAACTTTTACATCAATAAAATATTTTTGTAAACTGATCAAAGGTTATAAATGAATTACCTTTTCCAATCATTATACTATAAATAAAATAAAGTCCAACTTTTATTAAATAGAGAGAATAAAAGAGAACGCCTTTCGGGGGTTCCGCGGTGCTATGACCCAGCATTTGGGACGATAACACTCCCAGGAAACGCAGGTGTAAGAGTCACCGAGCCGGGTTAAAACTAAGAAATAAAATGAAAGGAAGCGTGTATACTTTCCAGTCAAAAAGTGAGAAATGGACATGAAATTCTGCAGAGGAAGGCGGTTAGCTCCAAAACAAATTTATTTTGTCACATGATGAGATATAATGAAATTTTGGATTCTAAAATCTCCCAACGCATCGCCTCTTGCTGTGTTATTTATTACGGCTAGGTTTCATATATATATACGGGCGGCAATCACCCGTCCAAAAACATTCATGTTCTTGTAATTTTTCTTAAAATAGTTCTGTTCCTGAACATTTAAACCTACGCCCATGCTGTGTGTGGAAGTCCGGTTGCATTGTGGGGAAGGGATTTCTTTACATGCAATCCTTAACATCAGGGTATAAGGAGAGCCTTTAAACAACGATTTCATTGCTACTACTGAATATTCTTTGCCAAAAAAATAAATTTTCTAATTATAATGAAATACCATATGAAAATGAATTTAAATTTTTATAACTAAATATGAAATAACTACTGGCATGAAAATTGTACCAAGATTAAAATGATAAATATTTTATGGATCTAATATTTTAATTCCTGTATGGCTTGAGGGTTGATTATGAATGAAGGGTTTTTTGCCATGGATGTTACATCTTTGAATGTTCAAATAAAACTATTGTGTCCAACAGGCATTTAATTTCACCAATAAGTGTCATTTTTCTAAAAAAATCTGGACACAAACCTGTGTGTGGATTACAGAATACCAAACTTAATGGGTTATGACAAATGCTGAACCTCTGAAATACTAAATATCTGTCATTAATGTGTTAAAGTGTGGAATGGATATTATACTGCCTTCGCCAGGAGCTAGGGTATGCGTTCATTCCTGTTCGTATATGTTTGTGGGCCAATGAAGAATCGATTAGATTCAGCTGTGGGTCCGGCATGTGACCCGGACTCAGGAACGTCATCAAGCAATATTCACAAATTTACAGTCACTTATTTATGTACGAATGTACCTGGGGATATGTTCCGTATAAGTGAATGAAAGCACTTGTTTAGAAACATATATGCACCAATGAGCCTGTGAATATGCAAGGGTCAATAAGTGAATGAAATCACGGGTTGCAGAGTAACCCACATAAAGGAAAGCCCAGGCGGGGGCTTTGCATTCGTGAGAATCCAAATTTCTAGTTCATATTTGATTTCCTATTACCAAGTGTGCATTAACTTTCCACTAACATTAATGATGTAAATGAAGATGTTGCCATGGAAACTATTCCGGGATAACCAAGAACCAGTATCCTAGGTAATTATTGAAAGTAACATGCATTAGGGATGAAATCTGAAATAACAAAGCTAATCAACCACTAGAAAAATTACATATAGGACCTCTTGATCAAGCCGCAATATAACGACTCTCTATGGGCGTTTTTTTTTAGACTTGCAAGAGTCGTGACGCTAATCTTACCGATAGCTATACTATAAATCAATGAGAAATTGTGTCCTCTGTAAACACCTTTTGGGTCTATGAGTTCTTTCAAAAGCATGAAATAGGTAAACCAAACGGATTTGCAAATAAACTGATTTTCTTCCGAAACGCCGCCCATAAATATAAATATATATAAAACATCGGAAAAAATGTTGTGTTTACCATGAATCAGAAATCCTTATAGTTAAGAAGGATCTCAGTGGTATACATTTGCTCCTCATCACCATCATAAAAATAATAGCAGGTAATCTGAATTTAATGTCAGACAAAACAGCCAAAATTGTATTTAGTACGAGCTGTACGAGTGTCCCCTGCAGATGAGTATATTTCTAGCAAGAAGATCCAGAAGAAACTGATATTAAGGGGCGTTAAATTATTACGTGAGTCTGCTTTACTTGCTTTTTTACCCAGTGAGCTTAAATGTTTATTGGTATTTATTGTTTATGTATTTTTTTTTATTTTTCAGGTAAAGGTAACCGCCTGCATTTTTTAATGCTTAAATTTCTTAACTAAGTATATATACATCTGCAGAGTATTAGGTTTCGGACAACGTGACAGGGGTGTTTAAATCCGATTTTTCTTGCGTCAACCGCCACTCTTGTAGGCCCAGGGTGTGTTTCATCCCCATGACTGGGTCATAACACCGAGGAACCCCCGAAAGGCGCACTCATTTGTGAGTGAAACACGACTGATGGGCACAGTCTCCCCATTAAGCCTGCAGAGCGCTCACCCTTGGTGGGGGCCGACCTAGCCGTACCAACCCGACTCAGTAGGCAATCGGATAATTGGTCTGGTAAGCCTACTCGAGCCGTGATACTAGTAATATGGAGGAATGTTTCGCAGTGGTCCTGCATCTGGTTGCAATCATATTGTGGTAAACTGCCCATAATCTCAACATTATGCTTAGAATGGTGAATAAACAAAATAGTATATATGTGAGCTCGCAACTTAAACTGAAACACCGTCTCCATGGACACGAGTCATTTCCTGTGTCGCCTGCAAGTTGCCTGCGTCCTGTAACCCGTGCAAGCCATGCTTGTGTTCATGCGATCAAAAATTCAACAAACATGCCGAGGAGTTTACCAATGTGCTGAGTTAAACAGGAACTTTTCTCGCTCATATTTGGTATTATTAGAAAGTACACAAAAATAGCTTACGAATGGTCTGGTTTATGTTGATTGACAGAGTATCTGTTGCCCATGAAGCGTTGTCAGAAATGACGAAAATACTTGCATCTTCAGAAGGCCTTATAATGCGATCTTCAGACGTAGCGGCAGTAATCTGGTCGTAATGCCAGAGAGTCAATATGACGCTAGGGCTGGCCGTGAAATATCTCACCGCCTCGGCCGAGATTCGAACTCACGATCTCCCGGCTTTGAGTCCTGCGCTCTACCCCTAAGCCACAGAAGCCGGTTTGTTTATCTAATGTTATCCAGCATAATAAGTATACATGGAGAAGAGTTTCGCATATTCTTGAAAATACACGATTCTGTTACAGATATTCCTGCTTTGATTGAATGATAAACTTGTGCAGTAGGCAAAACAACTAAAACAATAACCTTAGGTATAGTTTTATATATTTTAATACAAATATCCATGGATTTCATCTTTCTTATCCTACCACTTCCGGATTTCACATTTTTGTGTTAATATTGCTGCGTCTTGTTTTTAATCTTCATATAAGTGGATTTCATTGTTTTTTTATTTGCAATACATCGGAGTTCCATATTGTTTAAAGGTAATAATTTTTTATTTCATATTTTTGGTATTGATAACTTTGGATTGATTAAGTTGTATGCATCTTATTTCTTCTGTATTTCATCTCATTATATACTAAATACCTTTGAATTATACTGCTTTCAACTTAATACCTTTGGAGTACAGGTAAATATATACAAAACAGAGGTGAAGGATCTTAAGGTCATAACATTTCGAAACTCGAATGGAATTCTGAAGATGTACATGCAAAATTAAGTTAGTATTATAAAACGAAGCCGTTAGCTCCAAACGAACAATAAATTAAAACCTTTCATCCATCATAATCCTTTTCAACCTTCCTTGGTCCCCTTCAAGAACATAACACTTGTCATTTACCTGAATATCACCTTTTGTATATGAGAGCCCTATATAATTAATGTATGACTTAACATTTGTCAATGGACTAAAACATATGATATTGAATAAATCGATTTTGCGTTTTTCTATTTTTTTTAAAGTCTTATTAATGTCAATCTGAGCATATCATTCCCAATGTTGTGCAACCTAGCCAAGAGTGGTGTGCCGATTAATCGATTAAATCGATGATTGGTCGTTTTCTTTCAAAATCGATTACACATTTGCATAATCGATTAAAACCGATTATGTATGCATATGCAAAGAATCTAACCATGTCAGAGATATACCAACACAAAGTAACGAACAGCATCAGCCAAGTAACGAAAGTAACGAACCTTGCGCTGTCAACAATCGTCCGCCAGCAAGTCGGCTTGTGATGCGGATGGATTGATGGTTTCATTATGAATACCAACGCTGGGTCAATATTTAAGGTACTAGAATACAGCAAATTCCACGGTAATAAAAAAGTACATATCTTAACCTTTATCTTAACCTTTTACATCAATAATGGGCTGTGAACCAGGAGCACTTATTTTAGAGTCTCCACCTCTGTGTCCCAAAGAGTACACTAAATCCTTATCATCTGATTTTCTTCATCTTCACTCCATAATAATTCCAAGGAATATGTACGAACTAAATTTGTCGGGATTTGTTATTCAATAAACCTATTATAAAAAATACCACAACAACATAACATTTCAATGGTGCAATACGTCAATCAGTATCACCATTAATTTAATTCAATTTCGTAGTATTCGTGTCAATTCCTGTTCTGTTACAGCTGAAAACATGAACATTGAATGGGTAGAATAATCAATAGTTCAATCTTCAATAAAGCCCCTTCACCTCGTAACACCTAAGAAGTAGATATCCAGACTGATTAATTCATCATCCGTAACACTTCTATTACGCGTCCAGGTTAATTACCACACCACAGACACAAAAAAACAATGGTTCTTCTTCCCAGGGTCCATTACATCAAAGAACCTTTGAGAAATGAGGCCCCAGATCCAATTGACACCCAGGGGCTCGCTTCGTCATATTGATCGAAAGAGTCTGCTGACACAGGAGTTGCATCACGCATGTAAATCGAAACTAAGATAATTGGATGAGTAAAGAATGTTCTCAATGGAATTGGTTTGATTGGTTTGCTTTGATTTTCATGTTCTGATACCCCGTAATTATGCGCCAATAATTAACTCAGTATTCCACTGGGTCGAATTATAAAAAATTTTTTTTTTGTTACCACAACTGCCATGCATGCTTAACTAACCAGAACCAAAACCGTGGTCTACCCGTGAATTAAAACTGGGGTATAGTCATCCTCCACTGATTTGGCAGAAACATGATTATTACAACGAGTATTCTGATTAATAGAAAATCCTTAAATTTTCTTAATAATCATCCTTTAGATGCATATTTATATCGTTGTTACTCATTTTACTGCGGTCATTTGGGGTTTTTTTTATATAGCACATACATTTGAATATATAATTTGATAACTTGTTGCACGGTGGGTGATATTATTGATAAAAAAACATATTAGGTAAACTAACACTTGTTGTTCATCACTCTTTTGAGACTCGGAAATATCAGATTTATCTTGTACCTTAATTTTCAGGCCCTCTTTACTAAATATAGTATATGCATTATATACGGTGAATATATAATACGTTTATTGTCATTTTATTCTGTCAAACTAACAAGTCTAGCCCATCTAAACATCTCATCATCCCTGATATTTATGCAGTAAACAATTAATGAAATATGTGTGTATGATTGTATCAACGTTTTAATACATACAGTAAAACCTCGTTGTATCGAAGTCGAGGGGACCCTCAGAAAACTTCGACACATCCCAGCTTCGACACAAGCGGGTTTTATTTGGTTATAACTTAACTAGAACTGTCCGGAATATCGAGTCTGTAACTTCGACATAAGCCGGGTATTTGATTTTAGCGAGTTCGACACAACGAGGTTTCACTGTATATATATATATATATATATATATATATATATATATATATATATATATATATATTTGTATATATATATATATATATATATATATATATATATATATATATATAATGAAGCTGAGTGTGACCGTTATACACTTTCGCTGAAACAAGGCACATTTCGATTAAGCACCATGTCCAAACGTGCTATGAAGGGAGAGAATAAAATAGGCAGAGCAATGTCGATATTTATAAAGCCAGTTCTTATTTTAAAAGTATTTCCCTAGTTCCTTTTGAACACAGCACGGAGACATAAATGTTGTATTCATTCTCAAGGTCGTCGTTTTTGACGACCGTATATATAGATGACAATGCTATATGCAACGCTTAATCAATAATACTTCCAATGCAACCCGAAGAAAAACTGAAACCCTAACCCAGTCCGACCTGACAGCATGCCACCGTATCAAATGTATACTGTTGCTGGCTTTTCAAATCACGACATTCGCGAAGGTGGAATTTCCATGAAAATAATATTTTCGTGAATTAAACGTGACATATGCAGAGTTGTCATTTTTCCTTGGTTTAAATTTCAAAAGAATTCCAGTCTATCCCGGAAAAAATGGATTTCCCAATTTTCCCGGGACAGACTGGATTATCATTTTACCCGGGAAGAATGAGAATTCTCATTTTTTCGGGGATAGACTGGAATTCTTTTGAAATTTAAACCAAGGAAAAATGAGAATTCTCATTTATCCCAGGAAAAACAGGAATCATTAATGGCAACTTTTAACTCTTTTGCTTTTAATTTTGTTTTGTTTTCTTTCTTCTTTTTCAGAAAGAAACTTTGATTTTATTTCTTTCACATTAATTCTGAACTGTTAAAGTAGTTAAAAGAATAAATGTACACTCACATGAAATGAATTATGTGAATATAATATGGAGCTTACAATTTCAAGTGATATATATGTATAACAAGTTTCTATTGTTTTTGTATTATTATTATAATAATAGCTTTAGGACAGATTCTTGTCAGAAAACAAGAAGCTGGGAAAAATGAGAATTTCAATTCTTCCCGGGGAAAACCAGAATTCTCAGTTGTCCCGGGAAATTAGAATCAATTAAGTTATAGCGTAAAGGAATTAAATCCCATTCTTCCCGGGAAAAAACGAGAATTCTAATTCTTCCCGGGAAAAACAAGAATTCTCATTTTGGAATGGAAATTCCAATTCTTCCCAAGATGATTCTTGATCTTCCTAGATTCTCATTCTTCCCTTGACATATATATTTATTTATTCAAAGACTGATATTTTAAATAAGTTCAGATGTTTCTTTATCTCTGTTAAGATGTCGTGTGCATATTATATAATTGATAAAAAAATGGTTATGTAGTATGTACATTATGTACTGTGTGGTAGATCACGAAAACTGATATATCCGGAAACACTGAAGAATTGAAAATCAGGAAAATTTAATCTAGCGAATATTAAGCAAACCACAGTACATATAATACCTTTGACCATCCTGTGTACATCTATTGACTTTAATAACACCTGAGAATATAATGCTTTAAATTTTGTAAAATATGACTGAAAACTAGGCATAATAGTGAAACCTGATGATATGCATTTTTGAAATCAAAATTTTCATTCTCACCCTCTCTGGATATTGATATTTGTAGTGAATGTAATAAAATAGACCCTTTTGCCAGACATGGTATGCAGTTCCTTATTAAGGGAAGGTAGTTTCTTCCCTTATTGTTTTGCAAGACTACGCTGTGTTAATCTAACTTGTCCCTTTTTTGTAACGATCTTTCCGCTTAAAAAAAAACTATCCCACAAGGGTAAGTTATCAGCGTAGAGTCTGGCGTTTTTTATCATCTTTGTGTTTCGTTTTCTTCTTTGTCAGCCTTTCTGGGCTACCATAAAATATATCCGCGTTTCTGAGTCTGACGTCTAGATTCGGCAGTGGCTTTGCTAGAGAGCCTCAACTGCATATAAACAGAGCCAAACGGGGCTTTAACTGCCCGGGGAGATGGGCTGCCAATGACAACCTGAAGGTAGCAAGTAATAGAAGTCGATTTGTTGTTTCTTTGTCATCAGAAACTCTGTTATCTATACTGGTATCAAATTACCCAGCGAGGATACAAAACAGTAACAAAACGCCCTGCTTTCTGCAACGTTACTTATTAACTTGCAATGAAAGTGTTGAAGAAAAGACTGGTTTTCATCCCGAGGAAATTTCCTTATTTTTAAGCTGTACCTCATTGAATATAGATGACAAAGACTGCTAAAAATACTTTCACCTGTATGTTGGTGCCATATTTATGTCTTAAAATATCATAAAATACTGCCATATTTATGTCTTAAAATATCATAAAATACTGTCTCAGCATTGAAATGATTCAGCAAAATTGTGCTTATTTCAAAGCAAAAAAAAAAAAAGTTCCCAGGATTTCGTTTCCCTTGTGTGTTTTAGTGTGTGGTTGGGAGAGGAGCTTGTCTGTGTTTTTGCCTCTCTAAACTTGATACTTTGCTGGCTACCTTAGGTTTCATGCTCCATGTATGATAAAAGCAACCATCACCAGGCCACATGTATTTTAACTGGCATTGTATAGATGGATGCCTGTGTTCGGCTTAAATATTCTGAGTCATTATATATATATATATATATATATATATATATTTATATATATATGTATATATATGTGTGTGTGTGTCTTTGTATATGTGTGTATTATATGCATTTATGTGTATCAGTGTTACATATTTATACGTTTGTGTGTATTTATTAAAGAGAGAGAGAGAGAAAGAGACAGAGAGAGCTTTAACCATAAAAAATGCAATATCAAGCCAAATTGATTGATAGATATTTTTCGTGTTTTCTATAAAAAAATCAACATAAAAGATATTGAGATCCTCTGAGCTGAAGGCGTGATGGGTATCGATATCAGGTAACTGTCGGGTAAACATCAAATTATAGTACTATATTGCTTGTGATTACAAGCTTGGCTGTTTCAAAAAAAAGATTGCTTTATTTGTAAAATGTTCATTGATGCAAAGAATATTGGGTTCCACTCTGAACGCATAGATTTTAAATATCTTGTGCAACTTGTCTTTCACTCATGTTTATGAATACTGGAATACTGGACGGCCGGGTATCTGGTTTGTAGTATGAACAGACGTATATTATCACATCAATATTCATTGTGTTTTTTTATAAAATGACTTTGATGGCACGTATATTACAATAATATACTCTCATCTTATACATGTTTCTGTTGCCATGTTAATGTATCCCCTTTGCTGACGATATAACTAGAAACAGTTAAGCTGTAGCTTCGTTTATAAAAACAGTTATATGTTAATTGAACAGCATCATGATTTAAAGAATAGCACTTACTTTTGTTCATATGGGAAAAATATCATTTATTAATATAAATCTCACTCCTGGCAACTGGTTACAATACAGATACTGCAACCATACGGTATGTACAGTATTATGTATTATACGTTAATTCCATTTTATTCCATTATCAATATGAATAAAATCAATACTCGCAAGCATTACACGTCTGTGTCTGTTGTAAAGGTTGTTATCCTATATATTATTCGAAAATGTGCGGGCGTTGGCCCTTACCTATAGAGCTCTATAAACCTACAGGCCATGCCATTGTGTGCACTATTAATCCCATATACCATACTATATATACCAAACCATTCTACAGTGAACAGTACAGGATCTGTTTGATGTCCTAGCTATAACACTATGGTTATCTCCTTGCTATATTTATGTCAAACCTACCTTTACAGAATCCATAGCTGTTTGTCCCGTGCTTAGCTGGGCTGCTCGGTGTCTGGCCGATTACAGAACATTCAGAAACAAAGAGGTCCATCCGTTCAGGAAGACTACAGCACCACAACTAACAAGGACAGCAGTTCCAAGTTACCACATCCCGGGGTTTCAATAAGCACCGACCTTTGCGTCCCGTTGCGCTCTCCACAGCCGCTTATGTGCTTATTTTACATGGTTCAGCTGCTCGGGAACAGGTGGCATTAAAAATCAACATTTACAGGACTATACAGTGCATGTACTGTCTGTAGCAGAACATCCTCTATAACAACAATGCCACATCCCCAAGCATCATCACAGCATCATTGAATACCACTACCGGCTTCCGTCAATCGCCAGGTCGCTACATGCAAGGAAGGGCAAGGGGATTTGAAGGCTTTATTTTCTAGCGAGTTCCTGTGACAGAAATATGTAGCTACAGCCAGTCCAGTACCAGAGCTCTCTCTGCCAGCAGAGCAGAAAGCCCGATCAGGACCCGGGGTTCCTATCTCACATTAGTCCCGTTATTGATGAGCAAAGGGACTAATCCCAAAGCACCGGCTGCCGCTACACGTTAGTTTTCATTTTCATAAATATGGGCACGATCTACGAGGTTTCTAGGCCGTTAAGACATTAATAATACATACGACCCGCGCCGTCCCCGCCATACTGTGACGTCACGCGGGAATATGCTAATGAGCTGAAATCTATTGTTCGTGAGCGGGACCGTTTTCAGGCGACAGCTACGAGGCTCCCACTAGCAGATCACTGGCTTTAATTAACATGCTTGCCCTGGCTCTCCCCGTGCTATTAGAGCTTAGTATGAGCTTCTGGCCAGATGCTACGGTCCTAGGACAGTCCACGGTGACCGAGGAAACACAAGCTAAGTGTCCTGCCCTCTGAAAGCCTGACCTCATATCATTTTGCTGCCAAAATAAATGGTCGATGTAGCTGTAAAATCCAGCCGAGAGTACGTGCAGATCCGTGTGTAACATTGATTTTATCTCGCCCAGTGTTCTCGTTTCTTAATAATTCAACATGGAAATCGGTGAACACCTTGTTCGTGTGAATCTGTTAATAACATACACCCGTTAACCTGTAGAGTTGGCGATAATCACGTGTCACAGGTGTTAGACAGATAACAAGGCCAACTGTTACTTCCGATTTACTCTTCAGCAGATGAAAATATTAACAAACCTGCAAACATTTGACAACCCTAGAAGAGACTGCAAGTAGAACGGATCAACTGTGTTTCGTTTAGCTCGACCTACAAACATATTTTCACAGAGGTTCAATTAAAATTTGCACCGAAGGAATAGAGTGTATCTTTCTTCTAAATGACCTGTATTCTTCAATTTACCGAAACCTAAATGATATTGAAACACAACTTCCTCTATTTCATAGTTTTCCTTTGCAAGTAATAACAACAGTTAAGCCGCAAACACACAATTCCAAAGTATTCCTATTACTTGTCTGGAATATACTGCATTTGCCATATTTAAACACAAAAAAAATCTTAAATCAGGAATTCCAAAGAAATAGTTTGTACGTCAGTTTACTTATTTGTATTTATAATAACAACAGGCCTACATGCCTCAGTATTTATAGGATCTATTATCCGTATGAATATATTCCATAACGATGATAATGATGGATAACGAAATAGCCATAAACTGTTTGGAAAATAAGAACTCTAAAAATGTTGTGTGCGTTATTTTCTGATGAGACACAAGTAAATTTTATAAAGCAATCGTCTCTACTCTAAAATATCCTACATTAAGCCTACATAGGCCTAGTGCGATTTATAATCCTTTTTACAAACAAACAATGTTACATACTAGCATAAGCTTTCAAAAGATGTTTATGTTTAGCCTAATGTAAAATTTAAACATAAATAGGCAAATAAGTAACAATTAAGAAATACATTGAAACCGCTAAATTGTGGGCACCCTCCGGATAAGGTGGCATACTGCCCACTATATGAGGGTAATGACTGTAACATAAATATAAAGAACGAGAAACATCAGGGCTTTCAAAAATTGCCCAATATATAGAGGTGCCCACTTTATGGAGGTGTCCATGTGCACCAGGAGAGGTTCCATTGAATCTGCGTTTATAATATGGCTTAAGTCTGTTTCATCCCCTCAAGACCACCTATTTTTTGGTATTATTCATTCCCTGTTGAGAGAAAATAAGTAATATAGGGTATAAGATTTATGGAGATAATTTTCAACTAGGGAAATAAACATCTACATAACACAGTATTTAAGGAACAGAATTATCCAAATTTATGAGAACACCGTCGACATTTTTACCATATATCAGCACCACATATGGCAGTCAAGGTCATTGGTCACATGCAAAAACAGCCTCAACAGACAGCTGCGGATAGGATGATATCATGTTAATACTCAAACAGATTTGACCAGCCAAAATAAAGATGGCTACTCATGCAGATTAACATCTGATCTGTCAGATCATCGGAAAAAGTATAAAAAAATATGAAGCATAATTTTGAGAACTTTTTTTAAATTCTTGATTGATACATTAGGTTTTCACCTGCACAGAAGCTTCTCTAGGAAATTGTTAAAAAATATAACATTATAAGAAAATTATCTCTATAAACAGGTAAACACAGATTGAAGGAAAAGGGTATAAAAATAGCTAAATAAGCAGGCACTGGGTCTGTATAGTTTTAATTGCCGTTTGTTACTAACAAAATAATGTCAGTAGTTGACACCACTGAGTCTGTATTATAAGAAATTGAAAATAGCTTAAGGATTTATCCTAAGTGGTAATAAACCAGAATCCTTCTGGGCCGCTGATGCATTTATTGATGTATCAGCGTACAAAAAATACAGATATTACAAGATTACCATTGACGGAATTGACGGAAGTAAAGGGAAAACAACAAAATAGTAAACCTGCTCCCTATAAATGGCCACCAGAAAAAAAGAAGACTGTTCACAGCTGCTCCCTTCACTAAGAAGAAAGAGTTGGTGAAGTAAATGAAAATCTTAACAAAAAGACTTTATCCCATTGCAGTCCTTTCAGACAAATTAAACTAACGTTCCTCGGAAATCAATTACGACACACCTATAACCCCGTTACTGCTTAAGCCAATTCTGAATAAACGCTTTTATCATATTTTTTTTTTTTGGAAAATTGCATTTTTGATCCCAAAGGTATGAACGTTTTCGTATTGGTGGACGTCTCGAAACTTAGGGTCACAATTGTTTTATAAGGATATTCTCTTTAATATGCTTAAAGTGCATAAACGAACTTTATGTATTAATAAGTTAATTACCTGAAATAATGAGAATTAATTAGATAAATATACAATATCTTATGTAAAATCTTAACGTGATTATGTGCTTTAGATATTGAATAAGTTATAAGAAAATGAAAATTATGTTTAAAGGAATAATGTCCACATTTATAATTTCATCTTGTTTCCCTTATGTCTGCAAAAACTCTTCTTGAGCCATTAAAGATATTCTTCCTATTTCTGTCATAATCGCCTTGCTATAGAGTTGGAACTATAGAAGTTGCAACTGGAATAATGTAAGTGTATTTTTTTATCGCAGAAAATAAACGTACTGCTTATTAGCCAATAAACAGGATTCAAGTTTCGTTGGTGCAGACAATAAGGAAGATTTTAGAACTGGCCGGGATGATGAAATTTGGAAAACTCATTGTCCTCTTCTAAAATGGACAGTTAAAGATTTTAGGTGCCTTAAAACATCGTCAAAAGAATTACATACGGTTCTGTCCAATGTTACAATGGCATCCATAAGCGCTCGCTGTGCAATTCCGTTACTGTGTAAATAATAGGCCTTTGAACGAAAACATCCTCAGTCAACGAGAAGGTTGGGTTGAATGTGTCCTATTTCCCGGTATTATTACCCAATTAAGTTATTTCAGCGTTCTTTTCTTGCGGGTTCATTTCTAGCCTACAAACTTTTGATGGAAGAGTGTCCTTTTTGTATTTGAGAGCTATCCCTCGTACATACAAAAGGAATAAATCAAGCTCTTGTCATGAATGTATAAGCTTGTTAAGGAAAACCTACCCGGTCCCCTGTTGAAAAGCTATTATCTGCATGTGATTTACGTCAATGTACTTCTGATTAGCTTATAAACTGTATGATTTATTACTGGGACCACGGGGACCACTGACGCACCAAGTCATATATTTAGAACATGCCTTGTTGTAATGCGGATTCGCTTATTTGTTCTTACGATGAGCGGTGAATTACAACGAGTTCGTCATTGAATAGAGTGCTTGACTTGCATGCTTAAGTTTAATACATCATATTTCTGACGGCTGTTGAATTATTTATGATGTTTCAAAGAAATATCCAAAACTTAACTTCGTTCATCTTCTGTAGCATGGAAAGGAGTTGAAACGCTAGGTCAACAAAGAGAAAGCCAAAGACGATCAATGACGTCATGCCAAATGATTATTCTCTATAAATATTTATTCTGTATATCATTTTATATATAATATATTTTTGACAGTTTTGCGACTATTTTTCAAGTGCTCAGTTTGGCCATACTGATTCAAAACCACAGCGTGTGCGCTTTTACTAGAAAAATAATTAACAAATTTATAAAAAAATACCATTTTATCAAAATTTACCAAAATATCTATACATAGGTAGTTTAAGACAGGTAGCGCCACCATTTTTTGTGAATAAGTTGCAGGCAAGAAATGTGGCGCTGAAAAAAACAACCGCGTCTTTGTTATATTTGGTAACAAAACGAAACATCATATATAGAAACTCCTCCAATCCTATATTTGGAGGAGAAAAAAAATTCCAAAAGTCCTCGTTTTCAAAAATTTATATTAAAAATATTCTTAACGAAAATCGAATAGCTTATTAAAAAAAAGGAAAATATCACTCATGTCATGGCTCAGAGAAAAGTCTACGTAGTTTGAATACTTTTCACATAATCAACATATCAATAAAGTTTCGTGCTGTGAGCTGCAGCATATCTGGTGATATTTCATTACAAGCGATTGACGGCAAACAAGTGATACCGCACGCTGTGACATCCAATAAGGTCAAAGGGTTAAGTGGGTTATATAGAAACAGCAATTGAAATTTATCAGCAATCGTGGATCATTTCAGCCCTGGCTGGGACAGACATACGGCCATTTGGTCACCGGTACAGATGCCCGAGATATATACAATTTATATATATTTTGTCCAGTTTATTATCCATTTACAAAAGACATTCTCAACGAGCAATCGCACTGCATGTTCAGGCCGGTAGGTTTTGTCAAGTAAAATTAAATACAAAACAGAAACTTCGGCAGGAAACAGTTTTCTTACGTGTAATATTCCTTATTATCCTTATAATTAAAATTGTTGTTATTGCGGACCGGACCGGTGTAAATATTTTAAAGTGAGGTATCGCTAATGCGGTTGGAAAGTTCTTAGGAATATTTTCTTAAAATCTTGTGAACACTAACAAAACTGAAATTTCACTGACGCTGGAGGTTTAAAAAAGCAATTAATGTTAGGTTTATAGTGGAGATTTTTTACCTGTAATGTGGTGTTTAAGAACTGGACATTACATATTGCTTCGTGAAATTGGATGTTGTGTCAGTGAAATAATACCCAGAAGTATCAATATCCCATGCGCCAACATATTTGGCTTTTATTTTCGGTTTCATAAAGGAGCGATAAACTTGTGATGACTAGCCATCCATTGCTGCAGATACGTCAATATTCGGAGCCGCTACCATCATGTCGCTCAATATTTAGAATGGCGCTTCAGTCAACATAAATATGAATAAACGTGTTGTCTGGGATGTTAAAATGAACCCAGCCAGGAGTAAATAAAGACTTATTTGGCATAAGTTCTTCATAAATAGTATAGAATCATATATATCGCGCAAAGTTAACTCTAAGTTAATCAAATGTGTACATGAACTAAACATTTCAATAAAACGGTTTCATGGAATATATAATAACATATAATATCACTTCAATATTATTAAACAAATTATATTATAAAAATGATTGAACATCAGGTAATAATACCCACAACATTAAATTTGCTGGACTATACTTATGGCACACGGCAGACAGCAAAATACGTCTGACAACTTCCAACACAGGGGTTAACCGCGGCAGGGTTTCCCAAGACTCCTATTTTTCATATATTATCCTATGAAAAAAATGTCTCTTATAATCCCGATATTTTCCTATAATTTTTCACTACATTATCGTGTTTCTGATATATCTGTCATTATTGAGCTATCACTTTCATATGGATCTGTTGTTATTGCACAAACGTGTATGTAAATGTAAGAGTCAAATAAGAACGGCCGTCTCAACCAATCAAACAAACATTTTTATGCGCCTATAATCCGTTTCATCCCCTCATGTCCAACTGTTTTTTGCTAAGAAAATTTTTATTATTGACATTTCAAGGGAAACAATTTGAGTGTAGATTAGAGGATTAAAGAACCTTATTTTCAACAAGGTAATTAAATACCTACCTTACACCTTATTTAAGAAATAGAATTAATTGAAAATATGAGAAATCAGTCTACATTTTACCTCCATGAGGATGCAAATATTTTCGTCATTTTTAAAAACGCCTCATGTCCTACATGTACGCTTTCAGTTGACATAAGCCAGACCAAGCTTCAGCTTTTAAATATACTTTTTAACACCACCTACCATGGCCGAGAAAAAATCAATTTTTAACGCAGCATATTGGAAAATCGTCATGATGTCTGTTGAAATTCTGACTGCATAAACTCAAACATGACTGGCTTGGGTTCTTGGACAATAGCCAACTTGTGCGCAATGTAGGAACTGACTCTTTACCATAGAGACGGATTTACAATTTGGTTTGTTAGTTCACTTTTTTTATTTGTTTGTTTAATTCATCACACGTTGCCTAATGTTAGGATTTTCGGTTGTTTACCATGATTCAATAAACCTGGATTGATGGCTTTGCAGTGCATTCCCCGATATGGCTTGTATCACGACTCCAGTTAGGCTTACCAGTAGTACCAGTACAATATTAATGTCTGCTTAGTCGTCTATTCACGGCTAGATCTCTACAACAGAAAATGAAGGACTTGACCTATAGAATGCTCTCCTTGTCAGCAGACGGGCTCTCCATTTGACGGAAGTTTGGCAAGTGCTGGGTAACTTTGAAACAACTACATTCTGATAAGAGCAATACACTGGAGTTTAATTAAGTGGGACAACAAACATAAGTTGAAAGGGTCTGGGAATTCGAGTGGTACAAAGCTCGGCTGTCTCCGCTGCATGGTAACCCGGGTTCGATCCCCGTTGTTGCTATGAGAGTGGGTTGTAGTGGCCCGTGAAAAGATGTTTTCCCCCGGATTTCCCCACCTCAAAGGACTACCAAACAGCACCATCTGAGCAATGGAGCGTGCCTTGGATAAGTTATTATAACTATTGGCACAATACATGTAAAATAAATTAATAAATGAGTTTTAAATTAAAAATTAATTAAAATGTTTATGTTTCTTTATCTACATCCTAGGGGCTAACAAGGTAGTAAATATCTGACTGCAATAAACCAGTTTCAAGGTCTGTCAAGTTGATAAAGTGCTGTCGAAAATCAAGATTTGTTTTCAATATGGCCCCTCGACTGGTTGAACTCTCCCAAGGTGGCTGTTTTTAATTATTTCGATTAATTTTAAAACCGCTCTTTAAAAAATGGATTTTTATTGCTGAAATAGGATCGATAACTAATATTAACTGCCGACAGCATGTCACTCCTATTGTGAATATATATATCTTTAGAAACATCAAACATACGAACTTAAAATAGTTCTTAATTTTAATCCGTTTTATTCATTTAATTTCAGCTGAGCAGCAAAGTCACAATTTTCAGTATAATTCTTCCATGGACTTTTTCTATTATTATTTTTATTATTTTATTCTTATGCAGTGGAATCCCTTTTTGTCAATCTGTAACTACAAAAATGACCGGCTCTCCCCTCTTTCAAAAAAATAAATATGCTTCGTCGTGGATGATGAGAAGTGGAGAAATGGAAAAAAGTGCTTCGAATCCCGAGTACTTAAAATATTACTTGCGTGAGCGTTGCGTCACACATTTATATACACATTAATTAATTCATATTAACTAAATACGCACTACAACCGTTCGCTTATGCGTGGAGCATAGACGTCTAATGTTGCAACTAAAATATTCATCTATGTTTTTGAAGGTACATAAATCTGAAATTTAGTAAAACAGAGGTAAAATCTATAAAATCAAAGGATTTTCCGGTTCACGATTTTATCACAACAGAACTCGGGGAGGTCCTCATTTGACACGATTGCTTTTTAATTGAACATTAATATACACATTAATTAATTCATATTAACTAAATACGCACTACAACCGTTCGCTTATGCGTGGAGCATAGACGTCTAATGTTGCAACTAAAATATTCATCTATGTTTTTGAAGGTACATAAATCTGAAATTTAGTAAAACAGAGGTAAAATCTATAAAATCAAAGGATTTTCCGGTTCACGATTTTATCACAACAGAACTCGGGGAGGTCCTCATTTGACACGATTGCTTTTTAATTGAACATTAAGATGGGTGTTGGGTAGCTAAGCTCGTTACATTCAGGTGAATTTGCATTACCTTTGAAACAAAGGTTCCATCAATCCTATATATTCTTCCCTACAGAGATCCCGCTTATATTATATTTATTATATTTTATGCATAGGCATATTTATGCCCATTTTATTCTGACGATAAATCGTGTACTTTAACAAAAGTTTGGTCCGTTTGATTCTTTATATGAAAAGTTTCTGTATTGACACACTTATTGTCTCGGTCCACAATAATTAAGCTATATTTGATCGTCCGTCTATAGATCATAATTGGTCTTTCCCGATGGCTTTCCGTCATGTTGTAGAGATCAGGATATAACCGAGCTGTTTAAGCACTACGCTCCTCACAGAGTGGTTATATATACTGCAGTCGTCCCAAATCTCTTTTCGTGTGACCGCTGCATGGCTGCTCTGAACACCAGGGTGCGTACAGAACAAAGAAATGTAATCAGACCAAAGAAAACGTGGTATCGCATTGTGCATCCAGCTCCAAATTTAAAGATAGGACAGCCGCTCTCGTTGTTCTGATTCTTTGCCCCGTGCAAGAACCGATGAAATTATTGTATTTGAACGTGCATATAAGTTGGTTGTTTTGTGTTGTTGGTTGAGGTATATTAAGGAGTTTTCCCTGTATAGATTTTAAAAGAAAGCATTTTATTTTTCTCATATGGCCGCAAGTGCGACATGCTTTACGGTGTTGCAACATGGAAAATATAAACACTAATGTTTAGGTTTTACTTACAGTAAGACCTCGTTGTGTCGAAGTCAAAGGGACTTACAATAAACGCTAGAAAGAATGTCAGATAAGTATTAGTTATAAGGAAATGACTCAGAATAGTAACAAGTTTAATCGAATTCTACACTAATAGCAATTAAAGAGCCCCTGCTCAGAGATTCAATCTACTTTGCCAACGATGACTTCTTCATTTTCCCTAGCACCTTGCAAACCTGAAACCCAGAAGGCTTCATTGCCCCTCTTCCTCTGTTCATCCACTCATAACAAGGATTCCATTAAATGAATATTCCTGTTGGATGTCTGGTGTAATATCATCACTAAGAAAACTATGATAACTTGAAATGCCTGACGAGACACCAATCATTCGGCTTCATACGCCCTGATGATTATCTAACTGCAGAAAATTTCCGCCGAGAACCTTCGTTTGTGACCGTTAAAGAATTCACATCAAAGAAGGGACATGTTAAACCGACGATTTCTTTTAGCACATGCTTCGTTATTTATTTAATAGTAGTCTTAACATTTCCCGTGAAAATCGTAAAGTATTAAAAAAACGGAGAAACCAATTCACGATAAGTGCACATCAAATCATTATACAACTGTCGCCCACCAGCCTTCTGCACCAGCTCTGTTTTATATAATCTTTAAAGGCCAAAGGTAAGGAAATATAGCAGTATATATTTTCAAAAATATTAAATGGATAGGGGTTTAATATTTGTACATATGACAGAAATGTTTTGGAATTGTTATTCGACAGCCACGTCGTATGAACATCACTTGTATCAGGATAAGTAAGAAAATAAGAAAATTAAGCGCGGCTAGCGAAGAAAAGAATTATTACTCAAGGGAGCCCTCGCAGATAGGCACTGTGCCCTAAGGGCATAAATAAATGCTTCCTTTAATTAAATCCTCGGGGCAAATATTTACACTATCAGTCATAAGAACAACTTATATCTATCCTCCTATTAGTGTAGGCGACCTTTACCCGCAGCTTGGGATCTTCGGCGTCATATAGGTCCCTATAAAGAACCTCATCACTAGCAAAAAGAAAGCTGTTTATTCATGCGCCGAGACACGACGAGTTTGAAAAAACCAAACGTATAGTAATAATTTGATTTCAATATAAAAGATTTATGTCTTACACCACAGTTTCATAGATCATCATTGTTCAATAATGGTACCTTTTATATTATTTTCATTATATTTTCAATCATATTTCGGAGCATGACCAGACGGGGCTTCTTTTTCACTGACAGTAAAGTAACCTTAAGACAATGTGTGTGTGCGTGCATGTGTGATTCCATATTCTCTATTGAGACAGAATTTTATACATTACCATTATAACAATCGATAAAACAGCATTTTAAGAGCACATGCCTCCGCCAAAATGGAACAAAAAGGACACAAGTAAAAACGAACAAGAAATAATTCTCGTAAGAAATTAACCATCACTCAGCAATCCTGCAGTATCATGCAACACCCATCTCTTATCAAAATATCAATGAAAACAAGAAATAATTTGAAGTATTAAGTTAGAAGGTATGTTATAATGAATAATAAATAATAATTCGCAGTAATAAAGAGTGAAAACGTGACTCGTTCTTAATGTTGATCTAGGTATAGGACGTAGCCTGGAGGTTTGACTTCGAAACTGAAGGTCCCCGGTTTAAATTCCGCCGATGCCTCGATGGAATAATTGTGAAATCTCGTTATTGAACCTCAGAGACTCATTCTACTATGCCAACGATGTTTTATGACTTCTGGGTTTCCCCTAGCCCCGTGCATATTAAAAAAACTTGAAATCCAGAAGGCTTTATAATAACATATCATTCTTATCAAATATGGTTAATCTTCAGTCGATATGGATTCTGCAACAACAGGCCATGGACATGCCCTTTTAAAAAGGTTGGCTTTGAAATCTTCACTTTATTCCTTCCGACATGGAGGTAATATTTTAGCCCGTGCCCGGTTGTTTGTCTGTGAGTATCATTACGCAAGAAGGCATATGCTCTATAGTGACTAGTGCGTGTCATTCTAAAGTATCAAATGTTTTTATATCAGTGGGTTCTTATTAATTCCGTAGCTGCTTGAAGGCAATTTCCACGAAAATACAAAACCATGGACATTTCTGAGGAAAATTAGTAAACAGAGATATAATTGAAAGGAGCGAGAATACATAATATACCGCAATGATTATATTGCCATCCCTCTTCCTCTATCCACCCACTCATCAACAGGATGCCATTTAATGGCATTAATGGAATTAAACCCGGCTTATACGTCTGACATTACGAAATGTCAACATACTGAATGCATCAAACTAGCGCTATAATGTCAAAGTATTAACTGCATGGTATAGTTCGTATCTAAGCTTATTATCATATATAGTAAACGTTAGCTTTAGTTATTAAATGTCAGCCTATTGTAGGAGACGAATTGGTTTGTGTTAAAAAAAACATCTCATATCTAAAGTTACTTGAATGCTGAAGCAGAGAGATAAAGAAAACCCAGAGATTGTGAATTTTCACTCAACTCTGACTTTGATGTGGTGAAATTAGTATAGTATCCTCTCTCTCTCTCATCATTCCGTGTATGTGTGTGTGAATTTATCAGATATGTATATCATTAAGAGAAAGGAAAGCTGAACAAAGTCCGTTTTGGAAGTATCATTCAAGTAGTAAATAAAAAAATTAATCCTTTTCCTACGAAAGACATTTGCTGTCATTTTAAATACAAGTGTGTGTACCCTTAAGAGCTATAAACGCTTACCTTGGTCGGCTAGTCGGCATCACGCCCACTTTACGGCTTTCTATAAGACGTATTAACTTGCCCATTACGGCAGTCAGTCTGGAGTGGGGTCCAGCTCTCTCGGTCTGGGTTTGTATCGTCCATGGGCCGCCTACATCATGCCGAATGATGCTTGGAGTCGGAGCCTGACGGCGTTTTCTTCACCTCTGAACGTACGATGCGGCCAACACCGCGCGGGCGGGGCTATGACTCATCACGGAAAACGACTAGCTTGGAAACCTTCGTCTTTCCATCATTACTTAGGTTTTTCTGATGAATATATAAACGGCTACCGCTGTCCGGCCGGTGTTTACAGTTCGGTGGGAAGTGACTATGATTACTCGGGCCGTGCGTTCAGTTTGTATACCATGGGGTTCTACCGGCTGATGATGTTTATTCTGCTGTTTAAAGCTATCGAAGACCCTTATCCCAACACGGACAAAATTACTTGCTCGAGAAGCCAGCTTGATGTTGCTTCATTAATTCTATTCAATCGACAATTATTTTTGGAAACAGCTGTATGCCGCGAGGATTCAGGATTTGCTTTCGAGAGCAGGGCTTCTTGGTGGGGACAATATGACGTCATTACCGTAAAACAAAATGAACAGTCCTTATTGAACTCTTGTCAAGTATGTCCCACTGTTTTTATATTTTTCAACTCTTATATTCATATAAGCTTCTATGATAAACAACAATTATTTAAACTGGCCGGGCAATTTATACGTGCCTGCATAAATATGTATGCTGTTGGCTTGAATGAACAGAATCAATTTGAACATTTCGTTTTAAATTATACTCGATTCAACCTACCTGTGAAAACTTGTTCTTTTTTAGATAAATTTCTCAAAAATCATATCTTTAAATGATTTCAAAGAAAATACATCCGGGTATAATAACTTATTAATGCAATCACAAATGTAAAAATAACACCAATTAATGTTTTACAATTCTATTTTATTTTGTCTATGACCTCACAGATGTGTCCATGTATGAGTAGCTATCTTCCGAGTATTTACATAACATCATCCTATTTGCTGCTGTTTTATCATGTGACCAGTGACCTTAACCGCCATAATTTCGGGCTTACATTTTGTGAAGTGTAGACTAATGTCTTCCATTCAGAACATCTCTTACCAGGGAAATATCCCCTCGTTGTATGTTAGGTTTACGCCTCCGAAGTTTCAAGGAATGTTTATTTTTGAAAACACATTGCACTAGAAAATCCCCCCTAAAAAAGAGAATCCCTCGCAGGTTAATATTGTAGTTCAATTTCATTCTGATATTATATTCTGAAATATTTCTCCTAAGAACAAGTGCTACAATGTTGAATAAAATATGATCAACCTCATCAAAGAAGGTGTATTTGTCATGGAGTCAAGCAAGTTTCTGCACAATTGCTAACACGTCATAGCTACGTAGAAAGCTGTAGACTTGGTATGCAACTTCTGTTGTACAACGTGCTTTCTTTTGACTTCAAACACAAGGAAAGAGTGTCACTCTTTTTTCGTTCATACATCAATTTATTTTTTGTTGAAGTAGTGGTCTTTATACAGACTGTAAATGATGACATTTTGTAGCCCGGAAAATACATTTGTATCAATGGAAATCTGCATGCATTCACTTATTCGGCCAATATTTATACGTGTATAAATGACTCTACATTTGTGAATATATCTGGAAGTCCTTCCTGGCTGAAATGCCCTATAAATTTATTAAAGATTCCGTTCATGATTGCGTGAGTTATGTTGTGAACACACAAACAAACACACACAAACAAACGTAAAAGCGGATCCAGGGGAGGGGTCAAGGGGGTCCGGACCCCCCCCCCCCCTTTTTTTTTTCATCCGCTGCAAGCTTTTTTGAGGGTTTTGACCAAATTTTGCGGCCTGGACCCCCCCTCTTTTTCCGGACCTGGTGATCTTTTTTTAGCTTTTTTTACTAGTCCTCCTTGGTTGGACCCCCTTCCCCCTTTTCATTAATCTTGGATGCGCCCCTGGACAGGGAATGAAAGCATAACATTCTGGCGGAGGCAACTAGAAATATGCATTCTCAGGAAAGCAGGCCTCCGCCATGTGGGCAGTCTTTAATGTGGGGAAGAAGGGATCACATTTTGATCACTTATGAACGAAATAACTGAGGAATGCAGGTTAAGTGGGTGAATGTAAACACCATCCAGGCACGTGCGCCACGCAGGCCTTCCCACCTGTTCAGGCCGCGAACGAGAATTTCGGAATGAAGGTGTCAAGTGGTTCTCTGTAATACAACTTGTGAACACCGGCAATTTTAAAGTATGAACTTCAGCATCTGGCTTTCAGTGTTCGCAGAACGTTTTTTAAACTTGTGCTCTAATTTCCGTGGTGAGTGGCCGTAACAGTTGGCCCCTCCCACGAAGGCCCAATAAAATAAAGCCGGCTTAATATACAAAAATTACAACCAAGAGGCCGCCAAAAGGGTATGTATTCATCCCTGCTTGTCTGCAAAGTCACAAATGCAAAATTGTAACTTATGCAATTTTGCTAATCAACCTGAGCATATGAGAATGCAAACACGGGTAGGGGATCGTGCATGGCGGAGGACTGCATTCCTTGGAATGCAGATTTATAGTTTCTGTAATATGTAGGTAGTTATCTCTAACAGAAAATTTGGCTCTCTCCTACTGTAGATATTTGCAGCACTGGATTTAGACATTAACTGGTGGAACTGTTCTACGAGACACATGGAGCCTCTCAAGAACCGCTATAATCAGCCTGTATCTCGCTTTGATGCGATAACTTGCAACAAATTGCCAACAGGATTCGCTAGAGAGTTTCAAAAGTGTCTTGGAACATTCGCGGTGAATCCCAATTTCCTCGCGTGATTCGCAAAGTGTCGCTCCCTTGTCGAAAAAATTTTGAACACGTTAAAAAAGATCGCACGACAAAATTTCTCTCAAAATAGTCACAGAGGCGTCGCTGGTGCCTCGAACCCGCGTATTCCCAACTCAGTTTCCGCGAGTCAGGGAGTGCGAGAACTGCGAGACAATTTTGTTAGGGGTTCGAGACTTACATGCAACTACATAGCGAATTATTGGAGATAAAAATGAGAATCTGACATTTTAGGCGCGAATTTTCCTTCGATCTGTGGAAAATTGAATACTTTGTGTAAGCATTGAGACTCAATTGCGAATGTCACGCATAGCTGTCCCATGACTGTTGTACGACATTTGTGCAGTGTAACAAAATCGCATTTTTTTTTCGTATGTCGTGCAAATATTTCACAATATAAGGCATGTTAAATGTTTACAAATCATATTTCTTATGTCTGAGTGAGTGAAGAGCATTGCAGAGCTACAAAGTACTAGAGGCTAGCCAAGAAGCCGCCAAAGGAGACCAAGAGGGTTTTTCTGGCACCGAGGAATGTTTAAGTAGCTCAAAATGATGGGGATGCATACCCCAGGGGACAAATTCCTGAGTTGACAGGAGGAGCCCAGCCTGGGCCGGTAGAAGCCCCCGATCGGCGGCCCGACACTAGCACGGAGCGCGCTCGATTTTGTACAAGTCGGGCAGGATATGGGAGGAGCCGTTCGAGAATGCGGCGGTCGCGCAGCTATGCCGACCTCCGTCCGAATTTTAAAGCAAACATATGGTCTAAAACCGTTGGATTTCTGTCCGAATATCGATCAAAGGTTGGCCGATGCGCGATCGATCTACGGGCGACCTGTTTACGACCTCTGCGACCTCAAAATTCGTAACTGGAAAATCGCTGAATTTGGAACAGGTTTCGGTGCCCTGCAAACGTCGGCTACCCCTTAACATCGCGACAGGGCCCGCAGTGATCGAGCAAACACCGGCCGTATGACAGCCGAAAATGCCCTTTTTGAGCTCGCAAAGTTGTCGGACGGGCTCCGTTTTTGGATATGTGAAGGCCCCTTAAAGAGACATAATCAGGCCCACTATTATGCCTATTCATTAACACTTTTGCTTTATACAAAAGTTTTTCATGAAAAACCATTCTAGCACAGGGTCTCAGTACCCCACATACGGCTGTTTAACGCCTTGTTATGTCTCTGTGTGTTGGTAACGTTAACGTTTGTTTGTTTTCCATGACAAGGCCGCAACACGCGGTGTCTC
Organism: Sipunculus nudus; assembly: GCA_026874595.1. Taxonomy (NCBI): domain Eukaryota; kingdom Metazoa; phylum Annelida; class Sipuncula; order Golfingiida; family Sipunculidae; genus Sipunculus; species Sipunculus nudus. Next base: position 15,392,144 of record CM049309.1, read on the forward strand.
AGCAAGCGGGAGCATGTATAAGTTTTTTTGGGCCAAATCAGTCAAGGCGTCTCCTGATCGACACGTGTTGTGGCTCCGCGATGCACACGACCCCACACGCTGTGTTTGTGTTGACATCTGTGATCGTGCCCGGTTCATTGTTTTTAACAGGTGTTTACAGGTGTAAGCACACTTTTTCAAGGCAAAATTTAGGCACAGACAGATTTATTTTAAAGGGAAATATTTTGCGTGTTAATCAACATGCTTTATTGGTGATTGGGCCCCTTTATGTACAATGCAGTGTAATTGTAAGTGAATATTGTCGCTAATTTGCGTATTTTCTCGCAATTGTTGTGTCTCCAACAAGTAGCAAGCTGTCGCAGCCCAGTGGAATACAGGCTTAAGGGGTGTAGTTTATCTAGAAGCTGTTAGTCGGTTTTGCCGCCAGATGTGCTCGTTAAATGTATTTTGATTACCCCCCCCCCCCCCCCAACACACACACAAGTTAAAACACATTGATATAAACAAAACAACAAAATGTGTGTGATGGGATCGGCGTTTTATGGAGATAAGGCCCCTTTAAACCTTCTGTAATTTCTGAAGCGCGACACCAAGACACGTGGTTCTGACTTGTTTAAATTTAATGAGCCAGCCCCCTATATCAACAAGTATGGCCCTTGGAGGTACAGCTTTAATTTCCTTTAGAGATGTTACACCTGCTCTGGTGCTTTATTAGCGCCATTTTGGCAATCTCACATTATAGAGTCTGCGAGCAGGTTACTTAGGGTTAGAGTGGATTTCTGACCGCATGAATGCAATTATGGCTAGCACGGGTTATTAGACGAGAGCCAACACGTAGGCGATACAGAAAATGACTCGTTAACATGGAGACGGATTTTCAGTTTGTTGTGTAAGTTTTCATATATTCTATATAAATTACGACATATATATATTCTATAATATTACGAATCTAGGCTGTTAACGACGATATCAATGCAACCGGATACATGATAAGTGCAGTACGTTGCCCGGTATGGCTTGTATCACTCCTTTAAGTTAAGCTTATCAGACCAAAAGTGCTAATAAGTCGTAGTCGTTCACGGCTAGTGCTTTATGGGCATCTCTGGTGAGACGTTAAGGTAATAATTGCCATACACAGCAAAGTTATAACCGGTAAGCACATGATCCTCCGGTCACGCAGCCTTGTTTTTTGTAAACAGACACGCGTGGACTGTGTTTCCTTACTCGATAACCCATAACAAGGTTTTAAACAGCTCAAAGACAGAAACTGAGACTGTGTGGTTTGCCTTGAAACTTTTGTATAAAGCAAAAGTCAACTGATAGTGTAAAAAAAATTGCCATAATATTGCTCCTGATAATGTCCCTTTAAAGTTAAAACTTTCTAGGACTAATGATTTATGAGGACACGCGACCTTACTGATTTCTACTGTGTCACCTCTCTCATAACATTTTGCATGAATGAAATCCAAAATGTTGGCATAGAAATCGTTGCAACTAGATTATACCATGACCATTATTTTATCAATTTTACTGTACCTGTGATAGATTATGAGATAATCGACATTAAAATCTAAAAGAAATCGCACTTTTAACCCTCTGACCTCGAAATATAGGTCAAAATCGCTAAAAATGGGTCAGGGTAATTGGGCCATAGTAATGTAAATCCTGGATAAGAATGAATAAAAAAGTGGCAGAATTATAATAATAAAAAGAAGAAGGAGAAGCAGAAGAAGATAACGGCAAAAACTGAATTATTTTTTTCAGCGGCAAGTCCCTGACTAATAGTATCACGTTTATACACCAGACGTCAGCACTGGTGTGTCAGCCGTTGCTAATATTAAAAGGAAAATACACATACAAAAAAGTAATTCAAAATCTACCCTAATGTCTGATAACTTTCCTTTCCGTGGGCATTCGAATCTCTTTATAACATCATGATGTAGCAGTCAAACTCCCAAATGTCCAAATACTAGAAAAATGCATTCTCAGGAATGCAAGCCTCCATTATTTTGACAATCCTTGATGTAGAATGCTCTAAAAAACGTTTCTTATTCGGCCCATACTGCCAGGTTCATTCGGGCATAAGTCGATTTTTGTGAATATTCTTGAAAGTTCTTTCTTGGCCCATTCCGGAAATGCCCTGAAATTCATGAGATCCTGCTCATGATTGTGTGAGTTTTGCTGTGAACAAACACACAAACACATGCACAAACAAACACACAAACACATGCACAAACAAACACACAAACACATGCACAAACAAACACACGAACCAGAATGAACGCATACCCTCCTGGCGGAGTCAATGCAAAGACAGACAATATCAGGGGCGGATACAGGATTTAGGAAAAGGGGGGTCCTACCAAGGAGGACAAATGAAAAACCTAAAAAATGATCACTAGGTCCAGGAAAGGGGGGGGGGGGGTTCAAGCCGCAAAATTTGTCTGATACCCTTAAAAAAAGCTTGCAGCGGATGAAAAAGGAGGGGGGGGGGGGGGGTCCGGACCCCCTGGACAAATCTGATTGGACAAAAAGTGCTCCCTTCTGGTGTTGCAATTCAGGATACGAGGTCATAACAAACAGCGCCTTACGATATAGGTAGTAGCCCTATAGGTAAAGCGCTGTGTAAAGAGCGTACGCTATCTTGAGTTCACACCTAAGGTGCGATCTATCATACCTCGGCCTCCCAACCGGGTCTGTCGTAAATAAGTGGCCAAAACATGCTCTAATATAAAACTAGCTACATATTTTTACGATCCTCCTTTTCGTTTGATTCAAAGTAGTATTCTTACAAGGAATCTTCCTCAAACTTAAGCGCGTCGTAAAGTTATTTCAAGGCAATGGACCGGAGCCGTGGATTATGTCACCATCTATACATCTTTCCTGCTTTCGAGTGATGCAGGGCATTGTTGAACAACAAATAATTCATTTTCATACTGCGAGACTATTTTATAAATGGACTACTACTCATCTGCAAAGAATTTATTGATAAATCTATGAGAATTCCTGCTAAAAATGGCTTATAAATAAATGACGTGTATACACGTGCTTTGCACTGGGGGAATCATAATAAATGACGGGTATACACGTGCTTTGCACTGGGGGAATCATAATAAATGACGGGTATACACGTGCTTTGCACTGGGGGAATCATAATAAATGACGGGTATACACGTCATTGGCAGCGAATGTGTTAAATTTTCTCTTAGACAAGCCACTCTCGGAATCTTAGAACTGGTACACTTTTAGGTCTGTTCCAACCTTTACTAGTATATTTCAGGTTGGGGTTTGACATTTTATAAGTGAACAGTAAGAGTGAATATGACAAAAAACGCATGTGAATGATCAGTGTTTGGTGTTGATAATAAGTGCAACTGCTAATTAGTAAGCATTGCTCTGGGCCAGGGGGGACCACCTGTTCCTTCGTCTCAGAGGACCAATTATGTAACTGGGTGAATGAGCAGGGGCGGCCACTCATGGTATTAACTACAGCAGTTTCTTTGCTTCGCTGACATAAGAAGTCTAGTTACTGTCAGTTTAAGGTATACTTATCAGTCCAATATGAACGGCTACTGAGTGGTGTATTCATTGCTGGCGGTAAACCATCATTGTAACAGCCAGTGTGGGCTGAGCTCTGACAGTAATATGTGCAGGCACATTGAAGAAGTCTTATTATTATGCATGTATCCCATGCCTAGCTTTGAGGCAAGAAGGCTATTATTATGATTATGCAATTAGACACTAATACACCTCTGACCTTTGTCCATCTGTATGATCATTATCATTTACAGTTGAAATATAAATATTTAATAATTAACAGTTATTCTGATTGCTAATAATTACAAATTCACAATAATAAAACTCAGAAAAAATTTAAATAGGAAGATACTTCAACTGGGAAAATCGAGGAAGTGCCCACATTAGCTTGGAAAAAGTGCCCACTTTACAGAATATAGAGGTGCCCACATTAACTAAACATAATAAAGAGAAGAAAAATTGGGGCTGCCCAAAAGATTTAGATTAATGGTGTTATAGCTTCTACATTACTTGACCAGCTTAAATTTATTCAGTCACTACACGAGTCCTTTCATATAAAATATTTGGTGAAACCATCGACCATGCAGCTACGAAGACTGTACAAGAGAAACAATTGAAGATCTCTGGTGAAGGTTGTTTCCTTGATTTGGAAACACTTCTAATCATACTCTTTGTTACATACCTCTTACACGGAACTTTTGTTGGTAATATCTGGAGGTACAGGGATATTGAAGCCTCAAAGGCCTGTGCGACTAAATATTAACACCATTAATCTCAAACAGAGGCATTTAGGACTGAGGTTTTGCAGTTTAGTGTTTTCAAGTTACTGAGGGATCGTCAACACAGATTCTATAATGTACTTGTTACCACCAACAGACTCCATTACACATGGGACTACATTACTGCAGGTGACATCGTTAGTAACTACCTGGACATGTGAAACAGCTCTCCTGATATTACCATATGCATTGGCCACCTCGGTGCCTTTAGAGCACGTTCTAAGCGTATCCTGGAAACAACTGATGGGATACTTTTTCCTGGGCATTTGCATCAACCGGGTTGATGCAGACTCCCGTTTATTCCCTGGTATTATCATGTGTTTTTGATGGCCTTTATACCCAGGGGTGCATGGGCCTGTTTTACCACCAGTAGACTGTGGAGTTAATAAATCATCAATGCAGACAAACTTCCCTTTTTTCAGGCAATCATACCTCTCCTTATTTGCATACACCATCTATTAAATTTAATTACGATAAATTCAGTGACATGTATTAATGTGCAGCAATTCAAACAAATACCCAACCCAAAAGCCAAAACCAAGTAAAATATGCCAAGAATAAGGGATATATGCTATTTATTTGCAGCAGAATGGAATCAAATAATAATCTTAATGGACAGGCTCCTGCAGTTTTCTACCAGTGGAATTCAGGTCGTTAGAAAGAATATACCCAATAACTTAAAGCGCTTTACAAAAAATACCCACACAAAAATAAAATATTACTGTTCCATATTACTGTCTTTGCATTTTTTTAGGTTTTATAAATGTAGATATCTATGAACATGCATGCAATAGCAGGGGGCTCTTCCATTCTGAAGAAGTACTGGGGTATACGGACTTATAGGTTTAATGGTTATTTTTTCAAAAATAAAAAAAAATCTTCAAGTTTAAGGAGTCATTGAGAAAGAAAATTATTGTTAAATTATACTTTATCATAAATACATTAAATATTACCAATTACATGTTGCAATATAAACTGTAACAAAATGTATTGTAATGAAAGTTCATTGACATAGAGGTAACCCTATGTTTCCAGCCACTGGACTGCTCTGAGAGAGAGGGGCGGAGGGGATATTCAAGGCAAGAAACAAAATGGAAAGTTAAAAGTGGGGGGGGGGGGGTACGTGCTGCCTGTTTCACCCCCCCCCCCCCCCCTTCCGCCTATGTCTGTGATGCCGGAAAATGTGCACACTTTCCTTTAGGAACCATACTCATATGACTTTTTGCATGTGCAAATGTGCCTTCTTTCTGCTAGAAGTACCTTATTTATAACTCGTAAAAATAAGAATGATATCTGACCCGTTAAGCTGATATTCAGGTAAATTAGTAAATTAACTCCAGACAACGGTTCCCTCCTTCCTGTTCTACAAGGTGCTTGGAATAGACCTAGTTTAATAAATTATTATACCATAAACATTTCTGTGTAAAGATCACCAACAAGGTTTTTTCAATTTTTGAATCTTCTTTATAACAACATTAATTTATTCTAAATATTTGTTTCGAAGTAATACGGTAGTCAACTGGTACCTCTTATGATAGAGTTAGCAATATAAAAAATATATCACATTGACAAGCATCAATTTCATAAGGTCTTTTTGAAACCATATAACAGTTTACTAGTATGATAATATTTGGAATTACGTTCGTTCACCGATCGATGTCGTTATTCCCTTTTAAATAATATATTACATAATATATGACAGTGTAGTGCCCAAGATATCTTTTATGCCTTTAAAGGTTGGTACATACCGTTGACCATGAGCTTACTTACCCACTGTGACCTTCAAGCAATACCTGGTCAGTTGAAATTGACAGAACACATCCAAAAACGTATAAATCGATTATTTATCATTCAGTTTCAGCAACAGGTACAGAATAATAGCATTTTCCCTATGTTAAGATTGCAATGGCGGCCATCTTGTATTTCTTGGGGTTACAGGGCTCACAAAAAATAATTATTTGCTTTCATTCATTAGCTTAAATACAAATAAAGTGACAGGAAGCACAATCTTATTCGATTCTTAAGGGAACGTCGTTCTGTTACACGACCAACAACGCAACTACTCAATATACCAATTGGTGATGGTGGCCATCTTGGATTTTCGGTGTTAGAGGGGTCCGAACATTTGTAACCTAACGTTTTTCATTAATTCATATCCTATTTAAGCTAAATCAGTCATTTTCGCAATTTGGGCATCAAAGTCCTAAGAAAATAAATCCCCGTCTACACTTTTGCGGGCACCCTGCGAATATAACCAAAATGCTGATTTTATTCACCGTACGGGCTCCGTAGGCTACATGTGATAGCGGCTTAACAGAGCCATAAAAATTCCTCTTGCTGTGTCGCAACGCTTAGAACAGGTTCTGCCACCTCCTAGCAAATTATATAACTAAATTACTGCTCTCTGGCCGACTATTTCATCGACCGGTAAGATTTACCTGTTTTAGGACGGTCAGCGCCACACGTCACCGTCTGGCTAAACTAGGGTATTTTCCAGTGACGTCAGCAGTGATTGGTAGTCTTCCTCAGAAATTTTCTCGAAACCAGCATGGTTCATTCTGATCATTCAGTCATTTGCCTATTGCGAGCTCATAGGTTAGCCACTTATATTCCCATTTTATCAATCATATTATTATTAATCCCTCGCAAATTTTGAGTTCAGTGAGTTTTTCAACAATATAAGCATCAGTTTTAATAGTAGCAGGTAACATCATCAAATATCAGCTGTAAAAATTTTATCTAAATAGAAGGGTCGTATTCATCATAAATCGAAAATATTTTTTTATCGAAAGAATATGTAAAATACACTTCGGTGGTGTTTTTCCCTTTAAATATCGTTGGATAAGCACCGTTTTAGTATACTTTCTCACAACATCTACCATTTGCAAGAGAAATTCAGTATATTGGTAAAGCCCTCTGCAAGTTTGTTCAATTGCTGACCGCATGAATAAAAACATGGCTCGACATAGAGTTACCACAGAGAAGGATTTTCACTTTGGGTTGTGAGTTCTAATGCATTCTTTTGTGTTAATTCATCATTCGTAACCCAATATTAAGATAATCAGCAGTTTACCACAATTATAATGCTACACGATGTAAGATCATTGTCGTATATTCCAACGTATGGCTTGTACCACGACTCAACCTAATATAAATGCCTACTGAGCCGTGTATTCATGGCTGTTCTTATTATAGAGGTTTCACTGTACTTCTTAAGCCCTTGCTTGAGCAACAGAGTGAAATTTATTTATTTTATTCAATATTGTTAACATAACCTTTTCCCAAATAATAGAAATAGACCGATACCAAATCATGCTCGTATGAATTCTTAGTTTAAATATGACCACATCTGTATTTAGCTACGTATTTGTATCATTGTGACCGCAATGGAAATAAGTATTTGGGCTTCCTTGTGTAGTTAATCCTCTGTAACATCAGCTGTATTTATATATTTTAACATATATAGTCTAATATTTGTTGTTATACTTATATTATTTTTTATGTTTAATTGATTTTATTAAATAAAATCTACCTCTAGTTCTGTAGCCATCTTTCCATATTTGTATAACAGTCCTGAAGTTTTTTGTAAAATACTTTTGGAACAGCCCTCAAGAGTGTTTTAAACTATTTTGGAACAGCCCTCGAAGGTTTACTTCCCATGACAAGACTCCAGATCAACATTCACTTATTCGAACTACTTTTAGTCATAAATATACGTAAATTTGCCTAACGATGTGAAATTATCCTGGCAGTGTAAGCAGTCACGAGGAAGGGAGAACATCATTATTTACACTGGTAGTGTGTTTATCCTGTTATAACGTACAGCGAAATGTCAGGTGAGTTATAATTACACCTGGATGTGAATACCAAAACAAAAGCTGAGGTGTTAAGTATTGAAATGAAGCCAGTGCCAATGCGATCCAAGGAAATGATATGGGCCTAAGCGGTAAGCCTGTATTAATTCCCTGTCACCGCCCACCAGTCAGTCACTCGGTGATAGCACAGGCGCTTGAATCGCTATTTGTGTTGATGTTGGTTTAAATAGTGTTCAATTTACCTAAACAACAATCCCCTACCGTTTAATGAGCTTTAAATCATGTTATATCGTTTGCCGGTACTTGTTTATATAATAGATTGTATCTATTAAATAAACAAGTACCGGCAAACGATATAACATGGTTTAAAGCTCATTAAACGGTAGGGGATTGTTGTTTAGGTAAATTGAACACTATTTAAACCAACATCAACACAAATAGCGATTCAAGCGCCTGTGGTGATAGCCCCCTTCACTGGCTTTAGTCTTGTCATTATATTCCGTTCCAGTACCTGTCCACCTGTTTTTTCGCAAATATTTATTTGTGAACCGAAGAAAGAGGAAAAAGCATAGTTAACTATTATGGAAATAATAGCCTACCTTGTGTAATTTTCCTGTAAACAATTTAAAACCATTTTATGAGTAACTAGTCTATTCTTTAGCAACATCTTGCCACTTATCTGTTAAATGGGCATATCAGGGGATAGTGATGACGTCATAATAGCTTTGACGTACTGAAGAGGCACCAACATTCACGGAACCAATGATCAAGAGCTGCCGACCCCTGTTTACAGCGATACTTGTGTTCTCCGCGTGCACGCGCTTCACTGTTACGTCACATTACTTTTTATCCATATCCAAGGAGGATAAACAATGGCCGCATATTAGGGACGCCATGAACCACAGATATATTTGAGACATGTCAACCAGGCCGTGAAGTAAATAATATTTATATTGTGAGTAGGTAAGGTACCAAAAATTACGCTTTTGCCTCTTTAAGTCAATGGTGCAAATTTTGTTTGCCAAATTTGTCTTATGTAGAGATAATCGCAAAAAAGCAGGTGGACAGGGGTACAGGAACGGACTATAATTAACCCCGGGGGAAGCTTGGCTCGAGTATAGAATCAGGCCTACATTTTTCCAAGATGGGTTTAAACCGACTGGACCATCTCATATTAGTAGTAATCAACATAAGCCATGACATGCCTGATGATATGACATCGACATGCCTCATACTTGCTGCTAGCTCAATTTAATCGGCCCTGGCATATATTGAGTCCAATAGCCATACAGTGAGAGTTTCCACAATATAAGCTATGGAAGATGCAACGGATCCATTGCATCTTCTTTAACGGCCTGTTTACTGCCAAACAACAAGCCACAGGATTACACCATTTTAACGCCAATAAGTATGTTTTTCATGGTTTCGATAGCAACTAAAATTAAACTTTGATCATCATTTTTAAACATTTACTGACCTTTTTACCAGAGGCATGCAGGGTTGGCAAGTTTTAGGCAGGAAGGTTTTAACCATAGGTTTTAAACTGGTTAAAACTGCCCCGCCTAAAACAGGTTTTGGGCAGGTTTTAGGCACCAAAAGTGCCTAAAACCTATATTTGTTTAAATTTTTGACTTAAAGGTCTATAAAACTACCAAACTGGCTGGGGTGATGCAGTCACAAAGCTTTGCGGGGCTTCTGGAAGGTTTCAGGTATTACAAGTAATGCATGATTTCCCGTTGGCTGGCATCACACAGTCTTCAAAGAGCCTGTATAGGTTTCTTGAGCATGAGACCATGTTTGTGTGGCACATAGTTTCATTGGCCAATGTAAAGTTATTATCAGGACCCTTTGGGTTTCTTATGAGTGCCCTGCTACCTAGAATTATGTAACAGAGCCTCCAATATACCTCTTGTAACTTAGTGTAAGGTAGGGTATCAGAGGGGGGGGGCATGCTTGATTAGACAGGTTAATTACTATTTATCAGGGTGATGGGGTTATAAGACCCAATGGTCAAGTCCTACTAGGCTACTACTGTGTACTAGTAGATGTTCATGTGAACTTTTATACATGACGAGGATGATGCCATGAAAGCCATTGCCCTGAAAACTGTTCTTGAGTCAAACATTTTACAGAGTATTGTAGTCAGGGCCCCTGACCATGACATGTGGGTTTCTCAGGCCTTTAGGTTGAACATGGCCCAAAAATGATAATGAATATTCTGTGGTTTGCAACATATTCACTGCAATATATTTTAGCATTTTTCAGTTTTATACAAATTATAGTGTTTCATGAGGATTCATTTTCACAATCTTATCATACAGTTAACAGAGCATTTCCATCATTATATAGACAATAAATATGTGCACAAAATCTAAAAATTTGACAATGGATGACCTAGCTAAGGAAATAAACAATTAGTGGAAATTCTTGTTCATTATCAGATAATGTAAAAGATATTAATCATATTATCATATTTTAGTTTATGGCTAGCATAAAAAATTTTTATTTTTATAAAATCAATCTTTTGCTTTTTGCCATTTGAAGCTACAGGCATTCAAAACATACATGTTATGTTAGCGAGACTACAGTATAAAGCACTATTCATCAGTGTAAATGGAACAACTTTTTTGAATTGGGGAAAAACTTCTTTTGCATATCACAAAATGTAATCCCTTATGATCAAAAAGCCAATCAAAGAATCTGATTATAAGCTCACAGTTTTAGCATTCATTTATAAATTGGCAGTAATGGAGGTGGGAGACCTTAGAACATGATTTTGGTATACAAGCTAAAACTGTCATTTGGAAAACCTGAAGTAGTGTAGTATTCATTTGTTGCTTTTGTTTGTATCATGGTTTATTTTTTTAGTTTGAATAAAATGTTCCTCACTTTTAATTTGTTGAGCATATTTCTGTAATGCATTTAGCTGTGTAACAATAAACATGGTTAAACTGCAAGTCATAGGTGAGGGTAATAAAGGTTTTAGGCAGTTAAAGGCAGTTTTAGGCAGGTTATAACCTATTTTAGGCAGTTAAAGGCAGGTTTTAGGCTCTGCCCTGCCGAAAACAGGTTTTGGGCAGCCTAAAACCCAACCCTGGAGGCATGTCAGCAGAGAAGAACAGTCGAATGGATGCACTTGAAGACCTCACTGGGAGCCTTGCTAACTCGAGTGATTGAAAGCTAAAAGTTTGTTACCCTGTCAAGGGGCCCAACTCTGAAGAGTGACGTGCTGGCACGGGGTAATAAACATCTATTGACCTGGTTACAAGGGCATTGGATGGTGTGTAGTCTGAGGCTTATATTGTAGAAACTCTCACTGTATAGCTATCGGACTTGATATATGGCAGGGCCTAATAATATTGAGTTCGATTAAATCGGGCTAACTTGCTGCAGTCTTGCAGCGCTGACATATTAAGTAAACACTGATCAAGCCCTTCAGCTTCTGGCGGGGAGAGTCTATACTATCCAAGGTTGTACGGATTCGTACAAACCCTAAGATATATATATATGCCTTTTGTAACGTGAGGACACCAGTTAAACCCGACATATTATTATTGTTACAGATGCTTGGACTCCGTTGGGACCAAAACTTTTGCTAAATGATCAGTATATAATAAAGTATGGGCACTTACTCTGAATGAAGTCATATATTACTTCATCTCCATCAGGCCGCTGGAGCCTTCAAGTTGGAACAGCCAATAGGAAATTAGCATCATTGACAACACGCGATGTATGATGGGAAGGATGCTTATGAAAATAAGGTCTATCCTAGTGCACGGCACTGGAATTCCTCCCTGAATTCCTCTTTTGCATATATTGCCCACCTAATTTGCATGGGATTCCTTTTCCGGTGGTGTCCTGTTGCGCATGCAACAACTGAACCCCGGCAGTTCAAAGGTTAAAAAACAACATTTACAGGCGCACATAAAGGTGATATATCAATTTAATTTGATACATAATAAGTTTACTTCTATATATAAATACAAGATTGCTTCTCTATCTCACAACAAGCAGTGGTTTTTCATGTTACAGGTCCCTCCATGTACTGCAGGGTGAGCTCTCACTGCCAGACGGTCGGACACCATATCACATAAATGGAGTCTGTACGTGGCGGACTAGCCTCATACCTTTCCATTACACAAATCCTAAACATCATAACATCTGTCCTTAACCTTGTCCATGTAGACTAGATTCGATACTTGCTCTGTAAGCTTTACCTGTGAGGGTTAACACTGTATCTTGAGCACATACAAAATAAATAGTTTTATACTGTAGTGTGCACCTTAAAAGTTGATAACTCACTGAGGGTTTTTTGGGGTGGTGCATGCACAAAAAAAAAATGAATTGATCAGGTTCTGGGTCCGTGACCCATAAAATAAAACTGAGTGCTTCATGCAAAGGGTTTTGACTTCCAGTGGAGCATTTTTTATCTGCTTCCTGTGACAGCGGTCTGACCTGTACATTCTAATCATACAACTTGCAGTTTTATATACATATGATGTAAACCAAACAGTTTCAGGCACACAAACTTGTTGATTCTTAAGCTAATTTGATTACTCAAGTTTGTTCTTACACAAGTTTTTAAGTACCTACCATTTGCTCTCCAGTGTAGTTTGTTGTATTCCTCACTCGCTAACACTCTGACCACCTTAACTTGAGGAAAACATCGTGTAAATGAGGTGAAAATGAGGTGCCCTGCTAAAACAAGAGAAAGAGGCTAAAGAACTTTTTTGAATAGTGTCAACCTGTAATTGACTTTTAATGAAAACAGAAACCAAAAAGAAGAAAGTAATGACCCCTGGTGGAGAACCAAAACAATATTACATTTTTAGATGGTGCCTGAGACCAACTGCCACACATGTATTATAAACTTCTTATCTAAGACCTGAAAATTCTCAATATATCCTGATTATTCTTTAAATGTATACATAGGTTTTCAGTGGGAATGCTGGTGAGCTCTTATATATATTTTATTTCTGTTCAATTGATAGTCTGTGTATGATTCCACTTTATCTTCAGATCAGTAACTGCAGCACTAGTTAATACAAGATGGTAGACTTCTTGGCAGAAGACAATTTGTGTGGACAGACTGTTTTGCGTTTGGTCTCACGAGGCAATGCAATCCTAGCAGAGCTGCTACGTCTGTCTGACTTCATTCCACCAGTGTTTAAACTTGAGAATAAAGAAGAAGCACTGAAATATGGAGAACTCATTGCAGACTTCAGCTACTTCAAGAGCACAGAATATTTTGAAAACAAAATAGTCACAAAGCAGGTAATGCCTGTATTTTTACTTGTAATAAAGGGATTTATTTAGGAAGTAATATTGTTCCTTGAAAATTTTAAATTTTTATTTCAATTGCACATTTTCCTCTCAATGCATCTAGTATTGAAACTTTGAATTATATAGAGGGGAGATGAGAAATGTACATAACGTATTTTTCTGCAGGAATGTTGCACAGAATTTCATTTAAACAAGCATTCATTTATACAAACAGCATACAGTGTGCAAGCGAGCTGTGTATTCAGACCTTTTACTGTGTATGAAGCAAATTATACTTTTTAAATTGTGGTATAGAACTGAGGTTTCAATAATCATTTAAAAGGATCATTTAGACTATCTAAACCCTGCATCAATCAGGTTTAGGCTAAACAAGAGTAAAAAGGTAAATCTTTGTTCTTAACAGTATATTTTTGTCACTCATGATGTCAGCATCACAGTACTAAAATATCTCTAAAAATGCAGGTTTTCATGCAGGCTGCTAAATGATCCTTCTTTTCCTTCCTTTCTGATCTCATTGCTATTTTTCCTACTTTTTCTTGAAAAGTTCTTCCTTCTCTTACTTTTCTCTACTATTTACTTTTGTACTATAAAATTCAGTGAGAAAAGCTGTCAATTTAATACTGTGATTTTTAAAAAAATTATAAGTTAACTATTATGTCTGATTTTTGTTAGCACACCATGACTGCAGAACTACAGTTACAAACTGGGCACCACCTAAAAGTTGTCACATATGTTCTCAGTGATAAAACTATTTTGATTCCACATTCTTTTATCAAGAATGAGCATGAATAATGTCATTATATATGTGCTTTCAGTCTACTACTTTCCTTCTACATTCTGTATTTCCAATCCTACTTTGTCCTGCTTTTTCAGGCTTGACTGACTTTTCACGTCATTTTGAATTTATAAATTCCATGAAGAATCTTATGCTCCACAAGATTTGTGTCCACACCCACCACCAGATGGAGCTAGTGTGGCTATTTTCTTTTTAAAGGGACTGTTTTGCAGGGTCTGGAGGACCTAGATGAAGAATTCAAAGACAACCACCTGGAGATCCTAACAAGGTTCTACCTGGCGTTTGAGAGTGTACACAAATATGTCACAGATCTCAACAGGTAAAGTTTGTAATTTCTGCAAGAGCCACAAAATATGTGAAGAAACAATGTAAACATTCTTTTAAATGTTCTTTTGAATGTTTTAAACATTAATTTTTGCAGTATTTTAAGTGTAATACCTCTGACTTTTTAATTATATAATTTATATATCAGAATATCAAATTATTTATATGACAGAACATATTATGGTATACCTACTGTCCCTCCGTCCATTAACCTTTAATTGTCGCCATAACTTTCCAGGGCTTCCAAGGATTTTCACAAAACTCAATATAACTACTTACCAATTGATCTCATTTAGATTATAGTCTCAGTTATAGGCAAAATACACTGATATTTAATGAGGTCAGAGGTCATGAGGATACTTAGTTGTGTCGCCAGGATAACTTATTAAGAATATGATGGACTTTGAAGAAACTAAACAGAAATATTAACCAGTATAATATCTCGCCTGAGTTCTATTCCTGTCAAAATCCATGCATATTTAATGAGGTCAGTGGTCATCAGACTTTGGTGGCGCCATGATGACTTACCAAAAATCTGATAGATATTCATGAAACTCATTATAAATATTTTCCAATACAGTTTCTCACCTGAGTTTAATTCTAGGCAAAATTCACTCATATTAAATGAGGTCACAAGACGAAAAGGGCATATCATGCCTGTTTGCCGTGCTCTTGTTTATTTTCATGATGCAGAATCATATCCTCAGTTTATATGTAATTTTTTCAGGTTTCTTGAAGACCTTGATGAGGGAGTGTACATCCAGCAGACTCTGGAGTCTGTCCTGTTAAACGAAGATGGAAAACAGCTTATGGTAAATAACGGTTCATTATAGAATAGTGTACGCCAGAAAATCCATGTCATTTAAAGATACATATCAGGTATTTTAAATATAAATGGATTATAGTGTTTTCTACTTAATTAAATATGGTATTTTCTAATATTTCATTCTTAAACCTTTTGCTTACTCCTGTATAAAGTGGAATAAAACTTGCATCGGATGCAATCGATGGCCCTAAACCTAAACAAGGCACACACACCACCTGGCAGCAGTGCCACACAACTTCCATTCAAGCTTCAAATTACTTTTTCTTCTATATTTTTTTCTTTCATATTTTTTCTCCTTGTTTGTGAGTTGTCATGCATGTGCCAGATCAGACCTAGTTATGCAGTCTTGCTAAACAGACATGTAGAAGGCATACTTAGTATTACAAAATGGTTATACTAATAGTAATACATTCCTTCAATTTCCCACTTTTCATCAATGAAAATATGCCATTTACTAGGCAAACTTTATTTTAAAGCACCTTGAAGAAGATTTAAGTATGAGTAGTTCTCTTTATGATTATGGCGTGTAATTAATGTAACAAACTGCTTTAAACCACACAATTTCAGATCCAAAAAGACTGACTTCTTGTAGACTAGTAACCCACACATAATGCAAAGGTTACTGTTCTTAACTTCTGGGAGGTGGTGCAGTCGTTTCCCTGGACAGAAACACAATATGACTTATGGTAACTAACAGT
The DNA here is from genome assembly GCA_026874595.1 of Sipunculus nudus. Classification (NCBI taxonomy): domain Eukaryota; kingdom Metazoa; phylum Annelida; class Sipuncula; order Golfingiida; family Sipunculidae; genus Sipunculus; species Sipunculus nudus. Next base: position 15,408,202 of record CM049309.1, read on the forward strand.
GTGGCAGCATGTGAGGGCCCTTGTAATGGTGTGGCAGGAGCTCAGATGTCACATTGTACCGTTAATTATTCCATCTATGATTAAAACCGAGCTGGAGTATAAATTTCATGAAGGTGTCGTTGAAAAAGTCATCAATAGGTGCCCTCTTGTGAATGCATAATAAAACTTAGGGGTGGCAGAAACTCACACACGTGCACTCACAATGGTGGGGCATGAAGGGCAGCCTTAATGTCATATATAATAACTGTTGAAGAAATTAAACTTTCACATTTGCTTGTACCATAATCACAGCACTCATGTTATTCAGAGTGAGGCTCTCTACCTGTACGGAGTTATGTTGATGGTGATCGACCAGAACATCGATGGAGCGGCTCGTGAGAGGATTCTTGTCTCATATTACAGATACTGGTGAGTATCAGTGTAATTATATGTATCTATTGTACTGAAAACTGTACAAGATAAAATTGTCAAATTTTTGTGCATTTTGAATGTTGCCCTTGGTTTGGAAGTCAGAACATTTTTATTGATATAATAATTTCACATATTAATGTCTCCCCCCTCCAGGGGAGACATGTTGTTTCAAGTGCCATCATCTCTCATCAGTCATTGTATCCGCCAAAACAGAGTTTTGCGGATACTATGTTTTCAGCTGCACGCCTTCGCCGCGTAGGTGCCCGGAGAACTCCTCTGTAACCGCTGGGCGGAATTTTATGAAACCCGGGATTATGATCGGGTCACATGTGAACTGCTGCGCCCCGATTTTGTTTTGACCTCTGACCTTTCCTCTGCGCTCTGCGTCCGTTTGTGCATCTGTTTCCACACATAAACCCACATATCTCGGGAACCGTTTGACCGATCAGGAAAATTTTTTTGCACAAATGTAGCCCTTGGAGAGCTTGATAACATACACAAAAAATGGTGGCGCCACCTGCAACAATGTTTGCACAGTGTCCATCTGTTCGTCTGCCTCGGGTTAAAATCACTCATATCTTTGCAGTGACTAGACTAATTCACCTGAAATTCGGCATGCGTAAACATCCTGGATAGCTTTTCTGATTTTATGACAGGTGGTGCCACCTACATTCACGTTTACGCTGCAGACATCCAAGCTCATATCTCGGGAACTGTTTGACCGATCAGGAAAATTTTTTTCACAAATGTAGCCCTCGGAGAGCTTTATAACATACACAAAAAATGGTGGCGCCACCTGCAACCATGTTTGCACAGTGTCCATCTGTTCATCTGCCTTGGGTTAAAATCACTCATATCTCTGCAGTGACTTGACTAATTCACCTGAAATTCGGCATGCGTATACATCCTGGATAGCTTTTCTGATTTTATGACAGGTGGCGCCACCTGCATTCACGTTTACGCTGCAGACATCCAAGCTTATATCTCGGGAACCGTTTGACCGATTGGGCCAAAATTTTGCATGTGTATAGATCTCACATAGCTCTTTATCATACGCATAACTGGTGGCGTCACCTGCAGCCATTTTTGCACAGCTCCTGTCTGTTTGTCTGCCATGGGATAAAATCACTCGTATCTCAGCAGTGGTTTGACATATCTGCCTAAAATTTTGCAGGTTTATACATCCCTGACGGCTTTCTGGATTTTGTGGTAGGGGGGGGCAACCTACATACACAATTTGGCTGCAGACATCCATGCTAATATGCAACACTCTATTTCCCCTTGCCACTCAATCCATGCCTCACTTCACCCGTTCCACTCTGATTTAGGCGGATACACGTACACGACTACCCGTATTCTAGTTGTTAATGTGATAACTTTTGAAGGGGCTCCTATCTTTTCCTTAAATTTTAAAGAAAAATTATTTCTACCAAACTTTTGCACTGGTTCAAAAACAGATGCTTTTACCTTGATCTTTAAGGTCAGATATGCTGAAATTAAAATTTTTGTGATCCCTATATCTTTTGAAGTATTGGAAATTTTGTCCTCACATTTGACACAAATCTTGTTTCAACCAATTTCCTTGACAATTTTCAAAAACTTGTGTGGCTTTTGATAATCCAGCATTTGGCATGTTCCTTGAGGACGGATTTCTCCCCATTAAATTATTAGGTCTTTATCAGGCAATTTGTGTAATCTGTCTCGATCCTCATTGTCAAGAACCAACCTCCTTATTTATGATTAACGGTATCCACATAAAATGGCACACCTCAGCGACCTCCTGGCCATTTAACATCAGAGAGCTCACTGCTGGTCATGCATCAGTGGTTGTGGACAAGTTGCCAATTAGCCGTGACATAATGATTGTTTGGTCGGCTGCCCTGGCCCGTCATACATGAAATATGTATTCGTCCCCCTCCTGTGTCAATGCCTGACATTGCTGAGCTATCAAGCTTTGTGGCTAAGCTGCAAATTAAAAACACCTTTACAAGGGAAGAATGTCTTGACGTATATACTGCAGATCCCACAGATGACATGGACCTTTTGGATCTTCTGTCGGCCAGGAAAAAAAGAAGGTCATGATGATCACATGACCTGAACTCAAATGAAAAGCAGCTGTCTACAGTTAAATTCGCAAGATAGGGTCAGTAATGAGTTGCATAGAGACATAACACCAGGATTTTGCCCAGGGCCTTTTTGTTTTTACTAAGTGACATATTTGTTAGACTTAATGCAGCCAATGTTGGTAAACAAGCAGTGCACACTGAACAAGTTCTTCAGTGTTGTGTAACTCAGTTTCTCTTAACCCTGTGTGAACCACTTAATGAATGTCTATATGGACATCATATCAACATAATGTTTCCTGTAATTTACATGATATTATGTTGCTATATTCAGGCGGAACTTGTTGTTGAATAAAGTATGTTTTGCACAGTTTGATCATGGCTTTAATTTTCTTAATTTTTAGCTCAGCTGACTATAAGTCATCTGAGCTATAGTCGTGGTCCTTTGTCCGTCGTCCAGCCGTCCGGCCGATAACAGGGCACGTTTTAAAACTGTTGTACCTACGAATCCAAAATTCTGCATACCATTAGATGTCCCCAAAATCTCCGACCATACCAAAAATTGGGTCATTAGAACTTTGTTCCTTCGAGATATTAAGGAAAAACCTCCGTTTTCCATAAAAAAGCCATTGTTACACTTCAAGGCTGCCTAATATCAAAACCACTTATCTGTTTTTGATCAGATTTAGTATTCATATTCTTCCATACATTTTCTGTGCACATACCAAAAATTAGGTCAGTATTGGGTATTATTTTGAAGTTATAGGCCCAAATATAATGCAATTTTTTAAAAATCAGGAAATATTTGCTCACTTAACATGAGAATTGCTGAAGCTGGAGACTTTTTTTCAGGAATAAAACTTTATTTAATTAAGATTCAATTGTTTACCCAAAATTAGATCTGAATTTTGCAAATTGTTCAAGTTATTAGCATAAATAAAAAATCAATACTTTAAATTTTGTCCAAATTTAGCAGTGGCACGTTTTTTCCCTGTAAGTACTGTTGATTTTATTTTCACAGCATATATACATAAGGATTTAATCTTTCAAAATCTGAAATTTCAAAGAAATTGTTTGAAAAGAGTAGCTTTTATTCAAGTTTTCATACACCATGTCAAGTGTTGTTTACATCTGGCCCACCTAGTAGTACAGCCTTCACTTGCATTATGTAACCCACCCCAGGCAGCTTGCATTGGCCCAGCTTGGCCACTACGAGCAGGTTTTCCCTCTGCCCTGCACTCACCCCCCCCCCCAGCTGGTGCATAAACTAGATGAATGTTATAATTTTCTGTATTTTATTTTATTCTTGGACATGCTACATTTTAGATTTTGTATTGTACCACCAGGGTTACAATGATAAAAGTGCACATTTAATTGTGTCCACAAAGTGATGTATTGCTATGAAAGTGTGGATGTTCATCAGATAAATAATGCTTTACTTCAGAAGAGTAAAACTTCACCAGGTGTGAAATTGACTATTAATTCCAGTAATTAATTATAGCTGAGATTGTAATTAGCCTAATGATATTGTTTGTCCCTCATTCAACCAACAGTGTGTATACTTAATTTGAAAAGATGTTTTTATTTTATCAAATGTACTGAATCTTTTATTTAATTTCGGTGAATAAAATTAAGCATGTACTGAAAACTCCAATGTGCAAAACTTTTTAATAGGGATTCAAGGAATAATTTTGTAGATGCCATGTTGTTATATATAAACTTAAATGCATTATTATCTTGAAAGTGAAATGAAGGTATTAGTCCATTCTGTCCACTTGCCTGTCCATCTGCAAATTTTTCATATGCATCACAGTATCTCAAAACTTTTACTGTTTTTCTTCATGACAGTCTTGTCAGAGTATTATTTTGCAATCATATATTGAGAACTTTACTATAACCAAGTAGGAGGGCCCTTTCCTCTTAGCTTCTTATATGCTTATATAAATAAAAAACATTACAATAGAATATTTTTCATATTTTGCATTTGCAAAACTTTCAAACTTAAGCTGGTTGTCTTGATCCATGGGTCCTTGTTTATATTCTGGATTCTCAACATCATTGTTTGGCTAAAACTTAATAAATACCAGACATGGTGCGAATACTTGGCAAATGTATATGAATATGAATATGAATATGAATATGTACTCCATTATAAAATTTCTTGCATAAGAATGGGAATTCAGGTAAAAATGAAAGTATTTGAATACCAGTGCAAATACTTTCAAAATGTATAATTCATGAATGCATTCATGAATATATTCTATAATATTATTTTAATAATCATTTCAGTTATATTTTATTAAAAAAATCATATGATTCTCTTATTATTTTTAATAAAAATTATATTTGGCACAATATTTGTTATTAAATTTTAATAAATAGTTAAACTCTTTATCTTATATGTGCTGCTTATCAGTTATATGGCCAAGCCAAAATCTGTATGACAGTGGCACTCCATTTGTTAATAAAATAAATGAAATCAATCTCTTCCCTGTCTCCAAAGAAACTATCAAAATCATACATAAGCTTAACACTAACAACTCATAATACAGCTGATATTTATTTCCACACAAAACCAGCATGTGCCTCATTTCAAAATCATATTTTTTTATCTTATATAACAGCTGAGCGCCGTGACCCATAGGTCCCTTGTTTATTGTATGTTTCTTTTCAATGATATGATATAAATTATTTTTTTGTTTATTTCACAGCAAGGGTTGGTCTCCCTTAGGTAGTGTATTTTGTGTGAATAGTCATTGATATGTATTCCAGCAAACTGCTTAATCTGGCAAAATTCTTAATCCCTGATAGTGCCAGATTAAAGGGGTTCAACTGTACCTTTACTTTTCAGATAGTGCATATTTTTCCCCTTACATTTTGGGATGGCCAATCGGGCCATCAGAATTTGTTACAATACAAGGAAACATCTGCTTACATTTCACATGTGTATGCTTACAAAATATGACTCATTCAATGAATTCTGTACCACAAAAGCACCATTTTTCATGCAATTTGCCTTGAAACATTTTTTATCCAACAGATGGACTACGTTTCCCTCTACACTACATTTATACCTATGCCACTGGTTTATACAGAAGCCACAGTGCATTGTGGGGCTAAGATTTCTATCTCCACAAACCCTAACCAGCAGAGTCATACACTTTTTTTGTCTGAATTTGCACAGTGTGTTTTCCTAAAGTGTTGGTTTGGCTATAACAGCTCTGGAAGATAATTACCACATTTGTTGGGTGTGCCTCTAAATTAAATAAAGGTAAGCTTTAGTGCAATTTATAAAAATAATCATGGAAAAAAAAAACACAGATGGACAGGGGTAGTGGCATGGAGTGAATTGATGTTTACATTACTTCGACTCATTTTGATTAACAGTGCAGCCAAGACCAGTGTGGATTCTAACATTGATGATGTCTGTAAGCTGCTGAGAAGTACAGGGTTTTCTTCATCTCCAGGAGCCAAAAGACCACCAGGATATCCAGAGTCATTCTTCAGGTAGGTCATACCCACCAGAGTAAAGGATATTCTTTTATTAGGCATATAAGGTAGACATGAAATGCAGTGATCTCTCTACAAAATTTGAAAATGTCTGGCTAAATTTAATTCTTATGCTATGATTCCTTATGTATGGAATGCGAGATGCTGAATGCGTATAAAATTGGTATTGTTTAAATAAATAAGGTGAGATTCCTAATACACGGATCCAGCTGTCAGAACATGTATCCTGCAAAACTAGTTGCTACATGAAACGATTTCTGAATCCTGATGGTATCCAGGGGCAACACATAAAATCATGCATGCTTCCGTGCAGGTTCATATGAAATCTCTTAATGTGCATTCTGCATGCTGCATTCCACATCCCACATGCCCCATTCCGTACACAAGGAATCTTAGCTTTAGCTAAGAGCATAGTCAGTGGCATAAATTAAACATAACATAGCATCCTGCACTACTTTCTTAAATCAAGCAACCAGCATTTAAAAAAAATCTTATTTATTTGTAGTTCATGACAAGCACGGCTTCCTTCCTTTATTTAAAGTTTTCACACTTGCGCTATATCATTCCCCTAAGCCACACAGTCTTGTTATAGTTTCTAGACACATATTTAATGTGTTTTTTATCTCAGAATGAAAACAAAATGTGAAACAGGTGAAAAAGGGACACTCAGCCTGTAAGCTCAGGTGATTCTGCTTTTGCACAGAAACTGGTATTCAGCTAAATTGAACTGAAAGCGAAAAATAATACACATTGTGGCAAGCTTAAGTGATTATATGTATCTTTAATACTTGGATTAAAGTGCTGTTTCCCATGCCTTGAAGCACCCTTGGGAAAACAACCCCAGTTCAAGGCTGGCTTATTCCAGCCTCAGCAGGTTAATATATCATATGCAATTTTATCACATCATTCTTTAAATGATCTGACTATTTATCAAATATTTCTAAAATTCAGTGGCCATCCCCATATGGAACTACAACATATTCATTACTAATCCTTTATTCATAGTTTTTTGGTGTAGGTAAATCATCTTCAGTTTTAATGCTTGCTTTAAAAGGTACTTAGTACATCTGCAGAATTCCATTCCGCTTTCGTACTTAGTGACAGAGCGGAAACACATGATAATCCTGGCATCAATCAGGCTTTGTTTATGGCATCTGCCGGTCCTGAGTGTGTAACACTAAGGAACCCCCAAGGGTGCACTCGTTTGTGAGTAAACGCATTTGTGGGGTAGTCTCTCCATTAAGCCTGAAGATTCCTCACCCTGGGTGGAGGCTGAGCATGAATAATCACACTGCTCCATCACTGAGATTCCAATTCATGACCTCCCACCCTTGAACTCTATGATCTACCCCTAGACCATAGGATCCATTCTTAATAACTAATCTTAGGAGTATTTTCTTTTCAGCCGGGTGCCAATTAGTCGTACTTTTATCAACATGGTAATTGGACGGTTACGGTCAGATGACATTTACAACCAGATCTCAGCGTACCCGTTCCCAGAGCATCGCAGCACGGCCCTGGCCACACAGGCCAGCATGCTGTACGTGATACTGTACTTCTCTCCAGACATCCTCCATTCACAGCAGGCAAAAATGAGAGAGATTGTGGACAAATACTTCCCTGATAACTGGGTAAGTATATAGGGATCTTCTTATCAGTCTGTTTTTGATGGTCAGTTTATCATATTGTTATTAGTTCAGTCAAACCTCGCCTTAAAAACCCCTCAATTTAGCGACCACCTCAGTATAAAAACCTCTTTCACTGTCCCAATTAATTTTTGCTCATTATATCAGACCTTGCTAACGGTCTGATCTGATGTCATGGGAGGGAGAGGGGGCATCAATTGTGTTACAAATAAAAAAAATAGTTTCAAAATTTCTCACCAGATGTCAGCACAGACCAGCTGGCCTTCAGTGACAGAACTACACTCCCTCATTTAACAGTAATTTTAACTTTGAATAAGTTATAAATCTCTGGCTGTATTTAGTGATTCCCATAAAACTATTTGATGAAATGAAATACAGCCTATCCTGAGGGAAGCATTTGTATCATAGGTTCAGTGCTAACTTTGTTTTTTATTGCTCAGCCAGGAGGTCATGCTTTTATTCCTGTTCATGTGTTTGTGTGTGTTTGTTTTCAACAAACTTTACATAATCATGGCCGGATTCACATAAAATTTACAGGGCATTTCGTGAATAGGGTAAGGAAGGATGGATTAGATTTGGTGTTGATCCTGCATCTTCTCCGGATTCTGAGGCGTCATCAAGTAATTCATAAATGTGTTGTCACTTATGCATGAATGAACTTGGGAATATGGGCCAAAAAATAAGTGAATTTATGTCTCTTTATATCTGTTAATTTCCAGGTCATCAGTGTATACATGGGAATGGTTGTAAACCTTCTTGATGCCTGGTCACCGTATAAAGCAGCAACAACAGCTCTCAACAACACCATAGAAGTGTCCAATGTCAGAGAACAAGTGAGTATATATGTCATTTTGTAACCACAAAGTTACTGGGGTAGACTTCATATTCACAGGCTTTAAATTTTGTGATTTTCACTGTTTCATTTTTTTGCAAGGGTTTACATTTTCACAAAATACCTACAGTATACACAGAGTATAACCATTATTATATAAATAAATTTCATAAAACAATATGTGTTATAAAGGATAAATTTAACAACAAGACCCCAGGGGAACATGGACCAAGTGGAAATCATTGTTCAGTAATGGCAGATAATTTAATATATCTCATGCCATTTATAATAGCAATATTTGAAAATACAAGGTATATTATTATTCATTATATCAGTCTTGTACTTTCAACTTGCCTTCAACGATGAGACCTCTTATTCATAAAGGTTTATTTTTGTGATAATTCCCCTTTTGCGAATATCTTGAATTTGAAAACCTTGCGAACAAAAAGGCGACCACTGTATGTGATAAGATTAGATAATTTATTCAGCCCATACAGATATATAATACAGGTAATTGTTGTGCGGTTGTCCTCATGACAATAAAAGACTGAAAATGACAATGATAAAACTTGATACTTTATAATAGCATGAAATAAGATATGACTGGATACTTTTAGATCAAAAAGAAAAATTGGAATAAAATGATAATTTATACTTATGATTTGTGGTTTGAAGCAGTTATTCTCTCATCTGTCATTGTAAAATAACACATATACCATATTTGAGGTAATGAGTGCAAGATTAAAAATCAACTTTGAGAGGTAGCGACAGCTTGTCACCCCAAACGTCGATTTTAGATGAACTGAAGACGATGGGGTGACAGTACAAGCTATTGGGTTCGCATCAATTCTAGTATGTGCAGATGTGCACGCCATTTCTGACACTACTTTTTAATTTTCATCTACTTCTCGAACTGTCATTTTCCTGAGTTAAGACAAAAAGTGACGTTATTCTGTTGGGGAAAATAATAATTATTACATCCACGGTTGACTTACGTGTATTCGTGCAGCAGTTTTTTAATTCCGAGGCTGGTTTTACTCGAAAAACTCGTCTCCACGTCTGTCAGCGGGAGAACCATAACTTCCGGTAGGGGATTTCCAAACGGCTATGTGTAAAACTCGGAAGTCCGAAGTCGGAAGCAAGGACTTTTTTTAAAGCAATGATCGAAGCATAATTAAAATGTTACTACATCAATGGAAAGTACCTTATTATTTTTATTGATAGAATAAGGTCTTTTCTATCATTATGTAAAATAATCAAAGTTATCCATCCAAAGTTATAAACTATTTTATGCTCGGAAATGCCAGGTTATGGTCCAAATGTGTAAAACTCGGAAGCCAGTAATGGCTAATGCACTGGTCATCATATCGTCAGCAAACGTGTCAAGCATTTTCAGTTTCTTCAGTATCATATATTTTTCATAAACTCAATCGGTTTTGTAACATTCATGATGCTTTTAATATAGTATATTGATATTTTATTTCATTTTGTAAAACGATTTTTTGTTGCCGCATTTTATGTTGGCTGAAACATGAAAAAAAATAAAGGTTTTGATAATATTTTATACATGTGCCCCTATAAAAATCACCCTGATAATATCATAGAGACTTAAACAGAAAATTTGACAGAACCAAAAAACGTCCAGTTAATGTTTCTACAAGTTGTTTCGAACAAAATATTTTATTTTTAATGTATAAATTGAAAAACCTTTTCCTCTTCCATTGACCAAAATTTTCATCAGGATTATGAATCTCTTAGACTTATCTATTATTTAATACTTTTTATGCCAAATTATATTTTACATTTCATGGTCCGGTTGCACACATTGATTTATATATATATTATGTAAACAAAATTGTAATTTCTTATCGAGATCCTTATAATTGTACAGTAATATGAAGTTGAAGGAAGCACATTCTGGTTAGACGCCCTTATCATGCACATATTATAACGTTTGAGAGTGAAATCAGTTGCAAACATACTTTAATATCCTAATAAATATCCATATATTTGAAGTTGAAATGTGATGTTGAAACATCAGGAGTGAAATTATTATAATATTAATAACGAGATTGATAAAGTTTGAAAGAAAGAGGTAAAAACTTGAAAAAGAATTTATTTTAGTTTTAAAAAAATATTTGCTTAAATTCACAAATCGATCAGATTTTATAATAACACATGTATTAGTATGTTATATATTATCTGGACTGTTGTATCCCTTTTCTAAGATATAAATTTTACATTTTTTTAAATATCGTTGAACTCTAACATATTGAAAGACATTTCGTTTTGCATAGGATACATGTATGTTTGTTCCAGCGATGACCTACTGGGATATATTGAATTTTCATATTTGTTCAACGTATGGAAAATAAATTAATATTTTTTATTTTGAATGACATCGTAATTTATAACTGTATTTTTAATGCCGTATTAGGGTTTATTATACCATATTTATTATTCAGTGGTGCTTCCATAGAGGGCGCAAGCCCGTTCAGACGTAATATCTCTCACTTTTTCAAGTTCTTTTCCCATTTATTCGTAATTAATTTTCATTTCTTTTCCAGATTACTTTTTTATTCCCAAGCAATTTCATTATTATATTTATTACTTTCCACTTCATAAATTGGTGATTTACTCCACTGAGAGAGCATCCAAATATATACTAGTATAATGAGAGAGGAAGTATTTCCGTTATCACACTTTTCTCGATAATAACACCGACAAATCCCGATCCCCCCCCCCCCCCCCATCGCATTACCGTGTGAGTCATGCACGGTCTCCCCACAGAGCTGAGCTCGGGGTGGGATCGACCTTGAAAAATCTCACGGCTCTTCGGCTGATACTCAGACTGGCGCACTGTGTTCTGCTGTCCGAGCCTGTGCGCTCACAGAACACAAATGTCGGAAAAAAATGCAGAGATTGTCATAAGACTTAATCATATCAACTATTTAACAATGAATACTACATTTAAATACTAGGAGTGACATTTGCCAGTTATAAATGTATAGACGCGCATTTCATCATTGACATTAACATGTTACGAACTTTTGAATATTTGGACTTTCCAGTTTATACCGTAATTTTATAGAAATATAAATATTAAAGCCCAACAACCTTAAGTTTGAATACATAGTTATAAAACATGTAGGAGAAAAGTTACGGAACAGAAAATCAATCATAATCTTGAGATGGGATGAAATATATTACGTGAAATTATATATATATATATATATATATATATATATATATATATATATATATATATATTAAATTTACAAATAAAAAATTAAGAACTTATAGTTTTCCGATTATGTATCATGTTTTGTATTATACACTCATTAAAAGCAGAATCATGCATAAGCAATTTTAATATATGCATGCAACTATGATTATAATGAAACTGCATTTGGGCACAAGTTTACCAGTGCGTCTCTGTGACTTCCGAGTTATACACATTGGGTAACATCCAAGTAATTCTGACTGACTTCCGAGATGGATTCCGAGCACAAAATCTTCCATAACGTTCAGATTAAACAATGGATAACTATTATTCTTCACAGAATGATGAAAAAGATCTTATTCTATCGGGGAAAAACAAAACGGTATTGAAGCGTTAGCATTTTGTATATGCTTTAAACTGCTTTCGTTGGTTTCCGGCTTCCGGCTTCCGACTTCCAAGTTTGCATACACGACCGCGCCATGACACATTTAGTTTTGAATGAGAAGTACCGCTTCATGTGAATCGGTGCCACAGTGATGAAAGGAGGTAATAAATGTAATTATTTTTGTGTAACATCATTTTTTCTTCGATATTAAGCACATATAATACGACTTCATAAGCCTGTGATGCCAAATAATACCAGACAGGAAATATTTTGATCCGACCCTTAGAATGGGCGTTCTGTTGTGACTGCCATCATGACTCCAGGCCCTATCAGTTTATTTCCGAAGGCCTGAGTGTCATGTTGTCATGGCTACTTTGAGAGGACACTGATTACTTCAAATATGGTATATGTATTTTTTTATAATTTTTTATACCCCAAAAAAATAACCATTTATTTGGTCCCTGGCTAATGTAAATCATCTTGAAACCTTCCTGCTAACACAACCACCCCACTAACACGACCACCCCACTAACACGACCACCCCGCTAACATGACCACCCCACTAACACGACCACCCCGCTAACACGACCACCCCACTAATGCGACCACCCTGCTAACACGACCACCCCACTAACACGACCACCCAGCTAACACGACCCCCCACTAACACGCCCCAAGGTGGTCATGTTAGCAAGATTTCACTGTAAATATATTGCTGTTGCAGTCTGTGAAGTATGCTACCAAATTGAGCAAGTTGAACCAGGGTCTACAGCAGTACTTAAAGGAAGGTGTGTTACGTGAAGACTTTGTGCTGGACAGTATCCCGAAACTGATGAACGTCATGAGGGAGTGTAACGTAACGCTGCGCTGGATGATGCTGCACACAACAGCACTGTCACCCAGTATGTACCCATACCAGGGGTAGAAATTATAAGGGGCCCACGGGCCTGATGCCAGTATTTTTCACTTGGGCCTGACATTTCTAGTACAAGCAGGCTCAAGTTGCCTGCAGAATGTCTGCCCCTGCATGCAAAGGCACACAAGCAAGGATAAACATTTACAGCAGTATGGCTGTCTATGATGTTAAAATGCATGTGCTCACGGGGTCAAGCTGCTAAATACAAATTAAGTTGTTTATTTTGTTAATAAACCATTTTTGAACCCTCAGATCATGGTCTTTTTATTGTAGTCTACAGTATCAAAAAAGTGGTGCGGGCCTGTAATTTGCCTTGTGGGTCTGGGAAATATCTGATCAACAGGCCCTCCGGGCCTGTAAATTTTAAAACTTATTTTCACCCCAGCTTACACCACAGTAACTGTAAATAACACACATATAGATTTGTTTCACTGGTTGGGGTTAGAATGTGTTGCATAAAGAACATAAGAGTTGTAATATTTAGAGCACCAGCATTGCCTATTGCAAACATATACACATTACAATAATATTTCCTGCAACAGTTTATGGTTGTTGCAGTATAAAAAAATCATGTCACTTCACAGCATAGAAAACTAAGAAGCAAAGACAAAAATGTGCACCTTATGAGGCCTGCTGAATAGTTTAACTCAGAAGGTTATCTTATTGGTTGTCTCACTTGATTATCCCTTGCCAAACTTGGTTAATATATAGATTTTTCCCAGATTTTTCAATTAGTTTTGACTTTCCTTATATGATATAATATTAAAAAACTATCAAGTCAAATTCTGGTTAGAATGACAAGTGTATATTGTGTGTCTGCTGGTTGATCTGTCTTGATTTATAATTATAAACAGATTTTTTATGCTTTACTCATTAGGTGCCGATGCCAATAAAAAGTGCCGACAACTTCGAGACCTTGTGATTCTCGAGAGCAAGTACAACCCTGAGGAACTGTTTAGATTATTGTTATACACTGGCCAGTACGAGCTCAAACTCAAAGAGGTTCGTGAACTATACTTTATATCTGATGAAAGCACTAGAAATTCAGTTTGTGTTTGTGTGTAGTTTTGTCATCTCCCTACAAGTAGGTCTCTCACTCTGTTCAAAGGAGAGCTTATAATTACTTGATATACCTTCTTACTGAAAGCCTCTCACACCCCTTGTTACCATGATTTCTGTTTAATAAAGACTAAGAATAATTAGGAATAAATTTCAGTTTTGTACAGGTTTTATATAGTCTTTGTCATTTCTAAATGTCTATTAGCTTAAGGTTTTCCAACAGATTCATGGATTCATTATGTTTTACATAACTTATAATTATCATTTGCCAGTAGGACTGATTTCAGAGTTTTTGCATTTGTTCCAGATGTTCCGTCAGATGCTTGATGAGAAGAAATCTAAGTGGGAGGAGCACAAGAAGGAGGGACAGGAGCGGATGCAGGAGCTGAGTGAGGTCTTCTCTGGAACAAAACCACTCACCAGGGTGGAGAAAAACGGTAAAGAAACTATTTGTTATACAGTGAAACCTGTATTATAAGACCAGCTGTTGGACTGGACAAAAGTGGTCTTAATTTACAGATGGTCTAATCAGATCAGTTATAACCAATGCAAGTTCTTTCAGTTCACTCAAGGGTGGTCTTAATATAAAAATGGTCTTGATATACAAAATGTCTTAATATACAAGTGGTCTTTCCAACAGGTACCACTGTATTTAAAAAATTATATATGGTCAAACAAAAATGAGTTAAAAAAGCAAATGGTATGGGGACTGAACCCTTCGTGGTAGATAGTGTTGAAAGTTGATAGGAAAAAAGTTGGTGCCATGGAATGTTAATTAAACCTGTGTTATTTCTGGGAACTTTTTAACTGAAAATATTTTGATTAACACCCTGGACATAGTGGTATTGCTGTCCTTGGCTATAAGCATAATGAACAAAAAGAACTTGCCCCCCCCCCCCCCCCTCCTTGATGTATGTTGTATATTGGTTTACTGACACCTCTCAGGGAAATGGCACGTGGAGTGACATCATTGTCCTCTGTGACATCATGACTAGCATTCCAAAGATGGCCATATCGTCACATGCTACATCTTAGTGCAAGCATATGTGCTAAAATATGTATATAAAAACCCAATAAAACACTCATTCCTGAGTTATTATTGTTTGGATTTACACAAAATTGAACTTCTTGGACATTTTTTCACAAATTTCAATAACATCCATGATACTGTCTCATGATATTGTGCAGACATACATACACACTGAAAAGAGTGAAAACAATAACCTTTGCTTTGCACAGGTTAATAAAAAACACTCCATAGGGCACATGCCTCTGCAGAGCAAAAAATCTTACCAGGTCCTCCCATTATTCAGGATCTGCACTTAAATAAAATGGTGATATCATACACAAAAATACTTAAGGCTTGATACTTGGCTTGATATGGAGTGTCATGTTACCCTTGAGCCTTTCTAGTTATAACAGAGCTAAAGTGCTTTCATATATACAGTAACTGAGAGGTTATTTTGCTTCTATTAATGTCATAGTGACTTAATGTCAATGAGAAGTAATGTAATGTATTATTTCAGAGAATCTTCAGGCCTGGTTTGGTGAGATGGGGAAACAGATCAGTTCGCTGAACTACGACGATTCTACAGCAGCTGGCAGGAAGATCGTACAGCTTATACAGGCACTAGAAGAGGTAGGTCATATCAGAAGTGTATGCTGTAAGATGTTACAAGATACCTATCTTTGGTGTATTTAAAAAATCTGAAATCTGAGAAAATACATCTTTCAGATCCTGTAAGCAAGGCACTGCCAGCTGTGCCTTCAGAGACATTGCTTTATCCAGTCATGCCGTTTGCTGCTTCATGAATTATAAACAAGGCAGCTTAACCAATTAGATGGTGTGCACCCTTCATTTTGGCATGAGTGAAAACAAATATGCTGCTATTTTTAGATTAATGGTCTTGTTATGCTAGAACTATGTCTCCCCTCACTTGGGTTGAGACATTTAGTGTTTGGTTTGTCGTCGTCATGGTCCATTGTCTTAGTTATTCGGTGTTGTCTGTGTCATATCTTGTGAACACGATAACTTTTGAACGACTCAACAGTTGTTTCATGAAATTTAAATTGTTTCTACTGAAATCTCGGACAATTCACCTTCACAAAATAGGTCAAAATAGATATTTATTGTGAACCCCATAACATGAACCCCACAAAGTCTGTGATGAAAATTTGGGTATTGATGCTAATTTAACTCTTTTTTTTCACTCTTTCTTTCAAAGAAGTCTACTTTTTTCTAGAACTCTTAATCTTTTTTTCCAGTCTTTTACCTTTGGCAGACCTGCAAAAACGAGCTGCTGATTGGGTGATATCATGCAAAGGCTTTAGAGTCCAACCATTTAAACTAAAGATGGCTATTCATGCAAGGCCACATTTCATCTGTCAGATAATGGGACTGAGTCCAAAAAGTAGTGAAACATAAACTTAGGACTGCATTTCCAACAATGATCCCAAGTTAGGTTTTCACTTGAGTTTGTGGTTTTCTATAAACTGAAAAAAATATACCAAATGTAAAAAATCTTAGCTTTTAAGCAAGAAATCCACAAAAACAAGTGAACACATGTTGGTGGAACAATGTTAAGTGTGACATAATTATTTTGGATATATTTATTTGATTTAACAAAACAGGATTAAAATCTTTGATAGTTTATATCAAGATGTTGTGATCTTGTTTTATTTTGCAAATATCAAGGTTACTGAACTCTATTGGTTGGGATTGGTAAGTTTAATATTTATAAAATAACTCTTATTTCCAGATATAAATTCTGTAAATACCACATTCAGACCTGCTAAATTACTCTTTTTAAAAAGAGTAAGACTTTTTTAAAGATTAACTGAAAATGACGCAAATAACTTTTCTTGCACTCTTTTTTTCACTAGCACCCTATTTTTCCTCTTTTTCTCAGTAAGAGTTCTGAGATTTACTATTTCTCTCTTGCCATAATAATCCAGGTTAATCCAGGTAATACAAGATGGGACACCTAGCAATTTTTGTGTTGGCAAAATTTCAGCATGCGTCAGAACAAATGATAATTGCCCTAATTTTCAGACAGATGAATGTTCACATGCATGCATGTATCTAACTTTTGGAGTAAAATGTATATACATACATATTATGTTAAGCACATCTTTTTTTCATTCATCTTAAAAATATGAGGAATTATTGCTGATGTTACTCTTTTTTCACTCTTTTATTTCAAAGTAGGCCACTGTTTTTTTCAAGGGCACTACGGTACTCTTTTTTTGGTCATTCATCTTTGGCAGGCCTGATGTGTTTTTATTTTTCAAATATGAATTCTCTTAATGAATTAAGGAAAATTAATTTCATGAAAAAGCAATATTTGTTATTATTAATTTTGTAAACTTTATTAAAAACACTAAAACATGAAGTTGGTGAACATATTTTTTGTTCCCATATATATATGAATAATTATTTTTCTGTTGTCTGTTTATCGATTTATATTCTGTATATATCTGTATTGGTGTTGGCCTTGTAAGAATTCTCTAAACTATTGTTAAAGATTTATAATAAATAGGATACAGATTTAATATACTTTTATTATTAGTTTTATAAAGTATAAATTGGAACATTGTCATATGTATACAGTGGAATATTGATGGAGCTGCATAAAGCTGTTTCAGCTGCTTTATTCCAGCTGCAGTTTGAACTTGAAGACTCAGAATAACTCTTACTGGTATATGTAATAATTAAAATAAAGATGTAGACACCATTAGAACAAAATTATAGCTGAACTACAGGCATGTCAGACAATATTGGGAAGTATCCTGGTAGAAATACATTCACCCCAGGTATAATCACATCTGCCATGGCCTTGGCCAATCTCATTGAAATTCAGGAAATACTGTGGAGCTGTAGTGTAGACAAGCCAGCAGACAGCAGTTTACAGCATAAGCATGGCAGTGAGTGGGAACATGTACAAGATATCAAGCTATAAGCTAATGGTCAATTTATTAAATTTTTAGGCTAGGTGGTCAAAATTTTCAGCAGAGCTAGATGGCCTTCCAAGATTTGGCAGAAGTCTGCAATCACAAAGTGCATTCTCAAAGCATCTGTTGTTATTGAGATATTTAACCAGATCCAAGAATTCCTTCAGCTGAAGACCATTGTTCAGGATTAGCAGTTGTTAGCAGACACTAGACATATATACATGAACTAATTTTGCAATATACAGAGAAAACTTAAAAATAACTATGACCAATAGGACCTTGATAAATGGTTGCATTTTTGAGGTAGTCATCCAAGCAAGGTCTGACATAAAAACCAAAAAGGAATTGGGACCATGAAAAAGTGATCATTATTATAAGGTGGTCACTAAACATAGGTGGTCGCTAGGTAAGTTTTACTGTACCTTTGTAAAACAAGAGACCAACCATCAGATGAAGCAGTCTTAAGCTGACACCAAACATATACTGTGGTTGCCTTTTTGTTTGCAAGAGTTTCAAATTCAAGTAAAACGCAAAAGGGAATTGGGACCATGAAAAAGTGATCGTTATTATAAGGTGGTCACTAAACGTAGGTAGTCGCTAGGTAAGTTTTACTGTATCTTTGTAAAACAAGAGACCAACCATCAGATGAAGCAGTCTTAAGCTGACACCAAACATATACTGTGGTTGCCTTTTTGTTTGCAAGAGTTTCAAATTCACGAAAAACGCAAAAGGGAATTTTCATGAAAGTTAAACCTTCATCGTCATCAATGTCAAGTCAAAAGGCAAAAATTTTACAAAATAAATTTCTTTTATGTTAATTAAAGGTTGTCAAGTGGAACCCCACCTTGGGGCCATACCACAACTATGACCACCCTACAATTTGACCACAAATGACCACTTCTGTTGGTCCCTAATATGTGATCCAGGTAACTTAGAATTTCGCAATTATAACCACCTCCAAATTACGACCACTTTGGTCAGTCCCCAAGGTGGTCGTAATTGCAGGGTTCCACTGTACTCTGTGTCAGTTACTGTATGGTGAGATTGTGGTCAGATTAATACCTGTAAAGCACTGACAAGGACAGAAACTGCTCTAATAATCTCACCTATTTCAACTAATTAATGGTCTTACAGTAAATATTTTGTTGAATTTGGTACAAATATTTACGTTATTGTCAAAATAATCTGACAGTTATCAACACCATTATCAACTGTCACCGGCATCATCTAGTGCCTGTATGCACTGCTGACACCTGGTGGCCACCTTACATACAAAATCACCATGAGCCTGTTACAGTATTTTGTTATGTTGACAATCTCAGTTTACACATTTCTGCAAGCCTATTTGTACCAGATTCATTCAAACGTACCAATTTCAGACCAATTGAAAGTAGAAGTAAGTGGTAATATTGGTGCTTTTTGTTCTTTTTTTGGTGCTTTTCAGTCCTTTTTGGTTATTAGTCTGACCCATGAGATTGTGAAAACGAACCCTCATGAAATACTTTAAAGTGAAAATTATGCAATTTTATCCCTGCAGATATGAAACCAACTACTGTACACTTGAACCAGAATTGCTAAAAATTTAAGTCTCAACTCCAACTTGGTGACCTGATGATTTAAACTGTTTTAATTAATATACCTAACCAGGTTCAAGAATTCCACCAACTGGAGACCAATCTTCAGGTGAAGCAGTTTTTAGCAGACACCAGACAGTACCTACATCAGATGATACGAACCATTAACATCAAGGAGGAGGTCCTCATCACCATCCAGATCGTCGCTGACCTTTCGTACGCCTGGGCGATCATCGACACGTATACGTCGTACATGCAGCAGGGAATCAAAAAAGATCCATCCCTGGTTACCAAACTCAGGGCGACCTTTCTCAAGGTCAGTTATAGTAGAGTGTTTCAAATTTTTTTTTTCAACTAAATTGGTCCTAGCTGCTGTGCTCTCTCCCTACACTTTGTTGGTCAAGAGCCAAGGAAGATTCTTTTAGTTAAAAATTATGATGAAAATTCCTAAAAAAATGTACTATTCACAAAAAACAAGGACATTTTTATTGAATTCATATATAACATAACACTTTGAAAGTATATGCATAACAGTGTAAGGAAAATATTATGTATTATTTACTTTAATATTTTAATATAATTTACTATGTTGAATAGATACATGTCAGGTTTATTATCACTCATTGTAAAAGGTATCAGCCCTTGATCTCTTTATTATCTGTTTGTATCTGGTATCAGCCCTTGAGTTCTGTATTATCTCTCTTTGTAGCTGGTATCGGCACTTGATCTCTGTATTATCTCTCTTTGTAGCTGGTATAAGCCCTTGATCTCTGTATTATCTCTCTTTGTAGCTGGTATCAGCCCTTGATCTCTTTATTATCTCTCTTTGTAGCTGGTATCAGCCTTTGATCTCTGTATTATCTCTCTTTGTGGCTGGTATAAGCCCTTGATCTCTGTATTATCTCTCTTTGTAGTTAGTATAAGCCCTTGATCTCTTTATTATCTCTCTTTGTAGCTTGTATCAGCCCTTGATCTCCGTATCACTCTTCTTGTAGCTGGTATCAGCACTTGATCGTTGTATTCTCTCTCTTTGTAGTTGGTATCAGCCCTTGATCTGCCACTGCTGAGGATCAACCAAGCGAACAGTCCTGACCTGATGAGCGTATCTCAGTATTACTCTGGGGAACTGGTGGCATATGTCCGCAAAGTACTCCAGGTAACCAAACAAGAGTTATATCCAAGTGTGAAGATAATAGGGTTTTACGGTGGGAAAAACCTGGAAATGATGCATAGGTTTGCTTTTGGGTACAGTTAAGCCAAGTGGTTAAGGCTTAGAGCTTAAGACCTTCAGTTTGATTGTCATCATCAGAGGTCAAAGGGCACAAGGTGAAATTTTGATATTAATACGTTCACTACAGTGTCTTAAATACAGGTTAAGACTTTTTCAGGTAATTTTATAGCAGTGATGAACTGGAGTCCAGACTTGGTCTTGAGTCCGGATTCGAGTCCACTTTTCTATGTACTTGTACTTGCTTTTGGATTCAAGTCCAGTAACATAAGCTCTGTCACATTACTCACATACTAAAAAGACATATATATACATGAGCAAACTACCAACAGAATATTAGGCATAAAAAATTAGACTATATTTATCAAACTTTAGTTGGGCATCGGGAGCTAAAGATAATTCAACATACAAGTAAAGGCCATGTATAAACTTAACTTATACACATGATAAACTAAAAATCCATTTAAAATTTCTGATGTGTGTTGGATTTGGACTCGCACTTGTACTTGTGTTCAGTGTGATTCAAAGTAGGTGGATTTGGACTCTAAAACCTTAAGCACTTGGACTTGGACTCAGACTTGGACTTAGACTCAAGTGTCCTGGACTTGGACTCAAGTGTCCTTGACTCAAACTCAAGTGTCCTTGACTCAGACTTGCACTCAGACTCAAGTGTCCTTGACTCGGACTTGCACTCAGACTCAAGTGTCCTGGACTCAGACTCAAGTGTCCTGGACTCAGACTCAAGTGTCCTGGACTCAGACTTGCACTCAGACTCAGATATGGTGGACTCTACTACATCACTGATTCCTAACCCCATACTTGTAAATCCAAAAGTCCAGAAAGTTCACATTTCATTCTATTTGTATAGTTATCATTCAACAGAAAGTGCTGCCAACAGGCCATGAATTTAACCTTGGAAAAAAGACAGAAACTTCATTTTGTATGTGTTTATGTCTGCTGAACTGAAATCTGCTGAATTGGGATGGGGGTATGAACCACAAGAGTTATAAATGGTTATGAGTATATCTTTATGAAGTGATAAAATTTTAAACTTACATTTTCACAAAAACCTTTCAGCTGATTTTCATGTACCCCACCAGCTTTAAAATATTGAAATACAACTATCATATCCTCAATTAATTTAGCAAAAGAAAAAAAAATCAATACATTCAGGAGCATGTTAGCTGCATAAATATCTCGGGATCAAGTCACCCTGTGCTGTTATAGATAAAATTCTTTGTCAAAATTTTACACAAGACACAATTTTTTCAGATAAATTAAAAAAGTTACATGCAAGTAATAGATTAAGGTATTTTATTTAAGGCATATATGTAATTGTTTTTCTTCAGGAAACATTGTTAAAAAATGGTATGGATATGCTGACACAGTGGCATTAAAAAAGGCTGTAATATTTGACATGATGTTAGCTTGTAAGATTTATTATTTTAAAGGTACCAAGGGCTTTCACGAATGTGGGGGTAAGCGTCCTTGATACCCCCAATTTCTTTTTGACACTTGGCTCTTGAGGTCTAAGCATCTAATAGGACATGCAAATTTCTGGCTTTCGGACTGACAGGGTAAAAATAATGACCCTTGTCATTAGCAGTCTCTGACCATGTTGGCTGCCTCAAACAAACCATTCAGCTGTGTAAACATTGCCCTAACAACTAACCCTTACATTTAACTTTAATAAAAAAAATTATATAATGACAAAGTTTCACAATTAATGATATCATAATGACATAGAATACAAAAATAGAACTAATACCACATATCATCTCCCCTTAGGATGCTCCAGACTCAGATGGGACTCTCCAACCTTTTGACCTGAGCATCTCCAGATTCTTACATTTTCTTCCCTGGGTACATGGAAAGCATAGATGAGAAATATGTGTATTTGTGTTTTAGATCATCCCTGAATCTATGTTTGGCCTGCTTGCCCGCATCATCAGTCTTCAGACACACCGAATCAAAGAAGTTCCAACACGCCTAGAGAAAGACAAGATGAGAGAGTTTGCTCAGCTTGATGAGAGATATGAGGTAAATGGAATTTAATGTAAAATAGGAGCATATCCAGGATTTTAGGAAGGGAGGGGCTTAGGAGGTTTCAAATGCAAATCAATTATCTGCTCTGCACAAGTGCTGGTGAACTCTCTAGAATGGTTTGGACCTAGTTTTGTTGTATCTGGTAATGACTGAATTTCTTTTTAGCTTAGCTGACTTTAAGTCATCTCAGCTGCAGTGATGGTCCTTTGTCTGTAGTCATGTCTTGCCGAATGTCTGTTAATAAGGCACGTTTTGAAACCGTTGGACCTACAAATCCAAAATTTGACACAGTTAGATTTCCATTAGTTCATGTACCAAACCTGAATCTGGGTCACAGTAGGGGAAATGCCACGAAATTGAAACCACGCAGATATGAAACCTTGCTGTCATGGGAAAATAGTCTCTGTAGTTACCACCAGGTGGCAGTAATGGGCATAATTTGAAAATGAATATAATCCAAATGACAATCATGTTGATTGTAGTGTGTGACATGTCCACAATCAGTTTTATTTTTTTTTAAATGTTTGGTTCTCACTTGCAAATCTGCATTTCTGATTTTATAAAATTGCTATCGCAAGCCCTTTGTCTTGGTCGAACTGCTTGAACTCTCCCCCTTACGCTTTGTCGACTGTCAGTCGATCTGATCATTTGCAGGTTAGAGTACCTCTGCTCTTTTCTCACATTCACATTCACAGGGCGTGGCCACTTCAGGAACATGGCCCCTTCCGTAACCAACTTGTTATTTCCATGGAATGATGTTTCTGTTACATAATCCGAACATGGTATGATATGAAGGTATAGATGAGGGCCCTATTTAAATTGATATGTAATGGCCAAGCTGTGAAACCAATGCCCTTTGAAGCGGCATCGCAAGGTTCTGGCAGTGACGGTCATTGTTGTTTGAGCAAAACTTAACTTTGTGTAATAAAGAATTCACACCTTTTTTGGTGTTTATTAAAATATCATTATATATGTCCAATCGTGAAAATGGAACCCCGTGCCACTTTGAAGAATTAGTTAAGCACTAAAATTGAGCCCCATAAATATAAAGCCAACCTCAGTATTATGCAGTGCTTTTACCTGTTTAGCAAAAAAAATTCTGTTATTATCAAACCCTTTCTGGATCATATGACAATTTTATTGGAACATACAAATAAAAGAAAATAAAAAAATCGCCCGCCCACACTGATTTCTGAAAAAAGTGCATGAGAACCATACTTCTTTTTTGCGTAATTGATTTAAACTTGGACCTCTAGGTACCACTGAATGTCAAATGTAGTGCCCTGATGTCTTGTTTCACATTCAGGTATATTAATAAAGTGAGACTGATGTTTCAGGTGGCCAGACTAACCCATGCCATATCTGTGTTCACGGAGGGAGTACTCATGATGAAAACTACTCTTGTCGGGATCATTAAGGTAAAGTGATGGTTTTTCAATGTGGTACATGTTTTCTGTAAAGGGAATATTTCGTGGTTGGATTTATGCCAAACTAACAGCGCATTTATAAGCACAAATATAGTACAGTTTATCATTAAGGAAACAGAATCATGATAAGGTATTTATGGTCCATGTATGCGATAATCTGTGAAGCTTATGGTAGGCTGGTGCAGGCATATTTTGAAGAGAGAGACATGTAGAGAATTTGGGTAGTAGTTTGGGTATCCATCACCAGGTGTCACCTATGGACTGGATGTTCAGTCCAACAACTTTTGTCATGAATAGTAAGAACAAATAATCTTATGAATAGATGGATAAGATTATGCTGTGTTCCATTTGTTCAATCAGAATTTAAACAAGAAAATAACAAGATAAAGCTAAGATTATTAGGTTTGATGACACACCCATTAATAAACACAAACATGTACTGATCTGCAGTGTGTATCATTTCTTAATCATGCAAATAAATCCAACTGCTTTTCTTTAAAGTTAATTGTTCCAAATGTCATTAGATGGATCCAATTTCATTCCTAAGCACTGTCATAACCATTAAAACCTGTGTTAAGAATAAAGACCATTTCTGTCATATTATTTGTTTTATAACACATTGGTTTTATCATAAATCTGTAAAATGTATATCAGATGTATACATAAGGAAGAGAATAGGTCTGTTTAATCGTATGTGTTTATATAGACAGTTTAGTTTAAAAGATCATTCTGGACTTAGTGAGAACTAAACATACCTATCAGAGGTGTCTTATTTTATTTAACACTGCTAAAAAACCATGTATCTGACATATTTTTCGTGACTTTGAAACTTGTATGCTACCATAAACATTTAACATAAACTCTGCTTTTTGACGGGCTATTTCATCATTTTCAAACTAGGTTAGTATGTGCTTGGGAAAACAACAACAAGCCATGTAGGACAAAGCAGAAATTTCAGACCTGGCATTACGCAGTCAGTTTATAACTTTCATACAATAAGTTCAGGTAGATATGATGTCCCCATGGACCTTTCACGTGTCAAGACTGCAAAACTTGAGGTTATATTTGTGTCGCGAGTGCAACACACTTGGTGGGTGCTCTTTAATATACCGTATTTTAATTGTTTTTACAGATTGATCCTAAACAGCTACTTGAGGATGGCATCCGTAAGGAGCTGGTGAGACAGGTTGCCACAGCACTCCATCAGGGGCTCTTCTTTAACCCCAGGGCAAAGGTCAGCTATACAGGGTGTCAGGACTAACCCTGTGACACATAATGACAATTAATTTGACCCTTTGCTGTTTGGGTTTATTTTAGTTTTTTTTTTACAAATTTTGACACTCCTAACATTAACATTGCAACTAATATCTTGCTCAGCTTTCATTGTATCTTTATAAAATTGTAAACAACTACTACAGAGAGACTTCTTTAAAATTTCTTTCAGAATTCTATGAAAAACCTTAAAAAACTGAAAATAAATTAATATTATCTTTAAGCACATATAATCTTGATGAGGGCAACCTAGTTGCCAATCTTGTTTACACTTTAATCTACTTCAAAATATAAGTTGTAAATCAAGTGTGTGGTTTTGGAGTATAATTCTAGCAGTATAAATAATTAATAGATATATCAAACAGTTAAAGCTCAGTGTGTCACACTTATTGTAGCTGATATCCCTTAATGTAACAATTATTATTAGTTTGAGGTCAATGCAGCATTTTTACCATGGTAAAATCCACTATTCAGCTGATCTTGATTTTGTCACTTTGGTTTTTCTGTCAGTCTCTTAGATGTTGAATTAACATTTGTCTTTCCAGACAAGTGAGCTTATCCCGAAGCTTGAGGCTTTAGGAGCTCAGATTGATGGATTCAGGCGGTCGTTCGAGTACATCCAGGACTACGTCAGCATCTACGGCCTCAAGATCTGGCAGGAGGAGATGTCACGCATTGTAAATTACAACGTCGAGCAAGAGTGTAACAGCTTCTTACGCACAAAGGTCAGTGATGTGCAGTAGAAATTGTGTATGAGATGAACATATAAAAAAGGTCAGGGTATATTTTTGTTGGAGGTAGCCACGTGCATTTTTAATGGTTGCTTAACTCTAAGTACATATGTACATCTTGCAGAATCCCATTCCGATTATAGATTATTTGATATTAAATATCTTGGTGTTAACCAGGCCTGGTGATCACTACACCTGTGGTCCTTGGGTGTGCAATCAACCCCGTTGCTCTGTTATACCACTGAGAAATCCCCAAAAGGCACACTCATTTGTGAGTGAAACATGGCCTTTGGACACAGCCTTCCCATAAGCCTGAAGAGCCCCACCTTGGTGGGGGCCCTGTGAAAAATCTCTTCACCTCAGCTGAGATTGGAACTCAATATCCTGGCTTTGAGTCCTGTGCTCTACCCCTGAGAAAGTGCAAGTTGGAGTACAAAATATAAATCAGTCACAGTCAACACATTACATAAAGGCAATAGCCAAGGCCAGCATAGGACAAAAGTGAAGACAGCAGATTCAAAGTATGATGAAGAGGTGTTTTGAAAAGGCTTTCCTTCCTGGTATAATGCAAGAATTTACAAATTAAACTGTTTTGTTTTGATACCTGCTAGTGTCACATGACTCAGGAGGCATTTATATTGGGCTGGTAAGCCTAACTTGAGTCATCATACAAGCCATATGGAGCGATGTACTGCAATGCTCACCCATTCTGTTGCATTGATATCATGGTAAACATTCAATAATCTTAAAATTAGGCTACAACTGATAATTTAACACAAAATAATACATGTGAACTCACCCATCAAACAGGAAATTTGTCTCTATGGTAAAGTGTCATTTCCTGTATCGCGTACAAGTTGGCTATTGTCCAGTAACTCATGTGAGCCATGCTTGTAATCATGCGGTCATAAATTCACCAAACATGCAGAGGGATTTACCAGTATGCTGAGTTAAAACAGAATTTTCTCTCACATGGTGTTGTCAGAAAGGATACTGAAAATGCTAATGATTAGTTTAGTTTATGTCAAGTGACAGCTTACTTGTAGATCATGATACATTCTTCTTTGCAAGAAGTAAAGGCACTCTGACGCTAGCGGCCAGGTAAGCTAACTTTAGACTCGCAAATGTCAGACTCAGAGGGTAGAAATGGCACTGGGTGAAGAAGAAACGGACTATTGTTAGTCCGTGTATATATTTACCACATAGAACTGACATATGTGTGTCCAGTTCTCATCAGAATGAGTCATGTTAGAATTCTATTGTCACTTCTAGGTACAAGACTGGGAGAGCATCTACCAGTCTACAGCCATTCCAATCCCTAGGTTTGCCCCAGTGGACAACTCAGTCAACTTTATTGGGAGACTCGCAAGAGAAATACTCAGGATTACTGATCCAAAGTAAGCTTCAATTTAAGTATGAATAAAAAATTTGAACAGCTATCATGAGAATACAGTGAAATCTACCCTGAAGATCACCCCACTAGCATGACCACCCCACTGAGATGACCACATTTTAGGGCCCAAACTGATGTAAATCATAAGAAAAACCTCCTGGTAATATGAGGTCACACAGGTGGCCATGTTAGCCAGATTTTACTTAAACATATTAATTGTGTAACTAAAGAAATTGACTAGGGTGGGTAGTGATATTTTTAAACTTTTAATTCCACCCAGATATCTTAATCCCAAGAAAACATAACCAACATGTTATTTTATTAATATTCTTGTAAAATATTTATTAGATCATATTTATGAAGTTATCATATTTTACCGTATAGTTTTATAATGTTTGCATATAAATAAGGTATCATGTTGGGAATTAGGGTTTGCTTTTTGGTGTGCTTTGTCTGTATTTTTATGTATTGGGTGTCTTTCAGGACAACATCATATGTTGATCTGATGAATAGCTGGTATGACCTGAAGACCAGACAAGAGATTGTCAACATCAACATGTTCCAAAAACTACAGGTAAGAACTTTTCGGAGTTTTAAAAACCTACAAAGAATTTGTTAAATAAAATTAAATTATTCTAAAGTAATACGCTTCAGGACATGCACACATTGAAAGCATCAGATCCAGTCATCTTAGATTCCATTCCAAATACCTTGACTACCTTTTATTCTTTGATATATCTTTCAAATTCGTATCATTTAGGAACTAAATGCATTTGACAGGAGGAAAAACATTTTCTATTTTTATTTTTCACAATTGCAATTTTTATTGAAACAACATTGAGTTAAAATGAAATGGAGAATCAATTTTGAATCAGCATCAGGCCAATGTTGCTTATGATCATAAGAAACCTCGCCCTCAGGTGTGAAAGCTCTTTGATTTGGCTGCTTGAATTTGCCTATTGCTCAAGTTTTATCCCTGATATATCACATTTTTCTTGCCAAGTGCCGAAGTTTTGCTTGGCAGCAAAGCTGTTAAATCATTTCCCGACTGGACAATTGTTCCTTTTAGATGTTATGAATTTATAAGATGCAAGTTTAGTGAGTACTGTTAAGTTGTGGGTCACTTGGTATTGAACTTGATTTCACCTCTGGTCCCTAGGCACTGTTTGTACCATTTATCACTCAATAAGTTGTTGTCTTCTGGTCTTGCATGGAATTAATAAAAAATTTGGAAACCTTCATTTTGTACTGTGACCCTGAAGTGAAATCTAAGAGACAACAAAAGGCACTTTGTCATTATATTTGACATTCTGTTCTGGAATTATGACTATTCTTTTGGCTATTTTAGGTCCATAGATAGGTGGGGTTTGTTTTGACATTAATCATCTTTGTAATATCTTATTTTTGTTATGATTATGACAGAGGAGTTTGGGTACATGGGGCCTGACAGGACTGGATCGTCTGCTCAGCTTCATGATCGTACAGGAGTTACAGAACTTTATCATGCTGCTGCATCGAGGTGTGCTTCGAGAAAAAGGATGGATGGACACGTTCGCTACTTTAATGAGAGCACTGAACCCTATCAGTGGAGTCATTAGTAAGTCATTTATCATTTAAATTTTTCTTTAATTTTGATTGTAGCACTGATTTTGTGCAGCATTTGCCTCCTGCTGAGGGGTCACGCAGGTCAGGTCAAAGATCAGATTTGATAATTGTAATAAAAAACTTATTGATATTAGGCAAGTCATGGTTTGAATTTGTGATAAATTAGCATTTATTTGATGGAATAGAAGGGATTTACCTGCTCTGGCTTCTTAGTTTTACATAGTACCATTTGTTCAAAAAGTTTCTGAAGGATAATATGTCCACAAATGTGTTTCTGTACAACTAAAGCTAAAGGCTGAAGTTAAGATTTTCATCATATGTCTTAGATATAAATGTATAGCTTTTATATCCATCAGATCAGCCACAGAAATTATATCCCCAGGCTACAGCAAAAACATCAAAACTATGGCAACCATTCCTGGATGGGATATTGAAGGTAAGTTAACAATATCATTATATATACATATAATATATAACAGTTGAACCCTTTTTATCTGGCTTGTAATAGTTTGGTATTTGGTGTAAACCGGCATATTCCTTGAGAACAGAATAACCTCTATAATATATTTAGGTCCTTATCTGACATTTTTTGCTATCCAGCTTAATGTACGTTGGTGCCGGTTTAAGGGGTCTGACTCTCTATGTACTCTCCAGAAAGAGAGGGGTGGGGGCTGCCAAAAGTGATGCTCCTTGATAATTAGTAGATAAACATGATTTTTATAGACAAGGATTTTTCTTTCTTAAAAGTTTTCTTTAAGTCCTCAGATTTTGAATATACTTTGTACGACAGTTCATCTTTATCTCTGCTAAGTATATTAACAAAAGTATTTCCCATTTTTCAGGATATCACAATTCAAACTGCTGCTGCTGCTGCTAAAATATTTATTTTGTTAAATGAACAGTACATGCTGTTTTTTCAGGTGGGCCAGATGCAGCTGCTACGGAGACAAATAGCAACAGAACTCAACACCTCTTGTAAATTTGATTCCAAATTCCTGGCCAGTGCCCTACAAACTATGAATGAGTAAGTTTTATTTGCTTCATTGACTTCTCATTTAAAATCTTTTATTTTATATATCTAATGTAATTCAAAGTATTAGAACCATTTATTTATGCATGCTGTAGTATGAAGCAGGTCAAGGATTTTAGTCAGAGGTGGAGCTTCAGTCAATCAGTTAGGTGGACAAAAACTTATAGACACATCAAAATGAATACTAATGAAGTTTCCATGAAATTTTGTATATATTGTATATGTCCAGATATTGATGCTATGGACAAAATAGAGAGAAGCTGTGTCTGTTGAAGTATATATTTAGCAATATCATGCAGGGGAGGCAATAGGGAAAGTGTTGATGTTATAGAGTTGCAGGAAACTAATAAATTTATTGGCAAATAGGCCTGGAGTGAACATCCAAAAGCACCCGCGTTCACACACTATGCAAGTAATAGAGCTAAAAGACATAGAAATAACAAAATATTAATAAAACCATCTCATATTAAACTGAACTTTACTTAATATTCAGTATCCAGTAATTTGCTGTGTCCTCATCAGTTGGTACAAGCCAGGGGTCCCAAAGTTCATGGTTTGTTGCATATGAAACAGTGGTACTGAAACAGTTTAAAACAAAGTATTATGTAATCACATTAATCAACTTGCAGTTGGATTATTTAGTTATTCTTTGCTAAGTTATAAATCAGCAATAATGTTCACAAACCGATTTGCAGATTTGTATGCCACATCCGCATTCAATTTGTCTCATGAGTTGCCTGGCGGAACACAACCCTATTTGCAAGAGTGAGAAAATATTATAAAAATGAGGAACATGGAGACAGATAACATTCAGCACTGAAGATAAATATTATAACTTAAATGTATATGAATTCCTAATTCTTGTATCTTTTTATCTTCTCCTCAGAGCACTTCTTGCTGATATTGAGCGACATTACCAGGATCCATCTTTGCCATACCCTAAAGAAGAAAACCCCCTGATGTATGAGTTAACATCTTACCTGGAAAATGCTGGTATCAGTAATCCACTCACAAAGGTGAGATACTGTAATGATAATTATAATGATATAAATATTAATAATAATAGACAGTACTTATAAAGTGCCAAAATCTCTGAAAGTCAGACTCACAGCACTAAGACATACACATGCTCATAGTCAGACTCACAGCACTAAGACATACACATGCTCATAGTCGGACTCACAGCACTAAGACATACACATGCTCATAGTCAGACTCACAGCACTAAGACATACACATGCTCATAATCAGACTCACAGCACTAAGACATACACATGCTCATAGTCAGACTCACAGCACTAAGACATACACATGCTCATAGTCAGACTCACAGCACTAAGACATACACCTGCTCATAGTCAGACTCACAGCACTAAGACATACACATGCTCATAGCCAGACTCACAGCACTAAGACATACACATGCTCATAGTCAGACTCACAGCACTAAGACATACACATGCTCATAGCCACATTGCCACAATTTCTCAAAGGAAAATCCTAAACCCTGTATTTCTCCCCATGCACCCTGTCATTCTCTCTTTCTCCCAAAACAAAATGAAACTCTGCAGATGTACACACCTGGATTGAGAATAAGTTAAAACAGCATAAAAATGGAGGTGGTAACCTCCACCAAAATATCTTAAAAAGAGGTCTTTATGTTTGAGAGCCTTATTAAAATTATGAAACATATCTTTTTATGTTATCTTTTAATACAGTGATATCTTGCCTGGATACCACCTTGCTATCATGGCTACCCCCGAGATGACCACTTTTTTTTTATAACACACCAACTTAAATCATAAAAAAATCCTGCAAACTCAACCATCCCAAATCTTTATGCTTTAGAAAGTAAAGATATGACTGTAATCCATAAATGATAGGTTACATGTGTTATTCTTGGTGTAAATAAGAATGTTTTGTCCCACGCAATGGGGGACATTGATTTGGGTTTGTCTGTCTGTCAGGTTTTCATTTACATGCGAAAACTTTCCTAAATATTATCTGATTTCATTCACATTTTGGTCAGTGATTGCTCTCATGCATACCTGGGTTGGGTTTGGTTTTGGAGTGTCTGTCTGAAAATTTATGATCAGCAGTTCAAAAACAAAACAAAGAATTCTCCTTTGGTTCCTAATTCACAACCAATTATTATGACATGTGGAGACATCTTCAGGGGACAATGAACACTAAAACACAGCCACTGACATGTAGAGACGTCTTCAGGGGAAATTAAAACTAAACCATATTGACAAGAGGCAGAAGTTGGGGACATAAATTCCACAAATTTGCTTGTTTCTGTAGATTTACATCACTACCAAGAGGATGCCATACTTTCCCCTGATGAACTTCCTGCTTGTGATATCACAGCTGGGCAAGCTCCAGTACATGAAGAGTATAGGTAAGTTATCAGGAATATAATGTATCAGCTCTGCTATAGCAATCATACATTTTACTCCTATGAAAATGGTCCTTATTGGATCTAACTTTGTTCTAGTTGGCACAGTTGATCTGTAATGCAACCTTCATTTGGAATTATGACACACATATTCTCAGCACTACAAACTTCTCATTAAAATTGATGAGGATCCTGATAATATTCCAGATTGGGTGATCCACAATGTTTGCAGATATATATGTAGTCTCTGGAAGCTTTCCTGTTAATTTTTTTAATAAAATTGAATTCATTCATTTAACTGAATTCCTTTAAAACTTGTTGGTAATGTCAAATAACATAAAGAGCTCACACCATGCAATCTTGTACCCAGTTGCTATCATAATGTAAAGGACCTATAAGTAATTGCAAATACTTTAAAAAGTAATTGTAATTGTGATTAATTACTTTTTAAAGTAATTGTATTTAAAATGGGCAGTTTTATAGTTTTACACCTTAATTTACATTTTTTAAAAACTACCTGAGAGTCTGTCATTTCTATCTGTGAACAAGAGAAAAAAATGTGTTTCTTCATCTCTCATAATTCTGGAAAATTTAACTGAAACAAAAATATTCCATCCATGTGGTCTTAAAACCACATGAACACCATGTTTCTGAACCCCCAGGTTTAAAATTCTTTAGGAAGTACTTGAGCTGTCAATTAATGCCACCTGAGATAAGTAACCACTGCCAGCCAGAGCAGGAGTTCTCAGACCTTTATAACATTGGTACTAAATTTTTCCATCAGATGGCAGCAAAAACCTAATATTTTTTGGGGCAATTTCACCCTACCACCAGAGGTTTCAGCTCAAAACAAACCTCCTTGAGTAAGGGACTGGGGGACGGCTGAGACTACTTTCCTCATCTGTCAAACTTCATAATCAAAGTTTTTCACAGTCCAATTTGACACATTCTGTTGACAATGCATGCACACATGCATACAAAATAATACTTATTCCATCAACTACTTGCCACAAAAACATCATGTTCATGTAACTTGCCTTGAAACAGTTCTCATTAAAACCTAGTTTAACAGACTACATAACCCTATTCTCTTCATTTCTACCTACTCTGCTGGTGTAAAAAGAAGCCCCGGTGCATTGTGGTGCTATGATTTTTATTCCCACAATCCCTAACCATCAGAGTCGTACTCTTGTGAGAATGATTTTGTGCAGTGTGGGGCAATTTTAGATTTTAACAATAAAATATTGAATTTAAGTGATGCATTGTTTCTTTTACAGGAGAAATGGTTTGCAAAAAGGCAACAGATCCAATAGATGGTTCTCCATTCATCAGTGGCATCATAACTCTGCTGAAACAGTTCCACTCGGAGAACACAGATCACTTCCTGGCACTTCTTGGGCAGTATGTTCGATCATACGTGGACAGTACACAAGGGTAGGTGTTAATGTATTTTATGCAACCTTTCATGTCCATATTTGCCTCTGCCTCTGGCAGGAGAATATGTGTTCATCCCTGTTCACGGCTATGGTTAGTTTGTGTATTTGTTCACAACATAACTGATGCAATTTCATGAAATTCTCAGGGCATTCAGGAATGGGTCAAGGAAAAATTGGCTAGATTTTGGAGTGGTTCTGGAACATCTTGCGGATTCAGGAACTTCAGCAAGGAATATTCACAAATATACAGTCACTTATGCATGAATGAACCTGGGAATACGGACCAAATAGTGAAATCCTTAGCATGCAGATTTATAGTTTGTCATGTTTCCTTCCAGCATGTGTCATCATATTTTGTTGTTGTGATTTTTAATTTATTTGTTGATCTGATAGGTTTATATGTTCTTGTCAAGAAGTTATTTCTTGTGTTTTCATTGAAATTTTTCATCAAATTGATATCATTTGCAATAATAGACATTCAGTATCTTTGTGACTGTGTTTTTGTGCAATGCTGATTCAGAGTTAACCAAAATCTAATTGTGTCATATACTTGTATTTGAAAATTGCAGTTAGTTTAAAACTGCTTCTTGGCATTGATTCTAGTATTGACTCTTTAAACAGAATTGATAATCACAGTAATTCTTGTTGTCAGAGCCATTGAAAATCCTCTTCCTTGATTGATACATCAGTACGTATGCTAGCCTTATAAAAATCACTTCATATACAGTAAAACCTAGAAATCATGACCATCAATGATATAATGGTCTTATTTTATTGAGGTGGTCATCTAAGAGAGGTCTTGTGTAAAGAGCAAAAATAAATGGTGACCATGAACAAGTGGTGATCACTAAACAGAAGTGGTCATTAAGCGAGGTTTTGTTAAAACCCCGAGTCTATGTAATCAGGTTACAAAGCTCCTGAAGTAGTGTATTTTAATATAGGAAATGAAAAAAAAAATTTGATTCTCAAAATCTTTTTTTTTTTCAGAGCAAAGACAGCAGAGTTACCACAAGAGGTTTTGAATGTCCTGGTATTTCTGGAGGATTTTGCCTACTACAGTGGATTACCAAGACGGGTAAGTGCCCATTTGCATACCCTGTCAAGTTGTAATTTGGGGATTTTGCAATGATTTTTTATCATATTCAGCAGTATCCCAGATCTCCTTCATTTTAATTGCTGCTCTGTACAGCAAGATTCTCTGGTGTCCACCACCAGGAGTTGCACAGACAAAGAATTGTAATCAGACCAATGAGAGCGTGGTATCACATTGTGCATCCAGCTCCATGTTTTTTAACAAGCGGCTCTCACTCACGTGGTGTGAGTCTTGGCCCTGTCCCAGAGCCGGAATAATCAGACCAATGAGAGCAGATACAAAGTAGTGATTAAAACCATGGAGATTGATCTGGGACAACTGCAGTGTATAATCATTGTATGAGGAGCGTACAGTATAGTAAAATTATAAACAATCTGAAAAACAGGTGATTTAAAGATGTAAATTAATGTTTGACCTTTTCAGTTTTATGAAGGAATCCTGAATGACAGGATAAGATAGGTCTGAATTGCAGCATTTTAATGGTCTAAAATTTCAAGGATCTCAGTAAAATGTGTACCTTTCCTAACATTACATGGCATCAGTCAGACCAGGAGTTATTACGATATTTCATTGCGGTGTGTAATCAAATCAGGATTAGATTGTTAGTATTAATGACAATGCCATGTATCAGGTAAGAGGCAACTCAAAATTAAGATTCCTAATGTACAGAATGCACATAAAAATGGGTAATAACCAAATAAATAAGGTGAGATCCCTTGTGCACAAATCTGCATGCAAAATGTGTAGGCCGTTAAACTAAATGCTCCATATATCCTTTTTTGCCGATGCTGCATTTTTTCCTGGATTGACACAGAAAATATCTATGCCTGTACATATGAAATTTTTCAACACCCATTCCACATTCTTTAAATAAGGATTCTCAGCTTATGTGTGCCATCAAAACCAGGGCTCACCAATGTAATTCCAATTTCTTGCCCCTAGTACTGCTCTTTACCAACAGGAGACACTGCTGAAGAACACACCATTCACTGAAATTTGGCTTTTCTCTTTTCAGACCATTGAGGCTCACATACCAAGTTACATCTTTGCCCAGTTCCAGAGTCAAGCTTCATCGTAACATGACTGATCCGTCCACATGTGTTATATACTAAAATTGTACAATGACTTATACCACCAACTGTAATCAGAAAGAAAGAGAACATTCAATAATGAAATACAAGAAGCAGGAACCATACAGACAAGGGTTACCAGTGTTAGAGGTTTGGAGACCGTTCTTGGCCTCGAGGCTTCATTCTGCCAACCTTTACATTGTTAATGACCTTGTCCTTGGAAAGCCATGACTTAGACCTAACTTTGGCCAAGGCTGCAATGAGAATTAATGGGAGGCCCAGAGGGCACCTGTGATTGACCAAGTTTAGCTGATTGAAAGGTCTCTAATGTGTGAACCGAGACCAGAAATCACACATTGAATCCTGAGGTTGCATGGACTGGATGGTGGTACCTTGGACCATTGTGTTGGCCACGGAGGCTGGGGACTTGGTCGTCGCCTTGAAGGGCTCTAGCTCAGAAGTTGGGGAATCAACTACAGCATTGTTGATTATGTCATAAAGTAATGAATTATCACATTCCCCCCCCTAAATTCTTGAAACTTCTTTGTTCAGTATTTTCCTATGTTATATAAATTAATGCTTTATTAAGTTTGAAGCCTTGGAATATGACCTGTGTTACTTTTTAAAATTCACAGTTGTCAAAGGTGTATATTCAAGTAACAACTCATTCTTGCCAAAAACCATTCATGGCTAAAGATGCAGAAGGCACAAATCATTTAGCATGGAAAGAATCACGGGATGATTGTTTGATGTTATTGTTCAGTGAAAATGTTTTTAAAGCTAGTATTATAATTAAGTTGTTAAGAATACAAAATGTGCAATTAACCTGAGAGGTGATACAAAATGTCATGAGTAGTGACCAACTTAGTTGTTAATTATAACAGAACATATGAACAGATTCATAAATTAGGGATTATCACTATTGTATATTTAGTAGGTTATATTGATGCTATGCTGTTTAACGTTATTATGAATATATATAATGTATTATTATTTACAGCTGTTATATAAAATTATCCATATAAACAGACTTACTTCTTATATGTCAGTCTCAGATGGGAAGTATCATGGTCTACGCACAGTCCATCCGTATGTCTGTAAAATTTTTTATCACCTTAGTTCTGCCAGGATAACTTCCCAGGCCATTGGATGATTTTCACTATTCAGTATAACTAATTGTTGATTTACCATATGTCGAGTTCAATTCTGGGCAAAATTCACAGGTATTTAATGAGGTCGGAGTTCACCAGGCATCTTTGTGGTGTTGCCACAATAACTTAACAGGAATAGGATGGATTTTGATGAAACTCTAAAAAAAATATTAACCAATATAATATCTCACCCAAGTTAAACTACCAGTAAAATCCATGCATAAGGTCAGACTTAATGGCACCATGATGAATATTATGAACCTCATTTTAAGTAAACACTTTCTCTTCTCAATTACTTATTTGACAGAATCTAGAGGTCACAAAACCTACAACCGACACATTATTTTCTCTTGCAGACAGTTTTGATCCTCCATATTGATATATATTTGGGCCAGCACCTAATATTGATCATTGCTAAGGCAGTATGATTTATTTATCATTAACAGTAAATTTGTTGATTAATAGAATATAGACCACTTTCCTGTGTCAAAAATAACTAACTTATTATATGGACTAAATGTAATTTTCATTTATTAGATAAGCCAATCAAATAGATTTTCACTTTTAATATTCCCAATCTTTTTTGGATGGGGGAAAAATTGCAACAAACATTTTTGTCCAGGCAAACTGATCAAAGCCTGTGTTAGTTCAAATTATAATCAAGTAATATTAATTCTGGTTATATCCAGAGATATATTGCTGTCAGGTGCAATTGTTCATTAAACTCAGACTTCATTTATCCATAATCTTTTAGAGAATCACTTTCTTTGGATACCAGTACAGGTATTCAAAGCCCACTGGAACTTTTCAAACCATCACAAGACTGCACATTACAGAGTTGCTGACATTTCCTTTGGAAAATACTTGCCACTGCAGCTGCTAACATCCAGCTTTCACTTGCTCAAAATGAATTCTATTCCCACAAAATCAGTATCACAGCTGGGATTTCTCTTTAGGAATTGCACAGATAAGTGTACAGGTAATTTATGATTGATATAGGTATGGACCAGACTACTCCTTGATGTACCAGGCTGCCACCACAGCAGTCTGGGTCCAGCCCTCTACTACTACTAAGGGTGAACTGGCTGGTGAAATTATTTAATAATATCTAAAATTATAAATAAAAATAAATTATACAAGCTGTCACCAAAATAAATTAAGCTCAGCTAACCCCACCAACCCCAATTCTGCAGAACATTGATTTGGGTTTGTCGGTCTGTCTGTCTCCAATCGATAATTTTCCTAAATATTAATGGATTTCATTCAAATTTTGGACAGTGATTGCTCTCATGCATACCTTGGTTGGGATTAGTTTGAGTGTCTATCTGAAAAATAATTTCTTCAACAATAATTTCTTCAGCTCAAACTAAAATTAACAAATTTTGGTCCAATTTCTAAATGTGTTTTATTAGATTTTGTTGCCTGCAGATGTCTCCACATGTCATTGTTGATCTGTTGAAGTTTACGTGCCCTCAAGATTTCTCAGTCATAATTTTGGTTGCTTATCAAGCATGAAAGACAACAAGAGCCCAAAGCGGTGGGCATTAATTTCAAGAATTTGTTGGTTTGACCTTGATAATCTGTGCCTTAACTAGCCAAAACATTTTGCTCGAAACAATTTCTGCCAGTGGTTAAAGTAAAAGTTGTGGTTAAGGTGTCTTTACTTCTAAGCTACCAATAAACAAGCATTGTTAAAAAATGAGGGTTTCAGGTTGTTTTTTTTTTTTCAATTTAAAGAAATTCAGCAATAGCACAAACCATAAAATTTCAGAAGGGAGTCTGGTATTTTGGGTAGCTGGCCATATCCTAAAATTGTGGACCAGACAGCACCTACAAAACCAATATATCCATTAGGGTTTAATTCTCCATACAATAATGGCAAAGTGAAGTTGAGATTCAGGCTTTTTGGTCAAAGGTTTGTTGGACCCATTTGACCAAATGGGAGAGGACACCCTCAACAACTTCCTAAAACTTGCTTGTCCAGGAGGACCAATTTCACAGTTTCTTTTGATTAGAGTTACAATCACTAGTTTTAAGAATGCTTAGAACTTCCCATGTTGCAGTGGCCAAGATAACTTACACAAAGCAGTCAGTCCACAGATACGGGCATGCTTTCACTCTCACATGATTATACAACCTGTAGTATAACAATGAACCAACCTCTGTACAAAATAATTTTAATAAGATGTTCATTTATACAGACTACATGATAATCAGTCAATATCAACATGCAGTAGAATACAATAATAAATAAAAGCACAGCCTACAGCAGATTTCTGCGGAAACTACCTGGACAGGACAACATTTATATCTTACATTCTTAAGATGGGTGCCTTTGGCTGGAGTGCCCATTTTGTGCATACATTCATTTAATGAATACAACTTATATACAAAGTCCTAATATGCTCTGGTAGAAATCTCCATACAAAAATGAAGCCAACTTTTAAAATAAACATAATAAAAATTGCTCTTAAAAATGTACTAGGTCAATAGCAATCTAAGTCATCAGCTGACTCTTCGGAATAAAAAATATATATTTTTTGTTTCTTATTCATCTTTCTGAGACGACAATCCTAATGTAGGAATCTTCAATCTCAAAGATAGAAATCTTTACAAAATGAGGTATCAGATGGGAATCTGCCCTTCACTTACAGGCCATTGTTTTGTTAAAAATTGCCAATTATCTGTTAACAAAAACTTTGGCAAAATAATTAAAATGCATTGGTTTGGCACGGAATGGCTTTCCCTGGGATAGTACTTCTAATGAGCACACTTGCATTAAAACTAAACCTTATCATCTGAACACATTCTCTAAGACAAACACCTACACAAAATACCTAACCAACACCCTTTTTGCAATGATCACTCTCGACTTTGAATATTCATAAGTATGAATATCAATATTCATAGGAAAGCAGAACATCTAATCAAGGGATAAAGTCCACAACTGAAGCAGTAGCACTTAGTGTAAAAAGGAGTAGTTGAGCAGAGACACTATTAGAAGTCTGCATCAAGCGTGAAAGCGTGCATGTTTTGGCCACCCTGTCCTGGGGATTGCATGACGCCCATCTTTTGGTATTCTCCGACCCTCTTCTCAAAGAAATTTGTCTTACCCTCAAGAGAAATGTGTTCCATGAAGTCAAATGGATTCTCAACATTCCAAATCTGTAACAAAAGTTTTGATACATTTAGTATCCAATGATACAGATAACAACAGACCTTGGAAAACAATTGAAAAAAAACATGCAATATCATACTTGATAATCTTCAAACTGTTTCATGCATTTTGTTACCTTTGTAAGGTTGTTTTTTTTATGATAATTTCCTGTTCGCAAATATAGGAAATTTGAAACCCTCGCCAACAATAAATCAACTGTATACATTAAATTCAGCTTGCCTTGAAATTAAAGGTCTCTGTGAATAACCTGTTTATCAGAGAACTGAATAGCAGCTCAATAAACTTGAAAACCAGTTTCAATTCCTGTGACCACTTCAAAACATGGAGTTATAAAACTAGTTTCCGGATAGGATTACTGACAGCAGAATTGTTACTATATGCATAAAAAAAAAGCCAACTTGCCTTATCACAACCTAATTCAACCAGCAACCTGTCTGCAACAAATTCAATGTACTGCTTCATGAGGTTGCAGTTCATGCCTATCAGAGCCACAGGCAGGGCCTCCGTCAGGAATTCCTGCTCGATAGCCACTGCCTCCTTGATTATCTCGAAGATTCGTTCTTGCGTGGGTTTGTTGACCATGTGACTAAACATCAGACAGGCAAAGTCACAGTGGAGACCCTGTAACAAAAATTTTGAGAACATTTGCATGATGTCATACACTGCATCATATGGCAATCTTTTTTAAACCTGTGCAGAATAGCCATGCTGGTTCATTTAAATTTGTGATCAAACCCATGACCTTTTGACTTTGTGATTCCAAAAAATGTGTAATAATTTATACTCAGGGTTACTGGCAATTAAAAGGTCATGGGTTCTATTTCAATTGAATGAGGTAATTTTTATGTGTATTTATGTGTAAGTAATACCCAGTTCAGTTCTTGATATGAAGATGCAAATACATTGACAAATACTAGACATTGTGCATAATTAAAAAGAAGTTTAATCTGTTTTAGGGAATACAAGCGTTAATGAATTAATATATGTCTGATGAAAATCAGTGACTAAATTTTTATTTCAAACTTCATTATAATCAGCAAAAGATAAAAAAAAAAAGAAAAATATTTACAGCAAAAGATAATATACATTTAAACTTTACTTAAAATGGGTCAAATTTAATTAAAAGTTCACATTTATATTGCCCTTTCTGACTTTCATGGATTTCCACTCCCTGTTATACAGAAGAAAATGAATTACCTCATCTCTGCTGATCAGTTCATTGCTGAAGGTAAGACCAGGCATGATACCGCGCTTCTTCAACCAGAATATGGAGGCAAAGGAACCGGAGAAGAAGATTCCTTCAACCGCTGCAAAGGCCACAACCCTCTCACTGTATGGTGCATCGTCATGGATCCACTTGATGGCCCAGTCGGCCTTCTTTTTGACACATGGCATGGTCTCAATAGCGTTAAACAAGAAGTCCCTGAAACAAATAGAGGCCATTAAGTATCAGTTTCTTGGGTCCAACATTACAAACTAAGATTCATTTTGCTGTAAAATTTGAAAGAGTATGTCCGGGTGGCATTTGTCTATGCCCTTAAAATCTAGTTCAACGTTCTTCAGCGACAACTACAGCAAACCTGGCAGCATTCAGCTGAGCTACATTTTTTTATTTCTATAAATTATATATAATTAACTAATATCCATTTTCATAAATAATTTGGATTTATATTTGACCCTTACTTAAAAGGAAGTCTATTTGAGTGACAATCGAATCAAATATAGAATTGAAGGTTAAGAAATGACAACTGAATAAATTCTAAATGCTGTCACATTTCACAGGTGTACCAGAGCATCTGATCCTTTGTTAAAAGTTAGTATAATCCCTAAGGCCATTTACTGTCAGAGTTCCATCAAGTTCATATTAAAAAATGAGCCTTGAATCTTTATCCTATGCACGTCCTACAGTTGGAATTGAACAGAGGGAAATAAAATTCCCAATGTTCAGCATCTGTTAATTTTCTGATTGAACGGGAACA
Source organism: Sipunculus nudus (assembly GCA_026874595.1). Classification (NCBI taxonomy): domain Eukaryota; kingdom Metazoa; phylum Annelida; class Sipuncula; order Golfingiida; family Sipunculidae; genus Sipunculus; species Sipunculus nudus. The sequence continues at coordinate 15,450,809 of CM049309.1, forward strand.
TTACTTCGAGAAACACTACAACAATACAAATTTCTGTTGAACCCAAAAAAAACTATATCATAAAGATAAATCACTAATAATTAAACTGTGACCCAACCATGCTTAAAAGATATGACAGGAACAGCTGGGTGCCTGTGTAAGTTACTTGATTGCTAGTAGTAACTCTGTGCTTTAAGTTGTTTGACACTCAGTGCTTCTGCATGTTTGACACCAAGAGGAAATATATAATATTTATAAATATCCTGTGAGAGATACACCTGTTAAATTAATTTCTTGATCAATTTGTTCCTTACCTTTCTGCAGCATCTTTGATGTAGGTATCTATCAGCAAACTGTACATTTCAGAATGAATATTTTCTATCGCTATCTGGTAGCCATAGAAGCAGCGGGCCTCTGCAACCTGAATCTCCTTACTGAATCTCTCCACCTGAAATAAAAATTAAAATATAAAAAATAACAATCACTATACACAAATCTCTCTGAAAGATGCCTTAATATTTATGAATTCATGAAATGCAAATTACAGACAAGTGAAAACCACTGTTGACAAACCATCTTAAATTGTATATCAAATTTGAAAATAGAATCCCCAAGCAAAGAAACTGCACAGCTAAACAAATGATCCAAGAATACAAACCATTTAGCAGTCTCATTAAATAGGATAATTTTCAGGTAAAATATTGAATAAATAAATGACCAACACTTTGTATGAACTAAAGATAAACAAGTCCTGTTGCAAGAATACTCCTTTTGGACTATGATGGCAAAATTTGTGTGAAATGGTTAATGCAATCCCTTTCAAAAGAAATTCCAGCACTAACTTTGATTTACAAGAGAAATTACAATATCATGAAAACAGGATGAGAGCGATGATTAAATTTTTTGTAGCGTAATTACCAGGTTTTCGTTGACGATTCCATCACTAGCTGCAAAGAATGCAAGGACGTGGGAGATGAAATGCTTCTCTTCTTTCTTCAGTGCTTCCCAGTGAATGAGATCCTTAGACAGGTCTACCTCCTCCGCAGTCCAGAACGATGCCTCAGCCTTCTTGTAGAACTGCCAGATGTCATGGTACTGGATCGGGAAGATGACAAACCTACGAGGATTCTCCCTCAGCAGAGGCTCATCTTCATAATCATTCTTCTTTGTGACTGGTTTCTGTGGTTTTTCAACTTTTTTAACCTGAAATTAAATTATAAAATCTAAATTTTACAAAACTGTCAACTGAAATGTTACCAGGGCTTCTAATTGGAGGAAAATTTGTTAATACCAAAAGTATTCTTACCAATTGGCAATTGACAGGTATAAACATGGAGATTATAGAATCATTTGCTTAACTGAAAACAGGACTTAAGAGTAATTAAAATGAACTGCCTTTTTCTCTGGAACTATGCCATCCCTTTCTCACATTTGCTTTAATTACAATTACCATGTGCACCAATGATACTTTATTGCACAAGTTACTGTTAATGAAAAAGTTACTTATAAACAATACTCATGAATCCCAAGCTAGATGTACCAACCATGATGTCCGAAACAAACTTTACATTTACTAAAATGACTTATCTCTAGATTGAAATGGAACAAACAATGCTTTTGCTTCCCTATAAAGCAAATTATATTGCCAAACTGGTACACAAAAAGTCTCTTTGAATTAAAAAAAAATCTTAAATATTTGGTGAAACAATAGCAGGTAAAAATAAATCCACGCATTTGCAAAAGATGCAGGTGTCTACTTATACTAATAGTATTGTAATTAATTTATTTACAAAAATAATAATAGGATTGTAATGAGTAGTTTATACAATTTGATTAGCTATTCAGAGAACCTTAGAAAACCTCAATCTCAAATAAATATATATTTTAATAAAAAAAAAATAAAATCTAACCAAAAAAATTATCTAACATGGCCCGTCACCTATCAATGAGAAACAACAGCGCAAGTGCGCAAACGCCATACAAGGACAAGGTCACTAAGGGCAGCTGTCCGAGGACGCTTCGCTTGGCGCCATATGACGTCATTTTGCGGGAAAACTCCCCAAGCACAGAAAGTCCCAAAAATTGCTAAATCGGCCAAAGTTTTATCGGCTATATGGATACACCGTTCTTTCATAAAGATATTACACTGCAAGTCAATTAGCGTTGCGGACTCGAGAGTGGTTTCACATTATGGGCAGCTGCAGTTTCATGCAAACCCGGCCTGCATAACGAACCCCCCCCCCCCCACGCAGATGTAGAGACTAGAATTCATATTTACCTGATTCTTCTTCGGTGAAAGTGGCACGTTCTACAAAAAAAAAGAAACAACATTAATCAGACCCATAAACCTGAAACATTCTTGTATATATACTCAGGACCAAATAATGAAAAATAAAAAATTTACGGCATTATGCAATTACACAAGCTTTATTCCTCTCAACAGACTAATTCGATAAAAAGACCATGTTACACTTGCCAACTTCGATATTTTATATATTAAGTAGTAATTAGGTGAATATTGTGATGTTACCTGTTTGTTGCTGTCGCCAAGAACTTTGGTTCCTTTCAGAAACAGGTTTCCAGGTTGCTGCAAAGAGAGAACAAAGAATTCAGCCAAATGGGCATTACAGAAGTTCTCTAGAAAACGAAACTGAAAAGGGATTTAGTCTTTGTTTTTCTGGTCTCTTCCCTATGTAAAATCCACAATTAAAACTTCAGATTCTGAGCTAGTTTTAGATTAAGTAATCGCGTCAAATAAACCAACAGGCAACACTGTCACTGCATTCCCATTTATACAGTTTTCGATCAGATCTTAAGAAAACAGCACAAAAAGTTTACCTGATTTTCGTCTGTGATCTTCACCTGGTTAATAAGTTTGGTGGTGGCTTCTGCTGAGTGCATAGACAACATCTTGATTAAAATTAATTTATAACAAAGCTTAAAACTAAATGTAAAAAAGCTGTACGACTAGCCACTAAGACAGGAAATCTACCAGTGCACAAAATTTGGTGGGAAACACTGTCAAATCAGGCGCGCCTTGGGAAGCTGACCAATCATATGGCATGACCCTTGACCCAAGCCATGATTGGCTAATTTTGGTTTCATCCAAGGGGTGGGAATATCATTATTTAGAGTTAATTTGGGATGTATGATAGATCTTTTGGAAATTAAAAGCCTAAACATAATAATCTATTTAGGATTAATATTGTTCGAAAAAATATTGGTTTGTTTTTTTCATTGGTTACAATTTAATATATTATGTTTATCCCTCCACCCCTACAAAGACACCTGTCAAAGTGCATGAAGTGCTAACCTCGAACTGGTTTCCAAGTTACGAGTAATAATCTGAAGATGCGTCGGACTATAATTTTTAGGTTATGTAAAATTAATTTGATCAAAAAGATCTTGAATGTCATCTGAAACTTGAATAATTTTATTCCCACTATCCTTTGAGTGAAATGATCTAGAATAAATAACTTCATACAGGGATGGGACAGGTTGTTGAGGAACTATATTTTTATCGTATTCATTTCCTGCTGCCAAACATGACTGTGTGCTCCGGTGACAACAACACCATCTGATACACGCCAAAATGGGGGATAGTGTAAGAGTTGTCCAAGAAGACCATGTAAAACGAATTCACAGTACCAAGGTATCGGGGAAATTGCATAAAGGTGAACAATCCGTATATATAGACGGCTCACATATATCTTTAATAGTGATTGCTGGATTTAAATTTTATTGTGACACCAAAATTCATTCCATGTACAAAAGACAAAACTTAAAATGAACACCTTCAGCAAATGAAATTGTATAAACTGCAGTACCCCAGACCTCCCCTCAAATTTATTATTTCTTAAATATGTTGTAACCAAGTTAACTAAAAACTTTGTTTCAGATACGAGTAAAATGTCACTCAGGCCTGCCAAATCACATTTTTTAAAGGGGCCCAATCACCTATAAAAATAGCTTCTTCCCTTTAGAATGGATGAGAATATATCTGTACCTGCCAAAATATTGTCTTGAAACCGATGGCTAACAAGTGTTAAAAACAATGGACTGGGCGCCATCACAGGTGTCAACATAAACCACTCGTTAAAATTGAATGTGTGCATTACCAAGCCACTACATGTGTCAATCAGGACTCAGGAGATGCCCTGGCTGACTTGGCCCAAAATAGTTATGTATATGTCGAGGCCCAGATTAGAATCTGGCCCAATTTAAAACTGGGCCAGCCCAGATCAAAATTCTTATCTGGGCCAGACCAGTTTTAAATTGGGCCAGCCCAGATTAAAATTTTGATCTGGGCCGGTCCAGATTAAAATCCTGTGGTGAAGCCTTCAGGATTTAAATCTGGTCTGGACTGATTTGAAACTGGGCCAGCCCAGATTAGAATATTGATCAGGGCCGGTCAAGTTAACAATCCTGTGGTGGACTGATTTTAAACTGGACCAGCCCAGATCAGAATCCTAATCTACTCCTAGGCTGGCTTCAATTACACTATATTTAATCAGCTGGCCTTTCAATTCAAAGAATTTGTAAAACATTGTAAGACTGTAAGTCAATAATAATTAATATTTATGAATTTATTTCATATTCTATGAAAATATCATTTGTTCGATCCTGTCATATTTATTTTGTAATTTCACCTCTTATGTAAAATGTCTAATATACAATTATAAGATAATCATGTTAAACATTGGTATTTTACAGCTAAAAACTACAAATATAGCTTGCAGAACATTGGCATTAATTCAACAAACTAAAACAAATTTTAATCAATAATAATTAATATATATGTTACTCAATGTTAAGCTTGTGATCCAAGACCTGTAAATTCACAATTTTATTTGTTATGTTATTTATCATTTATGTGTTTTGTGCCCTTCAAAATGGTATATCTGGAATAAATGTTTACTGTATTATCTGATTTAAGATGATAAAAATCAAGCTAGCCTAAGATTAGATTAGGATTCTGATCTGGTTAGGTTTAAAATCAGTCCACCACAGGATTGTAATCTTGATTAGTCCAAATTAAAATTTTGATCTGGGCCAGCCCAGTTTAAAAATCAGTCCACCACAGGATAATAAACTTAACCAGCCCAAATCAAAAGCCTGTTTTTGATACAGAATGCTTTTTTGTTGGTTCCAGTTTGGAATCTGGAGTTAATATAAGAAAAAAGTATAATTTCATAATTTTTATAATTAATATTATAATATTCATATATATAATATAATTGTAATATAAACACAAGATGTACATAAAAAAAATGAATAAAAAGTGGTCCCCCCCCCCCCCCAAATACTTGAAAGACTGGTGTATTGGATAGCTCTGACAAAATCTGCATTGTACTGAATGCAAGCCTTTGCCATTCGCATATTCGGCCGATTTTCCAAGGTACATTTTTGCATAATAACTACATTTGTGAATATCCCTTGATGATGTTCCTGGATTCGGATCATGTATCAGGTCTTCACCAAGATCTATTCCATTTTTCTTTGGCCCATTCCCAAAATGTCCTGAAATTTTCTCGAGATTCTGTTCATGATTGTCATTTGTGATTGTATGAGTTGTGTTGTGAACAAATACACAAACAAGAATGATTGCACACCTTCCTGATGGAGGCAGTTATCATCTGTTAAATATTTCCAATGCCAAATTGTAATTTTCATATTTGAAATAAAACTAAGACACTTCCACTGGGAAACTATGTTCAATGGGTGTCAGTGGAAAAGTGGTTTGGGTGTCAGACTTCTTTGCTTACAGCCCAGCTTTGACACAGCAGTCACACTTGATGACAGATATCTCAACTAGTGGTTCCAATCTGTTGCCAGCAGTATTGGCGTAGAATGGTGATCTGTGTAGTAAAAGTGACACACAATGGGTTCAACTTGAAATAAGTTGTACAACCATTCCAGATTGTTGACTTTTGATGACTGCCCATACTAGATTAAAAAAAACTTTAAAAGGGGCATAATCAGGAGCAATAGTATGCCTATTCTTTCACACAATCAGTTCAGTTTTGTTTTAAGCAAAATTTTCACAGCAAAACCATCCAAGTCACAGTCTGAGTACCTCACATACTTCTGTATAACACTTTGTTATGGCTCTGCAGTTTGGTATAGACAGTCCACATGTTTCTGTTTAAGATAACAAGGCCGGGTGACAGGAAGTCAGATTGTGAGCCACAACACGCTATGTTTCAGCCAGAGGTAACATGTATTACATTCTGTGGGCAAGGTCAGGGCATCGCCTAATTGACTTGTATTGTGGCATGGGCTATGCACACTTTGTGTTTTTGTTGACACTTGTGTCCACTGTTTTAAACACTCGTTTACAGGAGTAAGCAAACGCTTTCAGAGCAATATTTTGACAGGTACAAATTTATTTGAAACGAAAGAATCTATTATTTGTGTTATTTCAATATGCTTTATACATAGGTGCTTAGGCCCCTTAAAACAGGTGTTTCATGATGCAGTCAATTTACTGGCAAAAGGTGGCAGCCATTTGTGGTGGCTATGACGTTGCCACCTGGTGGTGCCAGTCTGCATTAAGCTTAATACATGGAACATTTTTCATGTTTCGAACCACTCATGTTTGAAATTATTTTACAAACTTGTGCCACTTAGTCAGATATTAAACAAATAATAATTGATCAATCATTGCCCCTTTTATAGCTCAGCTGACTATTAGTCATCTGAGCTATAGTCGTGGTCCATTGTCTGTCGTCCGTCCATCTTTCCGTCCGTTAGACTGGCACGTTTTGAAACTGTTATACCGATACCTACGAATCAAAAATTTCGCATACTGTTAGATGTCCCCAAGATCTACCAAACCGAACACTGGGTCACTGCCACTTCGTTCCTTAGAGAAATTAAGGAAAAACCTCAAATTTCCATTAAAAACCTATTATTACACTTCAGGACTGCCTAATATCAAAATCACCTACCTGTTTTTCTTAATATTTACCAGAAGTATTCTCTTATAAATTTCCTGTATACATGTCAGAAATTAAGTCTGTTGAGTGTAATTTCTTAAAGTTAACATCTTAAAGAACATAAGGGACTTTGTAAAAAATCAGGAAAAATATTAACTCACTTAAAATGAAAAATATTGAAGCTATAGACTTTTTTTCCAAGTATATAACTTTGTTTTATTAAGATTCAATTGTATACCCAAAATATGATCTGAATTTGGTAATTTTTTAAGTAATTAGCATAAAAATAAAATCTTAAGTTTTGCTCAACGTTGACCATGGCACATTTTTTTCTGTGAGTAGTTTTGATTTATTTTTCACAGCATGTAAACATGTGTATTTAATTTTTTTTTTATATCTGAAATTTGAATATAAAAGATTAAAAATTAGGCCAGTTATTGAATTTTTTTCTTGAGGCTCTACTATAGTCATTTGCTTTTGTCTTGATATTGTTTGTACTGTAATGCTGTTTCCACTCCAATATACAAAACTTTCCTTGAAAAAGTATTTCAAGGAGTAATCCAGAAGATGCCATGTTGTGTTAATGTAGCATTTTTAAAGAAATCAATTTTCTTTTAAGTGATTTAAACCCATCAGTATGCATAAATTTATAAAATATGAAGCAAATTGTGGAAAATAAAGGCACAATTGTGAATTCTGAATCAAGTATTTTTTTAGATATTTATTGTTTTGGAAATTTAAAAGACTTGTTTTTGTGGTAAAAATAGATATACATTTGTATGCATGATGTGGTATATATCTGACAAGATTGAGATTTATGATAATGCAATTTAGAATTATGAATCAACTTTTATATTCAGATATATATGTTATATTGGAAATGTATAGAAATATAAACTTAAAAAAAATGATGTAATAAAAAAATGAAGATCTGATACAAACATTTGTTCATTATTTTCATTCCTCAGCAGAATTAGAGATCAGGCTTTGTTTGCCCTGTATGTATATACAAGTGTGTAGTTAATCCCACCATCCATGTAACTCCCATCATTCCAGCCCCCCCCCCCCCCCCCCACACACACACACACAGGCACACCACCACCAAGTTCTTGCATCTGTGGACTGGGGACATTAGTTATATTTCAACGGTATACATTTTATATAATATAAAAATACATATATTTAATAACATATATTATAAAAAAATTGATCCAGTTGAATAAATGTGTAAACTACTGAACTGTCAACAATTTATCAAAAAGCAAATCAATGATCATGGTAATAATATACATCTTTTGTTCACATTGCTTCAACTTTAACATTAGGAAATGCATAGTTTGGTCACAAAATATTATTTGTAACAATTTCTTACTCATCAATACAAACCAATAATGTCAACCAGCCCTGGCCTTTATTACCTTTTCCTCTTTAGACTTATCTCCACTACATTATTTTAGATTTTTACCTTCAGGGTCAACTTCAGCTGAGCACAGTGATCCAGGGTTCCCTTGTTTTACTTCAAATTTGATATTGATTGGTTAAATTGGTGTTGTTTTTTGTCACAGGTCCCTGAAGGTTTTGGTTGTATTAAGGGGCACTCGTATAAATTTTTAGCTCAGCTGACTATAAGTCATCTGAGCTATAGTCATGGTCCATTGTCCGTCGTCAGTCCGTCCGTCCGTCCGTCCGTCCGTAGATGTGGCACGTTTTGAAACCGTAAGACCTAGGAATCCAAAATTCAGCATAATGTTAGATGTCCCCAAGATCTCCTACCAAGCCAAAAACTAGGTCTTTGCGACTTCATTCCTTTGAGAAATTAAGGAAAAACCTCAATTTTTTATTAAAAACCTATTTTCACACTTTAGGACTGCCTAATATCAAAACCACTCATCTGTTTTCCTCATATTTCCTATAAATAATCCTCTATATAATTTCTATGTACATGCCAGAAATTAGGTCTGTATTATTTAATTTAAAAAAGTTATGGGCCCAAACATAATGCATTTTGTAAATAATCAGGAAAGAAATTTTATCACTTAACACAAAACTTGTTAAAGCTAAGCACTTTTTTTCCAGTAATATTACTTTTATTAATCAAAATTAAATTGTATACCCAAAATTAGATCAAAATCTTTTAAATTTTTAAAAATATTAGCAAAAATAAAAAATTGGTACCTTAAATTTTGCCCAACTTTGACCATGGCACATTTTTTTGCTGTAACTGCTGTGGATTTAATTTTCACAGCATGTTTTTGTTAGCATTTCAACTGTTAACACCAAAAATTTGAAACCAGTTGATCAAAAACTGTAGATTTTATTCAAGTTTTCAAGCACCATGTCACATATTGCTAGTGTTATGCAGTTTGCTAGAGCTCAGCTCCCGAGCTTCAGCTCTAAGTTCCTTAAATTTGGCATACAGTTAGATTTCTCCAAAATCCCGTACCATGCCAAGAATTTGGTCACTAGGACTTAATTCCTTCGAGATATCAATGAAAAACTTCATTTTTCCATTAAAAACCCAATGTTACACTCAAGACTGCCTAATATCAAAACCACTGATCTTACTTTGATCATATATAATATACATATTTTTCTATACATTCACTATGCACATGCCAGAAATGATGTCAGTATTGTGTATTTTTTTTAAGTTATGGGCCCAAACATAATGCACTTTGTAAAAAATTAAGAAATATATTTACTCCCTTAACAAGGGCATTGCTGAAGCTAGAGATTTTTTTTGTCAGGGATGTAACATTATTTAATCAAGATTCAATTGAATACCCAAAATTAGTTCTGAATTTTTCAAATTTTATAAGTTATTAGTATAAATATAAAATTAGTACTTTAAACTTTGCCCAACTGTGACCAAGGCACGTTTGTTTCCCGTGAGCACTGTTGATATAATTTTCATATCATGCACACATAAGGATTTCAGCTTTTTAGTTTAGAAAGCTGAAAGAAATTTGCCAAATATTAAAGCTTTTATTAATGTTTTTATGAGACCCTGTCAGACTTTGGCTCTCTCCAGCCCCTCTTGAGTCACCTGTATGTTGACCTTGTTGACCTTTCATCAAATTATGCACGCTTGAGGGGAGAATCCAGGCAGCTTATGGCCAGCCACAGTTCATCCAGGTGTTCAACCCAACTCATCTAGTAGTTTTAACCAACAACATAACAATAAACAATAAATTAATAAATTTTTATTGGTTTTTAATAACAAATTAAAGAAAAATAGAAAAGGAATTTGTTAGTTTATAATAACAGGAAATTAACTTGCAGTTACTGATGATATAAGAATCTTGTATCGATGAGTAGAATTTCACATATTCCAAATAACACCATGCAGTCACCTATGGCTTTTTCAGTTCATTTTTAATGATAAAGAAGTAAATCATATTATTCATTACTAATCATTAAGGATTATATGAAGGAAATTAATGATAGACAAAGATGCAGTTGATAATATTAATCTAGATTCCTACTGTGTCTAGTGTGTACATTGTTGTGAAATTAGTCCAAAATGAATTTTTTACAGTTATTTTTTAATATAAATAAAAGCCATAAAACCACGTACTTATGATCATTATTTAAATGTGTGAAATTTGTATATTCTGGATTCTCAACATCATTGTTTGGTGAAAACTGAATAAATACCAGACATGGTGCGAATACTTTGTAATTGTATTAAATACGAATATGATTATGTGCTCCATTATAAAATTTCTTGCATAAAGAATGGGAATTCAGGTAAAAATGAAAGTATATGAATACTCATGCAAATACTTTCAAAATGTATTCATGAATGCATTCATGAATATATTCTTTAATATTATTTTAATAACCATATCAGTTATATTTCATTTTAAAAAAATCATATGATTCTCTTATAATTTTTAATAAAAATTATATTTGGGACAATATTTGTAATTTTTTAAATAAATAGTTAACTCTTGTATTATATGTTCTGCTTATAAGTTATATGGCCAAGTCAAAATCTGTGTGACAGTAGTACTCCATTTGCTAATAAAATAAATGAAATCAATCCTCTTCCCTGTCTCCAAAGGTACTATCAAAATCATACATAAGCTAAACAACAACAACTCATAATACAGCTTATATTTTTTACCACACAAAACCAGCATGTGCCTCATTTCTAAATAATATTTTTTTATCATATATAACAGCTGAGCGTCGTGACCCATAGGTCCCTTGTTAAATACAGTATGTGCTCAGAATTGGGAATTCTTTTCCTGAAACTAGTGTTGCACACATTGTCTCCTCTCAAATGCTGATTTATTATAGTTGCCTGACAAAATTGACCCTTGATAATTGATATTGCCCACAGGTTGAGTACATTATTCAGAAATTTCTATTTCTGAATAACAGGAGGTGCCAGGGATCCGGGTTTTCCTGTCTTAAGCTAAGATACCATATGATCTGCATGCAGAATGGGGGTTGGGAGTTTTCATATGCACTGGACTAAGTGGTACAGCAGCATGCCATATTTTATTTTGTCCCATGCATCATCCTGTTTACCATGCAGAACCTGCAGTCATTGCTGCATGTTTACAACTATTCATTTTGTCAGATATGCGTTCCACATGTCCAATTTGTGGTATGGAACTCGCTCTCCTTATCTAGTCAATTTCAATTATTATCCGCATGGCATGCATATGGAATCTTAGCCTTTGCAGGTTAGTGGGGTAGTCAGATGATTAAATATGTTGATGGAATTAGTAAAGGGTCTTCATATCTGCTTACTGTAACATAGTGTGGGCAAAATGTCCTGTCCCGTCTGTTTCTGTAATATAGAGGTTGTACTGTGTATCATATATGTATTATAATATATCCCCTTATCGCTACATTTAACTTGGTTTTCCAGGACATAATATCACTGCTGCCAGTGCTTCAATTCCAAGCAAATATCAAACAATAGTGGTTGACAACTCAGAGAGGAGGGGGTTTAATTCCTGTGCCAGAAGGTTTCAAGGTGACACTGGAGTGGTGAGTACCTTGTGTCCTTTATGTCACAAGACAACATTGAAATGGCCATATCTGTTAGTTCCTATATCAATTCATCCCTTTATTCCATTTCCAAAGAAATAACATCTCTTAACTTAGAAATCTGCATCCCAATGGATTCATGCCTCCACTATATGGAGGTCCTTATTGTGGGATGCTTCCTAACTGTTGTGTGCATCCACTCACCTCAGAACTTAAAGCACCATTTAAAAAATGCTCTGCAGACACACTGGACTCCATCTCTCCGAGTCACTGGGCACTAGACTGATGCGTAAACAGGTGTCTATAGGCCACACTGGGTGGTGCTTGAGGCTTTTCCTTGTCTGCATTCACTTATTTTTTGGCCTGTCTTCCCAGCTTCATTCGTGCTTAAGTGACTGTACATTTGTGAATATTCTTTGATGTGCCTCCAGAATCTTGAGAAGATGCTAGATGCACACCAAAATCTAATCAATTATTCCTATTCCCATTCCCATAATGCCCTGAAAATTCCAATCATGATTACGTGAGTTATATTCAGGGATAAAAAATAATGGGAAAAAGTTACACTCTCCTGAAAGGAATGCTGTGTATTGCAGGAACATTCCCCATTCAAAAGTTACATTCCCTCATACAGAAGTGGTTTATATTTGTAAAATGAGTAACACAAGGAATAAAAGTGCAAATTTCTTGTCCCAATAAAATTAAAACAATCAGTAACTGAAACTATATGTGCATTTTATGTTTAGGTGTAGCTGTGGTAAGATGTTTCTTGTCAGCTGGGAAAATTTGTGGCTGGTACTGCCTTATTATAATTCTTAGGCAAGTTTCACAGGATAAGACTTCATGACACAGTTTCTTTTCTAAAACATTCTAACAAACTATAATGGAAACTGAATGGTTTTGTCCACAATCTGATTCCTGAAATCTTGTGTTAAGCAGCTGTGGAAACAATGTTGGTTCAACTGGGAAGATATGCTGCCAGCGTCCTCCATATCATACTTGTTCGACAAGTATTAAATGATTAAACATCCAGTTTACATGTCTGCAAAAATATATATATTTATACTTGAAAACCATCTAATACTGATCAGGGAAAAGTCAGAATTTTTTTCAGAGTTGGCTGCTGGCAACGCTGAATATACTTGCATTTGAATTGTTTTAAAGAATGAAAACCCTGGGCCTGGAACATATGTCAACCAGCAAGTGGTGGAGAGTGGCAGTCCGTCTTATTCAAAGAAGGGGACCGGAGGATTTGCCTCAAAGGTAATTAATGTTTAAATATTATTAGTTTTAATTGTCTTATAACTTACGTGAACAGGATTCATATTTTTTTTTGATGGCTCAATTTCGCACTTTTAGTATAGAAGTAGTTTTATTACCATTATAGAAGCATAATATATCAAAGAAGCAATACTGTTAAAAATGATATAATGTGATATCTTTAATTTGTCAGGTAAAGTTGTTGCATAGGTTATTTCAGGAATAATCTGTACTCAGAGGACATTTTCCAGTTCACACAATGTATTATTGTATCCGCCAAAACAGAGTTTTCAGCCCCCCGCCGCTGCCGCCGCCGCGTAGGTGTCCAGAGAACTCCTCCGTAACCACTGGGCGGAATTTTATGAAACCCAGGATTATGTTCAGGTCACATGTGAACTGCTGCGCCCCGATTTTGTTGTGACCTCTGACCTTTCCTCTGCGCTCTGCGTCCGTTTGTGCGTCTGTTTCCACACATAAACCCACATATCTCGGGAACCGTTTGACTGATCAGGAAAATTTTTTTGCACAAATGTAGCCCTTGGAGAGCTTTATAACATACACAAAAATGGTGGCGCCACCTACAACCATGTTTGCACAGTGTCCATCTGTTCGTCTGCCTTGGGTTAAAATCACTCATATCTCTGCAGTGGTTTGACTTATTCACCTGAAATTTGGCATGCGTATACATCCTGGATAGCTTTTCTGATTTTATGACAGGTGGCGCCACCTACATTCATGTTTATGCTGCAGACATCCAAGCTGATATCTCGGGAACTGTTTGACCGATTGGGCCAAAATTTTGCATGTGTATAGATCTCACATAGCTCTTTATCATACGCAAAACTGGTGGCGCCACCTGCAGCCATTTTTGCACAGCTCCCATCTATTTGTCTGCCATTGGATAAAATCACTCATATCTCAGCACTGGTTTGACATATCTGCCTAAAATTTTGCAGGTTTATACATCCCCAACAGCTCTCTTGATTTTATGACAGGTGGCGCCACCTACATTCTAGTTTATGCAGCAGATATCTAAGCTCATATCTTAGGAACCGTTTGACCAATTGGGCCAAAGTTTTGCATATGTATAGTTCTCACATAGCTCTTTATCATATGCAAAACTGGTGGCGCCACCTGCAACCATTTTTGCACAGCGTCCATCTGTTTGTCTGCCAAGGGCAAAAATCACTCATATACATGTAGTGGTTTGACTTATCTGCCTTAAATTTTGCATATGTATACAACTTGGACGGCTTTCTGGATTTTGTGGTAGGTGGCGCAAACTACATACACAATTTGGCTGCAGACATCCATGCTAATATGCAACACTTCACTCTATTTCCCCTTGCCACTCAATCCATGCCTCACTTCACCCGTTCCACTCTGATTTAGAAGGATACACTTAGTCGCTTGTCGACTACCCGTATTCTAGTTTTATTATTGATGTTATTAAATGAAATATCAACATTATATATGATGACATGTTATTATGACGAACATATATCATATTTAATCAATGCATTTACATACTGGTTAAACTAGTAAATGTAAAGTTTTTATAATTTCTTTTGTTATTTAAGGAGAGATATTTGCTAAATTAAAAAAAAAAGATTTTGCCAGCTTGTTTAAATCAACTAATAAAATGTAGGCTTTACTCAGTTGGAATTACTTTATTTTGCGTGCTCTTTGCTGTAGGACCGACGTATCACAAAACATCAGTCCACCTGCAGTCCAGGGCCAGCTTTATATGGACTCCCAGGGACAATAGCATCACGCAAAGATTTCAACAAAGCAAGCACCAGTGTATTCCACAAGCCCATAGCCCAACCACAAGAGGAGAAAATGGCGAAAATACCTGCTCCAAATCAATATGAAGTAAGACCTCTTGCCATAATATGTTTTGTAACAACCTTCCCACTGAATTATATCTGAATTATACCAGGCTGATAGTTTAATATGTTAGATATTATTATGCCTCTATCGCTTGAGATGCTCCACTCCTATAGCTTTAAACACGATTGTCACTGATTCAGATGTTTAAATACAGTTTTGGGTCAGTTCCCTCTGTCTCTGCAGTCTGCATGTAGTTTATTTTTTCAAACATTGCTCAGCTCACATTGAATGTCTATGGGCCTTTTGCAGGGCCTTTCCTGAAACTGTCAGTATTCTAGTTTTTGCCGTTAATTATTATCTTTTATATGTATTTCAGATAAATAAAGCAAGAAATTTACAAGGGAGAACCAATAATGTAACGGCAGATGCTGCCTTCAAATCAAGATCTCGCAGAGAAATGATGGGAGTGAAAGATGCCAGCGCTAAACCTGCACCATGTGAGTATTTCATACACTTTTCCAAATTTCTAAGTTTTATTATATGTTTATAGTAATACACAGCTATAATATTTGCTCATTTATATATATATATATATATATATATATATATATATATATATATATATATATATATATATATATATATTTACAAAGTCTTTTTGTTGGATTTTGAAAGGACCAACAGGATTCTTCACTTTATTTATTAAAAAATTTGAAATGAAACAAGATTAATGCGAAAGTCCTGTCAGAAGAATTTTTTATGCAGTGAGAGGCTTATGTTACAGAAAATGAAACCAGATTTTTTATTTTAATATATTTTGATGGATGGACCATTCAAGTGACAAGGACAGTAACAATTAAAAAGTATTTGTAAAATTGTTTAATAACCTTTATGTGTATGTAAGTTATAGTTCCAGTTTGTAACAGCAGGTAGCAGCAGTGGTTGCTTTGGTAGTTTATACATGTTGGCAGTGAAAGCAAGTGTTCATCCTTATCTCAGCTACTTTTGATGGCCAAGGTTATCCAACATGCAATCCAGTTAATTTACTAAAATTGCCACAATTCTAAATTTTTGAATTTTTATATTCCTGTTTATGACGGGACATATTGTGCTGTACCCATTATCCATCCATTGTCTGTGCATGATGTTTAGTGTCGCCTCAATAATTGACCAGGGATTTGATGGATTCTTTTGAAATTCACCCTAACTTCTTACCAATAGACACTCTTGCGTGAGTTCAATTTTAGGCAGGAACCATGCATATTTAATGAGGTCAGGTCACAAGGCTACTTTGTGGTGTCACCTTGATAACTTAACCAGGAATATGATGGATTTTGATAAAACACCAAAGAAACTTGCCTAAATTTCATTCCTAACAAAATCCTTGCATATTTAATGAAGTCAGAAGTCACCAGACTTTGGTTGCATCATAATGACTCAGAAAAAAATGATGTTCATGAAACTCATTATAAATAATTCCCAGTAGAGTTTCCATATTAATTTAATTCTCTGCAAAACTTGCACATATTAATGAAGACAGAGGTCATAAGACATACGACGGGTGTAGTATGTACCCTTGTGGTGCGTTTTTTTTCTTTTTCTTTTTTTTTCAGTGAGCATCCGTCATGTACTCCTGTTACATTTCATGACTGTGGTCAATTTGTTTTATTCATGTTGTTGCAGGGCAGTATCACGTCAGGGAAGAACTGGTGCGGGACAGTGTCAAGGTGCCGTACTCTTGCTTTAAATCTAGAACCAAGCGACAGATGCAGCCAGATCCATTAGCAGTGAGTGTTTTTATTTTTGTCCTTAAAGTGGCGCTGTTTGATAACCTATGAAATAATCCTACCATAATGTTAAAAATAAATATATCAGGTTTGAAATTCTAACATTTACACAGGTGCCTCAATTAACATCTCCATGACAAAGATCCTGCTTTGACTTAGAACCAGCCTGCCACTCAGATATCGATATTTAACTTTTGGAGATATCCGGAAGACAGAAAAACCAAAGAGTTGTGACCAGTTCTAAGTTAAGCTGATGTTATTGCCATTTCTGACCATACACTGTCATGTTCATCTGCTTGTTAAATGTTATTTTCACAATAAGTTACCACATTCAGTATCAAGAACTGAAAATATCACTTCTTAAGTAACTTTACATAGTTCCATGCCATTATAACTGATAAGGAAGGCTTTTCCATCATGATATTGCTCAAATATCACTTGGATAAACAAATCTTCTTGGAAATGGTATGCAAGACTGCAGACTTCATGGGACAGATTTACCTCACAGCTCTGTATCACTCAAAAATGAGAGTATCTGTGGGAGGTTCCTCTGTGTTATGACCCAGCAATGGGGATGATTACACACCCAGTGCCTGCAGTTGCAGTAGACACCAGGCCTGTGTGGTATCAGGATATAAAAAAGACAGAATGAGTGCTTCTGCCCTGTCATGTAGCCCCAAAACCGAAATGGAACTCTGCAGATGTAAATACTCAGCATAATAAGTAGATAATTCAGCATAAAAAAAAATGGAGGCTGTTACCCCTACCAAAAAAAATAAAACAAGCAAATTTGTGGAATTAATGTCCCAGCTTTGGGCTCCTGTTGTCTTTCATGTTTGATAAGCAACCAAAATTATGACATGTGGAGAAAATTTTGAGGGCACATGAAAACTTAAACAGATCCACCATGACATCCCAGCTCCGTGGATGCGGGGGACAAAAAAAGACTGCCATGGATGTACTGGGAAAGATTAAATAATTGTACAACCTATATAGGATAAAGGGTCTATATTGATGCTAAGTACAAGTCTGTATTATTATAATTACAAATCTCCCAGAAAAGAGTGCTTTTTCATGTATCAATATATGAATACACATGAATCCGTTTAAAAAAAAATATAATACTTGTGAACTAGTCTCAGATACCACTGGACTGTTTTTACACGCCTGTCATATAACGGGAGTAATATGGTATACCCATTGTTTTTTGTTTGTCTGTCCGCCCGTTAACTTTTAGTGTTGCTGCGATAACATACCGGGGCTTTGATGGATTTTCATGAAACTCGCCAAAACTGCTTACCAACATATTATCTCGCCCATTTTTATTATTGGCAACATCCACACATATTCAGTAAGTTTAAAAGGTCACTAGGCTACTTTGTGGTGTCACAACGATGACTTACGAAGAATATGAAGGATTTGGATAAAACTCAACAGAAATGTTAATCATTAAAATATCTCGCCTAAGTTCGATTGCCAGCAAAATCCATGCATATTTAATGAGGTCAGAGGTCACTGCACTTTGAAGGCACCTTAATGACTAATCAAAAATTCTATTGATTTTCATGAAACTATGTATACATTTTAACCATTGATAGAGTTTCTCACCTGAATTATCTTCTCATTGAAATTTATGCGTATTTAATAAGGTCAGAGGTCACCAGGTACACAACGGGCGTATTATGCACATTTGCGGTGCTCTTGTTTGTATATATTTAGCATAGTATAAGTGAAACAATTTTGTAAAAGTTTCATTTGAAATGATACCACTTGTTGTCTCAGTCAGTATTTTGATCTAATCCATGAAACAGCTGTTCAAATATGACTGGTGTCATGACTGGAAGGCTCAGATATATTGAAAAAAGGCCTGTGAATCATGTTTTCATTGCTAGCCTCAGCCACATTAAAATGTCATGGCTCACATATAGAGGGTTGTAAAATCACCTGGTAGCAATTTATTAACAAATATACTTGCAGTGAAGCACAATGAATTATATATAAAAGCAGTTTGGCTGAGTGGGTGTAGAGTTGTATTCACACTAGTGCTGCTATTGTTACATGTATGGTTGTATTTCTTTGCAATATATGACAACCTAGATCATCAGAATTAAAAATGCCATGGTGCCATTACACCAGGACTACAATTTTAAAGTATGTGCAATATATATATATATATATATATATATACACATACAGTATTCATACACCTATACAGTATACATACAGCAGAAGGTCTTTTTTCCAAAAGCATTGTGGGACAAGGTTTTTCTTTGGAAAAACAAACTTTCGGAAGAAACACAACAGAGATTAACTTAATGCCATTTTACTCATGTTTCTTTTCCACCTAGGTAATTGATGACTGATACATAAAAAATATTGAATTTACTGCAGTGCCTGATTTGCAAAGTTTAGTCTTACCTGTTTTTAGGATACGTGTGTGCTATTTTAATTGATATAGTGGATCTGTCAATGTTGAAATCCCTTTCCAACAATTGAGATGCTCAAGGATTGTCAGCTTGTCATCAAAACAATATGCTGTTTTTTTTCTCTGCTTTGATTCCAAATCTCTGCCAAATGACAGTCAGGAAAACTTGTTTAAGCAGTTTTCTTCTTGACCGTAAAAGTGAAATGATGAATAAGCTGAATAATAGCAAGATTAAGTAGATGAAACAATTGCTCACAAGAGTGAACTTCTCATTTGTATTGCCAGGCTGGCATGCTATGGGCATGCAGTTAAACCTGCTCGAGCATAAGCGTTGTATGAATGTACCTAGCTTATGCTGATTCAAGTAATCTGCTCAGTTGTTTGGCCTGACATCCTTTTTCAAGCCGACGAACGATCTTGCTGAGTACAAGCAAGATATGTTTGATATAACACAAGTGCTCTTAAATAAACTGTTCAGCCCCATTTTAGGGATATCGAGAGCTAAGGGATTTGTGGCTAACCTTAGTTTTCACAATTTTTCCCCTCCGACAACATCTGCCATGAAATAGTTAATTAAGGTCACCACAGGGCTTAAACACCTGACTGCAAGCCCTAGGGGTTCATAATTACAAAAATTAAATTTTGAGTATTTACACACTTGACAAATATTTCATAAATACAAAAAAAATTTTTCTGCCCAATTTAAACTTTTGGAAAAAGAATTTGGAAAAACAGCTGGAAAAATGTTCAACCCAATTTTAGAAATGTCAGTGAATTATTTTTCCCGCCAAACCTGTCATGAATGAATTCACATGCCGTGGATTTTTTTTACTTACCTCTTATTGGCTCTCTATCTATGACATGTCATTGCTCTGCCAATCACAAGAGCATTGGTGGGCACATTACCGGTTTCTGGCTTTATGCAAATCAATTGCCAATCAAGGTTTTAATGTCAACAATACCATGCAGGCTGACAGTACGAATGGGGAGATAACCTTCATTTAATGTGACCACGATGGGCATGCCCAGTATATGCAATAAAATGAGAGTGATTTCTGTTTGCTCAATATTTTCTCTGTGATAAGCCTATAACTATTTGTGCATATAAATATGTCAGATTTTGTTGATCCTATGCTCATGCATGTGCTGTTTCACACAGGTGACGAAATCTTGGAGTGGTTTAGCAGCAGTTACACACTGGGTTGTTCATGTCATGCCCATGGCTTTTGGTAGGCTTTTAGACAAACAATTTTACAGTATTCCACCTTCCAAGGGCTACTCCATGCGGCATGATACTTGATGCCAGGTCATCCTGTGGGATGACATTTACTTGTACTGGCCTCATCCCAGTTGGTTTGAGATAATTTTTACGAGTTAAACCCCATTATTTTGACCACTGTGTCATATTATAATTCTCATCCAGTGATATGTATTGTTAACATCCAGATGCAGGAGCATTAGAACATAAATAATGTGGCCTGAAATGGGGATGACAGTTCAGTGAATGGTATAGGCACAATAGAACCTCCACAAATACCATTATTTTGTTCAGTACTAAGAATAATAAGGATAATTAACATATAAATGTTGGAGATTGCATATTTTAGGTAGATGAAGTGAACATGTCTTCTGTTTGAATGCCATACTTATCTACCTTTAAATATGAAACCAATTGGTGTGAAGTGTAAAATATTTATGGTTACAATGTATTTGTCCTGACACCAGCCAAGGTGATATCAACTGTTGGGTGTGGACAAATTGTTGGTTGTCCTGAACTGCAGGGTGTTAAACAGCCCAAGAGGGGTTCTTTAAATAGTAAAAACATTTTGTTATCCCAGAGATTGTCCATTATACAGGCTGTTTGCCCTTGAGGGGTGTCCACAGTCCTGAGTTTTACTGCAATATTATGAAGGTATTCTTAAAAACATGGTTTGTTTAAATGAACTTGCCTTCCAATTTGTTTGCTGAACTGTGAGATCTGATCATGCAAGAAACCCGCTTGTTATCTGAGGTAATATAGTACTGATCAGTCAGTTATTTAGCTATTTGCTTGCTATTTTCTGGTAAAAATTTGGAAAACCATGAGAACAAACTGTTTATGTGCACTTCAGGATTTTCTTCATATTGATCTAGCAATGCAGTTTAGAGAGTGCAGGAAACAAACACGCAGAACCCCCACTTTCTGAAAATTAATCGTTGGAAATATTTTAATATCTTGGTGAACCTAAAAGTCCACTGCATCCACCCATCATTTTGTGTGATTACTAAACCCCCCTTACTTCAACGATATATCTGAAATTTTGCCCAGCAAAAGCAAAAGCTGGTCAATTTGACAAAGGTTCGTTATTTAAGCAAGCTTGATTCAGTAATGTTTTATTGTAATTATTTTCTGCAAGCAAAAAATTGATAACCCTTACTGTTGATTGTGCCACTTATTAAGATAACAAAAGTATTACATTCACCATAAGAGTAGACAATGTCAGGTTAACATGTGGTCTGCTTACTGCCAAATTTAACATTATGCTTTAGAATTTTGCTCCATAGGTTAATCTTAAAATATTAAATCAATTTTGGGGGAAAAAATGGTAAACTGTTAACCAAGATTTGACCCATTATATGAAAGTGCCCCATGGTCTATACTTATTTGCTGTTCCTTAGTTGATTTTGAACTCCAGACAACTACTACTGCACCTTCTATATCTGTACAGGACCTTGGAAGATTCATGGAAAGCTGAGATACCCCTGCATTAACCATGCATGCTTTTCCCCTAAATAACTTTGAAAATATGACAAGGTTTGTGACATGAAAATGTGTTTTCTCATCTTTAATCTGAAATCACCAAAAAAAACAAGAACATTTTGTAATGGCATGAGTGACACATATTGGGACATGTTTGTTTAATTTTCAGATTCCAGGCCCAGGCACATATAATCCACATTCAAAACCAGACCCAGTGGACAAAATTGTTTTCCCGTAAGTATTGTATTTTATTTTTTTTTTGGTTTACAATAAATAAAGGATTTATTCATGTTCTTGTCTGTGAAACCAAGCATCCTGCCATATGAAGAAACATTCCAGCATCTGCAGTTGGCATCTCTCATTCCTACCGTGATAGGAAAGCTTAAAGAAAAAATAGTAAAACAAACAGTGCTTCCACTCATGCACTGACTTAAACACATGGGCCCACCAAGCTCTTTATTAATTATTCAGCAGTTCCATTTTCTCTGCTGTTTTAACAGCTTTTAGGATCAGTGAAGCCATTAAGAGTTAAAAAGTTCTTGACAATTTATTTGTATTATACAGGTGATCCTTCAAATCTGGATTTTTGCCAGTACAACTGGTTAAGTTTGTGTGAAATGTTTATCAGAAGAATATTAGGTTTCTATTGCTAATGTAGAATTTGCTGGAAGTTGTGCAAAAAAAAGGGTAATTGTTCAAGTTGTTCATCACTAGTGGTGACAAATAAGTGATCGTTTATAGCCTCTGTGTTTTAAGCATTTAAACTTGTAGCTTTAACTTGCTTTTAATGTCAGCATAATTTTGATGCTTTGTAATTCAGTGAAACGTTGATGACAAGATAGACCTTTAATTTGAATAGTACTATGCAGCCCATGATTTTAAAGTGAAAGTAAATAAATGTATATTTAAAAAAAGTGTTACAGTGCTAAGCAAAAGGGATCCAATAATAAATGAAGATCACAATTTTAAGCTTAATAAGTGAATTTTTTACATCAGAGGGTTTTTTTTTTAGAAAATGCAAATGATCTTCCTATAATCTCATTCTGATCTCATGGGGGGGGGGGGGGGGGGGGGGTAGGACTCAAACCTAGGGCTTTTATGGACATTCAACTCTGAAAAGCCTGCAATCTGTGCATGAAATGAGAGTACAAATACTGCAATATTGCTGGTTTGCAAATTTGTTCAGATATCTAATAAAAGTTAATAGTCATATGAAAATATTAAAGAATAAATATCTTACTATATATATATATATATATATATACTATGGTTTACTTTTTGTTTGCGATGGTTTCAAATGCATGATATTTGCACAAGGGGAATTATCGCGGAAATAAAAACCCTCATGAATAAGAGTGATATTTTTTATGATATCAGATCTTTCCATTAGATCTTTCTAATTGTCTGCCATTAATGATAAATATTTTTGTTAATAGATTTTGTGCTCATAATATTTGATCTGATTAATTCACATTATAATGGTTCTATTCAGTGTTCATAGGTGTTTTTTATTGTGAGATTGCCAAAATGGAACCCTCAAAAAACACTGAAAAAGTTAAAATCACAAAATTTTAACCCACAAATAGGAAAATCACCACAGTACTATTATATGTGTATATATATACAGTGGAACCCCACAATTACGACTGACCAAAGTGGTCATTGTGTGGGACGGGCGTATTTGTGAAACGGTAAGTTACGTGAACTGTATATTAGGGACCAAGAAAAGTGGTTGTTATTGTGGGGGTGGTTGGAATTTCAAGGTTGTCGCAAGGCGGGGTTCAACTGTTAATATATATATATATATACATATAAAAAACATATTTATATATAATCTCTTACTATACTGCTTTATCTAACATTCAGTATCCATGTGTTCAAATTTGGTGCCTTGGAATTTTTTCTAAAATCTGTTATTCCTAGGAACTTTGTCATTGAAAATACAGTGAAACCTTGTGGTGTCAAACTCGCTTAAGTCGAACACCCTGCTTATGTCGAAGTTACAGACTCGATGTTCCAGACAACTCTAGATAAATTATAACCAAATAAAACCTGCTTGTGTCGAACTTCTGATATGTTGAAGTTTTCTGAGGGTCCCTTCGACTTCGACACAACGAGGTTTCACTGTATGTTGAAAAACACCCATGAATATATACTGTCACATGCTACGTCCTAGTGTTAACAAATTTGATATAAACTCATATAAAACACTCATTCCAGGGTTATTTATACTTAGAAATTCACCAAATTTAATCACTTGGAGATTTTCACAATATCAGCATATATGATAAATTTCAGTAACATCCATGATAATTTTCTGCAAATATCTTTCTTACACACACACACACACACAGAGAATCAAGTGAAAACATGAGCCCTCACTGGATGCAGGGTTTATAATATATTATCAATAATAGTAACATATAATTAATTGTATCGCCAGACATAGTCTGGAGATACTATGGTTTAGGCATGGTTGCGCCGCCGCCGCCGCCGAGATTTCTTTTGGACACAATAACTCAAAAAATATTTCAAGGATCTTTTTCAAACTTGACACATTTATAGATATAGGTAAGAGGACGAAGCCTATTTAAAATGGGGTCATGACCTCAACTAGGAGAGTGACCTTGACCTTGAATAGATCCATTTTTGGGGAAAATCACACAAATTCTTAAATATCTCAAGAAATCTTTCATGGATTTATCCAAAAATCAAGTTGGACAAAGATCTTGGATAGTGATGTCATGTACCGGAAACTGGTGGTGCCACCTAGTATCCTTTTCTTGTTTTTGTGCCGTTTAATACCCCCATCATTGCCACTTGACAGTACTTTTAGCATCACAAGTCAAAAACTGATTGACAGATTTCTTTAATATTATGCATGTACATAGGTATGGGTTATGGGATGATGTATATTAAAATTGGGGTCATGACCTTTCCTTTGAGAGTGGCTTTGACCTTGAATATTACCATATATGGTGAAAATCACATAAAATCATGAATATCTTAAAAAGGGATGCATGGATTGGTCCAAAAATCAAGTTGACGGAAGATCTTGAATAGTTTTGTCTTTTGCAGAAGATAGGTGGCGCCACCTGTTGTCCTTTTCTTGTTTTTTGTGCCTTTGAATACCCCATCATTGCCACTTGACAGTATATACTGTGAGCATTATAAGTCAAACAGTAATGGACAGATTTCTTTCATGTTATGCATGTATATAGATATGGTTTATGGAATGAGGTATATTTAATTTTAAATTTAATTTTAAAATTTAATTTGAATTTAAATTATTTTTTTTTTAATTTAATTTTTTTTTTCAATGTTGGATATTTTGGAAAGCAGTTTATTGATTTGGGGTCATGACCGTGACTATGAAAGTGACCTTGACCTTGAATATTCCCATATTTGGTGAAAAACATAAAATCATGAATATCTTAAAAAAGGCCACTTGACAGCACTGTGAGCATTATAAGTCAAAAACTAATGGACAGATTTCTTTATATTATGCATATACATAGATTTGGATTCATCCAACTGTTCCCTTTAGTTGTCTACACATCTCAGGTCAAACCCTCTCATACAACAGCACATCTTTCTCTCTCTAAATTATAAACTCTCCATCATATATACACCCCTCAACAAAGAAACTGATCAGACAAATTTATCATCCACTCATCAGCATTTGCCAATCAACATTTCCTATACATAGCCATGTAGCAGCCTTCACATCCACCCCTCTAATTACCCAACCCACTTCACACTCCTCAACCAGCAACTCTATCAACCCCCTCCTTGTCAAAGATAATTATCAACCCCCTGTTACACACTTACACTAACCATTATCATATCTCTCCATCTCTCTGAAATCCTATCTATCCATCTCTTTCTCTTTCTTTCTGCTTTACTCTATATTATTCTCAAACAAGTTACTCCAAACATACATATACAACTCAATACATCATTAAATATATACTTCTATTTATACATAACCTTTTACATAACAATTGCCTTCACTTTAAATATTCCTATATTTTGTACAAATGTTTCTCACATTCATTGCTAAAATACAAATACATCACATTATATCAACAAAATACCACAAAACCTCATTTGTCTGGCGATACTATGGCACCAGCGGTGCCAAGAAATGTCTAGTTATATTTATTATTATACTGTACCATCAGTTCGTAAAGACACCAGTGTTGATTATTTCTGCCAGGAGGAAGCACTACCTGTGTATATCTGCCCCAGCCATGGCCCTGCCGCAGACGCCCCCTCCCCCTGGACCAGGCAGCTATGAGCTGGTTAACTATGAGGGTCCAGCCAAGCATTTTATGTCCAGCAGCGTGTTTGTGTCCAGCACCAGCCGGTGGACAGGAGACATCTCTGGCACAGATAGACCAGGACCAGGTCAGTCTACTGCTTACATTTGTATTACATACTAATTTTGAAGCCTCCCTCGTAGGGAGGGAGGCTAATCAGGGTTAATTAGTTTATTTCTATATCAAAATTTTGTGCAAAACCATCAATTGCAAATGTTTTCGCTTTTTTAGCCCTCGGCCCTTTGGCTGATGGGCTATTGTTGTCACCAAAGCTGTCCATCCGTCTGTTCGGCATCCATTAATTTTTACTTTTTGAGCGGGAAATCTCTAAAAGGATTCACTGTAAAAATTTTATTTCTTTGGTGAAGATGTATATCGACAAAATCTCAAGTTCAAAGATAACCTATATTTCTATGTTTAAGAGCTGATTATTGAAAAACACTTAGAAGCTTATTTCTCAGAACCATTGGGTGGATTTTCACAAAACTTACTATGGCCATTGGGACTGCTGCACAAGTTTGGTGGAGCCACCGACATTTCTGATTTTTAATGAATTTTTATTGGATTTTTCAACTTTGGCCTTGTGCGCACGATATCTCCAAAGGTATTCAACACAGGAACTTCATTTCTTCAGTGGTGATGCATATTTACAAAATCTTGGTCAATTGAAAAGATGGGTGATCTTGACCATCTTTTCAAGGTCACAGAGCTAAGAATAGAAAAAAAACTTAAGAGCTTATTTCTCAGGAGGCATTTGGTGGATTGTTATGAAACATGGTACATACCTCTCCAGTTGAAATTTTTAACTGAGACGTACAGACATACATCTATGTGAGAACAATATTTCATACTTGTTACTGTTACCACCTATAAACACTGTTCTTTTGGCTGAGGGCTTCTGCTGATATTCTTTTTTTTAGCTCAGGTGACTATAAGTCTTCTGAGCTATAGTCGTGGTCCTTTGTCTGTCGTCCGTCCGTCCGTTAACAGGGCACGTTTTTAAACCGTTGGACCAACGATTCCAAAAATTTGCATACCATTAGATATCCCCAAAATCTCCTACCATACCGAAAATTGGGTCATAAGGACTTCGTTCCTTATAGATATTAAGGAAAAACCTCCATTTTCCATAAAAAAGCCATTGTTACACTTCAAGGCTGCCCAATAGCAAAACCACTGATCTGTTTTTGATCGTATTTAGTAGTATTCACATTCTTTCATACATTTTCTATGAACATACAAAAAATTAAGTCAGTGTTGGGTATTATTTTGAAGTTATGGGCCAAAATGTAATGCAATTTAAAAAAAATCAGGAAATATATTTACTCACCTAACATGAGAGTTGCTGAAGCTAGAGACTTTTTTTCAGGAATATAACTTTATTTAATCAAGATTCAATTGTTTACCCAAAATTATATCTGAATTTTGCAAATTTTTCAAGTTATTAGCATAAATAAACAATCAATACCTTAAATTTTGTCCAACTTTGGCAATGGCACATTTTTTCCCTGTATGCACTGTTGATTTAATTTTCACAGCATATATATACATAAGGATTTAATCTTTTAAAATCTGAAATTTCAAAGGAATTGATTGAAAAGAGTAGCTTTTATTCAAGTTTTCATACACCATGTCAAGTGTTGTTTACATCTAGCCCACCTAGTAGTACAGCCTTCACTTGCATTATGTAACCCACCCCAGGAAGCTAGCCTTGGCTCAGCTTGGCCACTACCAGCAGGCTTTCCCTCTGCCCTGCACTCCCCTCCCCCCCCCCCCCCCCCCCCCATCCAGATGTTGCATAAACTGGATGAATGTTATTATTTTCCGTATTTGATTCATTCTTATTCTAGGCTATGCTACATTTTACATTTTGTATTGTACCACCAGGGTTACAATGATTAAAGTGCACCTTTAAATGTGTCCACAAAGTGGTGTATTGCTATGAAAGTGTGGATGTTCATCAGATAAGTAATTCCTTACTTCAGAAGAGTAAAAACTTCACCAGGTGTGAAATTGACTATTAATTCCAGTAATTAATTAAAGCTGGGATAGTAATTAGCACAATGATATTGTTTGTCCCTCATTCAACCGACAGTGTGTATACTTTATTTGAAAAGATGTTTTATTTTATCAAATTTACTGAATCTTTTATTTTATTTCGGTGAATAAAATTAAGCATATACTGAAAACTCCAATGTGCAAAACTTTTTAATAGTGATTGAAGGAATAATCTTATAGATGCCATGTTGTGGCATTATTTTCTTTTAAATTCAGTTGAAACATTTGTGATTTAAAAATAATAAAATATATGTGGATTATGACCCAATATGAGCTACACTCTGGATATATAATGATTGCAAATTTTGCAACAATTCTAATATTTTAACTTATATTTTCAGTTTTTTTTTACTCTGTATATATAATGATTGCAACTTTTGCAACAATTCTAATATTTTAACTTATATTTTCAGTTTTTTTATTAAAAATTTAAAAAACTTGTAAATAAAAAAATGATTCAGATAAAAACTTCTTAATGGAAAAAGTGGATATGCTAAAAAAAA
The DNA here is from genome assembly GCA_026874595.1 of Sipunculus nudus. Taxonomy (NCBI): domain Eukaryota; kingdom Metazoa; phylum Annelida; class Sipuncula; order Golfingiida; family Sipunculidae; genus Sipunculus; species Sipunculus nudus. The sequence continues at coordinate 15,479,661 of CM049309.1, forward strand.
GGCTTATGTATAAACTTAAATGCAGTGAAATAAAGGTATTAGTCCATTCTGTCCACTTGCCTGTCCATCTGTAAATTTTCATATGCATCACAGTATCTCAAAACTTTTACTTTTTTCCTTCATGACAGTCTTGTCAGAGTATTAGTTTGCAATCATATATTTAGAACTTTACTACAACCAAGTAGGAGGGCCCCTTTACTCTTAGCTTCTCATATTCTTATATAAATGAAAAACATTATAGAATATTTCTACAACCACCTCCATGCTGCCCTCACTTTTCCCTTCTCTGAACCCCATCTCAAAGTCAGCCTCAGTAAACAAGAACAAGATGAATCAGATATATTCATACTTTAAAATTTTGTATAACTATTCGTCCATAGGTACTTATGTACATGCCAGAAATTATGTCAATATTGTGTAATATGTAGACATAGTGGGCATCACAATAATGTACCTTGTCAAGACTAAAGAGATATTGTGTCATACAGTCACAAATTCATAAAAATCTCTTCATCAGCATAGTTAATCATAACATCATATCTATCAAATTGAAAGCTTGCAGACTCCCATACACTTTAGATCCTTCATCAAATAGCCTTATCATCATTCTACTACTGCTTATTACAGCTGTCATTGCATTCATATTTGCTAAAATATATCACAATTTTCAACCCCTCCTAAATAAATAAACCACTATATTTTACTCTATTAATCCCTCAGTCAGGTAATTTCATTTATCATTTACTCACATATTACATTACATTCCTTTATAATAGCCCAACATGTCCATGATATTCATAAGCTTTATCAACTTGATATAGGATCACAGTGGAGAAACATTTATAGTCCAATCACAATCAGCTGAGTGCCGTGACCCATGGGTCCCTTGTTTCTTTCTCCTGCCATTTTCTGTAAGCGTTTGATCTCAAATATGGCTGATTTTCAAAAGCTGGTAATTTGGATGCAATATTAGTCATAGGTCACAGATTTGCACCTGATATTTATTTTTAAACTTGATCTTTTTGCAAATGTTTTAAAAACACTACGTACCCTTTTCCATTTTCGCCCTGTTTTCTCTAGATCTTTAACATTGCTAATTTTTTTTTTTACAATCGCCATTTTGTGACTATATTTCCAAATCCAATAGATATTTAGTAAGGTGAATTTTCAGTATCATAAACTAGCATATTAACCACATTTGCATTGGGATAGGTCTGTCTGTCATTGTTTATGTATGTTTCAGGCAAAACCAGGTTTAAATCTCGCTTATTGGAACATTTTCAATCCCTGAGTATTAGAACCAGGGTGGATGAATTTTGTTTATTTGCTTTTATATGCACATGACAGGGATTAAAATCCCTACAGCTTTGCAAGTATGATTAATTAGAGGAAAAATACAATACAAAAAAAGATGTTATGTGCTAAACATTGCCAGATATATAAATGAATCATTCAATTACAGCACTAAAAATCATTATTACTTGAGCTTTAAATGTTGTCATCATATATTATAGGTTAAACATTCTTTTTCAGGTTTCTTAACTAATTTTAGTTTTGGACTGTCATAATAAACAAAAGCAATGGGAATTTCATATGTAAGACTTCCTGTCAGGTTATTTTAACTGCTTTCAGTGAGTGCAATATTGATCAGTTGTCTCACTTACAGAAGCTTTAGTGAATATATGTCCCAATCATAGTTGGAATAATATAATTCCTTTTGCACTCTGTTCTGTTTGTTTTTATCAGTCTCAATTAAAGTGTCCTGAATCAGATTTAAAATGATTATGCTAATATGTGCAAGATGGCATCAGTTTCAGCTGCTACCAGATGCTCCTCTTGAAGTTTTCATTTATAACACACATTGAAGAACAGAATGCTCCTGTAGAGATAAAATTTAGAATCTTTCACATATATTTTTACAAAATGGCAGGGTAATTTTTCTCAGCTTTTAGATGCAGATATATAAAAAATATATAACAAAAGAAAGGAAATAAAACTTTTTTTACCAGGTGAAGCACTTCGAGTAAGGATGATACCAGTTGTGATAATAATTACAAATTAATTGTGGTATATTCTGATATTGTTACATCAGTATCTCGCCTCTGAACTCATGTCTTCATATCACAAATTTTACTTCTGCGATGTTTCATTCACTACCTAAATGTTTGAAAACAAACAAATGCTTTATTCCGGAAATGAAGGCCACAGGCCCATAGTTTTTTATCTGCATTAATTTAGATTTTATAGAGAAAAAGCTTAAAAACCTTTAAAAATCTTTTTCTCTGAAACTGTCCAGCCAAATTGTCCAATATTTCACAGAAATGATCCCTGGAACAATCTCTCACAAGTTTGTTCGAATGGTTCCAGTTCGGAGATTTTTGGCCGAGTTACAGGAGGTTGAACTTAGTCATATGTCCAAAAAAACACACTAAAATTAAAATCTCAGAAACGGCTAGAGCTATAATCACCAAATTTTATACCAATGTTTGTCACATATGTCATATCTGATTTTTAGGTATTGGTGGCGCCACCTTCATTGATGTGTTTTTTACAAGTGAAAATGTAATTTTAAACTCTTCTAGCTTATACACTGATTTATGATGAAACTGTTAAGCTGATTGGTTTAAACTTTACAAGAATTATTCTATGGTAGGGTTCTGCTAGTTTTATAAGAATAGATTGGGTAAATACAGTTTTAAAAAAACATTGTAGCCAATTGAAAAAGGCTTTCTGTATTTGAAAACAGATTTGAGTTTCAGCAGCCAAGTCAAGAGGTCAATCAGTACAAACAGGTGGGGTCCAGACATCACCATGGCAACTGACCTGGCTCGGAGGGAGTGTCTAGACAAGTGTCTAGACGTCTAGACACAGCGTCTAGACGTCTGGACAATGTTTAGATGTAGAATTCCCAGATTATTGGAACTATATCTTTCAACTGTTTGAAAAAACTTGGTTTGCATTTTAAGTGAATTGGGTTTATCATCAGGTCACATGTGAACTGCTGCGCCCTCTTTTTTGGTTGACCTCTGACCTTTCCTCGCTGCCTAGCGTCCATTTGTGCGTCTGTTTCCACACATAAACCCGCATATCTCGGGAACCATTTGACCGATCAGGCTAAAAATTTAGCACAAACGTAGCCCTCTGATAGCTTTATAACATACACTAAAAATGGTGGCACCACCTGCAACCATTTTTGCACAGCGTCCATCTGTTCATCTGCCTTGGCGTAAAATCACTCATATCTCAGCAGTGGTTTGACTTATCCACCTGAAACTATGCAGGTTTATACATCCAGGAAAGCTTTCGATTTTATGACAGGTGGCGCCACCTACATTCACGTTTACTCTGCAGACATCCAAGCTCATATCTCGGGAACCGTTTGACCGATTGGGCCAAAATTTAGCATGTATATAGATCTCACATAGCTCTTCATCTTAGGCAAAACTGGTGGCGCTACCTGCAACCATTAATGCACAGCACCCATTTGTTCATCTGCCTTGGGATAAAATCACTCATATTCTCAGAAGTGGTTTGACTTATCCACCTGAAATTTAGCAGGTTAATACATCCTGGAAAGCTTTCTCGATTTTATGACAGGTGGCGCCACCTACATTCATGTTTACTCTGCAGACATCCAAGCTCATATCTCGGGAACCGTTTGACCAATTGGGCCAAAATTTTGCATGTGTGTAGATCTCAAATAGCTCTTCATCATAGGCAAAACTGGTGGTGCCAACTGCAACCATTAATGCACAGCACCCATCTGTTCATCTGCCTTGGGATAAAATCACTCATATCTCAGAAGTGGTTTGACTTATCCACCTGAAATTTTGCAGGTTTATACATCCTGGACAGCTTTCTCGATTTTATGACAGGTGGCGCCACCTACATTCACGATTACTCTGCAGACATCCAAGCTCATATCTCGGGAACCATTTGACCGATTGGGCCAAAATTTTGCTTGTGTATAGATCTCACATAGCTCTTCATCATAAGCAAAACTGGTGGTGCCACCTGCAACCACTTATGAAAAGCGTCCATCTGTTCATCTGCCTTTGGATAAAATCACTCATATCTCAGCCGTGGTTTGACTTATCCACCTGAAATTTTGCAGGCAGGTTTATACATCCTGGACAATTTTCTCAATTTATGACAGGTGGCACCACCTACATTCATGTTCACTCTGCAGATATCCATGCTAATATGCAACACACCTCACTCTATTCCCCATGCCACTAAATCCATGCCTCACTTTACCTGTCCCACTCTGATTTCTGCGGATACACATAGTCGCTGGTCGACTACCCATATTCTAGTTTTAAAATGTCCTAGTCTGAAATTTGCAGGTTCGAAATGTCCATTTTGATGAAATGATAATGACTAAGGTAGATATGCAGGATTTCAAAGGATTAATATTAAATTTTAAAAAAAAAAACTCCATTCATACTCCCAAACTTTGCACAGGTTCGCATTAGGCCTGTAGGCTTTGTTTCCTATATGTTTACAAACAGAGGTGCAGACTGTCCATCCCATAGGTGGTCTGGGCCTAGTCTGGTCAAGCTGTTACAGTCCAGTCCAATCCAGTAGGTTGACTGGTCCAGGGGAGCAGTCCATTCATTTAAATATCATTAAAAATAAATTAAAACTCTGCTTTTGTTCTACATAATTTTTTCGTGACATATATTTATTCAAATTTTAAACATATCAGAATATCACTTACACAGAAAACTGTGCAATAAATGTTATATTAAATTCTATGTGAATCCCAAGATCTGGGTTAAATTTTTTATTGACAATTTTAAAATATAATTTGACAAGAGTAGAATATTTTGTGTTACTGTGTGGAACATGGTGGTCAGAATATAAACCATATTGTGCAGGGTGGGGCGAGCTGATTCAAAGAATTTGATTTTTGATTTGACAATAGAAAATTTATGAATCTAATGTTAATGATTAAATACATAATATATATATATATATATATATATATATATATATATATATATATATATATATATATATATATATATAATCCTGTGTATTTCATGTATAGAATACAAAAAAAAGGATTCAGTTTTACATAACCATTAAAAATTTGATCAAATGATCTCCCAACAGGATGCTCTAAACTCAGATGGGACTCTAATATTTTGGCCTGAGCTTCCCAGACTCATTTCTCCACAACTTACATCCCCTCATATATATAATTGTTGTGACACCTATGATGTCCAGATCTGTGTTATAATTACCATAACACCTATGATATCACAGACCTATATTATAATTACCATTACACCTATGATATCACAGATCTTTATTTTAATTACCATAACACCTATAATATCACAGACCTGTTTTATAATTACCATAACATCTATGATATAACAGACCTATATTAAAATTACTATAACACCTATGATATCACAGACCTGTATTATCTTCTACTGATAATTAATTGACAGGCCCACATCTTGTTAGCATTGTTACCAAGACAACAGACAAATGTTGTAAACCCTGTTGAGCCAGGCACGTTTGCTAAATACGGCACCATTACAGAAAAGACTCATGTGGAGCTAAACAAGACATGGCTTATTTTATCTCTCCAGTCCACATGTTGAGAAGATACACTGCCACTAGTATCTGGAGGTTGATTCTAATAAGAAAATGGACATTGGATCAGTGATTTATTGTGGTCTGCTCTGTGGGGAGCTCCATTTTCCAGTCCGACCTGAAGCTAGTGTGCTTTTGTTGATTATCCTTTCCATTTCTTGATCCCTGTTGTGTCATTTTACAGCACGAGGAAGCCGTTCCTCGCATCCCCGCAGACGATTGAATTACCTTGGCCACTTTATATATATAGTCTTCACGAGTTTGGCATGAAAGAACCTGCCCTAAAATCTCAGGCAGGCACTGTCATTGCTTCCCATAAACAAATTATTTTAAAATCATTTGCTAAATCTGTGTGCAGCAAAGCAGGGATGTTTTTTTACCCCAATACTGGTTTATAATTTTGTGTTGGTGTGCTACTTGTTCATACCGGAAAGACAAGCCATACTTATCACATATGATGTCACCTCAATCCTTGGGTGCAGGACAACAACCAACATGTCACAAAGGTCCAACAAAAAAAGTCCATCCATGACAGTGCATAGGAGGACAGAAACAATAGGATAGAAATTTAGCAGTGATGCAGTAGACACAATCCAAGTATGAGTCCAGGCTACTTGAGTCCGAGTGCTTGAGGTCCCAATCATTTGGAACCCAAGTCCAAGACAAATATACTTATAAAGCATTTTAAAATGGAAATTTTCAGATTTTTATGTACATTTTTAAGTTAATTCACACATACTTTTACTGTAATGGTTTATTACATGTATAGCTCTCGATACTGATCAAAGCTTAGTATACATATTGTTATTATTTTGTAATAATATGTCAGCAGTTTGCACATATACATAATTCTTTATAAAATCTGATATAGTTTAATTTCTATTGGACTTGAGACTCTGCTGGATTTCTCAAGTCCATACCTCCAATTTCGAGTAACAGACGAGTCCAGGACCCTCAAGTCCGAGTCACTAAAAAACTGGACTTGAGTCAGGTCAAGACTCAAGTTCTAAATCACTGAAATTTGGACACTTATTGTTCAGATGTTGAATTTACATAGTTCTGTTTCTGAATATAATCACTTACAGTTTGTAGCTGTGTACAGTGTATAGTGTACAGTTGAAAATAGGTGAAAATGGATTTTTGCTTATGAATTATTGAAATTATTAAAAACACTGCTTCAAACTAGACGGAAAGCCGATGAAGTAAACCAAGATCACTCTGGCTTCATTCAAAATAAAGGTTCTAGACTTAGTGCCAAACTGCATAATGGTGGCTTTGGTGTTCAGGCCCTCATTACAGAGTGGGCATGGTTGCTGCTGCTCTTCTGGTGCGTCCCACTTCTATTCTTGACCATGGTGCCTTGCATTCTGGAGCTAACCTGGGGAGGGGTCTGGATACCTTTGTGCTTTGCATGGAGTTTCATCAACAAATACGTTCAAAGACTTAGCTTATATTTCTCCTTACAGTATTTAGAAGCCAAACACTGGGAAACCGGTTTTTAGCTCAGCTGACTTTCAGTCATGCTGAGCTATAGCAATCACTCTTTGTCCGTCTGTCTGTCCGTTAACCTGGTTACCTGGCACAAATCGTAACCGCTGGACTTAGAATTTTGTAACTTGACATTCTGAGAAGTCGATGAAAAATCTCCTTGGAAACCAGAAATTAGGTCTCTGTTACCCATATCCTTCGAGCTATTGGGCCCCAAAGTACCCCCCAGGATAGTCAAAAATTTCATACAAAAATCTCGCTAACTACATCACTGATGGTCATGATTTTCGGCATACATATTGATCATGAGATGTTCCATCAGTTCCTGCAGTCTGGTGGCGCCACCTGTATTTTTCGATTTTTTACGAATTTTTTTCTCTATTTTTGAGACGTTTAAAAATGTGAACATCTGTTAACAGGGCACAAATCGTAAAAACTGGACCTAGAATCTTCATTCTTGACACAGTGAGGAACCTATGAAAAGCCTCCATGGAAACCAGAAATTAGGTCTCTGTTACCCATCTCCTTCGAGCTATGGGGCCCCAAAGTACCCCCCAGAATAGTAAAAAATTTCATACAAAAACTTCAAAATCTCATTAACTACATCACTGATGGTCATGATTTTTGGCATACATATTGATCATGAGATGTTTCATCAGTTTCTGCAGACTGGTGGTGTCGTGCGTCATCTGTACGTTAACCGTAGCTATTTCAAAAACGGCAGGAGCTAGCATCACCATATTTTTTGCAAATAATCAGTCATCCAAAAAACTATATCGGATTTTGATTATTTTTTTTCTAACTGCATTTTCTTAGATTTTATAGGGAAAAAGCTAAAAAAGCTTTAAAAATCTTCTTCTCCGAAACTGTCTAGCCAAATTGTCCAATATTTCACAGAAATGATCCCTGGAATGATTTTTCCAAAGTTTGTTCAAATGGTTCCAGTTCGGAGATTTTTTGCCGAGTTACAGGAGGTTGAACTTTGTTAACTGTGCAAAAGAGCATATTAAAATTTAAATCTCAGAAACCGCTGGAGCTATCATCACCAAATTTTATGCCAATGTTGTTCACATAGGTCATATCTGAAATTGAGGTATTGGTGGCACCACCTGCGTCGGCCTTTTTTGTACAGGGTCATCAGTGCCTGTATCACACTGAGGGCTACAAAAAACTTCTTCTCTGAAAACCATATGGCCAAAATGTTTAACATCGCACAGAAATGATCCTAGGGTAGTGCCTTCTGAAGTTTGTTCAAATGGTCTCTTTTCAGTGACTTTTGGCTAAGTTATGGGAAGCTGAATTTAGTCATATGCCATAACAGCCCATTTTAGCTCAGTGGCTACAAAGATCTTCTCCTCAAAAACCACTGGGCCAAATTCTTAAAATCTCACATATTAATTATCCTCAGATGTTGATAATTCAAGTTTGTTCAAATGGTTTTGGTTCAGCGCTTTTTGGCTGTCAATTACGGGAAGCTGAACTTATCCAGTTTGCTGTATCTTCCTGTATGAGTTATAAACCTGTGAAACATTTTTCGACTAATGCCACTAAAGCCATTTTGTTAAATATTTTACAAGAATAATCCCTACAATAATTCTTATAATAATTGTCATTAATGGTTCCACATGAATGATTTTTGGCTGAATTATGGAGATTGAATTGAGTCGTTTTACCATATATGTCAGCTGTGTTATGCTGTTACATCTAGCCTGGCACCAGTTTATCAGCATCTATTACATCATGCCACTAGACATTAAATTTCAGGTTATCTTTGGTTAATATTGACAAGAAAGTTTTTTTTAAAAGCTTTTAAAAAATTTAGATTTATGATTCAAGTTATTCATCATACCAGGCAATGTTACAATCATGGATATTCAGCTCTCTGTGGCTATATAAAGACAACGGTATGTGGATTATAAATTATTGGTATCCCCACTCAACTTAATTCAAGAATTTGCCATTAATGAGATATATCTGTATTTTAATTTTGCATTCAGTATGCATCCATAATAATTTTACATATATTCCTGATATTTTTTTTTATAAAAAGTCAGCTGAAAAACATCTTGTATTGGGAAAATAAATTTCAAAGTTATTTCAAGTAGGGACCACTTTTGTGTACAGATGGCAGCACGTGGTTTACCATTGGCAGATTGCCAGTGCCTTGATGTTGGCCATTAGCCAAGATGATGTCAACTCAATAAATAGAAAGCTTTCTAACATACACTAAAAATGGTGGTGCCACCTGCAACCATTTTGCACAGCGTCTATCTGTTCATCTGCCTTGGGATAAAATCACTCATTATCTCTGCAGTGGTTTGACTAATTCACCTGAAATTTTGCATGTGTATACATCCTGGACAGCTTTCTTGATTTAATGACAGGTGGCACCACCTACATTCACGTTTAAGCTGCAGACATCCAAGCTCATATCTCGGGAATGTTTTACCAGTTGGGCCTAAATTTTGCATGTGTATAGATCTCCCATAGCTCTTTATTATACGCAAAACTGGTGGTGCCACCTGCAACCATTTTTGCACAGCGTCCATCTGTTCATCTGCCTTAGGATAAAATGACATATCTTTGCAGTGGTTTGACTTATCCACCTGATATTTTGCAGGTTTATACATCCTTGACAGCTTTCATGATTTTATGACAGGTGGCGCCACCTACATTCAAATTTACGCTGCAGACATCCAAGCTCATATCAGGAACCAATTGACCGATTTGGCAAAAATTTTGCATGTTTATAGATCTCACATAGCTATTTATCATACGCAAAAGCGTCCGTCTGTTTGTTTACCGTGGGATAAAATCACTCATATCTCGGCAGTGGTTTGACATATCTGCCTAAGATTTTGCAGGTTTATACATCTTGGATAGCTTTCTGGATTTTGTGGCAGGTGGCGCCACCTACATTTATGTATACGCTGCAGACATTCAGGCTTATATCACAGAACTGGTTTGACATATCCCCCTGAAATTTTGCATGTGTATAGATCTCACACATAGCTCTTAATCATACACAGAATTGGTGGTGCCACCTGCCACCATTTTTGCACAACATCGGTTTAGTGTTTAGTACTTGCATTGTTCATATACATGTTACACATGTTCTTGAAAAGTTATGGTCCAGCATTGAAGCATTATACCTGGTGTAATCTCGATGCATAGGTTCGCAATAGGCCTGTAGGCCTTGTTTCAAATTTTTACAATTTTTTTTTCTCTATTTATGAGACCTTTCTGGATGTAGTTATCTGTCAACAGGGTACAAATCGTAATGACCGGACCTAGAATCTTCATTCTTGACACACAGGGAGACCCATGAAAAGTCTCCATGGAAACCTGAAATTAGGTCTCTGTTACCCATATCCTTTGAGCTATGGCACTCCAAAGTACAGCTCGGAATAATGGATAATTTGATACAAAAGCTGAAGTATCTGAACAACTAAAGCAGAGATCACCATAATTGTGTGCATGGATATTAATCATGGAATGTTTCATCAGTTTCTGCAGACTGGTGGCACCACCTATAAAAGTGCCTGTGGAAACCTGAAATAAGGTCTCTGTTTCCCATATCCTTCGAGCTATATGACTCCGAAGTTTCCCTCAGAATAATGAACAATTTGATACAAAAGCTGAAGTATCTGAACAACTAATGCAGAGATCACCATGATTCTTTGCATGGATATTGATTTCATCAGTTTCTGCCGACTGGTGGTGCCACCTTTATTTTATTCAATTTTTCAAATTTTTTTCTCTATTTTTTAGATATATAAATACAGACACAATCTTGGCCTGTTGGTTAATCTGTTTGATGCTTCAGTTGAATGGGTATATACTACCATTCAGATGATAAAATTTCCTTTTGCGAATCTCTTCGCAGTCAGCTGAGCGTCATGACCCAAGGGTCACTTGTTCTTAACTGTTGTCTTTCAAGACTGAGGGAGCCAATGTGGGTCCCAGCTTGCTGGAGTCAGCGTGATCAGCTCGAACTCCAACTCTACTTTTTCAATTAGATTTGAAAATAAACTTTGGCTGTTGGTTTACTTTGAATGAGAACATATCATGAAAGATACAATAGAAGTTGAATTACCACTGTTAATGCTAGCTTAGAGTTTGCATAGGCATCCCACTGAGATAAACCTGTCAAAGCTACTAGTTTAGCTGAAACATATCTGTACAAATATATGCTTTCCATATAACAATAACTGAAACAATAGATTGAGTCAGCTATAATCTGGAAATTAAATGTTTTAAAGAAGAAAATTTCAGCATATGTCTTGTTACTGGTTTCTTATTTTAAACATATGGTTTCCTGTGTGTGAAGTTTAAGTTCAGCAACTAACAACTTGGAATTGAGACAGCTAACTAAAACAGATCAGTAAATTTAATAAGTCCCCTGTTTAAAGTGGACAGCTCACTGAGGTGCCTGTATCAAATAATAATCAAAATGAATAAATTTTGAGGCTATGAATCGATTAAAGTTTAAACATTGTGTTGCAATTCAATGCATAGATTATTTGATGCAATGTTGTACTCCTGATGGAAATTACACATTGTTGAAAGATGAAAGTTTCTTCATCTTAGGAAACTGAACGGGCCAACTTGTCTCTTAAATTTCAACACTTAATGTGAGCTGTACATTTTACTGAATGTCTGGGCAGGATCATATAAGTATCATATACTTTCATTTCACGCGCAATCAGTTTCATTAGTTGTCCCTGGATATGACAGCATTGAACAAGCTGTCAGCATATGCCAGAGATCATTGTATCCACAGATAGTCGCATTTTCATCCTCCCACCTTATATTCATGTTCCTTAATCAGCTAGATTCTGTGAGCACGGTGTCTTATTTTCCCACCTGGCTACAATCATATTCCCACCTGGCTACAGTTCTTCTTGATGACTTTTTACTGCTTTCTGTTGCATCCAGAGGCAGATGTTTTAACATGTGATTATACAGCAGATGGATCTCAAATAACCGCTTGCGGCGCCCTGGCATTGATTAGGTCCCAGCCAACCTGAGCCTGCTTAAGACACTTCTCGTGGCCAGTAGTCATCAGAATTACTGTATTTGTGGAGGGTCAGTTTATTCATACGTCAAAATACCTTACAATAAGGCAGTAGTTACTTCAACTACATATCCAGCGGGAATCCACCATCCATGCAGCAAAAATATTGAAACTTATAACAGATACTTCCATGCATTTCATAGAGGGAGTTGATTGGAATCTTCCATTTATTTATTTTTTTTTTAATCTTTTTATTTATTTATTTTGTTCAATGAAAAATTATTTGAAGAAGTAGAAAAATAGACAATAGAGATGGGGACAAATTGTTTGGGAAAAACTGGATAGATGCCAAGGGAATTTTGTGAAATATAGTGTGGAAAATTATGTATTTGCTCAGTCCCAAGTTGTTCTTATAAAATGGCAGAAGAAATTGAGGCTTATCAGTTTGCACCATATGTTTCAGGCAAAGCTGGGAGGACTGAATTGACAGCCCCTGGACAGTAAACTATATGCTCATACAGTTTCTTCCTGCATGTGTAATTATACTTTACTGCTTTTGTTCTCTGGATGTGTAATTTATTATCCATGGTACATCACAGTATTTAAGCAAAGTGTGAAAGGTTTAAGTTCTTGTTAACCCATGGCGAAGCGAGGGTTACTGTTTTCACTGGATTATGTGTGTGTGTGTGTGTGTGTGTGTCCGCAAGATATGTGAAGGAAGGTATCACAGATGCTATTGAAATTTATCATACAGGTTGGTTTTGTGAAAATGTCCAAGAAATTCACTTTGGTGTAAATCCATGTGTAAATAACCCCAGATTGAGTGTTTTGTGGAGTTTTATATCACATTTGATTACACTGAGACGTTGCATGTGACAATATGGCCATCTTTGATGTGAGAGTCGTGACGTCTTAGAGGACAAGGATGTCCCTCCACATGTACGTGCCATTTCCCTGAAAGGTGTCCTTCATTTGTATGTAAATCAAAGCTGTAGGTGTGTGTAGATAATTAATTTGTTGTTTGTCTGCATATATTAAAGGTTATTTTTTTAAGTTTGGGGTTTTTAATTGTCCCCTGCTTCCGCAGGACTTGGGACATTGATTTGGGTTTGTCTGTCTGTCCCACTGTCTGTCAGTCCGTCAGGTTTTCGTTTCCATGCGATAACTTTCCTAAATATTATCCAATTTCATTCAAATTTAGGTCAGTGATTGCTCTCATGCATACCTTGGTTGGGATTAGTTTTGGGGTGTCTGTCTGAAAATTTATTATCACCAGCTCCAAAACAAAACAAAATTTTCCTTTTGTTCCCAATTCACAACAAAAATTATGACATGGAGACATCTTCAGGGGACAATAACATTTAAAACATATTGAGAAGGCAAGCATGAAGACCACAGGAAGCTAAAATAACAAGAGGCAGAAGCGGAGGACGTAAATTCCACAAATTTGCTTGTTAATATTAATATTTCATTATTACTGTACAAATAGTTGATTACATAGGTCAGCGTTTACTGATAACAACACATTATGCTTTTAATGCTTGATTGCCCCTTCATGATCAGTGTTTTGCCAATTAAACCTGTCTACAGATGTATCAGATATTATTCAAGTATCGTTCTAGTCAATTGCATTATTTTACATGGCTATATATATATATATATATATTGAGTTGGGATTTTTCCTTTATTCCAGTTAATATCTCTTGCTGTCCAGTATCTTTGACTCATTGCAAAAATATATTGATGAACAACTTTCAATTACCAAAGCCTTGTTCTAATCATGCATGCAGAAATCCATACCTGTTAATTAAAAACTAAAGTTTCTGTTATCATATTATTATTTAACCCAAGCCAGGTACTGCATTTGTATGGCTGCATCATGCCTGGTAGGGGCATGTGGTAAGCATTGATATCAAACTGGCTTGATGATCTGGCCTTTGCACCATTTATAAATGATCAAGCATCACCTACATGAAAAAGAAATCCTGTTCAAGGTTGATTTCCAAGTTTATCATCTTGATTTTTTTTTAGCTCAGTTTTCATGCTTACTAAATTGTACCTTCAGTAATGGAAGGACAGAATGTTCTTGAAAGAGAATGGTTGCAGATTTTGTTATCTGAGATAGTCAGCTGAGCATTATGACCAATGGGTCATATACATGTGTTAATTACATAAAAAAAGTGGTGAAATATGGGACTGTTTTATGATGAGGTGGCAGATAAATTGGCTCCATTTTCTAAATATAACAAATCTGGACATTTCACACTTGATAAAATATTACCAAGATTGAGTCCATTTTACCCCGAGGAGATCCCTTGTGGCCCACCGTATCCAGCTCCTGATCGAGGTGGTCTTGATGTATGGCCGCCACTAAGAGAACAGTCAGGTCTAGCTGCTTTGCAATATCCATTTATCTCCCAATGTAACCAGCATATGTTTTGTTAGTCTGTTTGCCTGGAAGACCTGCACTCAGGTGTTGATGCCAAGACCCGGAGACAATTTGTTATTGTAGCCACATTATATAAATGATGCCATCGCTGTTGGTTTACGCCAAGGCTGCTCCGCCTAGGAGCAGGCTGTCTGTGGGCAGCAGGATGAAAGCTTGCAGATTAATGAGTCAGCAATAATGCATTGTTTTCTGAAGCCTGTTGCTTCAAAGCTTATAAATCTGTAGACACGCACTGTCAGTCCTTGCATAAAGCATCTTTGTTTGTGCCTGATGCTGATCTCAGTTTTTCTTCCAGGGATAAACTTAGTTTGTCATGTGATTTTTATTGAGAGCTTCCTGCCCAGGAGCTGTGGAGCTTAAGTAACAGTGACTTGATGAAATTCCCTGGAAACTGAAGAAATATGATATTAATACTGATCCTGGCGGGACTTCTAGCTCATGGTCACAAAACGTATTACCTAAACAGATCTTTGAACAGCAACATAATATGCTCTTGTTCCAAACTTGTGGTTCATACTGTTTTAGTTAGGCAGCATTTTGTCATTTATGGATATGAACTGGATATGACTGGATATGAATTATGTCTCATCCCTCGCATGGGCGGAGACATACAGTGGTTGGTCTGTTGCTTAATCAGCTGAAATTAAGAAAGGTGTTTATGAACACCAGGACTTCTCGACCACTCAATATGTTTTCATGATTTTTATATGCAAATTGTTTTTTACAGTGACCATTACCTTTATCTTCAAGGTCAAATCAGCTAAAAATTTGTTTATGAAAGTCCACATATTTGTATCTGCCAAAACAGAGTTTTACAGATACAATGTTTTCAATCCACCTCCGCCGCTGCGTAGGTGTCCCAAGAAGGCCTACGTAACCACTGGGCGGAATTTTATGAAACCCGGGATTATGTTCGGGTCACATGTGAACTGCTGCGCCGCGATTTTATTATGACCTCTGACCTTTCCTCTCTCCAGTGCGTCCATCTGTGTATCTGTTTTGACACATTAATCCACATATCTCAGGAACCGTTTGACTGATCCGGAAAAAAATTTTGCACAAATGTAGCCCTTGGATACCTTTATAACAAACATAAAAAATGGTGGCGCCACCTGCAACCCTTTTGGCACAGCGTCCATCTGTTCATCTGCCTTGGGATAAAATCACTCATATCTCTGCATTGGTTGGACTTATCCACCTGAAATTTTGCATGTGTTTACATCCTGGACAGCTTTCTTGATTTAATGACAGGTGGCGCTACCTACATTCATGTTTACGCTGCAGACATCCAAGCGCATATATTGGGAACCGTTTGACCGATTGGGCCAAAATTTTGCATGTGTATAGGTCTCACATAGCTCTTTATCATACTCAAAACTGATGGTGGCACCTGCAACCATTTATGCACAGCATCTGTCTGTTTGTCTGCCGTGGGATAAAATCACTCCTATCTCGGCACTGGTTTGACTTATCTGCCTAAAAATTTTGCAGGTTTTTACATCTTGGATAGCTTTCTAGATTTTGTGGCTGGTGGCGCCACCTACATTTGTTTACACTGCAGACATCCAGGCTTATATCTCAGGAACCGTACTCCAACCATTTTTGCACAGTGTCCGTCTGTTTGTCTGCCATGGAATAAAATCACTCCTATCTCAGCAGGGGTTTGACTTATCTGCCTAAAATTTTGCAGGTTTATACATCTTGGATAGTGTTCTTGATTTTAGGTGGCGCCACCTACATTCACAATTATGCTGCAGACATCCAAGCTCATATCTCGGGAACCGTTTGGCCTATAGGGCCAAAATTATGGCATGTTTATAGATCTTACATATCTCTTTATCATATGCAAAACTGGTGGCGCCACCTGCAGCCATTTTTGCACAGCGTCCGTCTGTTTGTCTGTCATGGGATAAAGTCACTCATATCTCGGCAGTGATTGGACTTTTGCATTTGTATATAACTTTGATAGCTTTATGGATTTTTTGGTAGGTGGCACAACCTACATACACATTTTGGCTGCAGACATCCATGCTAATATGCAACACACCTCACTCAATTTCCCCTTGTTACTCAATCCATGCCTCACTTCACCAGTCCAACTCTGATTTTGGCTGATACACAAAGACGCTTGTACTAGTTTTCCTTAAATTTGGGGGAGGATGGTATAGGGAGGGAAGACATTTATATGTTTGTTTTTGCAACTGCAAACTCATTCTAGTTACAAGTGTATATTTTATTCAGTTAAAGCCCCCTATAATGGTTTGTAACACTGGAAAAGGTCTGGCAGAGGTATCTGTTTCTATATGGAGTAATGCAGCATTTAGCATTTTCAAATGTAAAAGGATGTTACATGTTTTGACTGTGATACGTCTTTTATTTTCTAACACAAGTCAATAGAGTATTAAATAAATTCACACTAGTTGAGGTTTAACCACCAGTCTTAATTACCAAGCAGAGAATTATGGGGTTAATGTTCTTTAGGGTAAACTTTTTTTTGGATACTTTCACCAGAACAGTTTTCTAATGGGTTACT
The DNA here is from genome assembly GCA_026874595.1 of Sipunculus nudus. Taxonomy (NCBI): domain Eukaryota; kingdom Metazoa; phylum Annelida; class Sipuncula; order Golfingiida; family Sipunculidae; genus Sipunculus; species Sipunculus nudus. The sequence continues at coordinate 15,496,758 of CM049309.1, forward strand.
TCTGGTTCTGAAAAATACTGTCATGTGAATTTTGAACACATTTGCTCCTGATAAAAACAAGGGACCCATGGGTCACGGCGCTCAGCTGATCGTGATTGGACTATAAATGTTTCTCCACTGTGATACTATATCGAGTCGATAAAGCTTATAAATATCATGTACATGTTGGGCTATTATAAAGGAAAGTAATGTAATATGTGAGTAAATGATAAATGAAATTACCTGACTGATGGATTAATAGAGTCAAATAAAGTGGTTTATTTTTTATTTATTTAGGAGGGGTTGAAAATTGTGATATATTTGAGCAAATATGAATGCAATGACAGCAGTAATAAGCAGTAGTAGAATGATGATAAGGCTATTTGTTGAAGGATCTAAAGTGTATGGTAGTCTGCAAGCGTTCAATTTGACAGATATGATGTTATGATTAACTATGCTGATGAAGTGATTTATGAATATGTGACTGTATGACACAGTATCTCTTTAGTCTTGACAAGGTACATTATTGTGATGCCCACTATGTCTACATATTACACAATATTGACATAATTTCTGGCATGTACATAGGTACCTATGGACGAATAGTTATACAAAATATTAAAGTATGAATATATCTGATTCATCTTGTTCTTGCTTACTGAGGCTAACTTTGGGATGGGGTTCGGAGAAGGGAAAAGTGAGGGCAGCACGAAGGTGGATGTAGAAATATTCTATTGTAATGTTTTTCATTTATATAAGAATATGAAAAGCTAAGAGGAAAGGGGCCCTCCTACTTGGTTATAGTAAAATTCTAAATATATGATTGCAAACTAATACTCTGACAAGACTGTCATGAAGAAAAATGGTAAAAGTTTTGAGATACTGTGTTGCATACGAAAATATACAGATGGACAGGCAAGTGGACAGAATGGACTAATACCTTTATTTCACTTTCAAGAGAATAATGCATTTAAGTTTATATATAATCCTATTTTTTTAAGCAGATCCACTTTTTCCATTAAGAAGTTTTTATCTGAATCATTTTTTTAATAACAGGTTTATAAATTTTTAATTAAAAAACCTGAAAATATAAGTTAAAATATTAGAATTGTTGCAAAAGTTGCAATCATTATATATACAGAGTAAAAAATATTGGGTCATATTATGCATACACATATATTTTATAATTTTTAAATCATAAATGTTTAAACTAATTTTAAAAGAAAATAATGCCACAACATGGCATCTACAAGAATATTCCTTGAATCACTATTAAAAAGTTTTGCACATTGCAATTTTATTCACCAAAATAAAATAAAAGTAAATTTGATAAAATAAAACATCTTTTCAAATAAAGTATACACACTGTTGGTTGAATGAGGGACAAACAATATCATTGTGCTAATTACTATCCCAGTTTTAATTAATTACTGGAATTAATAGTCAATTTCACACCTGGTGAAGTTTTTACTCTTCTGAAGTAAGGAATTACTTATCTCATGAACATCCACACTTTCACAGCAATACACCACTTTGTGGACACAATTAAATGTACACTTTAATCATTGTAACCCTGGTGGTTCAATACAAAATCTAAAATGTAGCATGTCCAAGAATAAAATAAAATACAGAAAAATTATAACATTCATCTAGTTTATGCACCAGCTGGGGGGATGAGTGCAGGGCAGAGGGGAAGCCTGCTAGTAGTGGCCAAGCTGGGCCAAGGTAAGCTGCCTGGGGTGGGTTACATAATGCAAGTGAAGGCTGTACTACTAGGTGGGCTAGATGTAAACAACACTTGACATGGTGTATGAAAACATGAATAAAAGCTATTCATTCCAATCAATTTCTTTTGAAAGTTCAGATTTTAAAAGATTAAATCCTTATGCATATATGCTGGGAAAATTAAATCAGCAGTGCCAAAGTTGGACAAAATTTAAGGTATTGATTTTTTATTAATGCTAATAACTTGAAAAATTTGCAAAATTCAGATCTAATTTTGGGTAAACAATTGAATCTTGATTAAATAAAGTTATATTCCTGAAAAAAAGTCTCTAGGTTCAGCAATTCTCATGTTAGGTGAGTAAATATATTTCCTGATTTTTTTAAAAATTGCATTATGTTTTGGCCCATAACTTCAAAATAATACCCAATACTGACCTAATTTTTGGTATGTTCATAGAAAATGTATAAAAGAATGTGAATACTAAATACAATCAAAAACAGATCAGTGGTTTTGATATTAGGCAGCCTTGAAGTGTAACAATGGCTTTTTTTTATGGAAAACAGAGTTTTTTTTCCTTAATATCTCGAAGGAACAAAGTCCTAATGACCCAATTTTCGGTATGGTAGGAGATTTTGGGGACATCTAAAATTATGTCAACAGCCTGGGGAGCATAGAGATGTGCACTGAATGACCTACAGTCATCAAAGTGGACTGCTTGACAATGTAAGGGAATACAACAAGAGCCTCCAAAAAATTCAACAACTAGCCTAATTTTGCAGCTTTTATTTTCAAATTTCAGATTTTAACAGATTAAATCCTTATGTATACATGGTGTGAAAATTATATCCACAGTACTTACAGGAAAAAAACGTGCCATGGCCAAAGTTGGGCAAAATTTAAGGTACCAATTTTATATTTTTGCCAATATTTAAAAAAATTTAACAGATTTTGATCTAATTTTTGGTATACAATTAAATTTTGATTAATTAAAGTTGTATTACTGGAAAAAAGTCCCTACCTTTAACACTTATGGTCTTAAGTGACCAAATATCTTCCTGATTTTTTTACAAAGTCCATTATGTTTGGGCCCATAACTTTTTTTAATTATATAATACTGACTTAATATCTGGCATGTACATAGGAACTATATAGAGGAATATTTATGGTAAATATGAAGAAAACCAGATGAGTGGTTTTGATATTAGGCAGTCCTGAAGTGTGAAAATAGATTTCTAATAAAAAATTGAGGTTTTTCCTTAATATCTCAAAGGAACGAAGTCCTATTGACCCAATTTTTGGCATGGTAGGAGATTATGGGGACATCTAACTGTATGCCGAAATTCAGATTCGTAGGTCCAAAGGTGTCGAAACGTGCCAGTCTTACGGAAGGACATCCAGACGGACGGACGGACAGATAGACGGACGGACGACGGACAATGGACCATGACTATAGCTCAGATGACTTATAGTCAGCTGAGCTAAAAATGTAAAAATGTGGATAGAAACTTAAGCATGATATGAGTTTTTAATTGGCAGAATAAAAGTTTTGATAAATGGGCAGACTATCAAAGTGTGCCAGACTTCTCACCCTATTATGTTGGATACTGTGGCTTGAGCTGTTATTGTTACTGTTCATGTTTAAGAGAACACAGCAGCAGGAGGCAGAGGTTGGTCACTGGCTTTAATCAAGTCTTGTTAATGAAGTTGAGCAATATTTACACAGGACTTTACAGGAAACAAGCAGTTGCAATTTGTGGCCATTTCCATAGATTACATCTTTTGGTTGGTAAAAAGAGGGTTGGGATGTGAATGAGATGCGAGCTACAGGACGAGGATGAGGATTATAGAACTTTAAGCCAAGGATGAAAATATAATTACTGCCAAGATACATAGTGAAATTATTCTTGCTACAGAATTTTTAAAGCTCAAAATCTGTAAAGGGGTGAAGGGGTTGTCCTGAAAGTTTTCTGGAGTGATAGATAAAAAAAGGACAGGACTTTCCATTTTTGCAAGAAGTTTTCCTCATACAGTGTAGAATTAAAATTTCTCATCCAATGAAACTTATGAATATGGAATCTTTGATTCTGTCATGAAATTAATTATATTTTCATTCCATAGACAGTGCCACCTACAGGCAGCAGTGTTATCATGTAAAAAATGAGAAAGTCAATTGATTGAAAGAAGTCATAACTGCACCAGAGACAAACAGAATGTCAATGCCCTATCTAATATGTTAGATCAGCTTGACATTTTATGTCTGCAAAATCTTCTCTATCCCTCAGGTTATTAGTCACAGCTCACATATTGTTTACCAGGCTTTGATACTATCTGGTAACACCTGCGTATCATTCACAGCATGGATATATCATGAGTTTAGCACTTTCTACGATACCATCCAGGGTTTCCAATACACAGCTACTTGTCCAGGCACGAATGGATAGGTTGTATGCTCAAAGCGGCTTTTTGGGATATTTTTATCATTCCCATGGAAAAAAGGTGGATTTATCTTGGCTCTATATATTGACTGTCTGCAGCCTGTAATTCAGTTTTCTCAGTGTGTCTAGAATGGCAGGTATGCCTCTGCATTTATTATTATGAGAAAAAGCAATTTACTTTCCAGCGATATGGCAGATCCTATTTATAATGTACATATTTTGCTACTGAGTGTATTATCCAGGGATAACCTTCAGGCCGCTAATGTAATCATGTCATCTCCATATTTAATCAAATAAAGAGAGAGTAGGGTTAATGCCTGATAGGCCTTTGTCTTGTGAATAAAATAATTATGTTAACAATAGTGAAGGATTGTTTTATAAACAGAAAAGAGGCATAGTGTTTTATCATTGAGATTAAATAATATGCAACATTTAATTGACTTGAATGAACAAAGTCTGAAAATTTCCTTGAAAAGACTTCTGATGTCTAGCTTCGGCTGACTAAGAGAAGTATAGCATACTTTAACATGTTTATAAAGATTTCAATATGTTAATAACATAGACGTGTGTATAAAAATGGTGAATAAAATATAGGAAAACAGGGAAATATTGCACTGCCGAGGGGATGGTAAAGTAAGCTACAAAATAACAAATGGCCTTAAATTCAAAATCTTATTTGATATCCTTGAAAACATTTTTGAAATCTAAACATTTGTGAGAACCTTGAAAACTCAATGGTTATCTCTAAGTGAAGGTGATATTTGTGCAGGTTTGTCTATCCAAACTGTTATCAAGGTTTTTGGATTTTGTATCATAATATATATATATATATATATATATATATATATATAAATATATGTCATAAAATATAACATCTTGATTGTTTACACTAGACGCCATTTTAGGAGATATGCATTCCATATGTGAAATATAAACTGAAATTTGTGTTTTTATGCTGTTTCGTGAACCATAGATGGAATAGTCCTGTGCTTGACAATTTTAAACACAAGTAGTTGTATTAAATAAGCATGACATTTTACCGCTTTTTCTCTATATTTGCAGCTCACTATCATCCTCGTGGAGCCAACAGACAGTCCTTCATCTATAATGCTGCAGGAAGATGGATCTAGAAGAACAGTCCAGGGATAAACTCATTTCTACATATCAGATGGCCAAATATATATATATATATATATATATATATATATATATATATACACACACACACATGTACACAATAATACAAGCATAAGCAAATGCTTATGAACAGCCTTTCAAACCTGTTCCATTATACTTTACAACATTTTTTTGTACATACAAGAATATTTATACATTAGTTTGCTTCATTTATTGATGATAAGGACCATTGTCTGTGCCCCTTGAAAGTATTATATTTGTGATTTTTTTTAATTTGTATTCAAAGGTCAAATCCAGAATGAGTTAACTACAGTATTATTGGCTATATCCATATTCATTCCAGTTGCCCTTTGGTCTATTGAAGCCTTGTGATACCTCGACTCTTTCAAACTTCCAGATCTATCGTACTGGAATGGGTAAGAACCTGATGTTACTTGAAATATTCCCAGTCACATAATGATTCCGCATTGACCAAAATCTTATGATTTGTCTTCAGAATTCCAACCCAATCTGATATTTTCCCAAAAGCTTTGATCCATGGTTTTGGAGTATATGCCAGTGATATTCTTATAGTTGCACTTCTTTTGAAAAAATATGAAAACTTTATCAAAAAGAGTTGATAAAATATCTCCCCATGCTCCAAATTGTTTTATAAACCTAGTGCCACACATCTTTTATTCCGCTGGAACCTTAGCAGCTGCACTAATAAGAAGCAGGTCCAATCTGAAATTACGACTGAACAGTTTTTAGGGATCTACAATAAATTTAGCATCTCTTAAATTCTCCAAGAACTTTAAGCTATGCTGCTGTAGACTGCCCTGTCTTACGCCATTCCAGCACCAATTGAACTAGGGATTTCAGAATGTCTAGCTAATATGAATCCATCCAGACTCAGAGGCCAGGCTCATATAGGAAGCCAGCCTCATCTGAAGTTACTCCTGGACCTATTGAGGCAGGTGCTCTATCCCACCTACCCACTCTTTTGCCACTCTTACTTTAGAACATGAAATTTCTTGGAATTCTGAAATTATACTAAATCTTGATCTGGGCTTTCTGGAATGCCTAGCCATTTGAAATTCTCCCAGTTCCTTTTTGAGCCATGCTGTTAGAAATGCATGGTTTTTCTGAAAATCTCCCATGTTCTTATGGACCTTGCAGTTTGGGTGATTACCTAATGGAAATGCCCTTGATTCTTTTGATCCATGGTTTCCAGCATGTTTTGACAATCGCAGATTTTCCCATTATTTCAGGCACAGGCTATTCAGGAACTCTGACCAGAACCTTTAAGCCAGACATTCCAATATTCTCCCCTTACTAATTTGCAGTCATCCTAGGAGAATGCCCTTAATCAAAGTCATATAAAACTGGTTGAAACAGGTTTGAATAAATCCAGTTGGTTCCAGAATTTGAACAAAATATGAGTAAACTCAGTTGAATAAGTTTTGGAAATCTTTGTGTTTTCAAGAACCAAACATGATCCTGGAAGTTTTTCACAGATGTCTCAGGGATTTGTACCCAACTGGATGCAATGGAAAAGAGAAAATATTTTCTTTCACCACAGAACAGCTTGTCTCCTTAACTCCAACCCATACTGACACTCTCCCAAACTTATTGGAGGCATTGTGGATTTTGAAAGATGCTGAACTCGTCAGATTTCCACAATATGTTATAATTCTGAGGGTTTGAGAAAGTAGTGGTTCATCTTGCTGCTCTTCGACATGGGTGACATTCAGGACATCCCAATTGCGAGTCCATGATGTAGTGTTATCCCAGTCAGGGATTTGTTGTCTATCCAGTCTCGATGCATGACACTGTGAGGATTGGGAGGAAGACCTGATCTGGCCCTCAAGTCCTGTGGATTCCATTCAAAATATTCCCTCATAAATGCAGACCTCGTGAGAGAGAATCTCAATCCACAAAATTGACCAGTTTGAACAGCTCTGTTTACAAAATCTATCTCTGTAACATGTATAAACAGTCTTTTGTTTTAAAATACAAGGTTATTTTTCCTGCAACTGGATATGCTTATTATACCTTGGACTCTTCTGAATATTGACATACAGGAATATGTTGATTGTGCTTCAACACACATTTATCCTTCATTCTTGAAAATAGCGCCAGCCACTTTTTCTGACGATTCTGATATTCACTCGTCCCCATAAAAAAATGGGAATGTTTTCTCCTTTGTTTGTATGTTTGAACCAGTTTTGTATACAATGTTGGAGGGAAAATTATATTCTGGTTTTATTTCGCTGCCCCTTTTTTTAGGGGAGCAGGTTCATTTCTTCTTTTGGTAAACTATCTGGATGTTATGAAGAGAAGAATTTGGAACTTGTTGCAATTGTTTTGTACCAACTTCTTCGCAGGTTCCACCCAGACAAAGAAATGGGAAAAATGACAGAACTGAATATCAACTCTGGTTGATTTTCTATTTTTCAGGTGTGCTCTGTATAACTTCGTTTGTTTGACGTCATTGCAAATGAGAACCATTGTTTACTGTATGCTTCTTGTGTGCCAAAATGTAATAGCCATTGTATCAAACCAAATGATAATCATGTGATATTCTGTGCCAAATATGTAAGGTGATTGTTATACCTGGTTTTATAAGTATTATGAATGAACAACTTTAAACTTTTAGAGAAGAAGTTGCATTTATTGTCTCCTGATTTTAAAAAGAGGGGGACTCCATTGAATGAAATTTAACCAGTTTTTTCCTAATGCCTATGTAAAAGCCCTGCACCAGCATGTAATTTTGATGAAACAGTGTGGGCGAATGACAAATCTGCAGCCAAAAGTGGCTTTGCAGAAATAGCAGAGCTTGTAAAGAGATCAGGATAAAAAACAACCTTGAATATTGTGTTTAAATGAAGAAAATTTGTTTTTCAAACCAGATATTTGTATCAATGACTTGATGACGACATAAATTCAGATTAATCTGCATATAAGAACTGTTTTAAAAGTTTTGTCTTATGCATTTGAGGAAGAACGGTGTACTTCAGGAAGACCTGTGCACTTACATACATCTTATGTAGTTTTTGTATTGTTTTATTTGCAATAATTTTTTGCCATGGGTGAAGCCATTTTTGCCCAGACGTTGAAGCACAGTATCAAAATATGTTTAGGTACTTCATTTTTCAATAAGGCTCATTAACAAAACATGAAATTCGATCAGATAAAAATTCTTCAAGTCTACATCAAGTTATGCTGTACATCCGAATATTGCAGTTTAACTATAAATTGTGTTCCTTGATTTACAGTATAGGCTGTTTAAAAAATAGGACTGGACTTGGTGGTTTTGCACTGTGATTTTATATGCATATGCAGAGATGTACATGGGGAATTGTGAGAATTTGATTTGAATTATTGCCGTGATGAATGGGACAGCCTGCCCTTGCGGAATTTTAAACGAATAATTTACCATTGTTATCTGTTATACGGAATTATTTAACGTGAGGCTGGTGTTTCATTTTCACATTAAGGCTGACCATTGGTAAATGTTGGGCATTTTTGTTCGGCAGTGTATACTTCATGTGCAGGGTGTATTCTAAAACACAGACACGCACGCTCCTATACATGACAAATTTCAACATCAGCAGACGTTGCTCGTGTGTGGCAAAATGAACCCCTTATCTCTTTGACACCCCTGTAACGACTTAGTTCACTTTCAGGAACACGTTCTTTCTTCCCTGAATGTTCCTCCTGTGTTTTGAATCGGCCATGAATTTTACACGAGATAATTGACAGAGAAACCTGGGGATCACTTACCATTCCTCAAACTGGCATTTGCAGTCTTATTCGAGGACTTTTATGCCTTTTCCAAATAACACATAAATGGACGCCCAATCAGCAAAGCACAATTCCCCTTGTAATTGTGGAGTGGAAATTGACACTTGCGGTTTAAACTTGTGGCTGGAAGCGGGCTGCTTCTGGCAAGTCGGGTTAAATATTAACGGACTAATATTAACCATTCCGGAAGGCGCTTGTTGAAATCCATGTAATTGCTACAAAAGAACTGTACAGGAAACCCAATTTCTGCATTTCTGTCACTTAAAAACGTCATTCCGCGTAGCTTTATAACGTATTTATAGTGGTTGGAGGAATAAACCTGTCATCGTCCGGCAGTTAGTGTTGCTTTAGAACAGAGACAGAATTTCATCTACTTTTATAGAAAGAGTCGTTACAATCAGTATTGCATTGTATAGCGAAAGGACATATTGTACCCTGAATAAATATTTTATTTAATTTGTCCCTTTTATATTTTGATTTGAAGTGTTTTCCAACCTAAGAAAAATGACACTACAGTTTGGTTTTTAGCTCAGCTGACTGAAAGTCATCTGAGCTAGACTTCCGGTCACATGACAAGTGAGTGAGGACGTGTTTTCTCAGAGCTCCCGCTACCTGGATATTATATTCTGTAGGAGTGCCATAAAACCAGCAACATGACAAGGCAAAACAAATCTGGGAAAAAGCCAAGTCAGTCATCCTCAAATATGGACAAATATTTGTTAAATGAAGCACAAGCTCAAGCTGAGACTGACGAAAGTACAAGCGCTGCGGTGAGTGACCTTGATATTCAAACCCAATTGAAACACGCACTAACTGAAATGAAACATTTAGTAAAAACCTCGAACGAGGACATAAGACAGTCAATAAATAACATGCATGAAGAACTGAAGACACAATTAGAAGGTCTGTCCACAGAGCAGAAGAAGATAAAGGAAAACATACAAACGATAGAATCTGGCTTTACCACGTTAGACACTACAGTTACTGAACTTAAAGGGGGTGAGAGAGAATTAAGAAGACAAGTAGTGGAACTGAAAAAAGAGTTAGAACTTGTTAAAGAGCAAAATAAAAGCAAAGATGCACAAATTGAAAGTATGCAGCTGAAAGTCTCAGAAGAGCTAAATAAGGTAGAGCGATACCAGAGAGAGTGGAATCTGAGGATAGTTGGAGTGGGAGAAATCGGTGAAGCGGAAAACTGTAAAACAACCGCAGCTAAAATAATAGCCCAGAATAAACTGGCAGGGGACATGGAGGAAACTGAAGTTGCTAAAGCAATAGAAAATGCCCACAGAACAGGCCGGAAAGGTTCCAGACCGAGACATATTTTAGTTAGACTTTATAGCAGACCACTCAGAAACTTGACAATAATAAAGAGTAAAAAATCGGTGAGAGGTAACGAAGTCAGGTTCACTGAAGACTTGACAGCAGTGGACTTTCAATTAAAACAAAAGGCGAAACCGCAAATGACAAAAGCCTACAACGATGGCCTGAAGGCTCGTTTCTGGAGGGGGAAGCTTTACATTAACGGCCAGCCTGTCCGCATTCAAGAACTGACCGCAAACCCAACCTCTGAATAAGATTTATCGGCGGCGTGAGGGTGAAAAGTTCAAAACTCCGAGACCTTTCTCCATCCAGTGTTGGCCCCCCCCCCATGCAAGTAACAATCGCTAAGCGACCTTTCTTTTATTTTACAATGACGGGGATCACAATCCAATGCACGTGGAACGCACATCACGCATGCGCACCAAACCAGTAGGACAGTCACAACACCGGTCAAGAGATGACAGCAGTGCCACGCTCAGAAACTCGCCGATAGACGGCAGCAGCTTCGCAGATAGCAGATGGCAACAAACAAGTGACAATTGGGATCTCTAGTGAAGAACAGCATTGAAACACAGTCTCATAAAGTTTAGATCTGTCGTGTGAGGAGCACTTATTACTTTTATCAGTATATTTACTTTTTTTTCTCGCTTTACAAAGTTTCCAAGGTTGTGCATGTTCATCATTAATTATTCTGTCCAAATCATTAATATTGTGAAATGTCACATAGCATTACTCCTAATGTTATTGTTAATGTTACTGACAATACTGGTGTTAGCTACAGTACCTATGCAGCTCAGAGCTGTTACATTGCCGTTTAGCAAGCTGAGAATTATAATGAATGTTTATACTATAACTAAAACAATTCTCCACATTTATCAACAGTCGTGTGCATATAGTGACATATCTATGTGCATATGTATATACATATATGAGTATATATGGGCACACTTTATGTATGCAAAGGTATATATGCATACCTCCCAAAGCCAGGATGTTAACATACAATTTTATCAATGATGAGTAAAGTAAGAATACTCTCACTAAATGTGAGAGGTTTGAGTAACAACAGTAAAAGAAGAGAAATCTTCTACTGGCTGCAAAACAAGCCACATAATGTCATTTTTTTACAAGAAACTCACAGCACACTTAAAACCTCAGCCCTTTTGAGAGCAGAGTGGGGACACACATTTATATTTAGCCATGGTGCACACAATGCACGTGGTGTAGCCATCCTTATAAAAAATAATGTCAACTATGAAATACACAGTACATTTAAGGATAATGAGGGAAGATTAATAATATTAGATATCACTCTGGATAATGTCAGATTAAACTTGATTAACTTGTATGGACCTAATAGTGTAGACACCCGATTTTATTCTAAAATATTTAGCAAACTGGAAAATAGTAACAATGAAAATAATATAGTAGGAGGAGACTGGAATGCTGTTTTAGATATGAAATATGACAGAACTAGTCAAGTCGGTTCAAGAAACAAACAGAGTGGAATACTTAATGAATGGATGAATGAACTAGACCTTATTGATGTTTGGCGTTATTTGAATCCAAAGGTTAAAACATTTACTTGGTCAAGACAGAATCCTACATATACTGCAAGTAGATTGGATTATTTTCTGATTTCTAAAGGTCTCCTGAAATATGTAAATAGTGCAGAAATATTGCCAGCCCACAAAACGGATCACTGTGCAATAGATATATGTCTGCAAATATTAAAAACTGAGAGAGGACGCGGCTTTTGGAAATTTAACTCCTCACTACTGCATGATAAACTATTTGTTGACAAAATTAAAACATGTATTAAAAATACTGCAGATGAAAACAAAGAAGCTTCTCCACCTCTCTTGTGGGACACCATAAAAATGGCAATCAGAAGAACATGTATTAGCTATAGTATTCATAAACAAAAAAAATACACGAACTAACATTTTGGAATTGGAAAATAAAATTTGCAAATTAAAAAAAGAAGATAGCATTCACACTAGGGATACTAGGAGAGAAGAATTAAGAGAAACCGAGGAAAAGCTACAGAAATTTATAGAAGAGAAAAGTAAAGGGTCTATAGTCAGGAGTAAAGTGAGATGGTACGAAGAAGGGTAGAAGTCAACAAAGTACTTTTTGAACATGGAAAAACGGAATTATAACATGAAAGTAATAAACGAACTTAATATTAATGATAATATAGTAACTGATCCCAAAGAAATTTTAACATTAGAAAAAAACTTCTATGGAAACTTATACACTTCTGACACAATGCATAATATACATAAATTTGATAACTTTATTGACAAATACACTATCGTTCCCCGAAAATTACAAGGTACACAATGGCCAGTACATTTATCAGAAAAAGAGATATTAGACAGTATAAAATCTTTTCCAAATGGTAAATCACCAGGAACCGATGGACTTCAGGCCGAATTTTATAAATTCTTTTGGCAGGATATTAAAGAATACTTTATGAATAGCATTAAATATAGCTTTGAGAATGGTTCACTGTCTATCACACAGAAACAAGGGATCATCAGCTTACTACCAAAGAAAGCCAAAGATCTCCGATATTTAAAAAATTGGCGTCCACTCACATTACTTAATTGTGATTATAAAATAATTTCAAAATGCATAGCTAATAGAATTAAACCAATAATCAAAAATCTAATTCATGAAGACCAGTCTGGCTTTATTAAAGGGAGATACATTGGTGAAAATATTAACAAAACTATATCTTTAATAAATTATGTATCCAATAAAAAATCAAAAGCCTTTATTATGACGGTAGATTATGAAAAAGCTTTCGATAGACTGGAATGGGATTATATTTATAAGATACTTAATTTAATGAATTTCGATAGGCTTGCTATATCCATGATAAAGGTACTATATAAGGATTTGACGAGCTGTGTAATAAATGATGGCCACCCCTCGGAATTCTTTAAAGTGTCCAGAGGAGTAAGACAAGGCTGTCCTCTCTCCCCTTACCTATTCATACTATGTATAGAATTACTCGCTATTGCTATTAGAAAAAATAAAAACATACATGGCATCCCATACAAATCAGGTACTTTTAAGCTATCACAATATGCAGATGACACAATTTTGTTTGTTACAGATTTTGAAAGCATAAAATCTGCATTAGAGGTATTCAAAGATTTTCAACTTATTTCAGGCCTGAAGATCAATTTAGAAAAAACAGCGATTATGCCACTTGTAAAAAATAGTAACTACATTGAAAAAGAAAAAATAAAAAACATTGGTTTAACTTGGATTGAAGATAATATCAATATCCTGGGTATAACTATTACTCCATCTTTGGAAAATATTATTGACTTAAATTACACTCCTAAAATAGCTAAAATGAAGAATATAATAGCTGTATGGTCATAGAGAAAACTTACCCCAGTTGGCAAAATCATCGTGTTAAAAAGTTTCATCATATCACAATTTCTTTATCTTCTTGCAGTTCTTCCAAGTCCAACAAAAGAAATATTTAAACAGGTAGAAAAATTACTCTATAGTTTTGTATGGAATAAAGGAAGAGAATTAATTAAAAGGAACACCTTAATTGCGCCGGCATGCGAAGGTGGATTAGATATGGTTCACTTACCGACAAAAAATAATGCCCGTAAAATTGCTTGGGTTAAACGTGTACTCTTAAAACCAGAACATGATATTTGGAGACTACTTATCCTAGATAATTTAAAGCTTAAGGAATTATCATTTAAATGCAACTTAGCAACGAATGACTCAACAAATCTACTTTGTACGCCATGCCCGTTCTGGGAAGATGTTCTTCGAGCGTGGTGTTCATATAATTTCTTTAATCCAACAAAAACTCCGGAAATAATGTCTCAGTGTTTATGGTTTAACTCGCATATTAAAAGGGAGGGTAAAGTTATGTTTTATAAAACATTATATGAGGCAGGAGTTAACTATATTTCAGATCTGTATGATCACACGAATAAAAGGTCTCTTTGGTTGAGCCACAAAACATTCTGTCAAAAATATTCAGTTAATATAGATTTTTTAAGTTATAATTGTATTCTAGCATCATTTCCAGATGAATGGAAAATTATTCTAGGAAAAGAGGAAACTGGTATGGAAACTGGAGCATATTTAGACGGACTGAGTAACTTTCTTTTAAAGACAAATACAGTTAAAAAAGTATATATGAAATTAATAAAGGAATATACAGAGAAGCCAAGCAACAGTATCCTTAAATGGAAAATAGATCTGACGCTTGACTCTGATGATGAAATATACAAAGGATTTTGTAATGTATATTATTCTACTATATCTGTTAAAATGAGAAGTTTCCAGTTCCACATACTTCATCGTCGTATTACTTTAAATCCTTTCTTACATAAAATCAATATTGTAGAAAGTGCTGATTGCACATTTTGTCGAAATGAGAAGGAAACTTTGATACATCTTCTATGGGACTGCACCTTTTCGAAACTTATATGGGATGGAATCTTGCAAGTGTTGAAACTACATAAGTCAGTAAACCCTTCGTTTACATTATTGATAGAAAAAGTTATACTGGGTAGCTATGAACACCAATGGTTGAATTCTCTAACTTTGATGATAAAACGGTACTTGTATGTCAGTAGATGTTATAAACAGAAACCAACACAGCAGGGAATCCGACATTTTATAGAAAATATACACCAAATAGAAAAGTGTATAGCTCTAAACAGAGGGAAGATGGAAACACATATAAATAAATGGGCTCCTATTAAGTGTATACTTATGGAGCGGATAGAAGAGTTATCTTCATAAAGTATATGAATATTACAATCACACCCAACTTATTTTTGTTTATATTAAATAGTAGGCAAACTGTGTCACTGGATGATAAGGTAATTTTTGCTTTATCTAATTCAAAGCGAGATTTTTTTTTTTTTTTTTTTTTTTTTTTTATTTTACAGATTATGAACTTTTTAAAACCATCATTCAGAGACTTGTAACACCATATGTGATAGTGATACCCAAGTACCTCTTACCTATATATGAAGTAATGCTTTTGTATATGTACATGCACAGTATAATGCTTGTATGATTTGATATATATATATATATGTATAAAAAAAAAAAAAAAGAAAAAAAAAGAAAAAAAAAAAAAAAGTCATCTGAGCTATAGCGATCACTCTGTGTCCGTCGTCCGTCTGTCTGTCCGTCTGTCCGTTAACCAGGCACAAATCGTAACCGCTGGACTTAGAACCTTGTAACTTGGGATTCTGAGAGGTCCATGAAAAATCTCCTAGGAAACCAGAAATTAGGTTTCTGTTACCCATATCCTTCGAGCTATGGGGCCCCAAAGTACCCCCCAGAAAAGTAAAAAATTTCATACAAAAACTTCAATATCTCATTAACTACTTGACTAATGGTCATGATTTTTGGCATACATATTGATCATGAGATGTTCCATCAATTCCTGCAGACTGGTGGCGCCACCTGTATTTTTAGATTTTTTACAATTTTTTTTCTCTATTTTTTAGACCTTTAAAAATGTGAACATCTGTTAACAAGGCACAAATCGTAAAGACTGGACCTAGAATCTTAATTCTTGACGCACTGAGAGGTCCATGAAAAATCTTCTTGGAAACCAGAAATTAGGTCTCTGTTACCCATATCCTTCGAGCTATGGGGCCCCAAAGTACCCCCCAGATTAGTCAAAAATTTCATACAAAAACTTCAATATCTCAATAACTACATCACTGATGGTCATGATTTCTGGCATACATATTGATCATGAGATGTTCCATCAGTTCCTGCAGACTGGGGGCGCCACCAGTATTGTTCGATTTTTTACCATTTTTTCCTCTATTTTTGAGACCTTTAAGGATGCTGTCATCTGTTAACGTGGCACAAATCGTAACGACTGGACCTAGAATCTTCATTCTCCCCACACTGAGAGAACTATGAAAAGTCTCCATGGAAACCAGGAATTAGGTTTCTGTTACCCATATCCTTTGAGCTATTGGACCCCAAAGTACCCCCCAGAATAGTCAAAAATTTCATACAAAAACTTCAATATCTCATTAACTACATCACTGATGGTCATGATTTTTGGCATCATGAGATGTTTCATCAATTTCTGCAGACTGGTGGCGCCACCTGTATTTTTCAATTTTGACGAATTGTTTTCTCAATTTTTGAGACCTTTAAAAATGTGAACAGCTGTTAACAGGGCACAAATCATAAAGACGACCTAGAATCTTCATTCTTGACACACGGAGAGGTCCATGAAAAGTCTCCATGGAAACCTGAATTAAGGTCTCTGTTACCCATATCCTTTGAGCTGGGGGGGGGGGGCTCCCAATAACCCCCCCCCCCCCAGAATAATGGAAAATTTGATAAAAAAACAAACTGCAACATCTCAATAACTACAACACTGATGGTCATGATTTTTGGCATACATATTGATCAAGAGGTGTTCCATCAGTTCCTGCAGACTGGTGGCGCCACCTGTATTTTTCAAATTTTCACAATTTATTTTCTTTATTTTGAGACCTTTAAGGATGTAGTTATCTGTCAACAGGGTACAAATCGTAACGACTGGACCTAGAATCTTCATTCTTGACACATAGGGAGACCCATGATAAGTCTACATGGAAATCTGAAATTAGGTCTCTGTTACCCATATCCTTTGAGCTATGGCACTCTAAAGTACAGCTCAGA
The DNA here is from genome assembly GCA_026874595.1 of Sipunculus nudus. Classification (NCBI taxonomy): domain Eukaryota; kingdom Metazoa; phylum Annelida; class Sipuncula; order Golfingiida; family Sipunculidae; genus Sipunculus; species Sipunculus nudus. Next base: position 15,513,843 of record CM049309.1, read on the forward strand.
ATAATGGAAAATTTGATACAAAAGCTGAAGTATCTGAACAGCTAATGCAGAGATCACCATAATTGTTTGCATGGATATTGATCATGGAGTGTTTCATCAGTTTCTGCAGACTGGTGGCACCACCTGTATTTGTTTGGGTTTTTTCACGAAATTTTTCTCTATTTTTGAGACCTTTAAAGATATGAACATATCTTTACCGGGTTCCTCCGCCGCTGCCACGTTCATTTCCAGAGAGCTCCTCTGAGACTAATGGACCGATTTTTCCGAAACTTACACAAATTATCGGGTCACATGTGAACTGGTGCCTAACCAATTTGCGTTGACCTCTGACCTTTCCTCTCTATCCAGCGTCTATTTGTGCGTCTGTTTCCACACATAAACCCTCATATCTCGGGAACCGTTTGACCGATCAGGAAATAAAATTTATACAAATGTAGCCCTTGGATTGCTTTATAACATACACAAAAAATGGTGGCTTCCTGTAACTATGTTTGCACAGTGTCCATCTGTTCATCTGCCTTGGGTTAAAATCACTCATATCTCTGCAGCGAATTGACTAATTTACCTGAAATTTGTCATGCGTATACATCCTGGATAACTTTCTTGATTTTATGACAGGTGGCACTACCTACATTCACGTTCACGCTGATGACATCCAAGCTCATATCTCGGGAACCGTTTGACCGATCAGGAAATAAAATTTATACAAATGTAGCCCTTGGATAGCTCTATAACATACACAAAAAATGGTGGCGCCACCTGTAACCATGTTTGCACAGTGTCCATCTGTTCATCTGCCTTGGGTTAAAATCACTCATATCTCTGCAGTTAATTGACTAATTCACCTGAAATTCGGCATGCGTATACATCCAGGATAGCTTTCTTGATTTTATGACAGGTAGCGCCACCTACATTCTAGTTAACGTTGCACACATCCAAGCATTTGACCGATTGGGCCAAAATTGTGCATGTGTTTAGATCTCCTATAGGTCTTTATCATACACAAAACTGGAGGGGCCACCTGCAACCATTTTTGCACAGCGTCTGTCTGTTTGTCTGCCGTGGGCTAAAATCACTCATATACTTGTAGTGGTTTGACTTTTCTGCCTAAGATTTTGCGTATGTATACAACTTGGACAGCTTTCTGGATCTGTGGTAGGTGGCACAACCTACATACACATTTAGGCTGCAGACATCCATGCTAATATGCAACATACCTCACTCTACGTCCCCTTGCCACTCAATCCATGCCTCACTTCACCCGTTCCACTCTGATTTTGGCGGATACATGTAGTCACTTGTCGGCTACCCGTATACTAGTTTTTAAAGTTTACACATTTTTCTCTTTTTTTGAGATATATAAATACAGACTAAATCTTGGCCTGTTGGTTAATCTGTTTGATGCTTCAGTTGAATGGGTATATACTACCATTCTGATGATAAAAATTTCCTTTTGCGAATCTCTTCCCAGTCAGATGAGCGTCATGACCCATGGGTCACTTGTAAGTAGTGGTGTGATCGGGGCGGTTGTTTGTTTGTTTGTTTTGGGGTCCTCAGAGCTTAAGACCTGTAATACGAGTGATGTAGCACGAGCGTTTTACTCTAATCCACTTTGAAATGGACTCTGACTTGGACTCGAGGATCCAGGACTCTGACTTGTACTCTTGACTCTGAGTTAAGGACTCTAGATGTCGAGCAAAGTCCAACTCAAGTCCAGTCCGTACATATGGTAAAGAGCTCTACACTTTTGCGAACTATAAACAGATTATATACAAAAAACGACTATTTACCAAGCTTCAGCTCTGCATCGTTATCTAAATTCAGTGCTGTCACTATATTAACTACATATAAAAGTAACACTTTTTTAGGACTCGTGACTTGGACTCAAGTGGCCTGGACTCTTGACTTGGACTCGAGTGGCCTGGACTCTTGACTCTCACTCGACTGGCCAGGACTCTTTGACTTTCACTCGAATAGTCTGGACTCAGTCTTGCATTGAATCGATTAGATTTTGGTGTGCAACCGGGATATGATCCTAATTCAGGGACGTGGAATATTCACAAATGTAGAGTTTTTTACTCAGCGCTTTACCTGTAGGCCTACTACCTATATCTCATTCGCTGTTTTTATTTATTTATTTATTTATTTTTTTTGCCTGGTCTTCTGGGTCCCTACAAGAGAGAGGAGCATTTTATGTTGGGCCAATCAGGTGAGACCCGGTACTGGAAGTAACATCCTCTATGATTGGTTTATAGCAAATATAAATGCGGTTGGCAAAATATTTTTAGGAGTGGAAGAGGCCATTGATCATGAGCTAGACCATAAACTACTTACATTAATATTTGTGGTCCTCTTGCCTTTAATTAAATGTTGCCCGAAACGCGACACACAACTGATGCGACAAGAAATCTACATTATTATCGGGACGTATTGCCAGCAAACCGAATACCAGCCAAGCGAGGAATGCACGAGACCAATATTGTTACATTTCGTTTTGAGTGACAGCTCATCGACCCGGCGACCGTTTGGAGAGGCCACAGGCTCAGAAAGAATTGCTCGACACTTAGTTGGCACAGGTACTTGCGCACACAGGATGCCCGGCCACTTGAGCGAGCTGTCACTCAAACGTATTGTGACAACATTGGCTCCGTCATACCTCGCTTGACTGGTATCCGTTTTGCTGGCAACGGATACATGGCTACGCTAACATAGTCTTAATGTCATAATTGGTTGATGATGCGAGAACGCAGAGGGAGCAAATTTGGACCTTTTATTTACTTAGAGTAAATATAAATCTGTCATCAATCGGCGCTTGAAGCGTAGCTATGGACGGAGCCATGTTGCCTGTCCGCTGTTTGTTAACTGGCATTTGGTAGGCTGCTAGTCGCATCAGGCGCACGATTTGTTTCAGCGGACACCGACCGGCCACCTGGTGTTTAGGTCTATCATTACCGGTCATACCAGGCAGCGGTTAAATTAGTAGCTTCTGTAGAAGCGCAAGATTTCCGCTGCCTCGTGAGCGTAATGCGCGAATGAACTTGGCAATACTTGCCGAAAAGGTCAATGCAAACACGATTTTGTACACCCATTTTCATACAGACTCTTCATTGTAAAAATAAAACGAGGAAACCCGAATTACCAACGAGCAAGTCTGTGCACACAATACTGAAGAAGATTAAATTAACAAAAAAATCGGTAAAGAAAACAAATTCAGTATTTCTGTATCTCTAATTAAGTGTTTTATAAGCGGAACCAAAATATGTTTTTTTTTTTTTTTTTTTTTTTTTTTTTTTTGCCATATCCAATATTCAGATCGTGAGAGAAAACCATCAAAAATTATTAATCTGAATTATTTTTCGGATAAAACGGGTGAACATGGAATTGATAATCGGTATAAATATTTACAATAAGAATATCCATAAAGGTGATGCGATAAAGAAAGTGCCTGGTTAAACGACAATTCTCTATACCAGTGGGGCATCTTGAACGGTTAATTCAACATGCAGCGAGTTTCTAATAATTCTGGTTTTATAACAATTTCAGTCATATTCATGGACAAGCTTCAGGAATTCCATTACTCTGAGACGAATATAACTTGAAGCGCAGCGTAGCTTCCACCGCACCACACAGTAATAGTTATACTATATGGGGATAATTAAATTCCTTGCGCTTTCTGGCCTCTGTGGAGTCACTATAATCCCCTCAAACAAAATCGATAATGACACAGTTTTTCGCATTATTTTTTGTCGTATAATTTTCGGCTAGGTTGTGAACAGATAAAAGAGCCCATAAAATGAGATCGATTCTGCCGTGATGAAGTATGTTTGTTACCATCCCGGCGACGAAAACAACCTCGTTTGTCACGTGGTTCGTCACCTGGATGACGCGGATCGGGCACTTTCCCTATGATCACGCTTTTTGTGTTGGCCCGCTAGGGGCCCAGTCCTACATTGACGGATTGTCAGCCTTTTCGGGGTTTTTTAGACCTGATTTGGCCGTTTCTCCATCTTGTTTACGATGAGACCCTGTTTTCTTTTAGCCGTAGCCGTTGGGAAGTGAAAGGGCTTAATCAGAAGCAGCCAGAAGCAAGCTTGGTAATGATGGCAGTATTTTATGAGTACACCGCCGACGGTTCATTGCCGCTTGTTCCCTATATATGAAAGCGCTATTTTTACTTGTTTCTATGATACCTTTGGGATTATCCTCTTCCCTTTTCTGTTCAGCCGAATAGCTTATATTTCACGGATAGAATTAACAATGGCGGATCTAGAGGCGCCCCCCCCCCCCCTCGTTGAGCTGTTACATCTTTCATTTTATCTATTCATTTTCCCAATTTTTGTGACTCATTTTCATTTTCCGGATTTATTTTGTATTTTTAGCAATAAGAGTTTTAAGTTATTCACGGTTTTATACTTTCAAATTCATTGGTTGAGGATATTAATGAGCAGCTGTGTGATATGCTCCGTGAGGGTATAGCATCCAAATAATTCTATACTTTGGGATCGAGTCTTTTCGTTATTATACTCTAATGGGTCATAACACCCAAGGAACTCGCCCAGGTCGAATTCGTGTGTCAGTGAGGCACGACCTTCCCGGTAACCGGCAGAGCGCAAGACCTGTGTTGGGGTCGAGAGTGAAAACTCTCACTGGCACCGGTGCACGATCTCAGGATCTGTGTTCTGCTGAGTCCTGTGTGCTGCCGAGACCACAGAAGCCGGTTTTAAGTTTAATATAAGAGAGTTTAACATTTATTCAATTACTTTGCACCGAGCATTACATTTGAAAGACATTTTGTAAGTAACAAACATGGATGCGCCTTTGCACCATTATCATCAACATATTGAAAACGATTAAAAAGTTTACATCCTAAGTTTGACGAAATATATATATTAAATATTGAACTACTCTAAAGTTTCCTGACTATATTATGCAAAAACCTTTAAGAGGACAGTTTCTGAGGAACAGAAACTCCTCAAATTTTTTTGTGAAAAAAACCTTAAAAGGTCCTCTATACTTTGCATTTTTTATAAGTTTCCAAGTGTCTCAGGAGGAGAACCCCTCCCATACCCTCCTCCATGTACCTTAATAAAAGCATAATATTTCCTTATTGAACGAAAAATCATCCATAACACCTTTCAACCGCGAAAGCAGTATTAGCGTCAGCTGCAACCATTTTTGCACAGCGTCCTTCTGTACATCGGCCTTTGGTTAAAATCCTTCGTATCTCTGCAGTGGTTGGACCTGCAATTCTGCAAGTGTATACCTTCTGGATAGCTTTCTTAGTTTTATATCAAGTGGCGCCACCTACATTCAAGTTCAGGCTGCAGACATCCAGGCTACTATCTCAAGACTAGTTTGACGTATCCCCCTGAAATTTTGCATGTGTATAGATCTCACATTGCTTTTTATCATACGTAACACTGGTGGTGCCACCTTTAACCATTTTTGCACAGCGTCCGTCTGTTTGTCTGCCATGGGATAAAATCACTCGTATCTCGGCAGTGGTTTGACTTATCTGCCTAAAATTTAGCATGTATCTTGGGTAGCTTTCACGATTTTATGGCAGGTTGCGCCACCTACATTTATGTTTACGCTGCAGACATCAATGCTAATATTTCAGAACTAGTAAGACGTATGAGCATGAAATTCTGCATGCGTATAGAGCTGACATATCTCTTTATCATACACATTGTGTGACAAGCGGGTGGCGCCACTTGCAACCATTTTTGCACAGCGTTTGACCTTTGGATCAAAACACTCATATCTCAGAAGTGGTTTGACTTTAAAAAAATTGCTTATGTTTACATCTTGGATAACTTTCTAGGCGCCACTTACATACACATTTCGGCTGCATACATCCATGCTATTATCTCAGGACTGGTTTGTCGTATCGGCCTGACATTTTGCATGAGTAAAGATCTTCCATAGCTCTACAGCTTATACAAATTTGGTGGCCCAACATACAACCATTTTTGCATGGTGTCCATCTGTTCATCAGCCTAGGGTATAAACCACTCATATCTCAGCAGTGGTTTGACTTATCCACCTAAAACTTTGCATCTGTATACATCTTTAATAGCTTTCTCTTTCAAATATCAGGTGGCGCCGCCTACAATCATGTTTTCATGGCAGATATACATGCTAATATGCAACACATCACACGTTATTTCCCCTTGCCAGTCAATCTATGTCTCATTTCACCCGTCCCATTCTGATTGGCGGATACACGTAGTCGCTTGTCGACCACCCGTATTCTAGTTAAATGTATATATTATTCATATGTATTAACTATATATGTTAATTATGCATGTATATGTTTTATTTAATATATTATATTATACTATATATAAAACATATGCATAATACATGCATTCATATAACGGCTTGATTTTTGTATTCTAATCAAATACACCACGCCTGTTCCCTTTGCGCACTCCTGCTGGTTGGGGGTATTGATTTCATTATATCTAACATGTATACATGCTTTCCACGGGGCATATAGAATTGTGTTAAATCCCCGTTGGACTGTGAGCAGCCAGTTTATTCGCCAATAACATTAAGTGGATAAGCCTGTCCTAACAGTGGCGAGCCCCGAAATCCCCGGGGGTTGCTGGTCAGATCATCTTCCGTTGGCCTCCCGGTCGAGGAGAGGACATTGGTGGTCAGGAAATATGTCTTATAAAATAATTATATTCATACGGCATCCGGTATTAAATCAACTCTTGCGGTGTCCACCATTTTTCATAATTATAGTTCATCTGACTCTGCCGTGTTACGCTATATATATAGCGATGGGTAGGCCTATTTGTCGGTCTGTCCTTCCGTCCGTTAGCAGGGCAAATCCTAACCGTTAGACGGCCTAGAGTGTTGTAACATCAAGTAAATTCAGACAAAATCTTTTTGGAAACCTAAAATTAGATCAGAGTCAACTATATTTTAGGAGCTACGTAGCTAAAACACGCCTTTGTGTACCAGGATGAAACATGATAATTATAATAATATAACCTAATTACCTTAATTACACATGCCCATCAGCATGCAGTTTGCACGCTATTTAGAGTGAAAATCATCATATATAATTGCTCTATAATTCTTACATCGATTGCCTTAATTTTTCATGCATGTCACAATGATTATTTTGAGTCGTCAATGTAGGCTATATGGCCAAGTTTGTCAGCTGTGCGCTATGACTCATGGGTATACATGAGTCCATGTATTCCATTCACGAAACAAGATTACTATTTGATAGGCTCTCTTTCTGTAATCGTTTGTGTAAGCCAACTTACTGCGGGAAAAAGTTTCCAGCGAAACGCTGGACTCCTCCTTCCGGACATTGCCTGGTTGTATTTGACTGAGCTAAGCGAGATACAATACGGTTAATTTAATCAAGTCCTTCCAATAATTAATCATTATACATTTATTTAAACATTTATTTTACCAATGTTAAAATTTCAGTAATCTTCTTTATTTTAATTGAGTAAATATAGAAGAGAACGAGATTTAGTTTCTTATAATAAGATGCTGTTAAAGGGACCGTTTCTGATAACAGGTTTGATAAATATACATAAAAAGATAGTGTATTCTCCATAAAATTACGATATTTGTCAAAATTTTGCTCTAAAACCGTTAGCTTACTCTTGTGCACAAGTAGAAAAAAAAATGCACTTGGCGAGATCATTAGTGCCAAGCATGAACTCAGCGCCCGCCACCTTGTGACCGAACAGCGCAACTTTTCAAGCTTCAAAAGGGCGTTTCTTCTGTATTTCTTTCTTGTTTAATCTCCTTGTTTGGGAGGTCGGGCCTGTGATCTTTTAATGGCAAACAGACACGTTGGTTGTGTTTACTCACGCGCAGAATCATTACAAAAGGTGAATTGGATATCCGTGTGCTGTGATGGGTTTGCTGAGAAACGTTTGTGTTCAGCCAAAAGGAACTAAAAGCATGATATGACATATATATTATTACAAATGATTATCTTTAATTTTGGTCTCTTAAGATATCCTAGCCAAGAGAAAGACGTTTTTTAAACTGCTATATACCCAGATACGATACTCCACAATAAATCTTTAAATTAAAGATTTAAATTCAAGCTTGATATCACAAGGCTGACACTGTTACTATAGTCCGTTTCACTACCTGTTTTGTATAGATAATTTTCAGTAATTTCTTGAAATCTGCATATAGAAGTGACAACCTAATATTGACAATTAAGAATTTTACAGTTAATCCCCAATTTCTGATTCCCAATTTTTAATCTCTTCACAATGATCAGGCAGATATGTGTCCCTGCATGAGTAGCCATCTTTGGTTAAGCTGGTTATATTTTTAGGCGTGTTAAAGTGACATCATCCAATCAGCAGCTTTCACCTGAGGATGTTTTTGCATATTACCTTGACCGCCATATATGGGTCTGATATGTTGTAAAATGTAGACTGATTTCGCATATTTTTAAATAATTCTGTTTCCTAAATAAAGAGTAAGGTAGGTATTTATTTACCTTGGTGAAAATTAGGTCCTTTAATCATCTACACTATAATTGTTTCCCTTAAAATGTAACTAATAAAAAAGTCATAGCAAAAAACAGGTGGATTTGAGGGGATGAAAGGAACTTATATTCGCTGTGGCCAGCATTCTGCGATTTATATAGCACTCGGCTTCTGTCAGTTTGACATGTTTAACCAGATATTCAGTTGGGATGGCCCTAAAGTTCCTGTGAGGACAAAGGTGCTATCAGTCTGATATTTGTTTTTTTTTTTTACGCTTCATGGCTCTCTATCGTACAAATACACGACTAATATAGGGCAAAATAAAGTATGGTTCTCAGGCACTTTTTTTCATAAATCAGTGCGGGCGGGCGATTTTTTGTTGACCCTTTTCTGTATGTTTCGATCAAAATGTCATATGATCGGGAAAAGCATGAAAATACCAGAATTTTCTTGCTAAACATGCAGATGAAAAGCAATTAATAACAAAGGAATTCTTATCAAAACTGTATTGTTTTATCCTCCTGAAAGATGAAAATCTAAATAAAGAATGAGAACCATATCTTTTATTTATTTATTTATTTGGGGGGGGGGGGGGACCAGAAATGAGCTCATGCCGTGGAGATGGCGATGGAAAGGACATATATTTGTAGGGTGGAGCACATGTAGTACTTGGATTTAAAATATTAACTTGACAAGCTTTATCGAGGGACTTTATCTGGATTTGCTATAAATCGGATTCCACCAGCTTACTCATCGGAAGGCAATGACTCGGACTCAGTGTCCCGGGCCGAGGAGGGGCCCGCTAATTTTAGTCTGCTTCATTACTGAAGCGTATTGAAAATCAAGGATAAGATATCTCATCATAGATATTCCCCATGAAAAAAAAACCACACCTTTAAATTAATTTATGAATCTCCTTACTTTACTGACTATATAGATGGAGCGTTTGTATGCACCAGGAAACCTTGTGAAAATTCCAAAGAAAATGATAAAAAATAGGCGTACCTTAATCTAGAACAGATAATATGAAAATACCCCCTATTTGCGAGAAACAGATTGAATTATTTAAATCTTCAAAACCAATTCCTTTTTTTTTCACCTTTCCACCAAAAGAGCAGGAAGTTTTAAGACTACCCAAAATCTTTGAATCTGCATTCTAAGGAATGCAAGCCTCCGCCATGTGGGGGTTACTATTTTGTGGAATGCTCCCACAACCGTGTTTGCTTGGCCAATATTCCCAGGGTCATTCGTGCATAAGTGACTCCGGTTTATGTGTAGGATCGACACCAAAATCTGATCGATTTTTCTTGTGTCCATTTCCGAAATGCCCTATAAATTTCATGAGATTGCGTTCAACATTGCGTGACTTATACTGTAAATAAACACGCACACAAACACACACACATGAACGGGAATGAACGCATACCCTCCCGGCGGAGGCAACAATTAATACGCGTGTGCACTATTGATAACGCGAGGAGTTGTTGAACCGTTTTGTGTTCCTTTGCGTGTCATAATTCCTCGGTGTGAGAATCCCTAATTTCCAACACTCCGCTGACTTTAGGTCTGTATCTGCTGTTCTGCGTGATTCGATTTAAAGCCACAGTCTCAATCCCAGATGAAAAGCAGCTGAAACCCAGGCTGACAGGTTCTGCACAATTGGGGTCGTGTTCGTGACACTGGCCGTTCTAATCACTTCATGGACTCGTCGTGCAATCACGAGATCCTTGTGTTGAACTGCATACAACGTCATGGAAACGATGTGCCCACTCAATAAGTTGGAGGCCCAGCAGTAAGCCTATGGAAGTATAAAACGCCCTGGAAAATGTTCCGCCTTTTTGGTCTTAAGCCGTCTTCCCTTCGGCTGATCGGAAAAAAATCGGTAGGATCGGATGTGAGGGTTTTAAAATCCAGCACTAAAAATCGGCTGCAAAAATCCTAGACAATGTTAAGGGTTTTTCTGCCGATTTTTTATCCGGCTAGAAAATTCGGAAGATATGTTTAAAACCAACATTTCCACCTTTTTATTATTTCTGACGCCATTAATATTATAATCCTTGAGACGAAATTAGAAGTGACCAAAATGACCGGAGAATAGTGGTCAGGTGTAATGCAGGAAAAATCGGTAGGGGTGTTGGCACCCAGCAGCCGGCGAGACTTGTAGATTTTTCCGGCCGGAAAGATGGGTAGATGGGAAGCCAGCTTTAGAGTATCAAAGCATATAAGTTAATTATATATATATATATATATATATATAACGGCTGTATCGATAATCCGTTATATCGATTCGAATCGATACACTACTTCGGTACATTTACGGATATCCTTAACAGGCTGTAAGCATGAAGGAGTGACTGCTAACAAAATATGGCTACAACTCATAACTTAAAAAAATTTTATTAAAAAAACTTCTCCTTGGTTGTCTATATTAATATAGTATGTTTATAATACAAACTGGATTAGAAAGGTTTATTCGCAAATCAGAGTCTTCCATGACACTGAAGAAATTTATTAAACGGTCTTCTTTACCAATGAATTTTTTGCATTGATGATTTCATTTGGTAATCTCAGCAAGGCATTTACTTAAGTCCCCTCCCCCCAACGCAGGGATTTTGATGAATTTATTTCTACATTAATATTTTGGTCAACATATTTTTGGGTGGACTTTCTTAATTTTCCAAGAGTGTAAAACGATTTTTTACTTTCATCGATTACAATTTTTTTTCTTTCAACGATTACCATTTTTCTTTCATCGATTTCTATTTTTCTTTCATTGATTACATTTTTTTTTCTTTTATTGATTACAATTTTTTCTTTATATATCTTCAATATATATCTTTTAATCTTTCTCGTATTACAAAGGGGGTCTATATGCACTTTTTTAAGAAAAAAAATAATTGATTTGTTCGTTATTTTTATAATTATGATTAAAAATAAAACGGCTTCCGACTTCCGAAGGCTTCCGACTTCCGAGTTTTATCTATTGCCGTAGTTGGCTTTATAATCAATCACGGCCAATAATGACCACCCGACGGCTTGTCAAAGGCTAAAAAGGGCTAAAGTTGTCATATTTCTTTAAACCTTTACCGAGCATAAGGGATCTCACTTTATATTTATTAAGTCAATAGTGATTTTTTCCGCATTCCGTACATATAAGGAATCTCAGCTTTATTCATAACTCTGTTTTCGACAGCAGGGGAAACAAATGACCGATGCCTCGGGCAAAATCAAATAAACGAGGGAAATGTGATTATTTGGATCCATATTCCCTAGCTTCGTATGACCAAGTCTGTGACATGACCACGTAATCGCAGATCTGTGAAATGATATTCCTCGAAATACCCACTGCGCAGACTCGGACTCACAAGAGTACGACTCTACTGTTTAAGGAATTTTGGAGTCAAAGTGCGACTCTACTGTTTAGCCCCCCCCCCCCCCCCCCCTTGTGACTTTAAAGCAGGTAAATGACCGAAAAAAGGGTAAGTGTTCTGGTGAATAAAGAGTGGAAACATAGTAAAATTAACGGCAATTTCCATTTTTTAAATTAAAAAACTAGCTAATGATGCCATTAAAGTGTAAGTGTTCTGGTGAATAAAGGGTTGAAACAAAGTAAAATTAACTGCAATTTCCCATTTTTAAATCAAAAACTGGCTAATGATGTCCTTTGCATACCAAGTATGTGAATATATATCGCTCCAAAAGTCAGAAACATACGTTGCACATCCCCTGCACGAATATGAGGGCATTTTCTACACACTGTGACACATGCTTGACATTTTGCAAACCCACAAATTACGAAGTGTCCCATAACTGGATCTTTATAGCAGGAGAGAAATAGTATATATGAACAGTTTTTAAATAGTAAAAAAGAGTCCTGCCAAAAAAGAGTGGAAAAAGAGTTATAAGCTTTAGTAATTCCTAAAAACAGAGAGCGACTCTTTTTGACAGGCCTGTTAAAGGTGATAAGGACAACATTTCAGTCTTTAACATTTTTGTATTATTATTTTCAGTGGAAATTAAAATGTAAGAACTTTATTGTAAGAAATAAGAGTTTGGTATTTGTTATTCAAAGCAAAAAGAATATTTTTCCAAAAGGGGATCAAATACTGTGTACCTTATTTGGACGTGTGCCAAATCGGATTGGGAGCATTCACACGGGAAATCTAAGAGCCTGGATGTACAGCACGTTTGAACTCGACCTTTCACAGCGGATTGTATGGGGCAAAGGCGCTTTTAAAATCGGAAGAGTACATATAGTAACACATTAAAAAAACTTTACACACTTGTAACATAATAAATCCCAGACTGCAACATAAACTATCTGAATAAAGTAGGATCAATGTCGAAAGTATCTACCTTATGGGACCCTCTGTTCCAGAGGCGGATCTAGGGAGGGGTCCAGGGGTTTCCAGACCAGTCCCCCGCCCCCTTCTAGCCACCGCAACATTTTTAAGGGTTTCAGACCAATATTTGCGGCCTGGACCCCCCCCCCCCCCGCCCTTTTTTTCCAGACCTTTTTCAAGGTGTTGTCATTTGTCTTCATGGATTATAACCCTCCTTTTCCTAAATCCTGGATCCGCCCCTGTATATTAAATTCCTCTGCTCGCCCCTGAAACTGACTTGCGTGCTGACTCATACAGATACACAAAGAGAACAATCTGCAACGATCAACATTTATTGACAACTTGGTATTGAGGTACACCTAAGGCAGGTTCTGGGGCTTCTGAACAACACAACATTGTTTTAATATGATAATTAACCAATTATATATGTCCTGTGTATCTGTCAGAGCAGCATAATGCACATCAAGTTATAATGTATATTTCTTCTTTATATAGACACATCAAACCAAGCTAGACTTGAACAACATATCATATTATGCGGTTAATATGCAGGAGTATTATTGTATTGAATCATTACATCAAAAAATGAATTGTGGGAAAATTCTATAATGTTTCAACAGAATTGGTTTATACTACAGTGAATCAAACCTAAATAACTGATCATTCAACCAACACTGACACTGACGACATTAAACCGGTAGAAATAAATGTCAGGAGCCTTTTGATTGTTATGCTGTATTTGTGCTAAAGTGTATAACAACCAATTAATGTTCATCACTCTCATCATCCGCTGATGATAATATATTAATAGATATCAATAATATAGGTTTGGTAATTTGACTCGTAATACCAGTGATTGTTTCATTTAATATGGTGTTTGACGAAATTAATAGTTAACATGACAAAATATATATATAAAAGAGAGAGAGCTGACAATGATACTGTCACATTATCGAAAGCTCTCCCATATCAAGAACACAATTGTGCATTTCTTGCGATTGAATCCGCACCCGGATATACCAGTATCTTGCATTTGTTTTTCTGTAAATTATCAAGTAACCTATGACAATGATTTACCTATTTGGAATTGCTTCCATTGTGGCCGTGCATTCATGTGGGTAACTAAGCCAGTATCATTTGGTCCTACTGTTACGTAATTGTCCACTAATGGTCTATTTATAGATGAATCATGAAACCTTACGTCATGTGCTTTCGTATGCAGATAAAGAGCAACATAGTCATGTGACAACCTCATTGGCGAAATCTAAATATGCTCTCATTGTGAAAAGATGTGACACTAATTTCTACATTTATTATAATATTATTGTCAGCTGCAGTGAAGATAAGATCTTCTCATTCATACATAATGTGTCCTTAATTTAATGCCTGCACGGAACATGACATAAGATTCCAAGATTTTCTAAAATATCACAGAAGTCATCAGTCAAGAAAACATAACATCATTAATGCATTTTCCTAAATCTGATTATATTTTCCACCTAAATAATGTTGATATCCACAATGTCATGTAGCTTCAAATAATATTTGATTTTATCATTCTTAAATGAAAAGTAAAATATTCCTGTTTAACAAAATGCGATTTATACTATGCTTTGTTGTAAAATTTTGATTGTTCACGATGATCAGTTTTATACCACTTCGAATTAAAAATAATTAAAAATTAAATAGTGAACAAATCAGTAACAAACTAAACAACGGTGTTAAACTGCCAAAAATAATTTTCTTGAAAAGAAATTCATCCAAAGAAATTTTCTGTAGTCAGGAAAATCTCAAGTTATGATCTTTGCTTGGTTTATAGACATCGTTCTTGAGGTAAAAAAATAGCTATAGTTTTTTAAGACAAGATATCATAAAAAAGCTACCTTCATAAAAAAAAAAATTCTCACCTCTACAAAAACATGATCTCTTGCCGTAATATTTGTGATAGCAAGAAAATTATCTTATCAGAAGAAAAAGAATTAAAAGAAAAATGTTCTTTACTATAAAATGAAAATTCCACTTCCCAGAAAATGTTCTTGTCATAAGATATTTCTTTCTCATAGCAAGAAAATTTTGGGGTGTGTATAAATAATTAATCTCTGCTGTCTTTCACAGTGCACGCTTTCATAGAATGTTTATCTCACACAACACATCTTGAGAGACTTTTAAAATAATCTTGGGTATCATCAGCAGACACAGGACTTTAAAAAACAAGTTTCTTACATGAAGCAGGGTTCGAAATTAACCATCAATTATCAACCAGGTGAAGGTGAAATTAAATCAACACAAATAGCAACCACTTACTGCGGCCCATCAATACGTAATTAATATTTGGCAGTGCCTGGGTTTAAGGTTGTAATACGTTTGAAGACCCTGAGGATATGACGGCTGACCTGTTTGGAAAAATCTCACGTCTTAAACAAATCATTTGTCCGTATTGTATTTATGTGCGTTTTTTATATAAAATCCATGTCGCAGTTCATAGTTCATTATTTCCCTTAACGCCTCTGTTGCATCTTGGGAACAGTTTCAGTTTTGACAAATATATCAGATTTATCTACCTGCTTCCAAATGCTTTTCCTTATAAAATCTATTCTTAAACGTCAAAACGTCACTGGGATTCAGATTAACAATCTCAGATTTAATTGTATATATTGTAGGTTAACAAATTATGTATAGTTATATATCGATGGGACCTAGATCAACAATCGACAATTTTAGTTCATCTCACTTCTATCCAGAATATCCAACATGTAATCCTCATGTATGCGTTTTATATAACGAGATATGTCAGTCTGACAAAAAATATATATGATCGATAAGTGAGTTGTATACATCACTTGGTGGTTCATACACTCTGGTGGGTTTCCGGTTTAATCCACATATGAGACAGTATCAGTTTTATACAACACTATCATCACTGAACAAACGCCTCATCGTCGAGTGCTCCTTTTTACATGTTCCTGTTTAACGCTCTCACGGAGTTTCAGTCTTTGTAGGGTACCATTCCCTCTTGCGTCACCACCGATTCCAACGTCTTTCTGTCCGGCTGTACCTCACTGAGTTTTGCAGTATATGGCACAGTCATTTCAATTGGACTTTTCGGTGGTTTCTCTGGAGAGTGGGCCCGAACCATGAATGGTTTCTCCTTTCTGTCGTCCTCACAGTAGTTGTAGAGGAAACTTGGGAACAGCAGCGCCACCGTGAGAGTAAGCCCTCCGATACAGAACAAAATCAAACCAACTAACTTGCAAACATTCAGATTAAAGTTGAAGTTGATGGCTTTGCGGTCGATAACTTCTACGTTTTCTTCTGTCGTGTTTACGACAATCTGTCGCTGCGGCACCAGATAACCGACAAGAACTCCCACAATTCCAAACACCAAAAAGTTGGCCCCGATCCAGACGAACACTTTCCACCAGACGGATGCGCAGCGCCGCCTGCGGGGGAAAGGGTGCAACAGGTATCGCATGTCGTCATCATCCTCGTATATCTCAGGGTCCCGATAGAAGTGAGTGTCGTAAAAGTGGTCAAGATAAGATTTCACTCCGAAGGAATATGGACAACCGGACGTCCGGCGAGGTTCTCCAGGTTGGTCCTCCCCTTCTTCATCTACCTTATCCAAAGATGGATTCCGTTTCAGGCGTTCCCGCTTTCCAACCGGGCGTTTATGCTGAGGGGCGTCGCCATTGCCATCACTGACGTTACCTTTGGTTGAATCTGGACTGCTCTCACCGTCTTCATACTGCCCAGCACCATACGTCGTGTTGTTATTGGCGGCCGTGGTTTCGAGCAAGCCGTCTGATTCCCTGACATCAGCAGACATGATTTTTTTTTCTTTTTTGTAAGCAGAGGAAAGTTGATCTGGATCTGGTCGCTAAATGCTTGGCTCTTCTGAAATAAAAATATAACATATCATGTACAGTCTGTTCCAGTATTTAAAGATGTACCAAATGATCATAGATATATTCTAAATTTCTTTGCAAATTTCTCTGAAAAATAAATATGCAGACAGCCAAGAGATATAAACGCTGGTATTTTGGTTTAGTAAAAAGCGTGGTTTGCAAATTATGTGAAAGCGATGTCATCCTTGCAGATTCATGACTGAAGCATTAAAACGGTGTCTAAATATTTGCTCATGTCACAGTTTTCATCCACCTTGAGCTTAAGCTTTTGTGGTTATTATTTTATAGCGTGACTCCGCTCAATTAATATGTATTTTTGAAAATAAACACTCCATAATTTATTTAGTGGGCAGCTGGTATATGGGCTAAAAATAAAATATTGACAGTTCTACTGAACCCAAATTCAACGTGAATACTACACAGAAACAAAGGCTATCGCCAAGCATTGCTCCCCTGACAGTGCTATAGAGTTAAAAGTCAATATGAATGTATATGTTGAAGGGCAGCCAGACAGAATCGTTAACTTCTTTGCAGCAAACTATTGCTTCTCCTTGATTTCCCACTTGATTTCTCACACGGATAAAACAAAACAACACAGTAAATTATGTCTTAAATCACCAAATGGTCGAAAGGTCTGTCCGAATTTGGAATGGTTGCTATTACTAAGCCAAAACATGACCATATTGCCAGTCTATGAGGTATGCGATGTACTAAGTTATGGAGGGTTGCGGGTTTCTCAACTTCGCCGGTGCTTAACTACCTCCATCTCCTAATTCGCAGAGGCCCTGGTTACTAACTACGTGACTTGCCTAAGAGCCATAGGGTGGCGTCTACAACATAGGCCCGCTACCTAGACAAGTGATTTTATGTTCCAAATCTGACCCATCGGGCCGCCTTAATCTTTATAATCCGGGCATTACTAGGGAAGTACACATATGGTGCAGAAGGGGTGAGCCTATTTGATGGTATATGAAATATCCTACAAATTGACATAAGTATGCCATGACTTTATATTACACAAAAACAAAGGCTGTCTCCAAGGACAAACAGCACGATTGGGTGCCCCTTCACATGAGCATGACTCCCACTTATCAAACTGGATCTGGACGAGCGGTCATTCACTTCACATAACCAAATGAATTATACCCTGGCGCATTATTGGATGCATTACCGAACAAATGAATTACTATCCCCGCACTAAATCTAAAATATTTCAGCCTGCAGCGCTTTGCATCACTGATAAACTGACAACAGAAACATCTGCTGGCGGGCCCTGTCCCAATCACCACTCTCCAGTGAATAATAAAGGTAATTGGTGACCATACACCCGGGGAAGCTCTTTGGTAGAGCCAGGAGGCCCTTATATATAAATAATCCATGAAATCATCACTGGAACAGCCATGGTGACTCAACAGTTAAGGTATAAATATTATCTAACGTGAAATTGACCCCTAATTTTCCAGTTTTAAATGGAAAATGTTCAACAGTATTTGGCAATTCTAATTTTTTAAAATTTTGTTCCCTCGGTGAAATAATTGAATTTCATTGATCACGTATATTAAGCCGATATATATATATATATATATATATATATATATATATATATATATATATAATATGACATTTCCGTTGTCAATTCTTTTTATTAGATATGTATTGGACTCGAACTCGAGGAAGTTGGACTTGGATTCTAGCGCCGAGGACTCTGATTTGGACTTGGATGGTTTGGAGTCGCCTGCATCACTGGTGGTAGTTGCTTCATAAGATAACTCCCGCAATCATGAACGGAATCCCATGAAATTGTCAGGGCACATCTTGAATGGGCCAATGAACAATCGATGAGATTTTTGTGTGGGTCTGGCTCATAATCCGGATACAGGAAGGGCTTCCAAGAATATCACAAATGAACCAGGGAATATAAGGGCCGAATAGATTAATGCAAACATTTGTTTTGGGAGGGGGGAGGGGGACTATTCGCCAGTTATCTTGGGAAAATAGGCCAATAGATGAATGAAAACACGAGTTGCGGAGTATCCCTCGTTAAACACCGTCCACCAGGCAGAGGCCTGCATTCCTAAGAATGCATATTTCTAGTTTATGAATGTGGGCTTGTCACTCTATGATTTACTTTTTGTCTCTTACATACACACATGTTAGATATTTTATATAGTAATATAAAGCATAATACAACACTACTGAGGGTACCCAACCAGAGGTGAATTAAGATTCCGGAATTCGGTGCACATTCACTCAATGTGTCCTCAATCTGGTTAGAAGACGAGAAAATATTAGTTTCTGACGCGATGTCTGCTATTCATGATAAAGGTCATCGATTAGTCACAATAAGAAGAGTATGACCACAGACGTGCTGCTTTTAATGGCCTCCACCAGAACACATGTGGACCATGATCTACAAGGCATATTAAGACATATTTGATCTATATGATAGGTTGTCCATATTTGTGACACCCCAGAAAACATGTTGACGTTGGGGCCACGTTGGCTGTAAGGAGATGTATCGTCGTTGGGAAACGTACGTTTGGTTCACACACAAAATGGTTGGTATATGCCGACCGAACAGAGCTGCTTGCTGTATGTCGCTCAACTATTATATAAACGGCCTCGTCAAGTGCATCATTTTGTTTGTGTTTTAATATAAACGCTACAAAGCACCTTTATATTGATACGGTGTTGTTATTTTTTTAAGGGACAATCACCTATAAAGCATGTTGAAGTAACACGAAAAATAGTTTCTTCTCTTAACAGAAAAATATGTATGTGCCAAAATATTGCCTTGACACTGTTTACTAGCACCTGTAAACGCGTGTTAAATACAGTGGACCGGGCGCGATCACAGGTGTCAACCTTAAAAACAGCGCGTGGGTACGTGTGCATCGCGGAGCCATAACACGTGTCAATCAGGAGATGCCCTGACTGACTTGACCCAAAAAAATGTAATACATGTTCCCGCTGATTGAAACACCGCGTGTTGTGGCTCACAATCGGGCCTCCAGTCAGGCGAGGTTGTTATGGTAAACAGACACAAGTGGAATGTGTTTACTAAAACATAGAGCCATAAGGGGGCAGGACGTGGCCTCGTGGTTAAGGCTTTTGACTTCGGATCTGAAGGTCCCCGGTTCCTACCCCGCTGGTGCCTCAATGGCACAATGGTTTAATCTCCCTTCAACCTCAGAGATTCGCTTTAATATCTTAACAGCAGGTTATGACTTCTGGATTATTCCTAACCCCGTGCACAGAAAACCTGAAAGGTTTAATAATAACATATCATCCTTATCGTATGGATCATCCTCATTCAATAGACAGTGCCAGGGACCTATCCTTAAAGAAAAAGGAAAAAACAACAACAACAACAACAAAAAACAGCCGTATGTGAGGTACTGAGACTGTGTGCTGAAATTGTTTTTCTGGGACACTTATAAAGCAAACTGAACTGATAGTGTGAAAGAATAGGCATAGTATTGCGTCTACTTATCTCCCTTTAATGGTTTGAACTGTAATGTTTTATTAATATATCTAACTTCTGTTCTGGAATAAAATGGAGGAGTATTTGTTTTTTCCACAACTTTTATTTTTTTTTTAACTTAAAAAAATTACTTTTTAGCAGCTTTTATCTCTTTTTACCTCCGTAAAAACAAACCTTTATGTATTATTAATTTGTTTTTGATTACTTTTAAATATTTTTTTATTGACTAGTATGTTTTATTTTATACTGCTATCTACGGGCCCTCCAGTATGTCTGTCTTACGTTTTGATAACGTTAGCTTACGAAGGTATATATCAATGAATATGTATCTGAGAAAGCCAAAGGAAACTGTTGTCCATATATAACTTTCCGGTTAAAATTGGCACGTATTAACACCCCCGAGTGGCAGGGTTGGGGTAATTGTAATGTGTAATAGTAATTACCTGTAATTAATTGAATTTTTCAAGTATTTGAATGTAATTTGTAATTTAACAAAATTCAATTACAATTAATTGTAATTGTAATGATTACAAGGGTTAAAATAGGTGTAATTTCAATTACTTTTCAATTACTTTCCAAATTCATGACATAGCACCATACCTTATACCTCATTCCTTTGCACTGTTTATTAAAACACTTTTGGGTAAGGATTATAAGCTATTATTATTGAATAAATGGTACCCATATATATAATAAATATAGTAATTAGTATGCGTTTTAAGTTATACTGGTCTTTTATTTTGCAAATGCTTCCACTGCAATGTAGATAAAGTAACAAGCTTCCATAATGTACACCTGTCCAGAGCTACACTACAAAAAGTGTGGGCTTGCTACATTTCACTCTTTCACTAAAATGGAGGCTGGAACATACTCATACCGATCTGATTATATCAGTGTTTATCTGCTAATTAGCAGACACTGAGGGAGTCACAGGAACAGAAGAGGCTAATGATCTGGGATGCTGATATCAGAATTACCTCAAGTCAATAACCCGTGAGGTAAATAGAGATAGGTATCAAGATAGCAGAGTTGTCTTAGTTGGCTGGCTCTAACATTTGAACAGTCTCTACTGTTTCCTATGACCAGAGACTCTGGGCAGTGTATAATGGTTTTACTATCTATCATACATAAGAAGATAACCATTGTGAATGCACTGGATTTTCATTACCCTTTCCTATCAATAATTTCAATTTCATTGCATCAAATAGTCATATATTTTATATTCACCATGAATGCATGAATATATTTTTATATGAAATATTCACATGTTATTTTTGCATCAATGAGTTTAGTGAAATCACATTGGATTTAATTCCAATTCAATGTTTATGACATAACTTTAATCAGCATTGATAGTAAAGAAATTAGGATTTATGAGTGGATTCATGTATAGGATTACTGTATAGGATTAAGGTAGCCCCTAATAAGATTTTCCATCAGCAGAAGTTTGAACCTGCAACAATTATTACCACATGTGCTCTAACTGGTCAGATGCCAGTGTTATCAAAAAGCAATCCTGATAAAAGAAAATTAGATGGATTTTTTTGCACAAATGACTTTAAGATCATATGTTTAAAATATAGTTTACCCATATGTGCTTTCAGGTATCTCTATTTTGTGTCAAAACACTTATTCAGCAAATGTTTCAATCCCTGATACTATAAACAATACACGCAATGTTCATATATGATAATGACAGCCAGTTTTGCCTTGCCATAAGAGTAAAAAAGTGTAAATTTCAAAATAATGCAATGATATATTATCATAAGTATAGCTATTGTGCACTTTAATATATGACACCAGACTGGATATGTATTGTTTGCAGTTTTTCCTTTCATAAATTTGACAGTTGGCCTTTCTGCCATGATACTTTACATGAACCATGCCTCTGTATATTATAATTATTTGTAAATTAATTAAATGTAATTAATTACTTTTTAAAAGTAATTATAATTTAATCATTAATTTAAGTAATTTGCAATTTTAATTGTAATTGGGATTTTTGGAAGTAATTGAGATTGTAATGATTACTTTTCAATGTAATTGGCCCCAACCCTGCCGTGTGGGGATGAATGTTAGGTCGCGCTGACTCATAAACCAGGATACATTTTATATATCACAATCCTCAAATCAACAAAGATGAAGTCATCATTAGATAACTATAGATATAGATGATGATATTTTAACGTTACAGTTGCTAATCACAAGTTAACGTGACACTAAATAGGTCTGCTTTCCATATTTGTAAGGTGGTTTTCCACAGGTCGGTTACCCCGCAGATAAACACATTATGAATCCATCTTTAATTGCCCATCTCTATCCAAAGTTACGAACTAAATACATTCATTGTGTAGACCGTGGGCCCGATTGATTGTCTGGAGGGGTAGATTCACGGTATTTAAATGTATACGGTTTCCATTACCTGTGGCACAATAAAACCATTCTGCTGTAATTTCATCCGTCAGACACAGACTCTTTTATGAGAATTTTTTTTAATGATTGTCGGAGTCACCTGGTACTGCGGTTGGTTTCATATTCGCGAGTTTGAATTTTCGCGATTTTGACTATTTCGGTGTATTCAATTTTCGCGTTTTCACTTTTTCAGTGTATATTTTTTTTCAGAACAGAAAGCTAACCACAGTATACAGCTGACAGTAGAGTAGAAGGGAGCAAAGTTCGGTTTATACATATCCTCTATATTCACTTTATATATCATTATCATCCTACTATAATTTAAGGATTAGGGCGTGGTAAAAAATTGTTATTCCAGTCTAACTTTGCCGATACATGTCCCCTAACCACTAAACTAAACTGCAACAGGGGTGTAGCCAGGATTCTGGGAGGGGAGGGGGCCGAAATATTGGACAAAATAAGACACCTGAAGCTCTCTCTCTCTCTCTCTCTCTCTATATATATATATATATATTTATATATATATATATATATATATATATATATATATATATATATATTTATATATATAAAACACCTGACATAAAGAAATATCAGTTGTACAAGAAGAATAAATAATGAAATATCATATTTGCAGAATCAAACCTAATGAAATATTGATATGAAATTAGCAAAAATAAATACATTAATTACTGCATATGCTATGCTTTATATTGAAATAAACCCCAAATTTGCAGATGCGAGTGACAGGAATTTCATGTTGTTTAAAGAAAATTTTATCATTATTAGACTAAGTGAAATTCCCGGAGGACGGGAAGTACTAGATACGAGCGGGGAAAGGGAGGGGCCATCTGCCCCCCCCCCCCCCCCCACTTGCTACGCCTCTGTGCAGATAGATTCTCGCCTGGGCGCTGTCCTCGGAGGGCTCTACACAATACAACCAGAACATATCCCAGTACTTACATATAATGCATGGAAAAGGAATACTTGAAACAGTCTTGCTTGTAATAAATTGGTTCATGTCATTACAATATTAAAATTCATGTATATGCCTTGCCGTCTTCTGCTCCATAAAATATATCTCCATCATTTGAAACGTAAAGGTTGACACATTGTGGTAAGCTATTTTTGATGTTACGTTTGTGGCATAGACATATGCTACTAGTAGTTGATTTAGAATGTAGGTTAATTGTCCTATATCCCACTATAATTTGGAGATTTGGGTGTGGAGCAGTAAAAGCGTTATTCCGCTACTGTGCCGATACACGTCCCCTGCCATCAAAATCTTAATAATTTCCCCTAGTTCTTGTAATATTTTTGTGTTGTAACCTGACAAGTTTTTTTCTCACAGTTTCTCGAAACTGCTCATTGGGCTATTATTTTGCGTACACACGTAAACCCGGAAATCACAGGACGTATGTCGGAATTATGTGTAAACGGCTAGCAAATATAGCGGGCGTTTTAGCTATTTGGGATTTTATCCTATTATTTAAGGGATATTTATTTACATTATATATAAACGAAAAAAATTGAAAATTAAATCAAAAGAATCAAAGGAAATGGAAGAATTAACACTATAAAAAGAAATGGCACACATTCGGACAAATAAATATACATACATATTGACAAAAAAAATAATATGGATGTTTCTCCTGTATATGTGTTGATATGTATATCTGAACATGCGTGCAGTACGTTAAACTGAAAAACATATACCCGTTCTTGCTTGGGTAACCTTTCGGAACCTATATGGTTCTTGTAGGAGCCTCTTGGCTCAACCTTATGGTTATGTGTGGTTAAAATATAAGAACCTTTTTTAGGGTTTTTGTGTTACATATTCTGTTCACTTAAGGCTGGTAATGTTTCCTGCGAATGGAAGCCAGAACTGGGGGGGGGGGTGTGTTAAAGGACCTTACAATATTAATTCGTATTAAACTAACTACTTAGCACCACTATTAGCCAAAGATAAGCCCTTGAAACTTTCATAAACATAGGTAATGCAAAGATGCAAAGAACCACCGTCAGTGACTATTTTTTGTTTCTCAACATGGCCGCATACACCGTGTTTACTAACAGCTTGTAAATAAACAAGGTTGTGCACTTGTCACAGAAACATCATAATGATTTTTTTTTAGCAGGAACTACCTCTTGTTCTTCAATATGTTCTCAAAGATGACAAGATATGACACACAAAAATCTACAGATACGGCAGGTGAATAGCTGGATTTAAGCTGCAGTATGTTTACATTTATACACAGTCCTGTGTGCGAGGAATGCGCCCAAGATTGCACCACAGTCAGTTTTTCAATAATTATCCAGCATTTTTGAGTGTTTAATTAAGTTTATAATTAAGCTAATTTAGTCTGAGATTCATGCGATTCGGCCTCTCAACTTTACATTGTAGTTTGAGAGTGTGGTTGTAAACACTGTTGATTTCTGAAGACATATTTGTCACATTTATAACGTGTTTTAATACCTTGATAGATTCTGATTTGTATACTATATCTCTAGTTAATTTATTAGCACTTGGATCACATAATTTGTGTTTAACGGAAATAATATACAATACATAATGATTGATAATAAACATTTGATAAACTCTTGGTGACCTTAAGTATATTCTTGTTTTTGTAATAATCAACGTTATTCAGAATCGTCCTAAACGAAAATAGTGTATTAAAGACTTATTATTCAACATTTTAAAACGTTCTTCGTATTTGCATACCATTCTGTTTGTATTCTTAAGCAGAGAATAAAAGCCTGTTCGTGACAATAAGTCATGCAGAAAATCTGGTTCATTCAATGTGTATACAATTCTTTCAAAATGTTCCTAATCAAATACAGATTGCCTTATAAATAACAAATCGGCGAGTCGTGGGAGACAAAAATTAAATCAGGCAAATTCATGGTTCTGTCTCTCTATGAATTAGCCCTATATAAGAAGAAGCATATGTCTGCTGGAAGATGTGCCGTTTCCAAGGCAACATCCTCCGAAATCCAACACTTCTGTGATCACGGCCTCGGTGCCCCCCGCGGGTGGCCGGCGACCGGCGGCGCTAATCCCAACGTGTGACGCACAACAACGCCCACTCTCCACCTTTTCCTGGATACAGTTCATTTTCTTCTTTTAAAATAAACCAAAGAAACTCCAGTCAGGGGTTATACAGTAAACCTAAGATACCTGAAGTTATACCTGAGGTTATACCACGCACGAAGTGTTGAAACAGTACCGAGACACAATTAGAAAAGGTGATTGGGTTTACAGGCAACTATTTATGTTAAATCTTATAAGTCCGGCTTTGTAAACATCATAATAACAATAATAATAATAATAATAATAATAATAATAATAATAATAATAATAATAATAATAATAAGTTTTTTACACACACAGATATATATAGACATAAATATATATATATATATATATATATATATATATATATATATATATATATATATATAAAGTGTTTCCTTATTTATGTTTTCTGGAGTCATATTGTTTTTACATTTTTACTTGAATTTGATAGTTTAGACTCTTAGACTCATGTGTGTGTGTGCTTTCAGGCCGTCATGTTGCATTTAATTTATATTCGAATCTTCAATTAAGTATTAAATTCAAGAAGAATCATGTGGGTTTTTTTTCGGATGTACAATATATTCTAATAAGCGAGTCCTAAAAAACAGAACTGAAATCTGAAACTTTTTGGGATCTCGAGTTACCTCAAAGGTGCTGAAAGCTAGACAACTCAAGCTCACACAGCAATCCATGACGCATACCGCCTTCGACCGAGTGTCTCATATGCGCTCATTCCCGTTCGTGTGTGTATGTGTCGTGTTTGTTCACAATATAACTCACACAATCTGAACGGTGTCCCATGAAATTTTCAGGGCACCTCGGGGATAGGGCAATTAAAGAATTAGAATTTGGTGTGGGTCCGGCTCATGGTCCGGATCCAGGAAGGATTTCCAGGTTTACTCACAAATGTGCAGGTTCATATGCACGATTGAACCTGGGATTATGCGCCAATAAGTGAATGAAAACACAGGTTGCGGGGTACCCCACCTAAAGGACCGACTATATGGCAGAGCCTTGCATTCGCCAGAATGCATATTTCTATTTAGGTAAATATCGGACTTTTGATATTGGAAAGAATAAATGTGGGAAAGAATAAATGTGTATTCCACAAAATCTGGTGAACAGATGATGTTGAAAAAAAAAAATAATAATATCGTGGACAGGCAAAGCTTTCCAAAGAATAATTATATATGAGTCTATTAGGTATATCAATGTTTTTTTTAATCTGATTTATTCTTTATTCTTATTCCTTATCTGGTTTGTATTTATCAATATACTTTTGTCAGGAAAGGCTTGAATGTGAGGCTCAGTGGAAGTGTTACATGTACCTTCAAACCCAAGGAAACCTCACAGACGCAGATCACTGGATGTTTAGGATATGATGTCTGACAAACGAAAAGCCCTGTTTTAGGAGATATCCGTTATGTACGGCTGCAATGTCGGATCTGATTGACACTGAATAGAATTTTAACAATGCCCGTCTGACGCTATTTTATATAATATTTAACCCATGAGCCTGAATGAATGAAATTATGTATATAAGTGATGTATATTTAAGATTAACATGTCATGACGTAATAGCAGACAAGACTTTTATTAACGGATCCAGTCCCCCCCCCCCACCCCCCACCCCCCCCCCCCCCCACCCCCACCCCCGGAGAATTAAGAATAATATTAATGGTATAGCCGTGTGTAGTAAAAGATTAAGAGTGACGCCTTTTAGATACAATAAGTTAGCCTAACTAACTTGTGATAATAAAAAAAAGTCTATCTATAAAGCGTCACTCTTCCTCTTCACCTACACATCGACAAAAGACTAACACGGTTTTACCATTAATTAATATACTAGACTAGGCAGAATATCAGAAAATGTGCATTTTCAAAGTTCTGAAGGCAAATCATGTTAATGCATGGTATACGGTCTTTTCAGGGGGCAATGAACGGTGCAGGATCCAAATCATACTATATGGCCAGCTGGCAAATGGACCAAATTGCTTCAAAATTTTTGGTTTCCATGGCAACCTGTGTTGATTATCCAGTAATTCTTATGTTTAAATAAATGCCCATAACTTTGTTGATTTTAAAACATAAAACATCGCAGTAAACACTAAAATGTAGCAAATTAATTTATTGTTTCCTGCAAGTGCAGTTCTGTGACATTGCATAAATTACACACTATGCTGTATGCAAATATATGCAAAAATTTTCGTTAAATTTAACTCTTTTTCCCCAAAAAAATATCTTTAAATCCGTCCTTCCTACAAAATAAAACTTCCTTCAGTTTACCATTTATTCTGGTAAAAGTACACATTACTCGAGATACAAACTTATGATAATTTCTAACTTTTTTCTAATATTTTCATACTTATGAATATTTATACACCATAAATCATCTACATCTGTAAATTACAGGCCGGGACATGTATCCACAAGTGAACAATTCCTTATAAATATTCCTCACAATGTACAATGCTCCTAGATTTTTCAGATGTTGATCAAAATCAAACAGTTATCTGTTGAAGTTTTTGTTTCATAAAGGAGCACAGAATGCCAATATCTTGAATATGCAAGCATATCCATGCTTAACCAAACAGCCAACATTTATCCAGTTTTCACTTCTGGATATGAATGAAGCCCAACATTTAACTCGTCAGAAAATAATATATGATTTTGGAGAAATAATACAATTAATAATGACAAGCAAAAATTTTTCTAATATTCTGATAAAATTTGTTAACACCATACCTGAATGCATTAAAAAAAAACCAAGACGCCGCATGTTGTGACATTATATGGTCTGATATTGTATTTATACAAAACCACTCAATTAACTTACTGGTGTTTACTCACCCCCCCCCCTGAAAAAAAGTTAAGTTTTTTTCTACATTTACCTTCGCGCAAGAAGAGTATTGATTTATTAAAGAAGTTAGACAGATTCTTCACATCTTAACAAATCTCAGAGTCTGTACTTGTATCTTGAATTCGCAGGGTTTTTTTTCTCCATGATTTACAATAAATACAAAACAATAAAGAGTAATTAAAAATCCATATGAAACTTCATTCCATAATTAATACGCCCATGCAAGGTCTTGTTTGCCTGTAGCTGCGAGAAATGCCAATCGTAACCATGACAACCTTAAAGCTTATTATAGCAAGGATGAAGAGGCTATTCATCAAGCTGTGTCTGTGACCAAAAACATTCTGAGTTATAAGACCAGCTAACAAATTGATGTTACAAGCGGAGATAGAACAGTGTGACCAAAAATTTGTGCGATTCCAAGAAACAGAATATTTAAACCCCGTATACATCAAAGTACCGTAAGTTTTCACTCATAAACCTAGCGTGTATCATGCTGTCTTGCTGGTGCATGGGGATAATTGACCTCCCTAAGGTGTTGGGAGTAGACAACAGAGCCACAACCGGGTCTAGACGTGGGAGGTATTTTACTCTACCTTTGGTTTGTCTGTCAGCAAATTAACACCCAAAAAAAATCTGAAAAGATTTTATTTAAGATTTCTGGGAGGTCCGGAAAACACCCAAGGAATAATTCATTAATTTCGGAGGTAATTTGGATCACCACAATAAATAAATAACAAGAATTCTCTCACATTGTCACGGCTACTTCATTATAACAGAGCTACTGATTGTAATTTTTACTTGACTTGTACTGGAAGTGACCTGGGAAAGGGTAGTTGAACCATCCAGATTTGTGTGCGTATGTGAGGCAGCGGGTGGGGTGGGGGGGGGGGGGTGGGGGGTGGGTGATGCTTTTTCCGACATCTTGTTAAAATTATTTTTGATTTCTCCCGTTTTTTGTAAATTCTTTGCAGGGGCCATGCAGTGGGATGTATCGATGTTCCCCGCTGTGTGCCGATTAAAAACACGCCTCAATTTTTCAGTGATTATGGGTAGAGAAATGATTTTCCCACAATGAGTACTCGTGAATGTTTTGTGATAAGGACTCAAATTTATCTATGTACAATATTCATGGAATAGCTAAACTTTGGGTTTTTTTAAACAGATCTTACACGTTATCAATAAGACCGTCACGGATTTATTTTTTGTTTTGCTATTCCGATAAACCTCCAAGTAGAGGCTGATGTGTGTTCATTTTGCCTCCCAAACTCAATCAGATTTTGTATTTTTTTTTAACTTTTAAGCTTTTGAGAAAATCAATGGCATTCACGGGAAAACAGGTAGACCCCTAAATTTATATTTTTGTTGTTTATTCTTTTAATCGTTTGATTTAGGAAGATGAAATGAAATACCATCTTTAACTTTTGATACATGTTCGTGTACAAAAAATATCTTGAGGTTATTCCTTTACGTTGAGTAAACGACTTAACGTGTTACATTCAATTATTTTGGATAACATACATAACCTCACATATGTCGTGTACATACAGACTCCATATACAGCCGGTCATGTTTAATTGAATATCGAATTTGTCAACCGATTATATTCATTTTATTAAGTAGACATAGGAAAAGGTTTTGGTTTTCATTATTTAATACAATTAATTCAACGGGATAAACAATCATACGATATAGCAGGGCCGCCAGTAGCTGGCGAAAGTTTGTTCAGAAGTTGAAGCTCCTACCAGGAAAGTCATATAAAGTATCAATATACTTTGGCTGGCTTCATATTGGCGGGGTTCGAATTTCGCCTTTTCGCCTTTTCAGTGGTTCGCGAGGATCTTCGCGTACTCACCGCGTACAAACACTGACACAGAGTTTATCCATTATTATATGAATCAGTTATATCAATTAATATGTGCACATAATTTGCAAGGGGACAAAAGGGAACATCGACCGATTGGAAATCATTATTAATTAATAGCGTTAATTTGATATATCATTGATTATGGCAATTTTTCAACATATGTACAAAATCTTTCATTATTCATAAAATCAGTATTTTCTCTTGTCTTCAATGATGGGACCTTTTATTCACGATGGTTGTATTTTCGCGATAATTCCCCTTCATGAAAACCCTCGCGAACAAAAAATACGGTTGTGGATAGACTCGTGCTTCTTAAGACAATGTTGCTTATGAAGAGCGTAATGAACGTGGGCGTGTATTAAAAGGAGCTCTTAGAGGTATAATGGAACTGGACCATGCATGTAGATACTTATATGTGAAGAGGAGAATTTGTATGTAATACGCTGTGGAATCGGGAGCCAATGAAGTAATCTGAGTACTGGTGTAATGTGAGTCCACATCCTGGATTTGGAAACCCTATGACCATCAGTATTTTTTTTAATTTAAATGGTCTTCAATGTGTTGCCGGCTGTACGCTCTTTGCAAGTTTGTGGGACAAAGATTATTAATCAATTCTGGCCCTACGCACCCGGATAATCCTTTGTGAAGTGTTATGGAATGGACATACCTATACCTTTGACGACAGCTTGCTTGTATAATGATTCCCGTTGGCGTACGAAGCTATACAAAGTATATGGAAGGTTGCATGGGGAGTCCGGACGGGTTGGTGGGGTAGGTGGTCATATCATCGTTACTATTTATAAAATTATAAATAAGTAATTTAAAGCAATTGAAAAAATAATTTTCTTTGGTGTCAGAAGGAAACCTTTATCGCATGATATCAGGAATTTTAAGCTATGCAGGTGACGATATTGGCGATGCCAACTCGGA
The DNA here is from genome assembly GCA_026874595.1 of Sipunculus nudus. NCBI lineage: Eukaryota > Metazoa > Annelida > Sipuncula > Golfingiida > Sipunculidae > Sipunculus > Sipunculus nudus. The sequence goes on from CM049309.1 coordinate 15,545,206, forward strand.
GTGTCCTGGCAGGGTTTTTTTTTCGGGCATGGACTATGCTGCTGCGCTTGTTTACGGACGTTCTTAAACACCATTACACTGAAGTCACCGGGGACTATAAATAAGTCCGTCTCAGTGCCCGTGTTTGCCTGTTTTCCTGAAATACTTTTACATATGAGATACAAAATTAAAAGTTCTGACCCAAAGGTTACAGTAGCTGTTCCGCCGAATGCCTGGGTGAAAAATAATGTTTTTCCTTATACTGAATTTGTCTGAGACAAATAATAAAATTTATGAGAACAGTCAACAATGTTTGCTACACTTTCACCGGTGAAACAAACCATTCCAGTAGAACAAGTCGGACATTCTTACAAAATCTTTGTCTTATAAACTATTGTCTTACAAAAGCTTTCATTGAGGTAAGTAATGTCCAGCTGTACCGAAGTGACGTCATCTTGGGTCCATCGACATAATCAAAGCCACAGGGTCGCAAAGTAAATACTTTAAGGCAAGAAAAAAAAATAAAAGGTATGGTTCTCGGGCACCGCCCGAATCAATTTTAAACCCCCGCATCAAAAATTTTTATTTTGATTTCAATAGAAACGCACCAATTTCGAGCTGCAGCCGCTCAGACATTTCTTTCAAGTAGAAAAAATCATACACTTTCCTTTGTTTTGTAGTGTTGTTACTTGTTTAGCAAAATAAATCTATTATTTTAATGCTTTTCCCTTTTCATTTTTATCGAAACATACCAAAAAATTTTAAAAAAAAAAACAAAAATTGCATTGATTTCTGAAAAAAGTGCCTGAGAACCATACCTTTTTTTTATTTTGGCCTAACTACATATATCTTTACAAAAAAGTCGGCGAACATCTGCATCACTGCATCTCCACCACTGCATTATTTCTTGAAGGCAGCCAAAAGACAAACCCTCATTTGTAGTGTTCAGCGAAGCGATAGGCAGTATCATGCGATTATTCTCATTTTATACCCTGGTGTTAACCAGACCATGTGACTGCTGCACCTGCGGGCCCTGAATGTGTATTCGCCCCAATGGCTGGGCCATACCACCGAAGAACCTTCGAAAGTGGCACTCAGTGAGTGAGTGAAACACGGTCATTGGGCAAGGCCTTCCAATTAACCGCCTGGATGGGGACCGCCTGTGAAAAAATCTCACTGCCTCGGGTGAACTCGAACTCGCGATATCACGGCGTTGAGTCCTGTGCTCTACCCTTAGCCTAAGAAGCCAGTTATAAAGAGGAGCATTTAGGCAAAAAATAAGGTTTGCTTCTCAGGCATTTTTTTTTTTTTTTTCATAAATCAATTTGGGCGGGCGATTTTTTTTTTAAATTTATTGGTATGTTTCGATAAAAATGTCAAATGATAAGGGAAATCAAGATAAGAAATGATTTATTTTGCTAAACAAGTAAAAGAACCACATAAAAAAGGAAATTTTATCAAAATTGTATGATGTTATATATTTAAAATGAAATGTCCTTGCGGTTGGAGCTCAACATTGGAAAGTTTTTATTGAAAATCAAAATAAAAATATTCGATGCGGCGGTTTAAAATTTACGCGGGCGGTGCCTGAGAACCACACCTTTTATTTTTTTACCTTAGGTGGGCGCAGGGACGCGCAACAGAACAGTGGCGTCAATTGTTCTTATATAGTTAACTTATAAATGGAACTGAAGTCTATAATTCTATTTATCAATATATTTCATTTGCAATAAATAAATATTATTCTCTGAATAGTGGGGGATGATTACATTGACCATCTCTCATTGCCGTAAAGTGTGTGTGTTTAGGGGGATATATCCCCATCCTCCCTATACTGATGCCCCTACAACAGAATAATATACGCGTAATACCGAGAGCCATCGCTGGATTTTGCATGGCCGTCTTCCCTATATAATTCCGCTTGTGAGAGTTATGTATTAAGTCCACTAGATCTCCCGGCCCGATTGTTTACCAGTGTCAGGGTACTCAGCGCCCCCTTTCCCCTCATACCCGCCCCTGGTATAGAATTTGAGACGTTTTGAGATACGCATTGGGACCTAGAAGACTTTTGCAGCCTTACTCGCAGTTACATCAATGGTATCACATGCACCAGCGTTCAATAAGAAATGATCGACGCATTAGTTTCCATTTTAAGCAAACCACGTATCATTCGAAACACAAAAGAAAAGATCAATTTCTCGCCTTCAGTCAGTTTTTTAATCTTTTTTAAAATTTATATTTAATAAATAATATATGTTAAAACAGCTCATAAGTATATTGATTATTAATCAATACATTGTATTGATTAACAATACTTAAAATATAATATATATATATATATTTATATATATATATATTTATATATATATATATATATATATTATCTTGTTATGCTTTAAAGATTTATTTCATATATGGCTGTCATTATAACTGTATAATGGGGCACAGACACACTTTCATACATAACGTACGGTTCTCCTCTACACGTTTTTTCCTGAACAACAGACAAATACGTTGGTTTTATTTTCAGGTCACAAAGAGTGGGATTTAGTAGCGTTCCCTACGGTACCCACAGATTCGGCTAAGTGTTTACGGCCATTAAGTGAATAAGGCCATTAACTCACGTCCACCTGGCCTTCGTACATCCCTTGCAATACGTTACAAGTCCGATAAGTGTAGATTTACATGAAATATCTCTGAACATTTTAAATTCTATTTATTTACCTGTAAATATTTGGTTTATATCGTAAAACAGACTGCGGTTGTTGTTATTTTAACTGAAAGACAGTTAACGTAAGGCACGTTGTAGGCGGGCATTCACCGGCTTATTTAGCACACTGACTAAATAGAGCTTCACAGACCGAAGTCCTCTAGCCAGCGGATTTGCAGTGCCAACTGGGTTTTGTGAAAAACAAATCATGCAAAGGCAAGCTCCTATATATATTTGATATGAACGTAAAGATTTATTGCACACGGCATTAAACAATGTTTTGTGCGAGCATTATGCAAATACATAATTTATCCCATTAAAGATGTTTACTTCAGAGACCACCTGCTTGCTACGCCAACCTCTTCCGTAGATAAAGAATTTTACTACGTAAACATAGTTGGTGGATGTTAACATGGACTTTGTGATTAAAAAATGTAATTTGACCAATATAACCCATACAAAACCAAGTGAAACATACGTCCAGATGGTAAGAGAGTACAATCACTCACCTCTCTCACTGCTACCACAGCGCCATTTTCATCGATCGAGCGCCTGGCGTGGGAGGATCTGTTTCGTCTATTGATCCAAGTCGCTCTGCCCGGAAATTCCTGGAAGGCTGGAAGGACGCTAACTGCTAGCGTCCCCTAGTGGCTACATTTAGAACTATATCTAAAAATTCACGTTGTTGTCAGCGACATCTGGTGACTATATATATCATGAACGCCAAAGGCTGGTTTAAACATGGTTTATTTAAATCCAAGTTTTGATATAGTTGATTTTAATGTTATTAGTATATAAAATAGTTCTTTGGCATTTTCGCATTCTTTTCCCATCATAGAATAATCACAGTTGCATTTCTAAAGAACCAGTTTTGTACAATCTTATCTGGATGAAAAATTTAAAGTTGTGAATGAAACACATCTTATCTATTTATGATCAAATACAAAATATTTATTCAGATTTAGAGGCCTAGCACATTAAGCAAAGTCTGAATTTCAGAGTACTCAAAATCCCATTTCTGTGAGAGAATATAGGCTCGCGTATATCCCAATTTCAGAATTAGTGTTACCCTCCGATGTAACACGGAGCAACGGCCCCTCCTGGATCATTGTTGAAGCTTGTCTGAAAAGCTACTTATAGCAACGGCCTCCCTGGATCATTGTTGAACTCAAGAGCTGAAATTCTCTCCAAGTGCCGCCATCAAAACAAATTCACCCTGAAATATTTTAAAACCTAGCATTCGTACTAATATTCAGCGTTCCCCCTTAAACCCCCCCCCCCCCCCCAACGAGGATCCGCTGGGCAGACCTAACCTCTTCAGGTAGTTGTTCTCTCACTACTTTGCAGTGATGAGGGACATGGCGTTACCACTACATCATGGTGAGTTTACCGAGTGGACTGCATTTGGTATGAGTAAAGTATAATATATTTGCCTTTTATATTGTATATTTGCTTTGTATATTGTGTATTTTCATAGTATATGTGTATTTTTATCTTATGTATACTACTGATATGTTCACTACTTCCAAGACCCTATTAGAAATCGGTTCAATATGCTAATTGAGCATCCTGGTATATATCTTTGTATTATATATAAAATTTACAACAATAATAACCTCTTTGCCCCGCCCTGTTATATGTTCCAGTATCGCACGTGTACCCCGACCAATCCTATTGTGCACCCGAGGACAATAGGATCAGTGTCAGTCTTTCACATGCCCCCCCCCCCGAATCGCACAAAGCATAATCTCATAATCTCGTAAAGTCTCGGCTTTTCAAACCACGCCGTTAGCTTCATTCTAACCACATTCACCTGATGATCGGGTCGCATCCCGTGAAACAGACTGTTGTGAATTAACAGTGTTGTTTTTCTTCAGAGTTATATATATATATATATATATATATATATATATATATATATATATATATATATATATATACCTTTTTAGCGTGTTTATAACACATTTCAAATATCAAAATGTTTAATTTTATTTATCACTATATTTCATTTGCAATATGTAAATAATGTTCTCTGAATAGTGGGGGGCGGGGATGATTACATTGACAACCACCCCCACCCCCACCCACCCCCTTGCCAAAAAGGGGGAGGGGGATATATACTAACTAATATAAACGAAAAATCAATAAGACGTAAAAACCCCTAAAATGGTAAATGTGAATGTTTGGGTGCATGAATTCAGGTTGGTTGGGAAAGGGTACTGAACCTCTGTTGCAGAGATCTGAAATGCAGTTTTTTATTGATGCGTTATATCTATATCTATCTCTCTCTCTCTCTCTCTCTCTATATATATATATATATATATATATATATATATATATATATATATATATATATATATATATATACACACATATATTTGAGTGTATGGTGGGAACCTACTGGAATATCGCCTATCTATTAAGACTCGAAAGCATTCAAACTGTTTTAATCTGACCTGTCTAATAAAATTGTGAAAAGACTACTTAATTTTGGTCTCTCCCACGGGTTGTCTTATAACATAAGTTTCACTGTTTACATGTTAATTTTTAGTTCACTTTCTAAATTTATGCCATGGCGCAGCGTCCGTTGTCCACTCTCCATCGTCCACCGTCTGTTACCAAATATCTCAACAGCCACAGTAGCTGCCTTCATGAAACTTTGCAGAATTACTGATCATTGGATGAACATGCAAAACTAACCTTTTGGTGTCGCCACCTATGTTGACCTACTTTCTGTCGGCCAAAATGGTCTTTCTAACTTCTTTCAAGATAAACCAAAATGTATCAGTATTTTGGCATTCATATCATAGTCAACTGTTCCTTAGAGGAAGGGGAATAATTTGAGTATAAATTAAGTCAAGCCATTTTCAAGATAGCATGTCTACGAAACTTCAAATTGTGTCGATCGCAAAATTTGACAACTTGATGTGTTTCCATACAATATGTATTGTCTGTGTTGTGCTACTTTCAACAGGCTGTAATGGTCTTTTCTGCTTTTCCAAAATATGTCATAAAGTATAAATATTTTGGCTTTCATATCATAGTATATAATTGCTTAAAGAAAGAGGAAAAATATATGCATCAATTTAGTAACATTATTTTCAAGAAGGCGTCTCTAGCGAACTTCATATTGTGTCGATCGCAATATTTGACAACTTGAGGCGTTTCCATACATGTATTGTCTGTAACCAAATATCACAGGAACTGCTGCATCCTTCAGAGCGGAATTTCATAGGAATATTGATCATGCATGTAACTGCTAAATGATTTTGACGCCACCTGTATTGCGCTACTTTCTGCAGGCTGTAATGGTATTTTCTGGTTTTATTTCCCAAGATTTGACATAATGTATTAATAATTTTTGCTTGAAGACAGCGGAATTAAATGAGTATACATTCAGTCAAGTTATTTTCAAGATGGCATCTCTACAGAATTGTTTCGATCGCAAAATTTGACAACTTGATGTGTTTTCGTATGTGGTGTATTGTCTGTTACCAAATATCTTAGGACCTGCTGAAGCCTTCAGTATCAAATTTCACGGGAACATTTATCATGTGACTGCTAAATGAATTTGACCTGCAGGTGGCGCTACCTGTGTTGTGCTACTTTCAGCAGGCTGTATTGGTCTTTTCTGCCTTTTCCATAATGTCATTAAGTATTTTTTTGTTATAATCTGCCAAAAAAGAGTCTCCTCTACAGCGTATTGAGCATAAATTGTGCATATCCATCCTGGACTCTTCAATCTTGTACTCAAGACTGGTGGCACCATCTACAATCTTTTTTCCCATGGCGTCCATCGCTACATTTTCTTTGGATGAAAATTGCTCATATCTCAGAAGTGGTTGAAGGTATTGGTCTGAAATTTGGCATGTCCATCCATCTTGAAAAGTTTTTTTTTTCAAAAAAAACCACACAGGTGGCGCCACCTACTTTCCTTTTTTCGTAGAATAAATAAATGCCTTTTTATGAGGTATGATTTGCCGTATTGGTCTTTAACTGTGCATATCCATATATATCTTGAACTCCTCAAACTTGCACTCAAGACTGATGGCGCCATCTGCAGTCGTTTTCCCCATCGGAATCCATCCGTACATTATCTGTGAATGAAAATTGCTCATATTTCAGGAATGATACAATGTATTTGCTAAAATTTGGCATGTGCATCCATCTTGGAAAGTTTATTCGTAAACCACACAGGTTCCGCCACCTACCTTCCTGTTTTCGTAGAATAAATTAATGCCTTTTTCTGAAGAGTGATTTGCCGTATTGGCCTGATATTGCACATGTCCATAGATCTTAGACGACTCCATCTTGTACTCAAGACTGGTGACGCCATCTACAATAATTTTTTCCGCGGCATCCGTACATTTGCTTTGGGTGAAAAATTGCTCATATCTCAGGAGTATTGGTCTGAAATTTAGCATGTGCATCCATCTTAGAAAGTTTACTCGTACACCGGACAGGTGGCACCACCTACCGTGTGCAATGGGACAGTGTCAACTTGGTATGGAATGAATGGTATTTTCACATTCAATTTTTTCTTTTTTTAAATCACCCTCCATCGTGTACAGTAATTCACAGAGTGAACATAAGACCCCTAGATCTCTTGTTATTTATACCCAGGCCAGGAGGAGACGACCCACCTTTGTTTGTATATATAAATTGATAACTGGCATATATCACGATGGTTTCAAGGTGGATGACATGTCGGTCACGCAAACAAAGGAATAATAAGCACGCCGCAAACAAAGGAATAATAAGCACGCCACAAGCAAAGGAATAATAAGCACGCAGTAGCGTACATTTTAAGTTGCGTTATTTTTCACTTGCCCACATATTACTGGGTGATAAATGATTAAAAAAAGCCATGGGAAATGTTACCTGTCTATAGCGGTCTACTCTATGTCGTATTATGGCTCACTTATCACCCAGTGACTAGAATTGCGACGCACACTCATTACAGCAGCGTGATAAAGTACAATTATTAGACTTGTTATTAGAATCTTTCAGACTGGCCATTTTATCTGGATAATTTTAATGGAAAAGGGAAAATCAGAATTTAAAGAGTGTGGAACAGGTATGCGTGTATTATCGGTTTGATATTAGGATGATAACCTGTATTTATTTTACTCTAAAAGCTGTGAGTGGGGACAAAAAAAAGCCGTGCAATTAAATTGCAATTTGCTTTCTAATTCTAGGGAGAAATTGTAAATGGACTTTATCTACATACATATAATCTAAAGAAATAAAAAAAACATTTTTTATTAAATATAGTTAAACTCTAGACTCTAAAGTCATCAAACTGCATTATTTTGGGTATTCATGAAAACGGACGTACCTATAGGTAGTAATTATGGCTGCTGTTTGTGAAGGAGATATATATTTATATATATATATATATATATATATATATATATATATATATATATATATATATATATATATATATATATATATAAGCCTAAACTAATCCTCCATTCTGTTTGATTCTTTGGTCTAAAAAGAGGACGAGACCTATGAGTCTTGTCAGTTTTGTCTGAGCCCTGTAAAGGGCGGAGTCACTTACTGTCTTGTGATTGGTTGACAAGTCAGGTGGTCACCTGACTGACCAATGGACATGCATTGACTGGTATAAGAAGAAAGGAGGGAAGTTACAAAGAATTATCAAATCAACCCTGCTATTCCTCCACAGCAACTTAACTACTTTTAGATACTGAGCCTCTATTTCATGTGTTTTAGGCCTACATATTTTGTTGGTTCTCTTCGACAAATATGATCCAAGCGCGTCTGTTAACTATAAAAAGACCGCGTGGCCGACGGTACGATGTACGACAGCCCGTGCCTGTTGGAACCACCTCTTCGTTTGCCGCACAATAACGAGCTTCATATTAGCCATCATATTCTGATAAGAAAATGTGAACACGTCTCTTGTTACCGGCCGGGGTTTATGTTAAGTCATTGCAGCAATGATATCGACAGTGTACGACACCTGGTGGCCTATTTGATCACTAATTCCAGGCCTAGCAAATGTAAATGACCGAGGCTAAATAAAGATGTGCTTCGCATACCACAATTGTGTATATATATCGAAGCATATATATCGTCATCGAACATATACATGGTGTACATCCCCTGAATGAAGATAAGGGAATGCTGGATATTTGCAAACTAAACAATTGCGAAATGTCCCTTTCTTGTTCTAACTTGACTGTTAACTTTTTGAAAGCATGAGAGTATTAGTATATATTCGAATTCTTTCACAAAAAAAGAGGAAAAAAGTGCTGCTGAAAAAGAGTGAAAAAAGTGTAATTAGCGTTATTATAAGGAAATCCTCAAAAGAAGTGAATCTTTTAAGAAAGAGTGATTTGGAAGACAGGATTTCAGGAAACAGAAATATTCTGGTTTTATTGACACCAGTTTTTATCTTCAGCGGCAAAACTCATGACTTGCACGAGGGGCACAGTTTGAGGCATTTAGGGCATGTCATCTCACTATCGACTTCGCGACTATCGACTTCACGAAGCTCAAAATTACGGTTTTCTGCTCTTAGCTCACACAATATAGGTCACAGTGACCTAATTTTAGCCTGAGGACTCAAAGGAGTCTTGTCAAGCACCTTCCTGGATGTCATGTATTATAGAAGGTTCTAGGTCCTGCAGTAACGCTTTGTGCCCTGCCTGACTGTCTGGGTGATCATATTCACAGTTTCGGCCAGTTACTTGCCGAATACCAGTCCCTGAACCTGCTTGGAAATAATGTTAGAAGATTCTAGGCCTAACGGTTACAATATGTTCGTGGTATGACCGTCTCCATGGAAGCTCAAAATCATGTTTTCGGCCAAAAGCTACCAGGATATTGATACTCGATCCAACATACACAATTTGTGTCCTATCTGACTGCCTGGATACTAAAATTCATTATTTTGGTCTATAGCTTGTAGAAAATGGGTGTTGCGCTAGAAGATTCAAGGACTTATGATCTGTGCATTAAATTGTTTACACGTGCATATATATATATATATATATATATATATATATATATATATATATATCACTTGATTATAGACATAGAAAACTGTACATGAGTGGTATAAGGGAGGTGTTGCAATATATATATATATGTATATATATATATATATATATATATATATATATATATATATATTATATAAATATATTTACATATATGTATCATATTTCACATGGAATTGGACTTTATAATTTTTTTTCGGTTTATGTTTCCACAAAAAAAAATGAACTAGAGTGATCTGTTCAATAAATTGCTATCGGCACATCTATGAGCACCCTCGACGCAGCAATGACGTAAGCTTTAACTGATTCTTCCATACAAATGCTTCGTATTGCTGACCCTGTACGTCCAAAATTTTCAAGGAAGAATAAAAGCATGTTTGCATGTCAACAACAAGTCATTTCTAAATTTAATGACTGACATCACACTTTGCACCAGCCAATCACGTCAGGGCCAAGTCTTTGTGCAAATATTTCTGGCTGCAAACCCATCACATTACAAACCCACATGCGGGTACGTGTTAGCTGGCGTGAACGACCATCGGTTCATGAGGACACAGCTTTACAACGGTGGCGGCACCTGGTATCTACTAGAAATATTACGGGAACTACCGCCTGAAACCACGCGGTAACTAGTCACGTGACATCCGGGTTAGCTACGAGGAGAGTTTGTTTCGACAGGAGTCTTGAGAATTCTACATCACACAGGCGTCCGGGGTGGGAGGATTCCTTCTAATCTGATCGAAACAGGTAAGCTACAGGCCCCTGAAAGCTTTATTTATTCGATCCGGCATGTCTATGCTAATAAAAAGGAGAAAGAACAAAGAAATTGCGCCGTAAAATGACTGAAGCGATGTCCTGTTTTGTTTGACGTTGGGTTCGGGCCACATGCGTTGACACAAAACAGATATTGCATGCTTCACTGGAAAACTATTGTGCTAAATATAAGAGTGACGCATCAGAAAATTTTAATCGATTATTGACCAAACCTGGGTGCTCCTATGAATTATTTGCAGCATGAATTGATCTGGAAAATGTGTGTCCAGTGACGTGATAATGTTTTGGTTTCCGTACCGGCAACTGGCCATTTGAGACATTCCATTGACCAGGTGCTTCAGAGGTTGGAATGTTGTTTGTTTTGCCAGTTTTAGTAACTATTTCAATATTACCAGTGTCTGTGGCAGAACATGTGATGTAGTCATTATATTCACAACATCATATTGCTTAAAAGAATTCACCTTATACTCACTAGGGTATCTATTCATTGAAGTTTTGGACCGAGTATAGAATCCTGTCTTCATTTCCAAGATGGGTCCAAACTGACTAGACCATCTCATATTTGGGAGTAGTCCATAAGAATGAACTCCTCAATTGCTTTTTTTTTTCAGTGACTGACGCATTGTGGAGTCCATAGATTGCACCTGCAGTTAACTGTGATTATAACACTCAATACACAACTGTGAGATTTAACATATATCCATTGATTAATGTTCAGTACATCTATGTGTATTGTATATTTGACCACTAGAAAACATTACTGTTCTGTTCTCAGCCCTATTTTGCACCAAGGAATTTCAAATATGAACATAATAGTACACAGACCTAAAGCCTTATACAGGACTGCCACCAAATGCAAGATGTCTACCGGGGCTGTTAATGCTTCAATTCTCTCTGGACAAATATTATCAGCTGTTGATGTTACAGGTGCTTCATGCATTCCAGAATGGTTATTTTTTATTACAGGCCTTTCGACATACATTATGTGGACAATGGTTGGCTAAACCCATAGGAAATATCTTTATTTTATTTCCTTTCTAAGAGTAACAGATCGTATCGTGCTGTAACCCCAGTTAGCCCTTTGGTGGGCCGGCGACGCAACAGAAACCTGAAACCTGTTGCGTCGGCGGCTAATTTCGGAGCTACTTTAGAATGCGGGCTTCGCTTCTATTAAGGAAATTATAATAAAACTGTCTCCTCTCATTCCCTACTTTAACTCCTACTTTTCTCCTGTAGATGTCCCTACACTCAACTCTTCTAACATTAACAACTACTAAGCATCAGAAGTCGCCTGAATCGGGAATCGAACCTACTAGGCTTGGGTCAAGTACATGTACTTGGTACTTGTACTCAAGTACAAAATTTTCAGTACTTGGCCTGTACTTGTACTTGGTACTTGTAGAAGAAGTATTAATTTCATAAACTATTACCAACTGCTACGAAAGGCCATAAAAACTATCACCCTGGATTACCTAAAATAAAAAAAAACAATTCAGCAAAGTCAAGCAGCAATTCATGCATCAGTGCACCATTTCTTGTGTAATTATATATATATCTGTGTAATAGTGTATAGAAATACTGAAAGGCAATCAAGACTGTCACCCTGCATTACAAAGAATAACAAAAAAACTTTCAGCAAAATTGGAGCATCAACCCACCTTTTTTGTGTACCAGTACTGATATCTGACTGTATAACAGTGTGTATTATAAAGGTAATTGTTTTTTTCAATAAATATTCAGAAAAATTGCTTTTTTAATATTTTTAATTAAAAGTACTTGTACTTGTACTCAAGTACAGACCCCTTGTACTTGTACTCAAGTACAGGGTTGGGTTTTAGGCTGCCCAAAACCTGTTTTTGGCAGGGCAGAACCTAAAACCTGCCTTTAACTGCCTAAAATAGGTTATAACCTGCCTAAAACTGCCTTTAACTGCCTAAAACCTTGTTTACCTTCATCTATGACTTGCAATTTAACTATGTTTTATTGTTACACAGCTAAATGCATTAAAGAAATATGCTCAACAAATTAAAAAGTGAGGAACACTTAATTCAAACTGAACAAATTAAATCATGATCCAAAAAAAAAAAGAAACAAATTAATACAACACTACTTCAGGTTTTCCATATGAACACAGTTTTCTGACTGTTTAGCATGTATCTCCAAATTATGTTCTCAGGTCTCCTATTTTTGTATGCCATGACTGCCAATTTATAAAAGAATGCTCATACTGTTAGCTTATAACCAGATACTTTGATTGGCTTTTTGATCACAAGGGATTAAATTTTATGCAATCAAGTTTTCCTGAATTTAAAAAGTTGTTTCCATTTATACTGATGAAAAGTCATATATATTATGTAGAGTAGTCTCACTAACATATCATGTATGCTTTGTATGCCTGTATCTTCATATAGCAAAAAGCAAAGGATTGATTCTATAAATTATGTACAGATCTTTACTGCTAGCCATAAACTAAAAATATGATAATATCGTTTACATTATCTGATAGTGAACAAGAATTTCCACTAGTTGTTTATTCCCTCAACCAAGTCATCCCTTGTCATATTTTAAAATTTTGTGCACATACTTATTGTCTATATATTGATGGAAATGCTCTGTTAACTGTATTATGAGACTGTGAAAATGGAACCCTCATGAAACACTATAATTGTTATAAAACTGAAAAATGCGAAAATATATTGCAGTGAATATGTTATAAACCAATCACTTTTGGGCCACGTGTTCGACCTAAAGGGTCTGAAATACCAACATGTCATGGTCCGGGGCCATGACTGCATCACCCAGTAGAAGTTGACTCAAGAACAGTTTTCAGGGCAAGGGCTTTGATTGCATCATCCTAGTCATGTATAGAAGTTCACATGAACTTCTACTGGGACACAGCAGTAGGATACACCATCTATTTTGTATAACAAATTGATGTTATACCTAGAAAAGACGCATTTGCATAGTGTTGTTATAACTGTCAGTCAGAATAAGGGGTTAACAGGGATAAATTTTTTTTTTCAAATTTATGACACCTGAAAACATTTTATACAAAAATTCCAATTTCTTCAAATGTAATTTTTTCCGAATAATTTTATATTCATATTTACTAAACTGCCAGATCATCAACCAGCAGCCCGCCCAGCCCCTACATCATTAAGGCCCGCCCCACACTTTCTTAGATGTAGCCCGCCAAGCCCCGCAAAGATTCCTATGCGGGGGACCGCGGGCTGCAGGCCCCCGCGGGCTGCGGGTCAAAACCCGCCCCGCGCAGGGCCCTACTAGCTAGTTGAGTCAGAGTGCAAGCCACTCAAGAGTCTGAGCTCACCATCTTCGAGTCCAAGTCTTTTTGAACTGGAGTCCAAGTCCAGAATACTTTTGTTTTAGTTTACCTTTGAGATTATCATGTGTGTTTTGTATTTCAGACAAGCTTTTTATTTTTATTTTGAATAACATTTAAGTTCCAATGCAGAGATTGAGTTTGGTTTGAGTATAACATTTTTTGTAATATTATGTCACTAGTTTGCTCATGGTAGTCTGTATGGTTGGTTTCTAAATTGAATTTCAGGCCTTGGCAGACACATTTTTTTTCATGCTGGACTGGGGATGGACCTGGCCTGATTTCTCGAGTCCTGGTGTTGAGTATGAGCCAAGGAACTGTGAGTCTCAATGTTGAGTATGAGTCCAGGAAGCTTGAGTCTGAAATCCTAAATGAGTGGACTACATCACTTGTCACAAGTATTACATTTTCACCTGATATTTTTTTTTTGGGTCTTGACCTAATTTTCTTGCAATTTAGCCTGTTTGAGCTATCCCTATAACTTGCAGGTAACAGGTAGCTGGAACACTTGGGAGGGGAAGACTTCCCTTGTACTGAACAAGTGGAGACATTTTGAGTCTGGCTTCTTCTTGATAGATGAAGGTCCAATTACCACCAAAATTTCTCACAAGATTGATCCCTATCTTGTGGCTGTCCTCTCAGTCTCTTCCTATTATATTTCCATAGCCTTATCAAACCATGACTGATTTGACCTGGTTAGCCTGTCAGAGCTGTCATGGGTCTGCATCTTTTTTACAGACTAAAATTCAGATGTCACAAGTTGTGAGCCACAATGAAGGGCATACCACCAGTTATAAAAACAGGCAGTCTGGTCATTGTGATGTTGTTTCTGCATTGTTTTCAATCTCCTGACATGTTTTGTTAAAGTTTGTTAAATCAGCATGTGAATAACATAGTTGAGCACTAATTTTAAGAAAACAATTATTCTTAGATTTTCACACAGTTGTGATAAAAAATCTGTTATTTTTTTTAAATCAAATTTATTTCCATTCTTGCTGAAGAATGTGTATCCCCTTAGATTTGAATGCAGAGAGAGGAAACAGGAAGGTCTTGTTGTGTTATTTAACAAATACCACACATTTGGTGGCTAATATATCATTTGTATAATATATTATAATTATATGAATTGTATTGTACTTGCAGGTGACAGGCCCCGCCATAAACATGTCTGACCCCAAGTCAGAAGGTGGGGAGGAGGAGAAGACATACGGGGGCTGCGAGGGCCCGGACGCCATGTATGTCAAACTTATCTCATCAGATGGACACGAATTTATCGTCAAACGACAGCATGCCCTTACCTCTGGAACTATCAAGGCTATGTTATCCGGACCTGGTAAGCTCTTGAGCAACTGTGTTAATAACAGCACAAACTAGAAATCTGTATTCTAAGGAATGCAAGCCTCCACCATGTGTGGAATGCTTCGCAAACAGTGTTTGCATTATAAGCAGTGGATGTACGCTGCAGTCAACTCAGATCTCAACTTGTATAACCACTGCTTTGTTTAACAAGATTTAAACATGTGACACCTGCTCTTATTGGTTCGATAACACAGGTTTAGCCATTGGGCCAAGAATCAGACCAGCAACGTGTCCTGGTGTAATCAGACCAACAATGTGTCCTGGTGTAATCAGACCAACAATGTGTCCTTGTGTAATCGGACTAAGGAGGGCAGAAATCAAATTGTTTATAATTTGGAGCTGGATGCACAATGTGATACCAAGTTCACATTGGTATGCTTACAATTCTTTGCCCTGCATGCATCCTAGTGTTCAAACCCTGAAAATCTTGCTATAAAATGCAGCTATTAAGTGATTAACCTGAGACCGGCAAGTGCTGGAATCACATGTACCTCTTGATTTTTTTACCTTAATATTGACCAATAGGCAAACATTTAATCTGTGTGCTTCAAAAAGGTGTTATGAAAAGGGTAAGAGTCTGTGATAATTTAATTTTCCTAGAAAAAGGGTACATTCATTTGAGATTTTAACATTTGCTTACTCTTTAGTCATATCCTTGATGTAGACACTCCAAGAATTGTCTGCTGTGTCATGATTTTTTTTTTAACTAGTTATTAACTGGTCTAATCAAGCATGGCCTCCCCCTCTGATACCCTGCTTTACTAGAGGCATACTTCAGGCTCTAATACATCATTAAAGGTAGCAGGTCCCTCATCAGGAAACCCAAAGGGCCCTGATAATGAAATTACCTTGGCCAATGAAACTATGAGCCACACAAACATGATCTCATGCTCAAGAAACCTATACAGGCTCTTTGAAGACTGCATGATGCCAGCAAACAGGAAATCATGCATTACTAATACATAAAACCTTCCAGAAGCACAGCAAAGCCTTATGACTGCGTCAACCCAGCCACTTTGGTAGTTTTATAGATTTTTAAGTTAAAAATTTAAAACAAATATAGGTTTTAGGCACTTTTGGTGCCTAAAACCTGCCCAAAACCGGTTTAGGGAGGGCAGTTTTAACCAGGTTATAACCAATGGTTAAAACTGTACTGTCAAAACTTGCCAACCCTGACTTAAAATGATTAGGTATTTTTTCATATTTAATCCCTTGTATTTATACCATCTGCTGACAGAAAACATATTTGTTACCACAAGTAAAGCAGACATTACATTATTTTTTTCCTTATGTTTGTTACAACTGCTCTTGACATCATAGGAAAACAGAAGTATATTGCAGGATGTGAAAGATCTGTCACAAACCTGTTGTAGAAAATCATAGAATATCCCAGGATGTGAAAGATCTGTCACAAACCTGTTGTAGAAAATCTTAGAATATCGCAGGATGTGAAAGATCTGTCACAAACCTGTTGTAGAAAATCATAGAATATCGCAGGATGTGAAAGATCTGTCACAAACCTGTTGTAGAAAATCGTAGAATATCCCAGGATGTGAAAGATCTGTCACAAACCTGTTGTAGAAAATCATAGAATATCGCAGGATGTGAAAGATCTGTCACAAACCTGTTGTAGAAAATCATAGAATATTGCAGGATGTGAAAGATCTGTCACAAACCTGTTGTAGAAAATCATAGAATATCCCAGGATGTGAAAGATCTGTCACAAAACTGTTGTTGAAATCATAGAATAGCAGGATGTGAAAGATCTGTCACAAACCTGTTGTAGAAAATCATAGAATATCGCAGGATGTGAAAGATCTGTCACAAACCTGTTGTAGAAAATCGTAGAATATCCCAGGATGTGAAAGATCTGTCACAAACCTGTTGTAGAAAATCATAGAATATCGCAGGATGTGAAAGATCTGTCACAAACCTGTTGTAGAAAATCATAGAATATCGCAGGATGTGAAAGAAACATTTGTGTTATGTCTTGATGTCTTGTAGGATACTCCAGTTGTACCATAAATGTATTAGTGTTGATCACTGGTTCCTTGATCATAATTGATCATTGACAGCATATCAGCAACCGATGATCATATATAAGTCCCTTTTGAGAAGTTTTGAGAATCAGTTGTTATTTCAGACTCCGTCATCAGTAAAAGTTTGTTTGCATATATTTTATTAAAGAGTAGCTTTCATCATTATAAAGCCGAATCTTACGAAAAACTTGGTTATTAATAGATTATGGCAATGCAAATCATTCATGGGATCCTCTGCATCAGCCAACAGATCATCAATTATAATCAGTCATGGGTCCCAGCACTAATATGCATGATGACACTTTATTAATATTTACAATGATATTTAGTGGAAGCTGTGTGTATTTGTCTCAAGCTGAAATATGAAGTGAATTCTTGTGATTATTTTAAATGACTGTAACAGTGCATATATCACAGCTAAGAACATCATAGGAAACTAGATAACCAAGCGATCAGTTTAGCCTCCACTTAGACTGCAATTTGAGTGATAATGGGGAATTGGCTATGGAGTGTACAACTACAGAAATTAGGTGAGCTATGTCTTAATTTAGTAACCAAAGGTCAGTTTTTGAAAGTCAGCACTATTTGAGATGAAGCGCAGGCAAAGGCTGGACAGAAAAAGGGGAAAAAAAATCTGTAATCAGTGGGGAGAGACTTCAGAAGTAGAAAATAATTGGCCCTTGTGAAGCTTGGATCTTTACAGAAATTTACTGTCACTATTTCAACATTTGTGCACATGGGACATCTCTTATCATGTTCTTTTGTTGGCTTCATGTTCAGAGAATCTGAGATTATGCTAAATAATCCAGAAAATGGACATTTTATACTTAAAAATTAAATGCTGTTAACATCCTTGTTTTGTGTCATATCTTTTAAGTTACAGTGATATAAGTTTTATGCATGCACCAGTAGCTTTGAATAAGTGGAAGGCACTATTTATAGCCTATTTTCACTGAGAAATTTTACTCTGTATAAGTTTTGTGTTGTTCAGATGTGCTTTCCCTCCCTTACAATTTTTTTACCAACTGTAATTGTAAACTGAAAGATTATGGACATATATGGTATTTGTCAGTATTTAATCTGCCTCTCAGCCAGATAAGCATTAAAACTATGCATAAATATTCAGTTACTGTAAATTAGGTCACAGTGAACTATTTATCCAAATGCTCATAATCTAGTCAGCTGCAAATCACAGGGTTTGATTTAAAACTCATATCAGTGTTGCCTTTTGTGTCTTTTCTTTTAGGACATATCAAACCACAATTGACCTGACAATTTTGGATTATTCGCAGACCAAATACAGATGCATGCTGTGTAGTTTAAAAATTTGTAAAAGGCAGTCTTGCTCAGCTGTCAGTGTGGTTTTACCTATGGCCCTGTGGGACTGTATCAATAATAAATGAACTCAGTCGATATGACCTTTCCTGTCAGTAAAAACACAAATGAAGGTAGCATCCCTGTAAACAAATCCTCTCACACCTGACACAGTGTTCCTAAATGAAGCTGCCCATGGAGTGCATAAATATGTACGGTAGAGCGTTGTTTATCCGAAAAAGCTAGGGGACAATTTTGTTTTCAATAAATAATTGTTTGGTTAAACATCTCCACAGGATTTACTGTGATTGCCAAGTACCAGGTTTTATTTAAAACTTACAGACACAAACATTGAAGCTATTCCACAGTATACCTTGGCAACATTTTTCTGTGAATTCCATCAATTTAATCATTGGACCATCTGAAATGCATTGGAATTATTGCTAATTGGTCATGGAAATTGAATCTGTATTACTCATTGCAGCTAATATCTATAACTGCATGGAATTAAATAATCTTTTACACCAATTTCCAGATGTTTTCATTGTTTGGATATTGGATGAACGATCAATTGGTTAAAGCTGGTAACTTAATGATCACTAGAAATAAATTGTTATAGGGATATGTATCTGATGTTAGCAATACTGATGTAGTCCTGTCACAAGATCCTAGTGCAAGTCCAGTCCACTTGAGTCTGAGTAAGTGAGTATGAATCCTTCAGGTTTGGGTCCAAGTTCACCTTCTTTAAGTCAGAGTCCAATACAAATCTCCTTTAAAGAAATTTTTATTAAAAACTTAGATTATTATGATTCTTTTATCGAAGTATATTTGCCTTTCACTTAATATTCATTCACACTTTGCTCCTGAAGCAGAGCTAAAACTTAATTTTTTGGCAATGTTCTGTTAGTAGTAAGCCCATGTGTGTATTTTTTACCAGACTTCAGATGGACTCAGCCTGATTTCTTAATAACTTAATTTGTATCTTAAATTATTCTGTGTCTCAACAAAGCTGACTTTAGTCTCAGTCTGAATGAGAGTCCAACATCACTGGCTGCAATTCTAAAATCTTAAAGGTGCCTATTAATCTGCCTTTTGAAAAAGAATATGTGATTTCTTGCTTCCTGTGTGTATACAGTGAAACCTCGTTGCGTCTAATTCGTTTTAGTCATATACATTTGCTTATGTCGAAGTTACAGACTCGATATTCCGGACAACTCTAGTTAAACTATTACCAAATAAAACCTGCTTGTGTCAAACCACGGATGTATCAAAGTTTTCTGAGGGTCCCTTCGACTTTGACACAACAAGGTTTTACTGTATTTTGGTGATCTATGATTAATTTGGTCATGAAAAAATCTTCTAATGCCTCTGTGAAGGATGTATGAACTTGTTTATCAACAACATGTTTGTAAACACAGCAATGCTGACAGACAGGGAAAAACATATAACCTAGGGTGGTAGGTTGCATATATGCCGAGGTAGAAAGCTTGTTTTGTTGCAAAACAACATTTGCTTAGCTCTATCTTATCTGACTTGCCACCAGATGCCCTTGTTGAATTTTTTTTGTGGGGGGGGGGGGGTGAACCCCACCTAATATATTGAACATGTTGATATAAACAAAACAAGCAGCCTGTGTGTTGTGATATTCATGTTTACTGATCTATTTTTGTAAATGCTCAAAGGGATTACCTTTATTTTATAAAAGTCAGATAAGTGATTGGGCCCCTTTAATGTCAACCTGTTAATTTGTGCAAAAAAACTGATGCAGTGATGGCAGACTCCTCTTCTGAAAGAGCTGTCAGTCACAAGATAGTTATACCTTTTAGTAATGATATTTACATTAAGTGTGATTTGTTGAAGCATCTAGTGCTAGAAAGGTTTCCATTGTGTGCTGACCTTTTTGGACTGAGTGGCATTTTTAACCCAATGGGACAATGGTTTCAAGGAGTCACTACCTGTGTATTGTTGTGCTGAATGTCCTGAAACCATTAAATGCCTCATATCTGAATTATAATTGTTCTCTCTTATTTTTTCCAGGTCAGTTTGCAGAGAATGAAACAAATGAAATAAATTTTAAGGAAATTCCGTGAGTATTCTGTTCTTTAATTCTTAACATCTTTAAGTTTGTCATTTCCAGCTGTACTGTGATATGGTGTATTGAGTGAATGCAGCATGATATTTACTCCTAATGCAGTGGTTGTACAGTGCAGTCATTCCAGATCTACTTCACTTTAACCACTGCTTTAGTCCATTTCTTGTTGTCCATTTCCAGTATCACAAATGTACCTGATACCAGGTACAGGTATTAGGTACTTACAACTCATGACAGCAAGCTTAGTTACAGGTACATTTTCTCTTAATTGTATACTTAGCTACAGGTAAAAGTACCTTACCCTAGCCCAGCCCTGGATAATCTTACTATACAAAGTAGAGCTTTGTAAAAGTGAAGGAGACACAGAACGACTGCAATATATAAACACTGTATGAGGAGTGTAACGACAGCTCGTTTATCAGTGATTGTGTATTTTAGTTGGTTTTTATTAAAAGCCTATATTAGGAATTTTTAACACATTATTTCCAAATTTTTGGTTCTAAAATAAGAAGAAATGTATACTTAAGAATAAGGCATATAGAGTTTAATAACCAATAAATATAACTTGTTTTCCCGGCAACGTCATGAAAGTCATGCATAATGTCATGGCTTGAGATAAAATTTGAGCTTATAAAGTTGACTTTAAGACACAATGACCCTTATTTTTCTTAAATCATACATCCTCTCTATGTTGCATAATATTACTTTTGTTTATAGTTGTTTTAAAAATCGTAAAAAATGCCATTTACAAAATACCTAAAATACACAATTACCCATTTATCAGTGCAAATTTTGGTTTTCTTAAAATGCAGTTACAGAAAAAATGTTTTTGCTTTGTGTTATGTTATACCATACCATATGTTTGACTTAAAACAAGTAGAAAAAATGAATAAATAATGCAATGCTAAAATCAGAGGGATGTATGCATTTTAACACAACATTGTAAGTTTTATTGACCTACTCACACAATCTTGACAAGTTATTTACCTGCTTACTTGTACAATTTATGTGATTTCAGGCATGCTCTGCTTAAATATAATTGAACTCGTTAAATAATTCCAGCTAAAGAGCATTCTTGTCACTCCTCTCTGATGCATGTATATTAATAAAGCCTGTTTATCTAAAAACCGTTAGTAAACACTGTACATCACCCAATGTTGACAAACAGAAAGACCATACAACTGGAGGTGGTTGATTGAATATGTGCAGGAATTGAAAGGCCACCAGTAGGAAAATGCCACTTGTAAAACTCTTATTCACTGGACTTCCAGATGTCTTTCTTAAATGTGTTTGGTTTATTTTTGCAGGTTCCCTACATATTATAAAAAGTGGATTAAACAAAACTAGACATTTGTTCTAAGAGAGGGCAGACCTCTGCCAAGGCAGATTAAAACCCCCCATATTGCATTAAAAAAAATGCAGCGTTTTTCCTATAAAAAATACCTGGATCCAGAGGGTGATCTGGATCACCCTCAAAATTTAATCAATTGTTCCTTCTGTCATTGCCCAGCTCTCCTTAATCTTACATGATAATCTGTTAATAACTTTTTTTACGCCTGTCATATGATGAGAATATTAAGGTATACCCACCATCCATCAACTTTTATTGTCGCCATGATACCTTACCAGGGCTTTGATGGATTTTCACGAAACTCCATTCTAATTACCAACAAATTATCTCGCCCGACTTCGATTATGGGCAATATTCACACACATTTAATAAGGTCATGGGTCACTAGGCTACTAAGTGGTGTTGTCACAATAAATTACGAAGAATATGAAGGATATTGATAAATCTTTTTTAATGAATAAAATATCTCACCTAAGTTCAATTTCCAGCAAAATATATGCATATTTAATGAGGTCAGAGGTCACCGCACTTTGGTGACTTACCTTAATCCTCTGGATTTTCATGAAACTCATACATATTTACCAGTAAAACTTACCTGAATTACATTATCATCAAAATTGAAGCATATGTTATGAGGTCAGAGGTCACCAGATACACTATGGGTGTATTATGCACTTTTGCAGTGCTCTTGTTATAAAAAGTTCAAGGGGTTATCATTAGTTAATATACTTCAGATGTCAGAATAGGCACAGCCAATCAGAACTACCCAAATCATCCGCTCACAGATAGTGTGCTCAGACCGTGACCTGATAGTACCTTGTGGTCTTGAGCAGATCTGAACATTAATGGTTAACTGCTTGCCTGAGGCAAGTGAATAGTGGTAGGGCAGCTTAAATCACCTCCTGCTTGCCCCACTGCATGTGACTGTGCAGCTGCAATTGGGTCCAACATAAACCTTAACCCAAAGGCCTAAAAAAAGATTTTAGTGTTCTTGAATTCAGTCAGTGATTTTTGTAGGGCAAGTAAAAGTTCATGTAGATCAAGGTAATGAGCTAGATGTTACTAGCTAAACTGGGCAAGTACTTTCAAAAGTTAATGTTGAGCCCTGTAGAGTAACTGTTCACTCACTGTGGTTGTTCTCATATCAAAGATAGTCGCAGGAAAGCAGTATTTGAAAAAGTGCTAATTGATGAAGCCAGCTAAATTACTCTGTTCCACTACCACTGCAAGACACTTGCCCTAATGACAGAAAGAGAAAAATTTGTGACACTTGGTATTATACCTGCTTATGATACAAATATCATTCACTGAATGGCCTTGTTGACTTTTCTATAACCAGTGTAATATATCCATGTTAACAGATGTATAGGCCCCCTGAACTTTGAATTTATATGAGGGCCTTATATACCTTCTTCTGTCTGCACAGAACCATAAACTTCCTTCTGGTTCAGCTTGGCCCAACCAACTGGAGGACCAACATAACTTTGGTTTTAACCAATTAAACTTTGGTCAGTGCGCCAAACACTGATGATATTTGTTGTTATGAAAAGGATGTCAATATTTTCAACGGGAATGTAATTGGAATTGATTAAAATTGTTTCAATTGGAATTGATAATTTTCCTAACATTCCATGGTTAGCTTCATATTTGCAGTGTTAAGATTTCATGATTTTCATGTTTTCAGTGTTTCATGACTTTCATTTTCCTGATCTCAAAAATCAATATACCTTTACACAGAGTAAAACCATTATAAGTGAACCTTTGAGCTTATGCGAGGGCGCGCGTCGTCCGTCCATCGTCAGCCGTCCGCCGTCCAGGGCTGGCTTTCCGCCGTCCAGGGCTGTAAGTCAGAAACCCTCAGAGCTAGCAGCTCCAAATTACATGTAAGAATTAGTCACATGTAAAATTTGGTGCCCTGGAGCTTATTATTTGGTATCTGCATTAATTTAGATTTTATAGAGAAAAAGCTTAAAAACCTTAAAAATCTCATCTCTGAAACTGTCCAGCCAAATTGTCCAATATTTCACAGAAATGGTCCCTTGAACAATCTCTCTACAGTTTGTTCGAGTGGTTCCAGTTCGGAGATTTTTGGCCGAGTTACAGGAGGTTGAACTTAGTCATCTGTCAAAAAAAGCACACTAAAATTAAAATCTCAGAAACGGCTAGAGCTATAATCACCAAATTTAATACCAATGTTTGTCACATATGTCATATCTTATTTTGAGGTATTGGTGGCGCCACCTACATGGATGTGTTTTTTACAAGCGAAAATGTAATTTTAAACTCTTCTAGCTTATACACTGATTTATGATGAAACTGTTAAGCTGATTGGTTTAAACTTTACAAGAATTATTCTATGGTAGGGTTCTGCCAGTTTTATAAGAATAGATTGGGTAAGTACAGTTTTAAAAAAACATTGCTTTCTGTATTTGAAAACAGACTTGACAACATGCTGACTTTCAGCAGCCAAGTCAAGAGGTCACTCAGTACAAAAGGTGGGGTCCAGACATCAGCATGGCAACTGACCTGGCTCGGGGGGGGGGGGGGTGTCTAGACAATGTGTCTAGATGTCTAGACACAGTGTCTAGACATCTAGACACAATGTTTAGATGCAGAATTCCCAGATTATTGGAACTATATATTTCAACTGTTTGAAAAAACTTGGTTTTTTTTCAGCAAATAGGGTTTATCATCAGGTCACATGTGAACTGCTGCGCCCTGATTTTTGGTTGACCTCTGACCTTACCTTGCTGCCCAGCGTCCATTTGAGCGTCTGTTTCCATACATAAACCCGCATATCTCAGGAACCGTTTGACCGATCAGGCTAAAAATTTTGCACAAATGTAGCCCTTTGATAGCTTTATAATATACACTTAAAATGGTGGCGCCACCTGCAACCATTTTTGCACAGCATCCATAGGTTCATCTGACTTGAAATAATATTACTCGTATCTCAGCAGTGATTTGACATATCCACCTGAAAATTTGCAGGTTTATACACCCTGGACGGCTTTCTCGATTTTATGACAGCTGGCGCCACCTACATTCATGTTTATGCTGCAGACATCCAAGCTCATATCTCGGGAACCGACTGACCAATTGGGCCAGAATTTTGCATGTGTATAGATCTCACATAGCTCTTTATCATAGGCAAAACTGATTGCACCACCTGAAACCATTTTTGCACAGCATCCATCTGTTCATTTGCATTGGGATAATATTACTCATATCTCAGCAGTGGTTTGACTTTTCCACCTGAAATTTTGCAGGTTTATACATCCTGGACAGCTTTCTTGATTTTATGACAGGTGGCGCCACCTACATTCACGTTTACTCTGCAGACATCCAAGCTCATATCTGGGGAACTGTTTGACCGATTGGGCCAAAAGTTTGCATGTGTATAGATCTCACATAGCTCTTCATCATAGGCAAAACTGGTGGCGCCACCTGAAACCATTTTTGCACAGCATCCATCTGTTCATTTGCATTGGGATAATATTACTCATATCTCAGCGGTGGTTTGACTTTTCCACCTGAAATTTTGCAGGTTTATACATCCTGGACAGCTTTCTTGATTTTATGACAGGTGGCGCCACCTACATTCACGTTTACTCTGCAGACATCCAAGCTCATATCTGGGGAACTGTTTGACCGATTGGGCCAAAAGTTTGCATGTGTATAGATCTCACATAGCTCTTCATCATAGGCAAAACTGGTGGCGCCACCTGCAACCATTTATGCACAGCATCCATCTATTCTGCCTTGGCGTACAGTCACTCATATCTCAGCAGTGGTTTGACTTATCCACCTGAAATTTTGCAGGTTTATATATGCTGGAAAGCTTTCTTGATTTTATGACAGAAGGCGCCACCTACATTCAGGTTTACTCTGCAGACATCCAAGCTCATATCTCGGGAACCGCTTGACCGATTTGGCCAAAAGTTTGCATGTGTATAGATCTCACATAGCTCTTCATCATAGGCAAAACCAGTGGTGCCACCTGCAACCACTTATGCACAGCGTCCATCTGTTCATCTGCCTTGGGATATAATCACTCATATCTCAGAAGTGGTTTGACTTATCCACCTGAAATTTTGCAGGTTTATACATCCTGGACAATTTTCTCGATTTATGACAGGTGGCACCACCTACCTTCACATTTACACTGCAGACATCCATGCTAATATGCAACACACCTCACTCTATTCCCCTTGCCACTTAATCCATACCTCACTTCACCCGTCCCACTCTGATTTCAGCGGATACACGTAGTCGCTTGTCGACTACCAGTATTCTACTTAAAATTTGATAAAACAAAAGCTCCAGTATCTTAATAACTAATGCCTTGATTGCCATGATTCTGGGATATATATTGATCATGGAGCGTTTCATCAGTTCCTGCAGACTGGATACACATAGTCGCTTGTCGACTACCCATATTATTCTAGTTTTAAAATGTCCTAGTCTGAACCTTGCAGGTCTGAAATGTCCATTTTGCTGAAGTCATAACGACTAAGGTAGATATGCAGGACTTAAAAGGATCAGTATTAAATTTTAAAAATAAACCTCCATTCATACTCCCAAACTTTGCACAGGTTCGCATTAGGCCTGTAGGCCTTGTTTTTTTAATTAATAAAATAAAAAATTATGGTCACAAAGTCTAATGAACAAAAATGTTTGTTAATGGCAGACAGTTGAAAAGATCTTATACCATTTAAAATATCAATCTTTGATGAATCTATTCATAATGGATACCTTTTATTTTGCATGTGATGATGGGACCACTTATTCATGAAGGTTTTCCTTTGCTGATATTCCCCTTTCGTGGATATCGCAAATTTGAAACCTTTGTGAACAAAAAGGCAACCACAGCATTGAATTGAACTGCAGTTTTCATACAACACCATATCTAATATTATTGCAGCACTATCGTATATCTACTCTTCTTTACTTCCAGATCACATGTGCTACAGAAGGTCTGTATGTATTTCACATACAAAGTGAAATACACAAACAGCTCGACAGAAATCCCGGAGTTCCCGATTGAACCGGAGATTGCATTGGAGTTGCTTATGGCTGCAAATTTTCTGGACTGTTAACATCCATAAGAGGCTCCCTTTTTTGTGTGCTTGCTAAACATTGCTACCCTAGCCATCATTTGTACTTATGTAGTTGAACTTAATCATTACTAAAACACCTAGATCTATTTATATACTGTAGGAAATCGGACCTAATATTGAGGGCATGCACGCGACCCTTGTGTGGGTATCGGAAACAAGCAGGTGTCTTGGTTGTTCATCATACATATGTATAATAGGTATGCATAGCAAACAAAAAAAAAACTAAATCATACATAACCCCAATGCACATTTCATATACAGATATTTCACAGCTTGAGTCGTTTTGAGTAGTTACAAGATAATCGTGCATATTAGTAGTTTTCATACTGTTTTCTCAAGGTGTCGGTGATGGCTGACTACATAGTTTGTTAGTCTTTTTGTCTAAAAATCCTGCTTTGCACAGGGATTTTTTTTTTCGTGTCGTGATCATGGGGTGTGATACATAATAACGCTACAAGGGACACAAACATTTTGCTTACAGTAAAATACCAACATCCTAAGGTGCCCGTTTTACTCATTACTCTGTTCTAACTTTATCCAGGAAGCTGTGTTTTATTCACTTTGTGTATTTTATTTTTAAGATTTTTTTTCAACATGCAATGTACAGTCTTAGTTTAAATACCATGGGACTTCTTATTTGATAAACTAAGCTAACCCATCATTAAATGGAAAGTTACATATATATGCCTGTATAATTAATTATTGGCTAGTTCAATTCTGTAATAAATGATGTTAAACCACATTCATTTTGTTCACTGTCTTTTGTATTATGAAAGGATTTATCTGCATCTTTAAAATCAAAGGTAGCGTCATTGAATGAGTCTCCTTACTCTGGTGGTGGTGTGATGACTTAACAAAAATCTGATGGATTTTCATGAAACTCGTATAAATGTTTACCTGTAGAGTTCCTAACCTGAATTCAGTTCTGGGCAAAATTCCCACATATTTAAAGAGGTCAGAGGTCACCAGACTACTTGGTGTTGTCTCCTTGCGTCTATTAGTCTTTAAAAAAGTGTTAACTTTTAAGGTTGCTGCAGTAACTTGCCAGGGCATTAATGGATTTCCACAAAAATTGCACAACTACTAGCCAATAGATTTTCTGACCTGAGTTTGATTATTGGTGAAATCCAAATATTCAATAAGGTCAGAGGTCTCCAGGTCCTTTTTTTTATGTGCCCACGATAACTTACCAGGGAATGATGCATTTGGATGAAACTTGGTTAATAAGTAATATGAACCAATATAATATCTTGCCTAACTTTTGATTCCCTGGCAAAATCTATGCATATTTAAATAGGTTGGGGGTCACCTTACCTTTTTGATGTTGTTATGACTTGCAAAAAATTCTGTGGGATTTTCATAAAACTCATGAATATTTACCAATAGATTTTTCACGGGAATTAAATTCCCGAGATATTTAATACTAACTGAATGACATCAGAGTTTGCAAGATATACCACAGACATGTTATGCACCTTTGCAGTGCTCTTGTGATTAATATTCATATCCGCAAAAATTAAGTATTGTGCATTCTATGTTTTATGACCGGGTTCCCCTGGCGCCGCCACTGTGTTCGTTTCCGGAGAACTCCTCTGAGACTACTGGACTGATTTTTCCGAAACTTGCACCAATTATCTGGTCACAGATGTGAACTGGTGTCTAACCAATTGGCGTTGACCGCTGACCTTTCCTTCACTGCCCAGCGTCCATTTGTGCGTCTGTTTCCACACATAAACCCATATATCTCGGGAACCGTTTGACCGATCAGGAAAAAGATTTTGTACAAATGTAGCCCTTGGATAGCTTTATAACATACACAAATAATGGTGGCACAACCTGCAACCATGTTTGCACAGTGTCCATCTGTTTATCTGCCTTGGGTTAAATCACTCGTATCTCTGCAATGGTTTGACTAATTCACCTGAAATTCGGCATGCGTATACATCCTGGATAGCTTTCTTGATATGCAAGTGGCGCCACCTACATTCACTTCACGCTGCAGACATCCATGCTTTTATCTCCGGATTGGTTTGACGTATCTTCCTGAAAATTTGCTTAGTATAGATCTCACATCGCTCTTTATCATATGCAAAACTGGAGGGGCCACCTGCAACCATTTTTGCACAACGTCTGTCTGTTTGTCTGCCTTGGGCTAAAATCACTCATATCTCATTAGTGGTTTGACTTATCTGCCTTCAATTTTGCGTGCCTACATCAGCTTTATCGTTTTGGGGTTTTTTTGGCAGGTGGCGCCACCTTCATTCATGTTAACGCTTCAGACATTCAGGCTTATATCTCAAGACTTGCTGGACATATCCCTCTGAAATTTGTATAGATCTAACATAGCTCTTAATCATAAACAAGATTGGTGGCGCCACCTGCCACCATTTTTGCACAGCATCCTTCTGATTTTCTGCTGTAGGATAAAATCACTCATACAAATAGTGGTTCGACTTCTATGCCTTAAATTTTGCATATGTTTACAACTTGGACAGCTTTCTGGATTTTGTGGTAGGTGGCGCAACCTACATACACATTTCGGCTGCAGACATCCATGCTAATATGCAACACACCTCACTCTTGTTTCCCCTTGCCACTCAATCCGTGCCTCACTTCACCTGTCCCACTCTGATTTTGGCGGATACACGTAGTCGCTTGTCGACTACCCGTATTCTAGTTTATGTATGCACTATCCCAAAACCCTTGGTGTGCTGTCACAACACTGTAATGTTAAGACAATGTGATGTGTACGATCTACATGCTCAAGATACAATTAAAGAAGCATTCTCCAGTTGCATAACAATTATCTGTACCAATCACGTGCCTGTTTTTATGCCCCCGCCACAAAGTGGCCGGGGCATATAGTTTTACCCATGTCCGTCATTCCGTCCTTCCGTCATTCCGAAATGAAACAGTTGTACGGACTTTTTTCGCAATGCCTGCAGATATTGGCCTGATTTTTGGTGTGTGGGCAGATATAGACCAGTTACAGATCGGTTTCGCGTTTCGTCCCGGTTGACCTACTTTTGACCGTTTTACGGCTCCTAAACTTAGAAAATTTCATGAAAAATAGGAATATTCATGACAGATACACATGTACGGACTTTTTTTCGCAATGCCTGCAGATATTGGCCTGATTTTTGGTGTGTGAGCAGATATAGACCAGTTACAGATCGAGTTCGTGTTTCGTCCAGGTTGACCTACTTTTTACCGTTTTACGGCTCCTAAACTTAGAAAATGTCATGAAAAATAGAAATATTCATGACAGATACACATGTAGAGACTTTTTTTCGCAATGCCTGCAGATATTGGCCTGATTTTTGGTGTGTGAGCAGATATAGACCAGTTACAGATCGAGTTCGCGTTTCGTCCTGGTTGACCTACTTTTGACCGTTTTACGGCTCCTAAACTTAGAAAATTTCATGAAAAATAGAAATATTCATGACAGATACACATGTACGGACTTTTTTTTCGCAATGCCTGCAGATATTGGCCTGATTTTTGGTGTGTGAGCAGATATAGACCAGTTACAGATCGAGTTCGCATTTCGTCCTGGTTGACCTACTTTTGACCGTTTTACGGCTCCTGAACATAGAAAATTTCATGAAAGATATGAAATTTCATGACAGATACACATGTACGGTTTTTTTTCTCAGTGCCTGCAGATATTGGCCTGATTTTTGGTGTGTGGACAGATAAAGACCAGTTACAGATCGAGTTCGCGTTTCTTCCTGGTTGACCTACTTTTGACCTTTTTACGGCTCCTAAACTTAGAAATTTTCATGAAAAATAGAAATATTCATGACAGATACACATGTACGTTTTTTTTTCTCAGTGCCTGCAGATATTGGCCTGATTTTTGGTGTGTGGACAGATATAGACCAGTTACAGATCGAGTTCGCGTTTCGTCCCGGTTGACTTACTTTTGACCGTTTTACGGCTCCTGAACATAGAAAATTTCATGAAAAATATGAAATTTCATGACAAATACACATGTACAGACGTTTTTTCGCAGTGCCTGCAGATATTGGCCTGAATTTTAGGGTGTCGGCAGATAT
Source organism: Sipunculus nudus (assembly GCA_026874595.1). Lineage (NCBI taxonomy): Eukaryota > Metazoa > Annelida > Sipuncula > Golfingiida > Sipunculidae > Sipunculus > Sipunculus nudus. The sequence continues at coordinate 15,576,373 of CM049309.1, forward strand.
TGACCAGTTACAGATGGAGTTCACGTTTTGTCCCAGTTGACCTATTTTTGACCGTTTGACGGTGCTCTAACATAGAAAATTTCATAAAAAGGTGCACATGTATGGACTTTTTTTCGCAGTGCCTGCAGATATGGGCCTGATTTTTGGTGTGTAGGCAGATAATGACCAGTTACAGATGGAGTTCTTGTTTTGTCTCAGTTGACCTACTTTTGACCATTTGACTGCTCCTGAACATAGAAAGTTTCATGAAAAATATAAATTTTCATAACAAATGCATATGTACTGACTTTTTTTCCTCAATGCCTGCAGATACCACCCTGTTTTTTTGTGTGGGCAGATAATGACAGTTACAGATCGAGTTTGCGTTTCATCCTGGTTGACCTACTTTTGATTGTTTTACGGATCCTAAACATAGAAAATTTCATGAAAGACAGAAATTTTTATGGAAAATGCACATGTATGGACATTTTTTCACAATGCCTGCATATACTGGCACGATTTTTGGTGTGTTGCTTGATAATGACCCGTTACAGATCAAGTTTGCATTTTGCCCTTGTTGACCTACTTTTGACCATACGACACCTCCTGAACTTAAAAAATTTTCCAAATTTTACAAATGTTTCTAATTTGCCCAAGGCGGGGGCATTCGTGTCGTTCTGACACATCTAGTTTTTTTCTTATTTTCATCTTATTTATTTTATTTATCTTTTCATCTTATTTAGTTCATATCCTCTAGTAAACCTTGTATCTTAGATACTAGTTATGACATTTCAACATGAACGCATTTTCTTAACCTAGTGTGGCAACAGGATGAGTGGTATAAAAATTCTTCATTTTCAACGATAATTCCGTCGTTTTCAAGTGTGTTTGAAAAAGCCATGCCGTAGCTGATCCTGAGGTGCGACTGTATGTGTTTACAACAGATTACTTGCGTGCGGCGCACAGACATACCACACCCATGCATAATTTGGCTAGTTGAGCACCTGGGGCCCAAAGAGGTTGAGCGAAGGGATTATTTCTTAGATCTTAAGCATTTTATGACAGCTTCATATGTTAGTAAATCTTTACCCAACTAGATTTATCTTATTTAATCCCTGAAAAAAAGTATGAAAAAATATAAAGTCTATCCTAAAAAAAGTATTTTACTTTTAAAAAAGTATAGAGCAGGAGCACTTACAAGTCGAACACCACTACTTTGCAACAAGACTAACGAGGTAATCCATGCCTTAAATGTATGAATATCTTGTACACAGATATCCTGAGAAAAAGAAGGGACAGTAAAATGCATGCTAATATATTTCAGGGTTTCCACTCAAAACCTGGTATTAATTTAAGTACTTTTCAGAATATCAAGGGCCATATCCATCAGATTTCATGGACCAATTGCACTTTGAATAAGAAAATTTAATGAATGGTGATGATTGCCAATAAAAGTGCTCATGCAGATTGACACTGTTCCTTTGCTGTAGAATTCACCAAGACTTTCACACGAAAAGACTTTCATGACCGGGAGAACATAATATTAGAGAAATAATAGGGATACAAAAATTGTTTTGAATTTTTTTTATATTTCACAGATTGAACAGAGCTATTCAAGAAAAATGGCCACAGGGCCTACAGTTCCCATCATGATTCATCATAATTCAAGTTCTTATTGTAACAACTGAATGAAAATGATCTGAATACAGCCAGTTAAATGGACAAACTTGATATAAACAAAGAACTAAATAAAAAAACTTAACTGAATCTGGCTAAGGTTTCTCATAAACGTCTGTATTGACTTAATTCTAATTTAAACAATGTAAAAATAGAATAGACAGTGAATGCATACAAATTAACAATTATCAAAACAATTGCAGACAATGACATATGCATATATCTTACATTTATATACATATATTTTATATATATTTTAATATATATATATATATATATATATATATATATATAAATATATATATATATAAAATATCAATGTGTGAACATGTATGTTCTATACATGTTATTTGTCTGAAAATATTCAAGAATTACCAATACATAACACAAGTTATAATAGAAATTATGTAAATTAATTATACAAACATATGAATAAAATAAATATATTAACAAATGAAATAATAGTAGAGATATCTTACCTCTGCATGTATCCTTAAAGAAAATATAAAAGTTTTATTACAGTATAAAAAACTATATAATGCAGTATTCATATCTTAATCAGAATTCTTGCATTTAAAGGGCATACTTTAAACTTTAAATAGAGATAATTTGGCCCTAGAATATATAAAATAGGAATATATTAAATGAATATTTATTTAATTACTGACTTTATACCTAAATGGTTGTTTCCCTCTTCCTAAAAGCATTCTATTGCAGCCCTAAATTTGATAGGCCTATGGACCTCCTTTAGTCACATGACCAACGTATTCTGTTACAAAACCTAAGTTTCAAATTCTGTAACTTTGCACAAACCTGATTTGGAATGGATTTGAAAATGAAATGTTTTACCTTTAACAATGAAAGGACGGTGCGATACTTTGGTAAACAAAGCTAGTACATGTTTGTAGTAACATCTTGTTAGCTCTATGGGTATATAAGCAGACCTGTACAGGCAAAATAAATAGGAAGTGGCTAAACTGCAGGCAGGGGAAATGTACCTTGCCAGCAGTATGGGTAGGCATAGCATTGGCATAAGCTTTAATTAGGGGACGTGCGAAGATGTTTGAAATGCTTTAATTAGTTATGAATCTTCCCTCCCTGAGCTGTCTCAAGATCACATTTGAATGTCTTTAATTAATTATCTGCTTATGTTTTGATCTGACATATCTCTAGTTGATTGCGCTTTCTCAAATTTCACTGCCTGTTGGTTTACTTGCTTCTATTTAAGCAACCATTATGCCATAGCTGCAGTCTTCATTAAATTCACATTAGCTTTCCTTTGATCAAGTACTCGGGTTATCCTTTGATGTTTATACCAAGGTAATTTAAAGGTATAAAACCCCTGGCAAGATTTACTTCAGACCCAGAACAAGAAGTTTGAACTAAATCACACCAATTTTATCATTGGATAGAACACTACCTGGAAAAAAATCACAACGTAAGAAGTTTTATCATTTACACCACTTCGGCACTGCCGGCAGTTTAGCTACTTTCATATAAATAAATGGTTTCCATATCCAACCAATGTGTAAGATAAATCCATGATTTAAATATATCTTCATGCTGATTTTGCTTTCAGTCGGCATCTGTTATTATTCTCAACCTTTTGATAAAATAATCTTATGAATATGTCGGCTTGGAAAAGCTACATACACAAAATATAATCCCTTGGCCCTTTTCAGGCCTTAGCTGCAATTGCGTTAATCTGGTACAACGCGCAGTGGGCAGCCATTTGTCTTGCTTCCATCTTGCACAGGTTTCAAATAGCAGTCGCAATATAGGAAATCACACCTTCGTTGTAGCAAGTTTCTGTTACTTGCACTCCATGGGGCTTTCAGCTTGCGATCAGGGTTGGGGTAATTGAAATGTGTAATTATAATAACCTGTAATTAATTAAATTTTTCAAGTAATTGAATGTATTTGAACAAAACTCAATTACAAGTAATTGTAATTGTAATGATTACAAGTAATTGTAATTGTAATGATTACAAGGGTAAAATAGATGTAATTTCAATAACTTTTCAATTACTTTCCAATTACTTTCCAAATTAATGACAGAGCACCGTACCTTATACCTCATTTCTTTACATTTTTATCAAAACACTTTTGGGTAAGGATTGTAAGCTATGATTATTGACTAAATAGTGTACCCATGTATGTAATATGCATGGTACTTAGTATGCCTTATAGTTATACTGGGCTTTTTTTTTGCAAATGCCTTAACTGCAGTGTAGATAAAGTAACAAGCTTATATAATGTATATAATGATATATTTTGTTTTTTTTATGCAGTTTTTCCTTTTATAAATTTAATCAGTTGACCTTTCTAACATTACTGATACTTTGACATGAACTATGCATCTGTATATTATATTTTTTTATAAAGTAATTGAATGTAATGAATTACTTTTCAAAAGTAATTGTAATTTAATCATTACTTTGTAAAATTTAAGTAATTTGTATTTGTAATTGTAATTGAGATTTTTGAAGTAATTGTAATTGTAATGATTACTTTTTCAAAGTAATTTGCCCCAACCCTGCTTGTGATCGCACTTTTGCTACCATCGAACAAGTACCAGTCATTGCTGCCAGAGGTCGCTCAGTTCAATAAAGCTGTCACTCCTTATAATATATATATATATATATATATATATATATATATATATATATATATATATATATATATATATATATATATATATATACAATCGACCTTTCAGGTCAAGCAAACGTACTCCAAATCTCATTATATTATCATCTAACATAATTGCTTAAGAAAAAAAATCTTAATATAGATTTTCCATAATGAGCCCAATTCCTGGAGGGAAAATGTTTTTTCTATCTATTCTTCCACTAAAAACATGAGATTGTGTGATTTGTTCAAAAACTATTGGCCCATATATTAGCACTATCAACTCGACAGTGACGTCACACACTGGGAAATCCCCTGTGACTAAACATTCTAGATCTCAGTAAAAGCACAGTATTTCTGCCAAATTCTCAGTAGAGAATAAAAACAACATGCATTACTAGATCTGAGTTGTTGATAAAATTCAGTCCATGATGTCACAGGTGTACCAGCTAACCCAATTAGGGCAAAGTCTGGGATCTGGATGCAATCTTACAATCACACAACAAGGCCTACAGGCGAACTAATGCGAACCTGTGCAATGAGAATACACCAGGTATAATGCTTCAATGCTAGACCATTACTTTTCAAGAACATGTGTAACATGTATATGAGCAATGCAAGTATTAAACACTTGGAACAAGTAAAAATTAAACAAACATCACTGCTGCAATTCTAGCATGGGTGCACACAACACAAAAAACCAGAATATGGGTAGTCAACAAACGACTACATGTATCCGCCATAATCAGAGTGGGAAAGGTGAAGTGAGGTATGGATTGAGTGGCAAGGGGAAATAGAGTGACGTGTGTTGCATAATAGCCTGGATGTCTGCAGCTGAAGTGTGTATGAAGGTTGCGCCACCTACCACAAAATCCAGAAAGCTGTCCAAGATGTATAAACATGCAAAATTTTAAGCAGCTAAGTCAAACCACTACTGAGATATGAGTGATTTTAGCCAACGGCAGACAAACAGACGGATGCTGTGCAAAAATGGTATCAGTTGGCACCACCAATTTTGTGTATGATTTAGAGCTATGTGAGATCTATACACATGCAAAATATCAGGGGGATATAACAAACCAGTCCTGGGATAAAAGCCTGAATGTCTGCAGCGTATACATAAATGTAGGTGACACCACCTGCCACAAAATCGAGAAAGCTATCAAAGATGTATAAACATGCAAAATTTTAGGCAGATATGTCAAACCACTGCCGAGATATGAGTGATTTTAGCCCGAGGCAGACAAACAGACGGACGGTGTGTAAAAATGGTGGAAGGTGACACCACCAATTTTGTGTATGATTTAGAGCTATGTGAGATCTATACATTTGCAAAATATCAGGGGGATATAACAAACCAGTCCTGGGATAAAAGCCTGAATGTCTGCAGCGTATTCATAAATGTAGGTGGCGCCACCTGCCACAAAATCCAGAAAGCTATCCAAGATGTATAAATATGCAAAATTTTAGGCAGATAAGTCAAACCAGTACTGAGATATGAGTGATTTTAGCCCGAGGCAGACAAACAGACAGACGGTGTGTAAAAATGGTGGCAGGTGACACCACCAATTTTGTGTATGATTTAGAGCTATGTGAATGAATGAATGAATGAATGAATATTTTATTCAGAAATATAAGGCCTCGGGCCCATAGTTCCATATGTGCATATATCACATGTAGAAAAACAAAATAGACAATGTTTTCAAACTTGAAAAACAACATCACAAAGATAAAAGAAATGAAATAATAAACAAATGATAATATGTGATATATGCATTCCAAAATATTAACAAACAAACAAACAAACAAAAAAAATCATGTAGAGGTCATTTCAACCATATATATAAATATACATAAATATACGGTTCTCATAAGATTAATAAATATGCAAGTTAATAATTACACATCTGCATGTGTATACACATATTCTCAATACATATACATGCATAACTACATATTAAGCCATATGTAATCATAAAATATATTTTATAAATACAAATATATCTATATTAATATAATTTTAAATAAAACTTTACATATTGAACTCTTTTAATGTGGACAATTTACTTAAATTTTAATATGCATATATAATATTATCTAAATATTGTACTACTCAGCTACCCAAGGACTCGTTCACAGCTTCCTGCAGATGGTCCGCATGGTAAACTTGCAAAGGGGGCCAAGTAGTACCAAATAGTATTATATCTCAATTGTTTTTATCCATATATATATAATACACATACATACATATATATACACACATTATATATATATATATTATTTTTACTTGATCAAAATTTACATAGTTTTATTCATATATTAATATTTATAACCAGAGTAAACAAGTGACCGTTCAACTATTTCATATGGATAATCTGTTTAATTTAGTTATTATCTAATGAATTATTTCTCTTTTTGAAGGCATAGTGTACAAATGCTGCTAAACTATTAATAACATCAGTATTTTTACTTGACATAAGAGATATAAAAGAAAATCTGCCAAATTTAGAAAGGTAAATATCTCTTAGTTCATTGTATTAGAGCTATGTGAGATCTATACACATGCAAAATATCAGGGGGATATAACAAACCAGTCCTGGGATAAAAGCCTGAATGTCTGCAGCGTATTCATAAATGTAGGTGGCGCCACCTGCCACAAAATCCAGAAAGCTATCCAAGATGTATAAACCTGCGAAATTTTAGGCAGATATGTCAAACCACTGCCGAGATATGAGTGATTTTATCCCACGGCAAACAAACAGACGGATGCTGTGCAAAAATGATTGCAGGTGGCGCCACCAGTTTTGCGTATGATAAAGAGCTGTGTGAGATCTATAAACCTGCAAAATTTTTGTCCAATCGGTCAAATGGTTCCTGAGATATGAGCTTGGATGTCTGAAGCGTAAATTTGAATGTAGGTGGCGCCACATGTCATAAAATCAAGAAAGCTGTCAAGGATGTATAAACGTGCAAAATATCAGGTGGATAAGTCAAACCACTGCCGAGATATGAGTGATTTTATCCAAAGGCAGATGATCGGATGGACGCTGAACAAAAATGGTTGCAGGTAGCACCACCATTTTTGCGTATGATAAAGAGCTATGGGAGATCTGTACACATGCAAGATTTTCGGCCAATTGGTCAAACGGTTCCCGAAATATGACCTTGGATAACTGCAGCTTAAACGTGAATGTAGGTGGCGCCACCTGCCACAAAATCAAGAAAGCTGTCCAGGATGTATACACATGCACATTTTCAGGTGGATAAGTCCAACCAATGCAGAGATATGATTGTTTTTATCCCAAGGCAGATGAACAGATGGACGCTGTGCAAAAATGGTTGCTTGTAGCGCCACCATTATAAGTGTATGTTATAAAGCTTTCCAAGGGCTACAATTGTGCAAAATCTTTAGCCTTATCGGTCAAACGGTTCCCGAGATATGTGGGTTTATGTGTGGAAACAGACGCACAAATGGACGCTGAGCAGAGAGGAAAGGTCAACCAAAAATGAGGGCGCAGCAATTCACATGCAGCTACTGCACTGAGTGAACTCTTAACCCATACCTGGCTGAACTTCTTCCAATCCAGGCACTGTGCCAAAACTATTTATAGAGCTGACATCATCTTGGCTAAAGGCCAACATCAAGGCACTGGCAATCTGCCAATGGTAAACCAAGTGCTGCCATCTGTACACAAAAGTGGTCCCTACTTGAAATAACTTTGAAATTTATTTTCCCAATACATAATGCTTTTCAGCTGACTTTTTGTAAAAAAAAAAAAGAAATCAGGAATATATGTAAAATTATTACGGATGCATACTGAATGCGAAATTAAAATACAGATATATCTCATTGATGGCAAACTCTTGAATTAAGTTGAGTAGGGATACCAAAAATTTATAATCCACGTACAGTTGTCTTTATATAGGCACAGAGAGCTGAAAAGCAATGATTGTAACATTGCCTGGTTTGATGAATAACTTAAATCGTAAATCTAAATTTTTTAAAAGCTTTTAAAATAACTTTCTTGTCAATATTACCCAAAGATAACCTGAAATCTAAATGTCTAGTGGCATGATGTAACAGCATCACACAGCTAACATATATTTTAAAATAACTCCAATCTCCATAATTAAGCCAAAAATCATTCATGTGGAACCAATAATGACAATTATTATCAGAATTATTGTAGGGATTATTCTTGTAAAATGTTTAACAAACTGGCTGGCATCAGTCGAAAAACGTTTCGCAGGTTTATAACTCATATAGAAAGATACAGCAAACTGGCTAAGTTAAGCTTCCTGTAACTCAGCCAAAAAGCATTGAACCAAAACCATTTGAACAAACTTGAATTATCAACATCTGAGGATAATTAATGTGTGAGATTTAAGAATTTGGCCCAGAGGTTTTTGAGAAGAAGATCTTTGTAGCCACTGAGCTAAATTATGGCTGTTATGGCATATGACTAAATTCAGCTTCCCATATCTTAGCCAAAAGTCATTAAAAGAGACCATTTGAACAAACTTCAGAAAGCACTACCCTAGGATCATTTCTGTGTGACATTTTGGCAATATGGTTTCAGAGAAGAAGTTTTTTGTAGCCTTCAGTGTGATACAGGCACTGATGAATATGGTTTCAGAGAAGAAGTTTTTTGTAGCCCTCAGTGTGATACAGGCACTGATGACCCCGTACAAAAAAAGGCCGATGCAGGTGCCGCCACCAATACCTCAGTTTCAGACATGACCGATGTGACAAACTTTGGCATAAAATTTGGTGATGATAGCTCCAGCCGTTTTTGAGATTTAAATTTTAATATGCTTTTTTGCACAGTTAACAAAGTTCAACCTCCTGTAACTCGGCCAAAAATCTCCGAACTGGAACTATTCGAAAAAACTTGAGAAAGATTGTTCCAGGGATCATTTCTGTGAAATATTGGACAATTTGGCTGGACACTTTCGGAGAAGAAGATTTTTAAAGCTTTTTTTAGCTTTCTCCCTATAAAATCTAAGAAAATGCATTTAGAAAAAAATAAACAAAATCCGATACAGTTTATTGGATAACTGATTATTTGCCAAAAAATTGGTGATGCAAGCTCCTGCCGTTTTTGAGATAGCTATGGTTAACGTACAGACGACGCACGACGCCGCACCATCGCATAAGCTCACAGGTTCGCTAACAAACGCACGTGGAATAGGTTAACTAATTCAGTGGGCCTGTCAAAGTTGATTTCTTTTTTTTCACTTTAGAAGGCATTGCTCGTTAATCGCAGGCATCCAAGCTAAAACAATCAGTTATGGAGTTAAGAACAAAGTGTTGGTGGATGCCACCTTAAATTTTTACTTTCAAGGTCATTACCAAGGTCAAACCGAAAATGGGCCAGCCAAGAACGAATTTTCACTTTTGTAGACACTGCTTAACTTTCAAGGTCATTTTCAATGCCATTTTCAATGTCAAAGCAAACAAAATTAAACCTTAACCAGTACTGTGTTTCCCCAATAATAAAACCAAGGTGTTAGTCTCTCCAACAGAAGCCAGGTGCCGCTACCGCTCTGCACCTGGCGTCTGTTGGAGAGACTAACCAAGGTGTATTCAGTAACCTTTGGCTCTAGGGTTATGTTTGTGTCAATTGACACGCACACAAGCCATGTAATAATCATGTCCATAACTTCTTACATTTAAATGAAAGAAAATACAAATTTAAAAGTGTTTTTCTAGTTAACACAGTAATTTTTCACTACTCTAAATAAAGAAATATAGAAATGGAGTTAAGGGGTGCTTTATGTGTGTTCCCCAAAGAGTCTTTAACACATTTTGAATTAGGCCTATAACAAAATAAAAAAATGGCCGTATTTTGTAAAATGCTTGATAATAGCTCCATGAATAACGGGCACTTTTTTCTATAAGTTTACTGTTTTGTGAGAGAGAGAGAGAGAGAGAGGGAGAGAGAGAGAGAGAGAGAGAGTTGTGGTCATCATAAGACCCTGGATGGACGTTTTACATTTAAAGGTAATAGGCGCACTGAAAAATGCAAAATGGCTGCAAAGATAGCTGCCACAATGAAGAAAAAGGCGATTGCTCTCATTATATAGTATTCACCATATATTAATGCTTGAATGGACCATTGTGTGTTTTAAGTTCAAATACGATAATTTGATGGAATTTATCGCCAACACATGAAACAGTGGGGGTTTATAGTATGACATAACCGACGATGTCAGTCTAACCGACTTTGCTTTCTTGTCTTTTGGGCTAGCTGTTCATTTTTTTCTGTATACCACTTTTACGAGTCAAACGGAATGAAAACTGGACGGGAATGGTAACAATATAGCATTTATTGAATATTGCTAATGATCAAAAGGTCAGACATTCCAGCTGGACATCAAAGTTACATCTTTTGGTTGCAAAAATACCAAACTCTGACACTAAATGTAGGAGGCAACAAATTTATACCGTACATGACTATATATCTTCTATTGGTAACTAGTTTAGACGACAGAGTCTTAAATTAGAACTAATCCTAGCCTGAAGTATACGCTCAATCACACTTTACCAAGCTCTCACCATGTATAACGGGACAAGGACACGGGTGCCTATGTCTATATATCTTCCTATTTATTTGTGTAGCTGACTAATTATGTACCTTACTTATTCCTAATTATCGTACCTCATTATATATTACTTTCAAAAGGATTACAGCTCCATTTGCGTAATGCAGCCTTTGTATTCTTACCAACGCATATTATCAGCAGGCACCTTGATGATACTTTTACAAAGAGTTAATAAATTAAAGCTCCGTTTTCCTAATGCAACTTACCAAATCATCAGCAGGTACCTTGATGTTTCTTTTACAAGGAGTGAACTAATTAAAGCGCTATATCATCCTAATGCAACTTTTGTATCCTTACCAACGCATTTCATTAGCGGGTACCTTAATTGTACAACGATGTTACGTTATCAAGGTGTTAATTGATTACAGCTCCAAACAGCATCGAGGTTTGCATATATCAAGATATTAAAAGATTATATTAGGGTCTTTCAACTCAAATAAACACAAAATCTTGCACAAACAGCATTCAGCTCGACCAATAATCAAGGTAAGAAAAATGGTGCATGGTATATCACCAAACCTGCTAGATGCTATGGTAGAACAAAATAATAAAAATGTATAGCTTTTGAGGGAAAATATCAGTCAAATTACCAAATTAATATTATTTTTATTTATTGTTATAACTGTCATCATATGATATATATATATATATATATATAAATATATAAAGGCCTCCGGCCCATAGAACCAATGACCATGTGGTCATGACGCTCAGCTGAATTAATATATATTATGTCATTATAATTTATCATATTTTATTCTTAACGCTATAGTAGGCATGGCAGCATGTACATGCTAGTGTTTTTGAGATTCTCTCTTAAAACAGTATAAAGATGATTATACACTAATAAGCACTTTCAGACATGAAACATTAGCAGAATGCGGCCATTTGAGAATTAATCTGCTTCTTGGCAATAAGAAAGAAAGAAAATAACTTGATATCACTACAAAGGAAGGAGTATAACGACTTAATTTTGTTCAAGAAGCTGCAGTAAAGTTGTCAATACATGTTAACACTGAGAACAGACTTATATCAAAAGCAAAACAAAAGGTAGCCGTGTCATTGTCACTGGTGCCCCCTGGTGGCCACAGTCGTATAGAAAACAAAAGGGTTCTTATTTGACCCATGCATAATAAAATTATCAAGTCTGTAGTGCATGCATTCAGACATCTCAGAGAAGAGTGAGAGACAAGCACACAGACAGGACGATCAGACTATGCATGTATACAGTGCAGACACAGGGTTACATATTAAGTGCATTCAACGTCCTATGTAGTAAATTATGTACATTTTTTATTCATTGTAAGTTTATCAGTTTACAATACTCAATTTACATTTACAATCAACGATATAATTGGATGTTATGGACATCTTTAATGGAAGAAAGTGGCCTTTTACACAAAACAAGGAAAACACTGAAATGAAAAACCTTGTGACATTTATATATATATATATATATATATATATATATATATATATATATATATATATATATATATATATACGTCAAGGCCCAGATCCCGATCAGAATAAAGAATCTAATGAAAATACTGGAAATAATAATTAAACTTGAAAAATAATACAAGGACTTGAAAAATAATTCAAGTAAATATAATCACTCAATTTATTCAAACTTAGATATTAGTTAAATTATTAAGGTAGAATAATTAACACTGACAACAAACTAGATTAAGATTTGTCATTACCTATTAAGTTATAATTTCAGACATTCTTCAGACATATAGGCATGCTCTGAATCTAGGCCAGCCATGAACTGAAGGTCGGCGATTGGTCCAGATCGTGATCTGGGCCTTGATATATATAAACAGTAGAGCGCCGTTTTTCCGAAAGCGTCGGGGGACAAGCTTTTTATTCGTAAAAACGAACATTCTGAAATGCGGACAGGGGTCTAGCAGCAAGTTATTACGACAGTTAATGATTAACTTAATGCCATTTTACCCGAGGAACGCGGTGTTTCTTGTCAATATTTGTAATTCACGACCTGGACGTAAAAATATTGGATTATTGCTGAGCATAATTGGCAAAGATCAGTCTAACCTGATTTAAGGGGTCCAATCACCAATAAAGCATGTTGACTTCCCTTTAAAATAAATCTGTACCTGCTAAAACATTGCCTTGAAACCGTTTGCTTACTCCTGTAAACGAGTGTTGCAAACAGCGGATCAGGCGTAATGGCAGGTGTCAACATAAACACAGTGCGTGGGGCCGGATGCAGCGCGAAGCCTCAACACGTGTAAATCAGGAGATGCCCTGACTGACTTGGCCAAAAAAAATTTTAATACATGTTCCCGCAGGCTGAAAAACCGCGTGTTGCCCCTATTAATCATACCTCCAGTCACGCGGCCTTGAATGTGGTAAACAGACACATGTGGACTGTGTTTACCAACACGCACGGTTATAACAAGGTGTTAAACAGTCGTATGCGAGGGAATGAGACTATGTGCTGGGATAGTTCTGCAGGGAAACCTTTGTTTAAAGCAAAACTGGACTGATGGTGTGTAAAGATAGGCATAATATTGATCCTGATTATGTCCTTTTAAGGATACGTGCGTGCCCTTTTTTCATCAAATTCATTGGAGGGAAAGGTCAAGTGACATCGCCAAGGAAGACGGTGTTACTTATCGATCTACGGAACTGAAGACCGGGACATATAAAAGCTGCTCGAGCAGAAGCGTTTAATGAATTTTACCTCACCAATGCCGATGCGAGTAAACTTCTCAGTTATTTGGCATGACATCCTGTCCCAAGCCGACGAATTTTGCTTGCTTGAGTACAAACGAGATGTGGTTGATAACAAACAAGTGCTCTTGGATTAACTGCTCAGTTGCTTGCTAGGGGTACAGGGGGCCGAGCGTTGCGGGGCTAGCTGTAGATTTACACCTTTGCCCCGGCCACAACATCGGCCCAGAACTAATTAATTAGGGACACCACTGGGCATAACACATGACTGCAGGCCTTGTGACTCCCAATTACAATACTCCTTTTAGGTTTTTACATACTTGAAATATATTTCGGAAATACGAATAAATTTTCGGTTCCCCATTTTAATTTTCGGAAAAACGAATTTTCGGAAATTCGGCATTCGGAAATACGGCGTTCTACTGTATATATATATATATATATATATATATATATATATATATATATATATATATATATATATATATATATATATATATATATATATATACAAAATGGGTTATATAGAGTATACGAAACAAAACTGTTACAAAATTATTATACAGTCACCTCGTCTTTGTGTACAGGCCTAAAGTTTTTTTTTTATTTCAGACATGAAACATATACATCAACAAGGGAATAAATGTAAATTTTGTCTTGTATACATTGAATTTTATTATTCAGAACAAAAACTTAAGATCACACTGCCCAGTTCCTTCCTTAAGCCTGAATTTAACAAGAAGCTCAATTTGTAATAAATTTAAATATATTTAAAGTCATGGAAATCAATGATTAAAATAACTAAATCAATTAAAAAAGTAATCCAATGTTACATTGTAAATGACAATTAAACCTTTGTTGAGAATATCAAATAAGGCGTTTGCTGCTCAAATAATTTATCAATGCGCTCACAGTAATCAACTCTTTTACATTCTTTTCAACTGTTAGTTGGACTTATCCCTTTTCCCTGCTGATAATCAAAATGTCTAACCATAAAATCTCAAAATAATAGAAATCTGTTGTGTTATGTTACAATAAGAAATAAATACAATCGTTACATTACATTTCATCTTTACACTTAACCACCACTAATCAGAAACATAACCCTGATCTCTGTGTGACTTTAATCGCATTTTCATTCAATGAAGAATCATGAGCAGAACAGTTGTGAGCAACCAATTAAACGACCGTTGTCAATGTAACAGTCAATCACCTGACAAGCGGAAAATTTGCAAAATTTGGGCGACTCTCCCAACACGTGTAGTCTGTACCAGTACCCCTGTTTGAATGTTATTTTTCCGAAATATGTTTTATACAAGGGAGACGGTATAAAAAGTTCAAGGCCAAAGGTTGCATGAGCTATTCCACCGAATGCCGACTGAATAATACTGTCTTACCTTGCACTTAATTCGTATGAGACAGATAATCCAAAATATGGCAAAATACTTCACACTGATTGCGATATATTCAACACCGGAAAACATAGAAATAACTATTCCGATGACGTCATACTCGACCGACCTTTGTTACGTCTTTGTGACGTCACTTTAGTCTTAAAAACAGGTTTCGTAACCATAGACATGGGAAGCTATCTGAGCGTTTTGGGGCTCATTAGCATAATATTATTTATTAATAAGCAGGTCAAGGGAAAGGATAATGTTATGGCTGATGCTCTCTCTTAGAGCTTATAAAAATATTAATGTTTCTTCTGATATGCGTATATGTTCTTATTTATGTGTTTACAATATTTGCAAATGTTTTGTACTGATAAATGTTATATACTATCTGTCCTATCCAATCTATTGGATTACTGATAAGTTATTCCCTTTGGCGCGAGGAGAGATACCGATGCTGAACGACGCCGACCACAAGGATCTCCCCTTTTGCACTGAACCAGCTTGGTGTTCGTTATCCAACAAGCAAGGAATATGGTGTTGCTCGTCGTGTACGGAACGGCCTGATCCCGCCGTGTATATTTTTTATCGTTAAACAGGAAGACACTGACTACCTAGTTGGGCCGAATACTTTGAAAATTCTCGAAGAGGAGTACTTAAGCCCCCCCCCCCCCTTTTTTTTTTATAAAAGTATTCAATTACGAATACCGAATATATTCATGAGTATCGTAACCAGCACTTTTAGTTGTTAAACCTATGTCATGAAATTATCCAAAAATGATTATTACTAAACATTCTGGATTTAAACATGAAACATTATAGGAAACATTTGAGTCTTAAAAGTGCGGTCACTCATACTTGCTCTCTCAGTCTGGAGAAACTTCCCGGAGATGCTGGACACTAAGCTCTACTGAGGCTATTTATCTTCAATAAATACTTCCTTGTAAGATTGACAAGGGCAGGAAAAAATGACCCATTGCCATCCCCAAAAATTATGGGCGTTATTTGTAGGTTTCTTTTAATACTGGTTCTGCCAAGAAGTTAGTGATCTCAGATGACCGGGGAAGTTTTTCTGTAATAACTGTCCCTTTAAAGGCAAAAAAAAAGGATTATAATTTGGTGAGGTGATGAAAAATAAGCGGGTATTATCCTCAGAGGATATTTCCATATTCACAAATTAAACCTAATGTTATGCCATATGTTAACCAGTCTCAGATGTATTCATCTTCACTTAATTCCTCCTCATCTGTACAAACTAACTTCTCAGACAACTCAATCACATATCTACTCGAGGAGTGAGCTCGTGCTAAATTGTTTCCTAAGTGATAAAGTTTTTTTCAGAAGCAAGTAAATTATCACGGAAAAACTGTTTGCAAATTATCACCTCCTCATTACACTAGTTAGTTGATGTCCAACTAGTTGCTGGGTGGAATTATTTCTATTAAAGCATCTACACACTGAAACCCTGGGTGCTATCAAGCTAGTCACTATAATATAGTTTGAAATGACTGGGATTCATTAAAGTAAGAAGAGTCGTTAATCTAATCCTAATATAATATTAAAGTACTCAAAAGTACTCGTTTTTTTATTAGAAGTTTCAAAGAATTCGAGTATTAGTACGAGTACTTGTGTCATTATATAACACATTTCCCTCCCAGTGGCCATTCCTCACTCTCGCCATGGACATTTATTATACGCAGTGGAGAGACGTGCCCAGAAATTCTATCGTCATTAACTTCCAGCAATAACCACAAGTGCCGGTCTCGATTATTTCAATTTACAGTTAAGAATTCCTTTCGAGTAACAGTTTAATGCGGGCAATCTTATGTAGACCAGTGACTTCGTTAAGTTAAAAACCAAGGATGTTTTTTTTTGTAATCAAATCGTTGTATGTATTGTACATGATGTCCGTTTTCGTTAGAATAGCACCCCTGATACACTTATATTGTCTTGCGATTTTCTCTGAGGAATATTTTTGTTAAGATTCCGTTTGTCAGATCCGCTCCGTGAAGGAAGACTATATATATATATATATATATACATATATATATATATATATATATATATATATATATATATATATATATATGAAGTAAATTAAGACAGGCAATGATGAGGAATTGAAAATAGCCAGCACAACAAAATAAACAGTAGCTCTGCCCAACAGCCTATTAATTAATACCGAATGAATACTGTTATTGAATACCGAAAATGTGTTCAGACAAATCTTGCAGAAGGACAGTGACAATGTATTCAAAGTGAAGCAGATGTATCCAACAAATCATCAAGTCCCTTTATCCAAAACTATATCATGTTGTCAATAATGAGAGACGGGCGCCCCCCACATCTTATGTAAGGGTGATACGGATACCCTCTCGAAGGGTAATCAGATTCCTACAGCGCCAGAAACGAAGTCTGATTCTATTAACAGGAATAATTAAAGCTCTTGCTGAGCTTCCCTTTCATGCCTTTTGGTACATATTACAGATCCGCTTTAATCTATTAGTATATTACCAAGATTAACTATTATAATCTGAGGAGAATGAGAATGAACAAACATGCATGACTTCTGACTGTCTATCGTGAACAAAGATCTCTCAAATGCGAAGGAGGCGTCAACCATGGATCTTTATATATCACTTGCGGAAGGTGTTGTGGATGAGCGATGGCCGGAGTTAACGCTGGTATTGTACACTTCTTTATAACTACTACAAGTCAAGTAATAGTGTTTATAAAGGAATGGACGAGTTACTAGGGAAATCGTGGCCTGGACAATTCATTCACTCTCTACGGGTTAACTATTTTATGAATGCGACAAAATGAATCTGACGGAAACTTACATTCATGACACCAGATTACGAACTTTCAAATGCGTTATTGTTACAGCAGAGACATTTGGGATTATCGTGGTTAACATAATAGCTTTATTTGGGTTATATATATGTCCAGAAGTCCGAGGGTTGAAAACTTCATCGCTGCTGGTTTCCATTTTCGTTGCTGATCTTTTTGGCGGAGGTTTCACGGGAATAAGTGCTTATCTCTCCTCGAACAAGATTCCTGACCCAGGACTGCACCTGGCGCGAGCACATATTTTCTTTGGTTTGTACCCACCGATGGTATCCTTAATGTCTACTACATTTCTCGCCGTGGCCAAGGCAATAATTATCTTAATCCCACTACGGGAAAACACACTCATCACTCACAATAGGATGAACATTTTATGCTTTATACCTTGGACTGTCAGCGCGGTACTATCTGTTCCATTTATCTTTTACTTTGGGTATCAATACAACCAATCTGAATTTGTCACCTGGTTAGCTGATGAAGGTGGCACTTCCTATACAGTATTGTATATCGTTGGCTCCGGGCTGCTAATTACAATGACATTTGCTAATTGCAGCATCATAGCTATAGTCGTTAAGCAAATGATAAAAATTCAACATTCAAGCGTTCAACCGGCTGATGTCGCAGTGCACGTTAACCCAGTAATACAAGCTTTCAAGACCAGCCGTGCTTTGGTAGTTGTTTGTGTGGTATACAATGTCTCTCTTATACCACAATTTGTGGCGCCCGAAATGAACTTTTGGATCACATTCTGGAGCCTAACTGCTGGTATCTGGAACGGCATATTCTTCATCGTCTTTAGCAAATATGTCCGTAAAGAATTGAAGAGGAGGTTTCGTGGGAATCAGGATGTTTAGATAAGCCTGAACGCACTGGTTGATAAAATCAAATATTCGCAGAGGTCTTAATTCCACCGACACAAAAGACGATAACCCTCGTTTTATCTTCACTTCTGATGTCATGGTTTTTGAATGAAGACGTGTTTGTGACACGCGTTACGGAATAGAAACACCTATTAAAGAATGAAAATGACTCGAGGTGACAAAACTGAAAGCAATACTGAGAGTATGGATAAATATGTGGAAGGAAAAAGATTCAATGATGAAACATTCAGTGATTTGGAAGGTACCTATTGAATAGTAACTTCAGTTTAGTTGCATTGGTAGAGAATTTGGCAGAGGAAAACAAACTTTGATATATCGAGTCAGGGAACTAGAAAACGGTGTTCACTTTGTAAATGAAAGTAAAGAGCAAATGGATAGAGAGAGGAGAGAAGAAAAGGCAAAAATGAATGAACTACAGAGATACATTGACAAACTAAAACATCAACAGGTTAAAGATTAACGGTTGTCGGCGTTGGAAAAGAAACTGAAAACAAAGCTAACAAGCTGGAAAGGCAAAGAGTGGAACTTCCCTATTATAGGTCTAAAGAGGGTCTAAGGAGAGAATATTGTAAAGCTATTCATTGTGGCTACAAAACTGATTACAAATTATGAACTGTTACCGTGCATAGATGAGGAAAAAATCAAGACGAAATCAGAAGTGGCTCACAGAACTGGTAAACAATGTAACAAACCACGTCAAACTGTTGTTAGATTCTTTGACAGAAGACTGCGCAACTTTTTCCGAGAGGGTTACATGAAATGCTGGTCCAGTTTAAGCCGATTTTTAGCAGTTCTAACCAAAGCGGACTATGCAGAGAAAGAAAGAGCAAAACTGCAAATGCTGGAAGCCCTAAATCAAGGATGACTGAAAGTTCGTTTTTGGGAGGGGTCAACTTTATGTTTGCTATCAGCCGACAAAAATTCAATTAGTCGTCCATAGATTGAGAGACGGAGGTAGGGAACACGTAAAGATCGCAATTATGATTACGGCAGGTGTTCTACCGACACCTTGCGTCACACCTCGTGCAGAGACTGTTTCTGAACCTTTGCTTGTGTGTTTCAAGTTCTTAACTCTAGAAAATATATACAATCGTAGTGTTCGTTTATTTATATAAAAGGTTAATTATGAAATGTTACCTATAATTGTATCTTAATTATTTTTCAAAAACTTAGATGTACATCATTACAGAATAATAAAGAAGAATGCATTTTTTCCATGTGCCAGTATGTAAAACTGCAGCCGACAGAAAAACTTTACAATTTTAAGTGGTTGGAATATATTTTTTACTGTTGTCTGAAATAATTATTTTCGTCCACTTAAGAATACATTCTTATGTTAAATATTTTGTTATCTCTATATTGTGAAAAGTGTAATTTTAGTTTTCTTATTGTACAGTGTCTGCACCACAAAACCTACTACATTTAATGTAAATATTGAGAGGACGTATACTCTACGAGTCGGTCCTCTTTGTCACAGGTACAGTTGTATATAAATGAACTATGTCATGTATTATGTATATTCTTGTGGCAATAAAATCAATTGAATTAAGTAACATATAATTATGTTAGACAGGATTGTTTACACGAAGAGGGGTGCATGGATAACAGACCAGCCCGCTATAAATTAAGTGGTATTTGTGTATTCGTCATATTTAAGTATATTTTGTGTTATTTTGTCTTGTCAAACTCCACTGATAATGTCAAAAGTATTCAGGGTTTTTGATGTGGTTAAACATGTATGTTTCCTTTTGTTTAGAGGGCACTTTGTATATGTGTCGTCATTACACTGCACTTACTGGAGTGGAATAGGGGATACGGATAAATTACACCTTGTGATAAACTGCATTATTATCCAGAGAAGAAATGTCCAAAAATACTAATAAAATAATATCAGTCAATATTAATGTAAGAGAAATGAGAGTTAATCAAAACAATGATAATTATTCTATTGGCTTCAAAAGATAAAGCACTATGTAATATTTTCACAGGATTGTTAACAGTGGTGGAGAGGCGAATGGGCCATAGGATATTTGTTTAGATATTACAGAAGTAATTCCCGATGTGTTGCAGTTTAATTAAAATTAATGTACCATTCTATGTACGTAATATAAAAACTGACTATAGTGGAAGATATATAATTGTTGATTGCACCATCGACGATGTTAGGGTGACCAGTGCAAAAATATATGCACCAATAATAATGAACTAGCCTTTTTAATATTGATTTGAAAATGTTGAAAATCCTCTAAATGATAACAGGATTTAAACAGGATTGACAGGGGGTGGTGGGTTAGTTACTGGGGGAACAGATGAACCAGTACAACAGAAAGGAAAAAATGAGGGCACGAAATGTGAATTGGAATATATGGAGGCTGACCTGTTTCACATATGGCGGTTACAGGGGCGTCACGGGGGGGGGGGGGGGAGGGAGGGGTGGTTAGGTTCGTATCCCTCCCCCGAAATTTTTAGCACGGGGGCATGGCCAATGTTATAATCCCCCTGCTTTATTTCAGAGAATAATATCTATACATTGTAACTGAAATATATTAATCATTAGAATTAGTTTCCTTTTCTAAGTTTATTATTTCATTTTTGGTTTAGAAGTTATCTTTTTTAACTTCATTGCCCCTAAGGCAATGGTGGGTAAGTGTGATCACTATAGAGCACCGCTTGTCAAGTGGGACCCTAATTTTATTATGAAAAACTTTACAGTGCAGATGATCGAATGAATATGAGGCAGTCAGGGCAGAAGGAATATTGTAAGAAGAAAGTAGATCACAAGAGTTTGACAGAAGCTCAAAAAATGTTTGTGAGCAGGATATTACGAAAAAGGATAAAAAGAAATCATAAGAAGTATGAAAAATAGTAGAACTCATGGGAGTGAATGATTAACTATTAAATATTTTAAACATTTTAGGCCTGATATAAAGAATTATTATGTCAGATATGAATCATTCTTTTTTAACTGGATCACTTATTTTTTTCTTAGAAACAAGGATAAGCATACTTAATATGCAATCACCCCCTGCTGTGTTTATGTCCTGTTAGCCAGCACTGTAGGATCTTTAAATGAAATATAATTCCCAGATACTGGTTGGAACCTTGCCTCTATATTTAACATTCGAGACGTAACATATATATGATTTTTGGGTCAATTTTGTGCACCCACAGACTTTCTGTCATAACCAACAGAATTCACGAGTTAGGTGGAAAAAAAATCTCACCTTTTGGGAGTTTCGCCTGTTAAGCATAAAGTCAGAAAATAAACATACTTTTAAACTTGCAAATCCACTTAATTTACTGTGCTTCAAAGGACAAAAACGTTGTTTAAACCCTTCAAGACTGAGATGCGTTTCCTTTTTTTTCATATAAAATATATTGGTCACATTAACTGAGTTCCCCATAGAATTCAAATAAAATCTGGTAGGACTTTATTCTTTCATTATATAACCTCCTTAGATCAAAAATATACTTTATTCAAAACTAGAAAATGGGGACACGTTGAGTCCCGTTGCAGTGGAAAGGTATATTGACATGTAGTGAGTCTCCAGAGCCGTAAGGTAGCAAACTCCCGAGAACCGTACGGTAGCAACGTCAATTATTGTCTTTGTGGTAATGGGCCAAGGTGAAGGTTAGCAATGGGGAGGTGGAGGGCACGACAGGCCTGTGTTGTTATGCTGCCGGGAATTCAATTGTGTGCAAGTGGAAGGGATAAACTGGTGTGCATTCTGAAAGTTATGGTATCTGACTGACGCTGATAGCAAAACTGGCCCACTGTCACGGCCCGGTTCTGGTGGAGTTCTATGACAATCAAACATACAGACATAACAATTTTAATAAAATACAGATTATTATGGCATCAAAAGTTAACTGGGTGAAAACTTTTACAAGTACAGTCCGAAACAAAAGAATACAATATATTCCAGTTTGACCTCCAAGGGATATGATATATAATGAATATGACAGAAAACTTACCAGGAAAACAGAATTCCTTCAATGTCAGAAAACAAACTTTTAGAAGCATGTATAACCCCTTTTTATTCTTAACCCTTCTTAAAGATGGAATAAGAACATATTTCATTAACAAAACACCATGTAGCAATAGTTTTTTATTGACCAAAGCTCATGTGCCAAGTTTTATTAAGCAAAGCAAGTCAAAAATGTTTAAGATGGTATTATGACAAGAATGTGTTTAAATAAATGCAATTTGGTATTTATAAACACCTCAACGTCTTGTGAACATGTGTGCAAAAGCAAATGTAAATATTAAAACCACTGAAAGAAAAGTTTTTGTCTCATCATATGACACTTTTCAAGTCCATGAAAATGTTACCTATAATTATCACAGATTTACAATGACAAAAAAAATAGATCTATGTAAAACAGTGATTTCCACAAAAAACTGTATACAAAAAGTAACAACGATTTGTCTACAAGGTAATATCCAATAGGTCTTAATATAATTCCATGATAAGCACCATATAGTTTCAACTATTAAACACTACCCATTTTTAATAATCTAGTCTAGCCACCTCCCAAAGCTCTGAAGTTTCACAATTTTTTTCTTTGTGATAAGCATAAGTTTGCACAGTTGTAGTGATATTTTGTTGCTGTCCATAGACAAGTGTAGCTTTGATCATTTAATCCATGCTGCAAGATGATTTGCGGGTTTGTGTTTATTCCTTCTTCTTCGCTCCTTCCTTTGAGAGTTTATCTGCTGCATCATTTCCCTCATTACCAGAGTGCCCTTCCACATGAACCTACAATAAAGTAAACATATAAAGATTTCCTCTGTGGAATGCTTTATCTCCTATTATTTCTATCAGGTGTGGCATGTCCCCATTAACATATTTAACACAATATTCTTCTCTTTTTATTTTACTCATTATTGCCGCAGCTGTCTTGATTTATTTGGTTTACAAAAGCTGCTCACAGTGCTTGACCTGGACCAGGGACAGGGTCAGGGTAAAACTCTTAAGGGAGTATTTGTGTATTTGGACTTTACAGGGAGCTTCATAATGGGGCAATGCAAAAATAAGGGTGCAGCTATAAATGGATGTGCGGCCCCTATTATCACTCACTCTGTCATTTTTCATGCCATTGCAGATCAGATTCCAGGTGATGCCTCAAATATAAGACACAGGTGGAGATCATAGAAAAATCCCCAATTTGTTAATGACATTAACCAAATATAATACATGTATTCTATTGCAAATTTTATGGTATTCATTTTTCTATACTTTTAAAATTCATAAAAGAAATTTGTGTCATGACAAAAATAAACAACATTACAAAGGACCTGGTCTTCATTTGCTAAAAAAAAATCTAATTTACAAAAATTAGCAGCAGTGAATACATAGAATTATAATTTTTTCTGAATGGCCTAATATATATCATATGAGACCCACCCATTCAACATTGATGCCTGCCATAGAGGCTTCCAGGGCCTGGAAATCCTCTGTGTTTTTGACTGGTTCCCCTGCAGAGGTCTTCCATCCCCTCTTCTTCCAGCCATTAATCCACTGGGTCATGCCTG
This sequence comes from Sipunculus nudus, assembly GCA_026874595.1. Lineage (NCBI taxonomy): Eukaryota > Metazoa > Annelida > Sipuncula > Golfingiida > Sipunculidae > Sipunculus > Sipunculus nudus. The sequence continues at coordinate 15,600,624 of CM049309.1, forward strand.
GAGGAAACAACATGTTATTACGACTAAAATTCATAATTGTTATTTGTTTGTCTTTTTTTAACCCCAATCATTATATAAATGGTGCCTTATACCAAATTTTTTATAAATGTACATAAAATGTGTTCAGTTACACAAGAGGTGGTTCATATTAACTAAGTTTCTCATACCAAAGCTGACCATAACCTTCTTATGTATTTACAAGGAATCACACTTATGACATCAGACTGAGGTGAAGGGGTGTGTATTGAATTATGAATATGTTAATCAGCTGTCCCTCTTAGTTACTGATCATACAGTGGCTACATCTAGGGGCAAATGGTACAATCAATTCATTCTGGTCACATCAACATGCACTACCTTTCCCTTAAAGGAGACAAAACAGGTCTCAAAAGTTTAAAGGTGCCCATTCACCTACCTTTTGCAAAAGAATTTATGTAATTTCTGGCTTCTTCTGTGTATATGTGATCTTAGGGTCATTTTGGATGTGAAAAGTTCTTATAACTCCTTCGTGAAGTATGTGTGAACTTGTTTATTAACAACATGTTTGTAAACACAGAAATATTGACAAACAGGAAAAGCATGTGACCTAGGGTGGTAAGTTGGATATTTTAGGAGGCAGAAAGGTCAGTTATTACTGACCTGTTAAACTTGCTGCCACATGCCCTTGTTGTGTTTGTTTTGATTATTTTGGCGAGCCCCCACATGTTTTAAACATGTTGATTTAAACAAAATAAGCAGCCTGCGTGGGGTGATATCCACAATTCTGGTCCATTTTTATCAAAACTCTAAGGGATAAACTTAAGTTCATAAAGGTCAAGACAGGTGATTGGGCCCCTTTAATCAAGTAAAGTGGCCCCTTTTGAACCACCCTCAGATCAAGGAACACCTGTCTTGAACAACCATTTCTCCTTGCACAGACAGTTTTGAACATTGATCAATTAGCCACAAGTGACCACCAACCGCCAAATTGTGGTCAAAATTCACCTGCTTTGTAAGACTATTTTCTAAACAAACTGACCACTAACTGCTCAAAAGTGAGTGTTAATAGAGCGTAGTGCATTAGGTTATGGTGCCCCGAATTAGGGCAGCATGTAGGGCACCTGGACTCTGACCATGAATTATGTGGTATGGATAACCTAATGCCACTTTTAGTGTGAACTTTATCACTGTGTTCTAGTAGGCGAATGATGGTGACAAATCTACTGACATATATGGTTAACTTGCATTAAGTGTGGGAAAATATTGGTGAATAAATAATTTACATAATACAATCTTTATTTCAAAGTTTAATAAAGCATAAAAGAAATATGACATTTATGTGATCTTTGGCTCAAATTTCCTTTGACAAACACATTAAAACATTCTATGGTATTTCCAAGATTTTAAGTACAGAGGTTAGCCGTTCAGAAACAGTCACACCAGTGCAACTCTGTCTTGGACTTCTATACACAAAGTAGTGACTGGACAAATTAAAATTGACAAGAACCTTTCTTCAACTCAACTTCCCTTTCATTAGTTTCAGAAACTAGTGGAAAGAAAATGTCAAAACTTAAGATTCTATTTTACTCCAGCTTTTTACAAAGTTTATAGTCTTTCCTAACAACATTTGCAATGTGATATTAAATCTACCTCTGGGAGGACCTTTTGCAAGACATCAAAGCTACCAACCACCCCTCTTAACGATAAGTGAACTGACTGCTTAATATTCCACCCCTATGGCAAAGTGTGCTGTCCTTGAAGTCAGTGCAAAAAGGGCCCTTCACTTGGTCTCTGGAGCCTAAATGGCATAAGTGTGGCCACTATCCAGGAGTGGGTGAAACTAAAGTAACCTGGCAGATATGCCTGCTTCTAATAAGATGGTACTTAGACAAGTCATTGTATATGATGTGCTACAGGGGCTACACCTCAATCAACATAAGGGGAAATCTTTTGATAGTACCAATTGAAACAGTTACAGCTGTATGGCCATAACATGCAGCTTACAGACAGACAGCATGTTTTGGCTTAGTAATAATAACCATACTTAATTCTACACTGTAATATATTGAGTGTTACATACAAGTGTGACATATGTATTTTTTACTTACTGTTGATGAGGAACATGGGGAAAATCCTATACTGTAACACAATGAGAAGTGTGACATATGTATTTTTGACTACTGCTGAAGAAGGATATGGGGGAAAATCCTTCTCTGTGTCACATTGAGTAGTGTGATTTATGTATTTTTACCTTACTGTTGATGAGGAAGATGGGGAAAATCAGACACTGTATCACACTGAGAAATGTGATTTGTGTATTTTTGACTTACTGTTGATGAGGAACATGGGGGAGAATTCTACACTGTAACACACTGAGAAGTTTGATGTATGTATTTTTTACTTACTGTCATTATGGAACATGGGGGAAAGTCCTACACTGCAACACATTGAGAATTGTGATGTATGTATTTTTGACTTACTGTTGATGAGGAACATGCTGTCAGTGCGGATCTCCAGGTCTGAGATTCCTGCTTCTTTGGCCTGCTCTACAGCCCTCCTGGCAGCCTGCGATAAAATACAAGCAACCCATGGGTCATGATGCTCAGCTGACCAGCATGACATTCTGCTGTCACATTAAGAACTGTCATTTATATTCATGAAAAACTTATATAAAGAAAATGGAGCTTTTGTTTCAATTTTAACTCAAAATGGGAGATGAAATATAAAATCTGTCAGTGATGATTTTTCCTGAGCTGATAGACCTATGTCCTTCAAATTTTGCATGCCTGGACATGCTGAGTGGTAAAACGCTAGGTCTTCTGTGCTGGCGATCCAGGTTCTATTCCTATTGGTTGTAGTGGCCTGTCCGAGGCTGGTAATTTTCTTTTGGTCCTTCAATTTCCTCCACCCCCAAGGACTACATAGCCCCACCATCCGAGCCATGGAGAGTGCCTCATGTAAGTTATTATAACTAGTTGTACAATCCATGTAAAATAAGCAAAGTTTCTATTAAAGTTTATATTAAATTTTGCATGCCGACAGATATATATATATATATTTTTTTTATTTTACCCTTATTGTACAACAGACTTTTTATTGAATTCCTGACTTTTCATGGAATTCCCAGACTTTTCCCTGACTGCTTGTGATCCTATTTTCAGACCAAAAAGAGCCTGTGTTGCATGTTTAAAATTTGGATGTACAATGCGATATCATGCTCTAATGCATACCAGAATAATTAGAGAAAGTGATTCATGCTGTCATTATATACAAAACAAAGTGACAAATGAACAGATTATTTATCAGTAAATGATATTGGTAGGTTTCACAATAGGTTAGAATTCTTACATGGATTTCTGCCCTGTTGTTTGTTGGATGTCCACTCAGTTTCTCACTCAGGTTGCTGAAAAGTAGACATACAAAGTGATAAAATATTTTGTTCCATACTAAATATTATCATTTCAAATTGATAATATTTTAAATGCAGTATACCATTCATGAAAATTCAACTAATAACAAGTAAAAAAAATTATAATTTAAACATTTTGACAAAAATCTATTTTAAATTTAATTAAATAAGAAATATCTTGACACACAATACATTTATATATGATAATACATAATTATGGAGGAAATGATATCCTTACATATATATTTTGATTAAAATCTGATAAGGCATATTTTGATATTTTATATATATATACATATACATTGATGGCCGCTTCTACTTCTTAATTACTTTAATTATATCACATATATATTAACGACTGTTGCCCATATCAATTTAAAATATTAACTGGCTAAAATGCATACCGTGAATCTCCAGGTCCCCAGTACACACCGAGCCCACCCACAGCGCCATGGCGTCCATTCATAAAGCAGCAGCCATCAGTGTAAACCACCGGTTTGTCCCCTGTTCATATGAGAGCCATAATTCAAATGATATTTACTGACATATAAGTTTTCATAGCAAAATGGGAGTATGTAAAGTATTAAGAATTCATAAGGGATGCAAAACACAACTAAATATTTCTCTTAACATTTCTCATATTAACTGCTAATGTATGTCAGCAGACATCCATGAAATCAGAGAGTATGTATATTTATGTGATGTTAATGTGTGTGTGTGAGAGGGAAAGAGACAGAGAGTAAAAAGTTGGGGGGGGGGGGAATTAAAAATACATTAGAGAAACATAGGGAGGGGGAGGGAGAATGATTGTGTGTGCTGGTGTGTTCACAAAGGAGCCCACCGTATCACTATAAAAACATGATGATGTATCACTTATTTCAGTGCTACTTACAACTGTCCATCATGATTGTCTCCTCAAGATTAACTTTCCTCAAAAATCTCTCTACCAGACGTCCAGAAAACTTATGTCACATTAACAGGTCACATGAATAGTACAACCAATGAGACAGAACTGTGTTGTGAATATGAATATGTTAATTACTGCAGCAGGCCAAAGGTCACAAAATTCTAATCTAATAAAACAGGTCACATGACTAACATGCCCAATCAGCTGAGGGAATGTGGTGCTGATGAATTTTCAGATGCACTGACTCTCTGTCAGTGTCAAAGAGTGCACCTGGGCTCTGTTACATAATATCCTCTACAGAAAACAATGTGATTACATCAACCAGTCTTTTGATACATTTGGTCTAAGGGAAACTGATTCTTCTGCACAAAATGTGAAGAGGACAATTCACATTTAAAGAATGTCTGAGCTTTTTAAACCCATACATTGCAGGATTATCATGAGAGATAAACATACCTAAGAAGACCAGAGATAAGAATTTCAGCTTTGGACTTCAACCATATGAAAGGAATTATGTAAATATTATGTCATTGATTATGAATTATGTAATTTAACATTATTTTGTGAAGGGGCTATTATATTGTCATCTATCCAAAACTTCCCCACTTATAATGAAACTAAGCTGATCTTCATGTTCAAAGAATGAACAGGTAACATGCTCATATAATATACAATATAAAATATTATAATATATCATATCAGAATATAATATCAGACTACACCTTAACATATAACCTTATATAATAAAACAAAATAATATCATATAATACAGCATTTATATTAACATTTAATTATAACTATTAATCAAATCAAAAAGACATCATGAAATGACCAAAACTATTAAAGTATACCCAGTCCCTATTATATCAAAATTTCATCAAACAGAACATAATGCATAATTTTTCCATCAAGGAAGCCTAATTTCCCACAGACAAAACCTAATGAATTGCTTTCATCTCTGTTTACAGAGGTAACACTGCAACTGTTTCACAGTTAATATGGCAGTCATGGTGTTCACTGGGAAATTCCAGTTCAAATTTCAGTGTTGCATCATACTTTGACTTATCTTGTGACACAGATATATCTGAGGCAATGAAATGGGGAAACCCAAGATGATATTTAATTTCAATTGGTGTGTTGCATCATACATTGATTTTCCCTGTGTACCACAGAGGGCAGCACTGATACCTCCAGTTTTTGGCCATGAACACTGCAATAACTGATGAAACCAGTTTGTAAATAGCATGCTGCAATATCATCTTGATGACCATCAGGTCTGACATATTTTGTGCCATGATATTGATACCCTCATTCAAATATTATGCCAATCAATGATGATATCATATAATGACAATTGTTAATTGAGTAAATTAGTCCTAACACTTCCTGGCTTTGTTTCCTCAAGTGGTTTTGTGGTTATTGATCCACATAAAAGTCACTCCCAAAGTCCCAAACAAAACAGAAAAACTATGTAAAAAATACATTTCAGATAAGACTGAAACTTAAATATTAGACTGAACATACTCTTATAGAAAATCCTGTGTACACAGACCCTAACAGGAAAGTGCTGAATACACAGAACAAATGGGAGTCAATACAAATGACCCATGGGTCATGACGCTCAGCTGACTGGGAAGAGATTTGCCAAAGGAAATTTTATCATCTGAATGGTAGTATATACCCATTCAACTGAAGCATCAAACAGATTAACCAACAGCCCAAGATTGTGACTGTATTTATATATCTCAAAAATAGAGAAAAAATGCATAAACTTAAAAAAAAATACAGGTTGTTCCACCAGTCTGCAGAGACTAATAAAAACACTTTATGGTCAATATCCATGCAAAGAATCATGGTGAACTCTGCATTAGTTGTTCAGATACTTCAGCTTTTGTATCAAATTATCCATTATTCTGAGGGATACTTTGGAGTCCTATAGCTTGAAGGATATGGGTAACAGAGACCTAATTTCAGGTTTCCACAGACACTTTTATGGGCCTCCTTGCATGACAAGAATGAAGATTCTAAGTCCTGTTGTTACAATTTGTGCCACTGTAACAGATGACAGCATCCTTAAAGGTCTCAAAAATAGAGAAAAAAATTCGTAAAAAAACCTGAACAAATACAGGTGGTGCCACCAGTCTGCAGAAACTGATGAAACACTCAATAATCAATATCCATGCAAAGAATCATGGTGATCACTGCATTAATTGTTCAGAAACTTCAGCTTTTGTATCAAATTGTCCATTATTCTGAGGGATACTTCAGAATCCTATAGCTTGAAGGATATGGGTAACAGAGACCTAATTTCAACTTTCCATGGAGACTTTTCATGGGTCTCCCAGTGTGACAAGAATGAAGATTCTAGGTCCAGTTGTTATGATTTGTGCCCTGTTAACAGATGTTCATATCTTTAAAGGTCTCAAAAATAGAGAAAAAAATTTGTAAAAAAACCCAAACAAATACAGGTGGTGCCACCAGTCTGCAGAAACTGACGAAACACTCCATGATCAATATCGATACAAACAATTATGGTGATCGCTGCTTTAGTTGTTCAGATACTTCAGCTTTTGTATCAAATTGTCCATTATTCTGAGGGATACTTCAGAATATTATAGCTTGAAGGATATGGGTAACAGAGACCTAATTTCAACTTTCCATGGAGACTTTTCATGGGTCTCCCAGTGTGACAAGAATGAAGATTCTAGGTCCAGTCGTAACTATTTGTACCCTGTTGACATAACTACATCCTTAAAGGTCTCAAAAATAGAGAAAAAAATTCATAAAAAAACCTGAACAAATACAGGTGGTGCCACGAGTCTGCAGAAACTGATGAAACACTCAATAATCAATATCCATGCAAAGAATCATGGTGATCACTGCATTAATTGTTCAGAAACTTCAGCTTTTGTATCAAATTGTCCATTATTCTGAGGGATACTTCAGAATCCTATAGCTTGAAGGATATGGGTAACAGAGACCTAATTTCAACTTTCCATGGAGACTTTTCATGGGTCTCCCAGTGTGACAAGAATGAAGATTCTAGGTCCAGTTGTTATGATTTGTGCCCTGTTAACAGATGTTCATATCTTTAAAAGTCTCAAAAATAGAGAAAAAATTTTGTAAAAAAACCCAAACAAATACAGGTGGTGCCACCAGTCTGCAGAAACTGACGAAACACTCCATGATCAATATCGATACAAACAATTATGGTGATCGCTGCTTTAGTTGTTCAGATACTTCAGCTTTTGTATCAAATTGTCTATTATTCTGAGGGATACTTCGGAGTCCTATAGCTCAAAGGATATGGGAAAAAGACAGACCTAATTTCACGTTTCCATGTAGACTTTTCATGGGTCTCCCAGTGTGACAAGAATGAAGATTCTAGGTCCAGTCGTAACTATTTGTACCCTGTTGACATAACTACATCCTTAAAGGTCTCAAAAATAGAGAAAAAAAATTGTAAAAATTTGAAAAAATACAGGTGGCATCACCAGTCTGCAGGAACTGATGGAACACCTCTTGATTAATATGTATGCCAAAAATCATGACCATCAGTTTTGTAGTTATTGAGATGTTGCAGTGTGTTTTTATCAAATTTTTCATTATTCTGGGGGGTAATTGAAGGCCCCACAGCTCAAAGGATATGGGTAACGGAGACCTTATTTCAGGTTTCCATGGTGACTTTTCATAGGTCTCTCACTGTGTCAGTAATGAAGATTCTAGGTCCAGTCTTTACAATTTGTGCCCTGTTGACAGATGTTCAAATGTACAATTTGTGCCCTGTTGACAGATGTTCACTTTTTGAAAGGTCTCAAAAATAGCGAAAACAATCCCTGAAAAATCGAAAAATATAGGTGGCGCCACCAGTCTACAGGAAGTGATGAAACTTCTCATGATCAATATGTATGCAAAAAATCATGACCATCAGTGATGTAGTTAATGAGATATTGAAGTTTTTGTATGAAATTTTTTAATATTCTGGGGGGTACTTTGCTCAAATAGCTACAAGGATATAGGTAACACTAACAGAGACCTAATTTCTGGTTTCCAAGGAGATTTTTCATGGACCTCTCAGAATATAAAGTTATAAGATTCTAGGTCCAGCGGTTACGATTTGTGCCAGGTTAACGGACAGACGGAAGGATGGACAGACGGACGGACGGACAGATGGACAAAGAGTGATTGCTTTAGCTCAGATGACTTACAGTCAGCTGAGCTAAAAACAAACCCTTGAGGTCAGACTATACTCTGTTCCACCAAACTGAGTCCAACTGTTTTTAGAGATAAATTCCTTGAAATGTTATATTTTTCAAAACTTTCTTGTACAGCTGCATTTTGAATTGACAACCCTGAATATGGCAATCAAGAACTAGAATGAGGTTGTTTTTGCTCCCCTCCCTATGGACCCATCCTCAAATTCGAGGAAAAAAATATGGACTCCTTTGAAAGTCACAGCATTCACAAATAATTACTATTCTGGCTGATTTGACCTTTAAGACGGAGGCCATGGTCACCAAATTTTAAACACTTCCAAGATTTTGGTACAAACTTTATACCAGTCGAATTTTGTGAAAATAAAATGACGGGTTCAAAAGTTATAGCATTCACAAATAATTTCTATTCCTGCTGAATTGACCTTGAAGATCAAGATCAAGGTCTACAGGTTTCTAACTCATCATTACTTTTATTTTTTAAAGGAATGAAGTTGTAGTGACACTTTTTTTAGGTAAGGTTGGAGGACTTAGGGAGGTCTAACTCTATGGGGAATTAATGATTTGTAGGTCGAACATTTTTAAAACTTGCCCTTTTAACAGATGTCTGGCCAGAGGAGAGACAAAGGACCATTTCTATTTAGAATAAAAAATTTAGAAAACAAAACAAGCTCACCTGAACTTTTCTTCTTTGATGGGCTGCTGGAGTCACTCTCATCATGTGACCGTTTACTCGCTGACTTTTTGCCACCATCTTTGGTCAGACTGAGCACGTTATCAGCTAGGCCAAGGCAAGTCTTCACGGCTTTCAGTAACTCCCCACTGTCCTTAGCCAGCGTCTTATTTGTCTCGCTTTTGTCTTTCTTTTTCAGCTCGTCTGCTGTATCTCGAACCTGAGTGGCCAGTTCTTTCACAGACTCCAGCTTATGCTTGAGACTGGATGCCTTATCATACAGATCTGAACCTGCATAGATATGAAATGGACAGAATGAGAAACTACTCTAAATACAAGTCTCATAAAAGTGAGGAACCCTGCTGGTAGGGCTGACACAGTTAAATATATAGATATTATTGAAATTAGTTTGGTCGACATGTCTTATGCATAAAGTTAATTCATAATTGAAAACAGTTAAAGTATATTCCATAACAAACCAAAGTGTTTTTAAGGGGGAAATATTTTTCAAGTGAGAAGTTCCTTATGATTGTTTTAGTAGACTACATGTACAGTTGGTCTTCTCTGAAATCACATGACAGGTTAATATTAAATAACTTACACTGTGCAGGTAGCAGATAATATATCTAAAGACAAAACAGTTAAAAGTCAATTGTTTCCCATGAAATAATTAAAGCCTAAAATGGAATAGCTACTCAAATTTAATATTTAATAGTTTTTTTTATATTTCTCACAGAAAAAAATTGAGGACATTGCCTTCCACTAGGAAATAAAAGCAGAATAAACTATGAATATTATTCCAGTGGAGTAAAAACCTTCAAGCAAGAAAATGATGAACCCAGTTATCAAGATCAGGTCTAGTGGATGTGAAAACATGCCTTGGCTCAGCTGAATCTTATCCTGACCATAGATAAACAAAGTCACAGCACAAACTATAGTACTACACAGGGGAATCAAATATCACACTATCACAGCAATACTAACAAAGGGATTCTTTGCTGGGCAGACTAGGAAAGAGCTACTGTTTCTATATTTTATTATTATCTGGTCTATTTTGAGACAAGAAATATGCATTCTAAGGAATGCAAGCCTCCACCTATGAGGGGTCCCAATCGTGGGATGCTCCAGAAACTGTGTTTGCATTCACATATTTAGCCAATATTCCAAGGTTCAATTGTGCATAAGTGACTTTACAATTGTGAATATTCTTTGATGACATTTCTTAATCTAGACCATGTGCTGGATCCACAACAAAATCTAATAGTTTATTCATTGGCCTATTCCCAAAATGCCCAGAAAATTTCACGAGATTCTGTTTATGATTACATGAGTTATTTTGTGAACTAACACACAAACACATAAACAAATGGACTGAATGCTGCATGACACCCTGGCAGTGGCAACAATGTTATACAGCAATCTGTACAATACATGACATAAATCATCGGCCACAAAATCATTTTCAACATCCAACAAATAATTTATAAATTCCAGCCACTGTTTTATTATTCACAGCACACACAGATCAAACAGGAGTAATTAATGGATATCATTAAACCTCACTGTTCTTGTACGGTTTGACAAACCATGCAACAATGATGATGACTGACCCTGCTGAACGATCAGTTCTAATTTTGGGGACAGCCAGTGAATGCTTTGTGCAATAATACAAGGCAGGGGTTGATATTACAAAAGACCTACATGCCTGTACATGTCTATTTTATCATTTGAATTTCAGAAATGTATAATATTTAAAGGCCCTGAGTATATTTCACTTTGTTTGCATGTGACTTTTATGCGGGGTTAACCTAACATATCAATCCTTATTTCGGAACCATACCTTCTGAAGACTTATGAATAAACTTAACATTCATGTTAAATAATATTTATTAATTAAATCAACAATATCACACCATTTTATCTGGAAAATATGCCAATCACTGGTCCCACTGGTGGCCATGTGGAATTTTTATATTATTAGTGTTTCTTTAAACTCTCTAAGGTTATGGACAGGGAATAGAAAACTTATGCTGGACTTTGAACAGACAATCTTTTTTTTCTCTCATCCTCTACAAGTCAGGGCAATATCACCTGTTATCACTCATGCGACATATTTGTCCATGTGGCAAGTGTCACATATAAAGGCTAATGGGACAGGAAGTATGTCTTCCACAGGTCACGATCACTCATGCGTGACTACTCTTTTACTTCAGAGTGAAGATGCATATTCCATGATCCACTGTGTCAATCTAGTCATTTCAATGAAACATTTTTTTCTCCTTGTAACTATTTCCTGTTCCAGAGTGGAAGCACAAACTGAAATTAGTTAATCTTTCCTGAAATCATGTATCAGATTCAGGAATTCAGATGCAATGGAAAAAATAAGGCATAGGCCTAATTAGCTTAAATGAAACCAAAACAATACCTTATGAAATATTTAAGTGATTCATTTAAATCAATATCAGAGAAAACAGTCTATATTGTACAACATCTTAACTAATCTGAAGAAGGTCAAGGTCACCAGTCACATCCTAAAACAACTACATTTAAAAGCTGCTGATTGGTTATGAAGTGTCATAAATATTCTAAAAAATGTAACTGACAAAGCAAGGCTGCTTACACATGACAGAGGCCAGTCACTTGCCAAAAGATTCAAAAGAAACAGAAGGTTGCAAAATATGATTTTTTTTGGAGACAATAATTGGCAGACTTCAATGGGCACCTCATGCTGGGCCAGAAGTAGCAATAAGAATGTATTCCCAAGCCAGACAGATTAATGTTTCTGATGAGTGACTAGAGGAGATACATATATGACACACAGATCCAGATTCCCACAACTTGAATTTGTCCAGATGTGGATCTGTTGACAATTACACTCACATCCAAACAAACAAACACAAGCAACCATGTAATGTCAACTGAGTCATGAATCGTTTTTGTTTTAACAGATATACTCTTATTGAGGCCTTTTTACTGTACTATATTCCAGCAACCTATGTTAACCTTACATTGGAAATAAGAACATGTTTTTTTTTATAATTTCCTATAAATTAATGAACGTTGCTATTTGAATATAAAATCTGTTCTTTGAATCCAAAATTTCTATTTTACTATTTTTTTACTCTTATCCCTGATCTGGTAGATAAAATGTGTCCCAGAATTAGCAGCCATTTTGTTTTTTAGATTTTGGTATGATTTTTAGGGTTTTTGCCTAACATTATCTATCAGCTGTATTTTAGCTTATCTTTCTTGATTCCTTTGCAAATCATGTTTTTACAAATAATTTAAAATATTTCCCAAAACACAGGTGGACACAGATTGGTGGATCAGAGTAAAGTAAGATAATAGTTGCTCAGGACTAATTTGCCTATACACATAAAATGTCAATCAGAAGGTCCAGTCTCAAGGGCTCTAGCAATATTCAAGCAAACAGCATCAAGCAGATGTTAGGGGATGAAGGCAGGTCTACATGATGAGTAAACTCACTTTGTTTGGCGTCTGATCCCTGAACAAATGCCATGGCGTCTTCCTTATTAGCAAACTTCTTGTATCGAGCTGCTGGGTAGCTGACCACCTGAGCCTGACACTGCGCCCTACAACACAACAGCTGAGTTTTAACCACACCCCTTCAGCAGAACCCTACACAATGTTTATAAATGCCTAGGGCTATACACTGTAGCTGTATCTTATGTACAGCATACTGCCGACAACCTTTTTTTTTTTTAATTTTGACTGTATTACTTTTGTTGGGAATCAGTTATAATATCATGATCTATCTTCAGTAAAAATCTGTTGACCTCGACAAACCTCTATTGATCAGAATTTATAGGCTGTTTAGGAGTATCAAATGTTCACTATATATATATATATATATATATATATATATATATATATATATATATATATATATATATATATATATATATATATATATATATATATATATATATATATATATAGTGAAAATTTGATACTCCTAAACAGCCTATAAATTCTGATCAATAGAGGTTTTATATATATATATGATATATATATATATCATATAGACTGTACATTGCCTCAAGAGTCAGCTGATCTATAGACCTACATATTGGCTAATACATTTACATGTAATATTTCTACAGCCTACATGTGTATATATTTATTTTTTTACAAAAAATATAAACTTGTTGTTGTCATATATTTTTTGAGTATGCAATTATTAGTGAACATACTGCCATAAAATTAGCATAGTTTGCTTGTGCTTGTATTATTTGCATGATTACAATCAAATGTGTGAGAAAACTATTTTTAATTAATCATTACTGACCCATCACTGTGTTACATTCAACTGGACACTGATGATATGGTGAATTTTACATTGAAAGGAAATTAATGTCACCATTTACCAGTTTAAATAAAGTTTTTTTTTTCAAACAAATATTGCTGTTTCATTGATAACTGTTCACAAAGCAAAGCCTGCAGTTGATATAAACATTTCTTCACGCAGCTGGCCCCTATTAGGTACACATGAAATTAATGGGTAAAAATTCTGAGCACATGCAAACTACTATAGCAAGCAGTCCCCTTGCTTCATCGTTCATCCTCAGTACAGGAATCTATCACTGTGATGCTTCTACCTCCTGCTAGCAACAAAAGCAAACCTTCCATCAATGTTTAACCATGTGTGTATCACTTAAATATACACCTTCTCCAGGCAAAGCTTTGATCATTATAACAGATATGTAATTTTACTCAGAGAGACGCTTTTAAATGTACCATCAATCAAGGTACAAGAAGCATAATACCACTGCACCATACCATGACAACCTGGGGCATATTGACTCGTATTATACTGACATTGCAAAGACCAGGAAAACACTTCAACAGCGAATCATCTCCTGCAATTACAGTGTATCTCTTGAGTCACAGAGTGGCTGAGGTAGCTGTGAAGTGAGTGCAGAACAAAACCAATTTAATAAGGCCATCTGTGAATAAAGCTCACTTTTGGTCAGTCCTATGGGTGGTCTCACAACAGTTTTTTTTTATTGAAAAAAAAAACATAACTTATATACAAATACAAACATAGACATATATATATGTATAAGCAAATGAAATGCATTCCATGCATACATAAACAATAACATAGAAGGACGTACCAAAAACATACTTGTTTCTCTATCACATGTTACATGTTTCACTCATAATGTATATTTATGTATGGTTGCAATATAAACAAAGAAATGATATGTGTTAAATGGGGTTCTAAGAACAAAAACAGGAAAAGAATATAAATTGTTCCGTCCTTTTAACTTTTAAGGATTTTATGAATATCTTCACATTTTCCCATATGACTCTTTTGTTTATCACATTTTGTTGCAATTTTCATTCCAATGTTATAAATTTGTTCCACATAATTTTTGAAACTACTGAGAGTTAGCATTGTTTTGTTGCATTTACAATTATATATAAATTTCTTTTTAAAAGAAGTAACATATTAATAAGACTATTTTTGCTGTATTAAATAAAACAGATTTTATATTAAATATATCTTCATTTATCCCTTTATGTATAGTTGATAGCCATTTTTTATTTGATATATCATACTTTTTTCTACAATGATAAAAAGACGTAATAATGTCACTTTCTCAGAATCGTATAAAGAGCATAGTATTGTTTCCTTTTTCCCAATGATATATAAAAAAATGGGTATAAAGCAATACATCCATGAAGCAATTTAAACTGGAACATTCTCAGTTCTTCTGATAAGGTTATTTTTTCAATATTCTGAAATGCTCCCAATAAAATTTCTTGATAATCTCCATCCATATCTCAGTTCAATTTTTCAATTATTCTTGAAGGTTCTGTGTATATCCTAAGTGTTAGTTCCTTATATATTGTGTGTTACTTTACTCATTTTCTTAACTTTTTCTAAATTGGACTTATGGACTGCTTCGATTATTTTAGCTGTTACCAATTCTTTCTTCACAACACAAGTTTCACTGTATATTAAGCTGAAGCATTTGAACTCCGTAACCACAACAGACTGACTACCCAATACAAGTATACCCACTAGGATGGCAGGAGTGAAGATATGAGGGAGGGCACAGTAAAACCAATTGACAAACAAACAGTTTTCAGAGATCTGCAACACTAAATGTTTTGATCGAATTTTGGATTTTGCACTTTTTTTGCAAGCATGGGTCAGGTCTGGCAGCCATGCCAACAATGGCTCAGCTAGGCCTGTAGCAGTTCAAACATACAGCAACCCAACAAAAACACGGAGCTTTCAGGTTGATGCTAGGAGCAGGTAAGCATTAGCCTATTTTAATAGTAAAAATTTAGTAAATTAAGTCATTGATATTATTTCAAATAAATATATATAATGGTGATTGATTACGAAAATGGAACCCTGTGAAAAACTGAAAAAATCAGAAAATCGCACAAATATGCTAGATATAATATAAAGGCAACCATCTTAATACTTATAAAAGGAATTTGGTTCATGTTTGTTCGCAATGTTCTCTAACACCACGTTGTGTACGATACTGTGACATACATCATTTTAAAGGTTATTATCCCTGCGGTAACAAAAGTCATATGAGAATAAATAATTTTTAATGTACAAATAATTTTGAGTGATTTTCCCTTTTTACTGACATGCACGGAGGTTAAATCGAGCACAGCCGAACTGCCTTCAGCATTGACCGGAATGCGTTCATTGTGGTCACTCAACCTCAAACACTACTAAGGGCTATCATTCATATCAATAACACTTGCTTTCAGTGAGGGATTTGAGCATGTCTGGCTTACAAATAAACATGGCTCTTACCAACATGCGTGGTCAGTAAAAGAGAAAAACACATGTTGCTTGCTATATGAAATGGAGAGTTCAGCCCAGGAGGATTAAGGACAAACCCAAATTCAAGATCCATATTTCAGGAACGGGGTCATTGGGCTGGGGTGGGGTGGCAGCAGGGGTTTCAGGCCTCAAAATTTGTTTGATACGATAAAAAAGGTTGCCGCGGCTGAAAATGGGAGTCCCGTTGGGACCACTTCTGCTTCTTAGGAGTTACGTATATTTCTGGGTTTTTTTTCAGGAACATTTTCCTTGCAACGTAGATTTAATTAATCTTTCAGGTGTTCCTCACATCAACCATTATAATCTTTATACGTCCAATGATAAAATCCAGTCAAATATCATTGAAAACCTGAATGACCCTGCTTCTGTTACCGGTTCGCAATGTAAACATCACAGACCAGGTCTTCAAGGTAAACATACCGGGGTATTAATTTCTTGCAATGAGCACACAAATAAATGTAAAAAATATTTATACATGTCTTATTGAGACAGTTTCCCACTGAAAATCTATATTTTCTGTTGACTTTTAGAAAAAAAATTTAGCTAACATTGCACATCTTAGTTGATATATCTCCCAAACCCTGGTATACCGCGTTTATCAGGACAGCTAGTAATATATGTGTATATATATAGTCCTACAGGTACTTTATGACTTTATCAAGTAGCCAATGTATATTACAATCAGACATACTGTGTGAAATCTATTCATAATGTCATCAAAATACCTGCCCCAGACCACTAGACAGATCTCAATATTGAGCCCAGGCAACCTTTTACTTAATAAAGCGGCCAACGTCAAATATTTCTCGGAGATGCCCTGGCTATGCTGCAATCACTCTGATGATGCAGACCATGCTAAATTTATCAGCAATCCCTTTATGTGAAGCTTGTATTGATTCAACAACAAAACACTCACGCCACAGTAATAACTCATTACCCAGACACTGATAATTCCTGTATATATGTACAGTTCATACAATAATCATAACCCTCCAGTCTGTCAATAGACAATATATTATTTTTTTTTAAATATTTTGTTTTTGTTAATTTTTTATGTTTGTTATATTGGTTTAAATTAGTAATATGTACATCTGCAGAAAATAATTCCAGTTTGGAACTAGACAAAATTATTCTGGCGTCAATCAGATTTGTTGCACTGCACCTGTGGGTCCTGGGCATTTTATACTGAGGAATCCCCGAAAGGCTCACTCATTTGTGAATGAAACACAGCTCCAAGGTATAGTCTTCCCATTAAGCCTGCACTGCAGAGCCCTCACCCTGGATGGAGCCGACTGTAAAAAATTTAACCTTTTTTTTGTGGAGGTTACCACCTTCATTTTTCAATGCTGACTTACCTAATTATTATTATATTAACTGCAGAGTTTTCATTTCAGTTTGGGACTACTTGACAGGGCGGAAGCACTTGCTTCCTATAACTTTGTGTCCTGATGTCACCCAGGCCTGGGGTCTACCACACCTGTGGGTCCTGGGTATGAAATCATCCCTATCGCTTGGTCATAACACCAAGGAACCCCCCCAAAGATGCATGAGTAATACACTGCTGTGGGGCACAGCCTTCCCATTAAGCCTGTATAGCGCTCATCTTTGGTGGGTTCTGACAGTGAAAAACCTCACTGCCTCAGCTGAGATTGGAGCCCACAATCTCCTGGCTTTGAGTTCTGTGCTCTACCCCCTGAGCCACAGAAGCTGGTTTACCATATAATAATTTTAATACATCACTGTTACTGCAGCTAAAAATCCTAGCCTTCCTTGACTGATACTTGAGCTCAGGTTCTCTTGGCTTTGAGCCCAGTACTCTACATCTAGACCTTAGAAGCTGGTAAACCATAAATTAATTTTTTACATCACTGTTCCTGCAGCTAAATCCACATGACCGTAGATTCAAAGATCATATCCATTACTCTATAAGTGTCCTATGCCAGTTCATGTCTGTTCAACAGACCGTTTATTTATAAATTAATTCAGCCACAAATATAAACATACTTCCAGTCTAGAATAAAACTGAATAAATGCAAAATTTTCCCATAATCTTACAACAAATCAAGAGACACAACTGAAATAATTAAAACCAGTGACCAATGGGATAAGATGCTTAGCTGAACTTGGCATAAAGGCAGTCCATGCATTACTGGAATCTTTGACGTAGATTTGAAATTTTACTCAAACTGGAATAACTGTAGTGAAATTTAACAAGTGTTCGTCACATTTCTGCAGAAGTCATTGTGTCTTTTTATTCAAACTCTACAAGCTGACAGATTTAAGTGTGTCGTATATCATTTAAATTTTTTAATATAATGCTTCATATCTGTTAAGCAACCTTGAACACTGGGAAAAATGACTTCTAGAGTGCTCAAAATCAGGTTTTTGCATAAATGATCAGAAACAAATGGGACCATGCATGTCTTCAATTAGTGTCCTGCTTTGCCCTAATTTCAGGAGGCCTGGTTGGTGAACATGTTGGATGTATGATGATTCAGAAATCTGATAGTCCACATCCTGTCACAGACAATATTTTAAACAAAGGACCCATTGGCCATGGTGCTCAGCTGAAACTGGCTTTTATATAATGTAGCAGAGAGCAGGGCACAAGAAAGGAAAATATACTTGGCTATCGGGTTGTTGAAACCTTGTAGCTTTAGCATTTACACTGATAACTGAGGTCCCATGTTGTGTACAGTTGTGATATGGGTAGCAATGGAAAGAAGGATAGATGATTAGGCAGTGATTAAGGAAGATATTACATTTGCAAATTTAATCTCACTATTTTGATTTAGGTATTTTCATTTCATTTAGAAAATCATTCTAGCTGAAAATTTGGGAGACAACTAATCCCTAAAATTTGAATACAGCTTTCAAGGCTCTCAAGCTCTCAGCTCTCTTATGTATAACTTATCAAATCAAACCTATTAAAATTAACAGCTGATAAGTTACAATACAGCTTGGAGGACACTTGCATTTAGTTCAACAAACCAAAATATATTCAAATAATAATTATAAATATGCAATATGCAAAGCTCGGGATCCAATACCTGAACATTTACTCTAATTTCTAATTCAGAAATATTAATATTATAACCATTTATCACTATATCCTTATTTAAAAATATTATGTCTAATTATAAAGAATCCTTGTATTTCAAGATTTAGTTCACTTTTAACATAATCATCAAGCTCCCCTATTTAAAGGATTTATTGGATACATTCCCCCTCACACTTTCAACAAATATACTTGTGCAAGTTGTTGAACAAAAATTAAAGGTGAAAGTGATCCTGTCATCAGTAATGTACTCATAAGATCTCATTATTATTTAAAACACTCAAACTGTATTATGAAAAATATATTTGGATGACTGCTAAAATGGTTCATGTGATATGTATGTGGATGAAATGATTTCCAATATAGCCACCCGGCAAATACTTAAATTTCTGATGATTCAGAGATTGAAAAATGCATATTTATTATGGGGCCACTTTTAACAAATTCACTTGTTTGATGGACAGACCAATGGAAGGAGGAGCGGATTATAACTGCACATTTGATTAAGTGGAGCGTTAAGTATTATTAAGTATATACTGACCATCATTGACAATTCTTGCTGTTGGGTAAAACTATCTATACATCTGTGGCTGTGTCTTAAGGACTCTGACTGAACCCCCCCCCTTTACTGAATTTGATGCAAAGAGAAAGATTTTGCCCTAGGCAGAGCATATACAGGCACATAGTCAATATACCCTTTTCCTGGCAAGCATGTCTGTAGGTAGCTTGTAGTATTATAAGCAGCTGTCAAAAATATCAGCATCCACAGGGGCCCATATGATGTTACAGCTGCCAGAAACAGAACAAATCAATATGTGTAATTAACAATGAATGCATGTGCAGCGCTAGTTCCAGAATCAGTTTCTCATCTAGTAGAAAAAAAAATCCCATACTGCTGTTGTATATGTGCCTAGTTTATCCTACCCATTCATTTTTTTGTACTTAGTGCATAAGATCACTTTAATTTCATCCCAAATATGACAGATGGCTTTTGAATCAAAAGACGAATGGCTCAATGATTTAAATATTAACAGATAACAGCACACCCATGAAAAGTGAAAATTTTGTTGCACAGGCCTTAGGAATAACATGCCCTGTTCCCCTGAACATCATTTGTAAATTAATCAACAATAGTAAAGATAAACCAAACTTATCACATATTTTATCAACAGAATCAGAGTGTGTTTGTTGCTCTTGGAACAAGTGACCCTTTTGGAAGGTCTGACTCTGACTGAAGATGTTTTAAGTTCATCAAGCAACTCAAGCTAGCAAGGTTTAGAACCGCCGCCCTAGGCGCTCCTTAGACAAAAATTTGTTTTAAAATTTTGACCAGGCTGATAGACGTGATGCCACACAAGCCAAGAATGTCTTACTCAATGAGTCTCAGAAAATGCAGGGGTATCACACAAAAAACATCGTAGTTGCTGACAGATAGTGCTGCAAAAGCTTCTTTAAAAAATAATTTGACATTCCTCGTTTTTTTTTTAGAAACAGGGAAAACGACTACACTGAGGATACACTTTGCATCATTTCTAACAGTTAAAGATCAAAAACAGAGCGTGGTGGCGTTATGGTTAAGGAATCTGGACTTATGACCGCCAGATTGTGGGTTCACGTCCCGTTCAGACTGCCGTCTGCGCTTAGACTCCTAGGCAAAGTCTTAACCACAAGGGTGTGCTCTCTCAACCAAGGAGTGAATGAAATTTGCATGAATATACATATTTAAATATTTGTTTGTTAATAATATATCCCTTTGGCATTTGCACAGATTAAAACATGCAGGTAATTTAAGCTAGAGGTATAATGATATGATTTTACTTCTCCTGAAAAAGGAGTAGCTAACTTAAGATAAGTCAAGATTCAGGCCTTTGTGTAAAGGTTTATGTTGCATCAATTTTCTGACTGGGCAAGTAGGAATCCACTTTTAGTTGCCCTACTACCATTTTCTGGAATTTTCACTTGTCCTGGGCAAACAGTAAACCGTTAATGTCAAGCCCTGTAAGGCAAGCATTTTAAATGTATCCAACAGACCATGAGCTGTGAAGAACTGGTTGCACTTACTTTCTTCCAGTATGGTAACTGAGAGCAAGAGGGACAATTTAAGTTCAACTATAATTAAATACTTATAAACTGTTTCTGTTTATACAAATTATTTATCTGAGTAAAAGAATTGTTATGACTGAAATAATTGCCAGCTTGATAAATATATATACTATATACAAAATGCCACCCAAGTTTGTTAAAACTTGTAAACCTTATGATTATGAATAATGAACATTCAAACAAACATCAAGAAATTCAATTAATATTCAAACTGCAACCAGGAGCAAATAGTAACTAGAATACGGGTAGTCGACAAGCGACTACTTGTATCCGCCTAAATCAGAGTGGAACGGGTGAAGTGTTGCATATCAGCATGGATGTCTGCAGCCAAATTGTGTATGTAGGTTGCGCTACCTACCAAAAAATCCAGAAAGCTGTCCAAGTTGTATACATATGCAAAATTTAAGGCAGATAAGTCAAACCACTATATTGTATATGAGTGATTTTTGCCCTTGGCAGACAAACAGATGGACGCTGTGCAAAAAAGGGTTGCAGGTGGCGCCACCAGTTTAGCGTATGATAAAGAGCTTTGTGAGAACTATACACATGCAAAATTTTGGCCCAATCGGTCAAACGGTTCCCTAGATATGAGCTTGGATGTCTGCAGCGTAAACTTGATTGTAGGTGGCGCCACCTGTCATAAAATCAGAAAAGCTATCCAGGATGTATAAGCATGCAGAATTTCAGGTGAATTAGTCAAACCACTGCAGAGATATGAGTGATTTTAACCCAAGGCAGACGAACAGCTGGACACTGTGCAAACATGGTTGCAGGTGGCGCCACCATTTTTTGTGTATGTTATAAAGCTCTCTAAGGGCTACATTTGTGCAAAAAATTTTTCCTGATCGGTCAAACGGTTCCTGAGATATGAGCTTGGATGTCTGCAGTGTAAACGTGAATGTAGGTGGCGCCACCTGTCATAAAATCAGAAAAGCTATCCAGGATGTATACGCATGCCAAATTTCAGGTGAATTAGTCAAGTCACTGCAGAGATATGAGTGATTTTAACCCAAGGCAGACAAACAGATGGACACTGTGCAAACATGGTTGCAGGTAGCGGCACCATTTTTGGTGTATGTTATAAAGCTCTCCAAGGGCTACATTTGTGCAAAAGAATTTTCCTGATCGGTCAAACGGTTCCCGAGATATGAGCTTGGATGTCTGCAGCGTAAACGTGAATGTAGGTGGCGCCACCTGTCATAAAATCAGATAAGCTATCCAGGATGTATACGCATGCCAAATTTCAGGTGAATTAGTCAAGTCACTGCAGAGATATGAGTGATTTTAACCCAAGGCAGACGAACAGATGGACACTGTGCAAACATGGTTGCAGGTGGCGCCACCATTTTTGGTGTATGTTATAAAGCTCTCCAAGGGCTACATTTGTGCAAAAGAATTTTCCTGATCGGTCAAACGGTTCCAGAGATATGAGCTTGGATGTCTGCAGCGTAAACGTGAATGTAGGTGGCGCCACCTGTCATAAAATCAGAAAAGCTATCCAGGATGTTTGCGCATGCCGAATTTCAGGTGAATTAGTCAAGTCACTGCAGAGATATGAGTGATTTTAACCCAAGGCAGACGAACAGATGGACACTGTGCAAACATGGTTGCAGGTGGCGCCACCATTTTTGGTGTATGTTATAAAGCTCTCCGAGGGCTACATTTGTGCAAAAAAATTTTCCTGATCGGTCAAACGGTTCCCGAGATATGTGGGTTTATGTGTGGAAACAGACGCACAAACGGACGCAGAGCCCAGAGGAAAGGTCAGAGGTCAAAACAAAATCGGGGCGCAGCAGTTCACATGTGACCCGAACATAATCCCGGGTTTCGGAAAATTCCACCCAGCGGTTACGGAGGAGTTCTCCGGACACCTACGCGGCGGCGGCGGCGGCAGCGGCGGCGGCCAGCTGAAAACATAGTATCCGCAAAACTCTGTTTTGGCGGATACAATTATCTGCTAGGGCATATTACCTGATTTTTCTTACAAAATGACCAACTTTTTATTTTATTTTTTTTCAAACATCCTTACTGTAAATAACATGAAAAATCTCACTCTTTCAACTTTTGGTAAATTAATTTTTTTAGATAATACAACCAATGTTCAGGGACCAGCCAACTATTTCAGTAAAATGGGACAAGGATCATGGCATCTATTAATTGTGATATTAAAACTACAAACAATGGTTCTCAGGGCGGCTCCAGATCTTAAGTAAACAAGGGACCCATGGGTCACAGCGCTCAGCTGAAGTTTGAAATTTTTACCAAATGCAAAAATATGAAAATATTCTATTGTAATGTTTTTCATTTATATAAGCATATGAGAAGCTGAGAGGAAAGGGGCCCTCCTACTTGGTTATAGTAAAGTTCTAAATATATGATTGCAAACTAATACTCTGACAAGACTGTCATGAAGAAAACAGTAACAGTTTTGAGATACTGTGATGCATATGAAAATTTACAGATGGACAGGCAAGTGGACAGAATGGACTAATACCTTTATTTCACTTTCAAGAGAATAATGCATTTAAGTTTATATATAAGCCTATTTTTTTAGCACATCCACTTTTTCCATTAATAGTTTTTATCTGATTCATTTTTTTTATTTACAAGTTTTAAAAATTTGTACTAAAAAAAACTGAAAATATAAGTAAAAATATTAGAATTCTAAGTTGTAATAATTATATATCCAGAGTGTAGCTCATATTGGGTCATATTATGCATACACATCTATTTTATTATTCTAAAATCACAAATGTTTAAACTGAATTTAGAAGAAAATAATGCCACAACATGGCATCTACAAGATTATTCCTTGAATCACTATTAACAAGTTTTGCAATTTGGAGTTTTCAGTACATGCTTAATTTTATTCACTGAAATGAAATAAAAGATTCAGTAAATTTGATAAAATAAAAACATCTTTTCAAATAAAGTATACATACTGTTGGTTGAATGAGGAACAAACAATATCATTGTGCTATCTCAGCTATAATTTATTACTGGAAATTAATATTCAATTTCACACCTGGGGAAGTTTTTACTCTTCTGAAGTAAGGAATTACTTATCTGATGAACATCCACACTTTCATAGCAATACACCACTTTGTGGACACAATTAAATGTGCACTTAAATCACTGTAACCCTGGTGGTACAATACAAAATCTAAAATGTAGCATAGCCAAGAATAAAATAAAATACAGAAAATTATAACATTCATCTAGTTAAAGCACCATCTGGGGGGGGGGGGGGGGAGTGCAGGGCAGAGGGGAAGCCTGCTAGTAGTGGCCAAGCTGAGCCAAGGCAAGCTGCCTGGGGTCGGTTACATAATGCAAGTGAAGGCTGTACTGCCAGGTGAGCTAGATGTAAACAACACTTGACATGGTGTATGGAAACTTGAATAAAAGCTGCTCTTTTCAATCAATTCCTTTGAAAATTCAGATTTTAAAAGATTAAATCTTTATGTATGTATGTTGTGAAAATTAAATCAACAGTGCTTACAAGGAAAAAACGTGCCATTGACAAAGTTCGACAAAATTTAAGGTACTGATTTTTTATTTATGCTAATAACTTGACAAATTTTCAAAATTCAGATCTTATTTTGGGTAAACAATTGAATCTTGATTAAATAAAGTTATATTCCTGAAAAAAATGTCTCCAGCTTCAGCAATTCTCATGTTAGGTGAGTAAATATATTTCCTGATTTTTTTAAAATTGCATTATATTTGGGCCCATAACTTCAAAATAATACACAATACTGACCTAATTTTTGGTATATTCATATAAAATGTATGGAAGTATATGAATACTAAATATGATCAAAAACAGATTAGTGGTTTTGATATTAGGCAGCCTTGAAGTGTAACAATGGCTTTTTTATGGAAAACAGAGGGTTTTCCTTAATATCTCGAAGGAACGAAGTCCTAATGACCCAATTTTCGGTATGGTAGGAGATTTTGGGGACATCTAATGGTATGCAAAGTTTTGGATTCGTAGGTCCAACAGTTTTAAAAACATGCCCTGTTAACAGACGACCGGCCGGACAGCCTGACGGATGGATGGACGACAGACAAAGGACCACGACTAAAGCTCAGATGACTTATAGTCAGCTGAGCTAAAAATGTTATAAACAAAAACCAGATAAGCAATACTGACTTTTCTAATTTAAGGTGAACAAGACACTAATATAAATAGCTTAATTATATTAACAGTCAGGTTTAGACTCTGGGTATGTTATGCTGATTCAAATCATCAACACACAGATCCTCAGGGAAAGATTTATAGAAAAGTACAAAGTCCAAATACAGAGTTATTAGTAGGTGCACAAAGAAATGCTCACATATAAAAGAAGGTCTATACCTAAAATCTAAATCTCTTGTTGTAAAAAACAATTCAATGTTCAACATTCTCTGGGTATGTAAATATTCATGATTCAAATCAATAGAGAAATCCTTTAAGCAAAAATGCCTGCAGAAAAAGTTTGAAATACAGTGTAACTATTATGTTCACATAAAAATGCTCACATCTGAATACAGGCCTACATCTAACCCATATATATCTTACTGTAAAAAAGTTCCATTTTTTAGACTCTGAATATGTTACTATGGTTCAAATCATGAACACATGGATCCTCAAGAAAAGGCCTATAGAAAAGTACAAAGTCCAAATACAGAGTCATTAATTAGTATGTGCACATGAAAATGTAGACCTATGTCTTAACTCTAAATATTTTCCTGTAAAAAAAATGAAAAAGTGTTCAGTACAAAAGGTGATAAAATATCTGATAACCTAAATAACAGAGTTAGCCATTAATTTTCCACTACTGGTGATAAGAACCAGTGGTGGTTATGTGCTGGTTATAGCCATTTAGGTCTCCATTTTCTGGCAAGCATGGCCTGCTTAGGGCCAGTAATATCATTATCATACCATTATCAATCATCCTGCATTGAACTCTGATATATATGAGAGTTTTTGTAATCAGCAAATGTTCAACACACATACACATACATATATATGCTGGTATACAACTATACATTTCTTCACAAATATGAGGTGGCTGCTTTAAGACATTTTAAATT
The DNA here is from genome assembly GCA_026874595.1 of Sipunculus nudus. NCBI lineage: Eukaryota > Metazoa > Annelida > Sipuncula > Golfingiida > Sipunculidae > Sipunculus > Sipunculus nudus. Next base: position 15,626,884 of record CM049309.1, read on the forward strand.
TTGTAAATGACTGTGTGTCTTTGTTTAAGAATATACATGTATCTATATCTATGTGGTATATTAAATGAATTAATTAATTGTAATCTAAATATCTCTTCCATAAAAAAATTGTAGTCAAATTACTTAACTTGTCCTATTTTTCTTCTTAAATATTTTGTAATTCCTCATACACTTTGGGTGTGCTGCACAATTAATCCTATCCTGAGTAACATACCTTCTCTTAAAGATAGCGCTGACAAACTTATAAATGCAGCATCAGATAACATAATATGTGTTAAGTTTTTCTTTTTAATGAAATAAAAAAAAAAGCAAAGATGGAAGAAATCTAGGACAAACTCACCAGTAGCGTTGCTAGTCCACGTGTCTTTAGATACCTGTGACAGCTGTATATGAGCGGATGACAGCTGAACTAGATTTGCTCTTAGCCATGTGCAACCGCCAAAATTAACCGCCACAAAACAATAGATGCAACAATTGGCTCCAAAAATAATTACACTGCGTGATACACTTAATAATAGGATGGGTAGATTTAACCACCTGTGGTCATTTCTGGCCACTGGGGATCAAGCTGATCCAGTAATTATACCTGTGAATGAGTACTTACGTGTAATGATGGTAATATTAATCAAACCAAATGCTGCGTAAGCGACCCCCTCAGCACTGCTATGCACAGCTTGTAGTGAATCTTACTGCTTGAGCGCAAACTCTGGGTGACCCCTCAGTTATGATTCACTGTCAGTACACACGCCTTCTCGTATGAACCGACATCTATCCCGCCGACTGTAGTTCGGGCTTTCCCTGCGGTCTCTCACTTTCTGCGTGTGTCTGCCGGGTTATTTTTGCCCACTCAGCCATGAATGACAAGTGCTGGTGACGCCCGGGCGATATTAAGGGATTTGTTAGTGATAAGATGTATAAATTCTCTTACCATGTGTCGTAAACTCCTGGCGTTTTCCCGATCTTCACGGCGTAGTACGGCATGCTTCTTGTAAATATAATATTTCTGTGGAATAAAGCCTTCGGAATGTGACTAGAAACACGTGCGCCCATCAACTGTTTACCGGTGTTCGCTTTAGCTCAAAACCAACTGGCAACGGGACATAAATAGTTATGTTGTCCGCCACTAGATGGCCTTTGCTTCCAGGCACTTTCTATGAATTATTCCCGCCACAAATTTTGAACAACGCGGAACTGAAGATTATTCTTTGATTATCAGGGCCAGATCCACGGTATGTTAGAAGGTAGTGGGTGGGGGTGGAGGTTGCCCTGTTTCACAAAAGCTTAGGAAGTGAATAAATCTAGTGTATCGGCAGGATATATCATTCTATGTACCACCCCCCCCCCCCCAAAATGGGAACAAATAAATTATCCTGACTTTTATCTGACGAGATCTGAGCATTCAAACTATACAACTAATAAGCTCAAATATGGTCCTAATTAAAGTCTAATTTTTTTTCAATAAAAAAGAAAGTACAATATTATTCTAGATTGTCCTAACGTTATATCAGACAGCAGTTAAGGAATCTTTCCTATAGAATTTATCCGATTTCTGGCTTAAGCTGCGTTTACCGAGCGCGCGGAATGCAAAAAAGCTAGATTTTTTTTTTCGCTCTAGTTATTTTATCATAAAGCAACTACCGGACCCGCGGTTTGCGGCATGAGGCCCGCTTAAAGCTGCGTTTAGGCTAGCCCATAAGAATGAAATCCTCAATTGATTTTTTTTCAGTGACTGATGCAATGTGGAGTCCATAGATTGCACCTGCAGTTAACTGTGATTATAACACTCCATACACAACTGTGAGATTTAACATATATCCATTGATTAATGTTCAGTACATCTATGTGTATTGTATATTTGACCACTAGAAAACAGGACTGCCACCAAATGCAAGATGTCTACCGGGGCTGGTAGTGCTTCAATTCTCTCTGGACAAATAATATCAGTTGTTGATGTTACAGGTGCTTCAAGCTTTCCAGAATGGTTATTTTTTATTAGCCTACAGGCCTTTCGACATACAACATTATGTGAACATTGGTTTATTAAAACCATAGGAAATTTTTTTTTTCAATTTCCTTTCTAAGAGTAACAGATCGTATCGTGCTATAACCCCAGTAAGCCCTTTGGTGGGCCGGCGACGCAACAGAAAAATAAAACCTGTTGCGTCGCCGTCGGCGGCTACGTTTAGGCCTACCGGTTGCGCGGTATGCGATATGCCGAGTACGGCAGCAGAATGCGGTATGCGGAATGCGATATAAATTAGCCTAGGGCATTTACTTGGCGGGCGTTAAACACTATGGTATGGGCCCGATGATGTCAAATCCCGCTAGGCTGCGCTGCATCTGCATGTAGTTCATGCATATGACAACCAGAGCCCGCGGGCGGTATATGCGGATCCAATTTTCCTCTGAGAATTCCATTTTACCGCGTGTCTTATGCTGCATACCGCGGGCCTGCATATGATAAACGCTTTGTGATAAAATAACTAGTGCGAAATCACTCTTTTTCGATTACCCGTTTACCTGGCGCGCGGTAAATATATAAAGGCCATTGCAATATGCGAAGACTTGATTCGCCCTATAGTTATTTTATCACAAAACGTTTACCGGACCGGCGGAATGATACGCGCGGTAAAATTGTATAGCGCCCATGGGCTCTTGTTACTATAATATTATGTATGATCTACGGATGCATCATGGTCTAGCGGGTTTTGACACCATCGGAATCGGATCGATCAAACATCGCATGCATGTGTTTTACCGTCCGCCAAGAAAATGCCCCATGCGCTTTTATATCGCATTCCGCATACCGTGCGTTCTGCTGTCACAATCCGCATTCCGCATATACCGGGCGCCCGGTAAACGCATGCAGCTTTCCTCTGCGTATACTTATTAGGCAAATGAACTCTATAAAACTAAGATACGGGTAAGCGACTACGTGTTTCCACCGAAAACAGAGTGGGACGGGTGAAGTGAGCATGGATTGAGTGGCAAGGGGAAATAGAGTGAGGTGTGTTGCATATTAGCATGGATGTCTGCAGCCGAAATCTGTATGTATAGGTTGCGCCTCCTACCCCAAAATCCAGAAAGCTGTCCAAGTTGTAATTACATATGAAAAATTTTAGGCAGATAGGTCAAACCACTACTTGTATATGAGTGATTTTATCCCACAGCAGACAAACAAAAGGACGCTGTGCAAAAAATGGTGGCAGGTGGCGCCTCCAATCTTGTGTGATTAAGAGCTATGTGAAATCTATACACATGCAACATTTCAGAGGGGTCTGTCAAACTGTCCTGAGATATAAGCCTGAAAGTCTGCAGCGTAAACATAAATGTAGGTGGCGCCACCTGCCAAAATTTTAGGCAGATAAGTCAAACCACTACTGAGATATGAGTAATTGTAGCCCACGGCAGACAAACAGACGGACGCTGTGCAAAATGGTTGCAGGTGGGCCTCCAGTTTTGTGTATGATAAGAGCTATGTCAGATCTATACACATGCAAAATTTCAGGAAGATACAGCAAACCAGTCCTGAGATATACAGTGGTTGCCTTCTTATTTGCGGTTGCTTCAAATTCGCGTTATTCGCGGATGCCCTGTATGCCTGGATGTCTGCAGCGTAAACATTAATATAGGTGGCGCCACCTGCCACAAAATCCAGAAAGCTATCCAAGATGTATAAACCTGCAAAATTTTAGGCAGATATATCAAACCACTGCCGAGATATGAGTGATTTTATCGCATGGCAGACAAACAGACGGACGCTTTGCAAAAATGGTTGCAGGAGGCGCCACCAGTTTTGCGTATGATAAAGAGCTATGTGAGATCTATACACACGCAAAATTGTGGCCAATTCGGTCAAATGGTTCCCGAGATGTGAGCTTGGATGTCTGCAGTGTAAACGTGAATGCAGGTAGCGCCACCTGCCACAAAATCAAGAAAGCTGTTTAGGATATATAAACCTGCAAAATTTCAGGTGGATAAGTCAAACCACCGCCGAGATATGAGTGATTTTATCCCAAGGCAGATGAACAGATGGACGCTGTGCAAAAATGGTTGCAGGTGGCGCCACCATTTTTAGTGTATGTTATATAGCTATCCAAGGGCTACATTTGTGCCAAATTTTTAGCCTGATCGGTCAAACGGTTCCTGAGATATGTGGGTTTATTTGTGGAAACAGACGCACAAATGGACGCTGGGCAGAGAGGTTTGTCAGAGGTCAACCAAAAATGAGGGCGCAGCAGTTCACATGTGACCCGATCACAAACCCGAATTAAAAAAATTCTGCCCAGCGGTTACGGAGAGGTTCTCGGGCGGTGGCGGCGTCCGACTGAAAACATAGTATCCGCAAAACTCTGTTTTGGCGGATACAATTACTGGTATAAGCTGCTATAGCTGATTTACTCGGTAACCGGGCATTTAATCGGGCATGGGGTATGTATTGAATGTGATGAGGAGTTTTGGCTCAAGAAGGGCCGACCCCCCCCCCCCCCCAGCCCGTTTACTTTTTTTAGGGTTTCAGACCAATTTTTGCGGCCTTGCGACCCCCTTCAAGGCCTTGGGACCTTTTATAAGTTTTGACATTAATACTTCTGGATTGCACCCCTCCTTTACCTAATCAAGAGTCACACGTTTTTTTTCCCCAAATTTACTGACCTTGCAAGCGGCCCAGTGACTTGGTCAAATGTCAAGCAAATCATCATAAATCCGTCACTGACAGCAGGGGTTATTCATATACACAACATATGCATCACATGCACATATGCATATGCCGATGGTTAGTTAAAATAAACAATTCCTAAATCTTCTCTGACCAATCTTTTATGCCCCATGCATCTAATTAACTGCAGGCCTGACAGAAATAAACAATGACACAGCATTCCATAATCCATGGTCTGGTCTGATCACAGCTTGACACGTTTTGATCTATATATGTAAGCCAATTGTACTGGTTTAATCTGCTACTCCTTATACTAATTGCCTCCGCTAGGAAGATATGCGATCATTCCCGTTCGTGCGCGTGTTTGTGTTTTTGTGTGTGCATGTGTTTGTTCACAACATCACTCCTGCAATCATAAGCGGAATCTCATGAAATGTTCGGGGCATATCGGGAATGGACCAATTGACTATATAGGAATCGATTAAATTATGGTGTTGATCCGGCATCTTTTATACGGACGGGCTCTTGAGCGTCATCAATGCATATTTACAACTGTACGGAAGTAAGTATGGACCTGACACATTTTCCAAGGCCACAGAGGCATTTGAGGTACAGTCACCAAACTCGCAGCATTGACACAGCTCATTAAAGGTACGGTAAAGATGCGAACGTGGATCACCTTGATGCATTGAACCATCTCAAATTTCGTAAAGGCACTTCAACAACAGGCGGTAACATACCAGATCAGTTAAACAGATCAACTTGTTCTACTTCTTATTAATATTATTATTATAATTACTAGTAGTAGCCTATTATTGATTATTGCCCCTCCCCGGGTTGCATTCAGTACTCGCCACGTCCTCTTGGAATTTCACTTAGTCTAATACTAATTTACTTTTCTAAAACACAATCATGAAATTCCTGTCACTGGTATCCGCATATTTGGATCTTATTTCTACAATTCTTGAGGTTTGATCCTGCAAATATGATATTTTTTTCTTTTAGTGAAACTGATATTTCTAACTGGAATTAAAATATTGTTTGTTGTGTGGAAATATTGTGAGGTGTTTATATATACACAACATTAAATTTTATTTATGTTATACACATTTTTTAAAACTTTTTTTTAAAGATTTTTTTGTTGGACAACACTCTATATTTTAACGCTTACTTAACTTAGTATTATGCATGTACATCTGTAGAGTTGGGTAGAAATCTGTAGAGGTGTTTATATTTATACACACCATTAATTTTTATTTATGTTATCCACATTTTTTTTTTTTTACTTTTTTTTATTTATTTTTTTTTGGTGGAGATAACATTATCTATTTTTACGCTTACTTAACTTAGCATTATGCATGTACATCTGTAGAATTTTATTCCGGTTTCGGGCTACGTGACAGGGGGTTTCAAATAATAATTCTGGCACCAACAAGGCTCGGTGTTTTACTCCTGCGGGTCCTGCCTGGGTGTGTCTCATCCCCATTGCTGGGTCATTATACCGAAGAACCCAAAAATGCGCACTCGTTTGTGAGTGAAATACGATTGTTCGGCACAGTCTCCCCATTAAGCCTGCAGAATGCTCACACTGGGTAGGAGCCGACCTTGAAAAATCTCCCCACCTCGGCTGAGATTCGAACTCACGATCTCCCGGTTTTGAGTCCTGTCACTTCTGTGCTCTACCCCTCTACCCACTACATTAGGTTGTTGTGTGGAATTATATATGTGGTATTTATATATACACACACACAATCAAATTTTATTTATGTTGTCTACAGTTTATTACTTTTAAATTCATTAGTTCAGGATATTTATGAACAGCTGCAGAGCGCCAGACCCTGCAGGTTGGGGTCGACCGTGAACAATCTCTCGGCTCCTTCGATCTGCTTTACTTGAACTCACGATCTGTGCTTTGCCGAGTCCCCATGTGTTGTGTCGAGACCACGGACCCTGGTAAAATGTAAAATTTAAGATAGGTCTAAGATTTCAACATATCAATTATTTAACCCCGAGCACTACATTTAAAGATGATATTTTATAAGTTATAAACGTAAGTATGAAGAAATATAGATATTAAAGATTTAATCCATTTAAAGTGTGACTACATTATGTAAAGACCTAATTATGAGAACAGTTTTTGAGGAACAGAAAAGTCTTATATTTTTTTGGGAGTGAAAATTGTCTCAAAATGTCCTCTTTAGGGCTACATTGCATATTCAAAAATCCCCCTCGATCCCCATGTACCAGACATTAAACATGTTTCATAATTGAAATAAAAAATATTTATATTATCATACACTGAAATATACAACGTAGTAATAATATAAAATATATGTCTATATATTTGCGGTTCAGCCGATTTCATGCCAACGTCGTCTGCATGCCAACTTTCCCGCCGCTTACGCGAGGGGTATTGTAATCGTAAAAAAAAATAATAAATTCATAGAATGTGAACTTGTGAAGACATGTGAAAGACCCTTGATAAGGAAAGTTACTAGTGAATTCTTGAAGCTTTTGTGTGTTTTTTTTTTTCATATTCAAAGTTTTTTATGCGGATAAATATAACCTGTGGTCCAGTAATACCACGTTCCATGGAAACTTTTTGGAAGTACCCCTGGCCCGGGGCATCGTCTGGCGTGAACTTTATCCTCGTGCGGCAAGACGGCTATCGCAAAAGACAGAATCCAGAAAAATTAATCAACCGCAAGATTTTTGGGCCTGGCATATATTTTGTCTTATGATTTAACCGTAAATAAAATTAAATACACTTATTTCCACTGTGTTAAATTTCTCTTCCTGAGATTTGGCGCACACTCTTTTGTTAAGACAGAGCGACCTTCACCTTTGCCTTTGGACAATTTCTGTTTATAAAATGTCAAGCAATAAAGATGGCTGCCCCAACGAAGCCATGGGAAAGGGCTGGTGTCAACAGTCAAAATATGACCAGTACCCTGAATAATTCGATGTCCAGGTAAATCAGACAGTTTTCTTTCTTAGTAACTTTTAATCATATGAAACATTATCTGATGCGGCCAGAGTAACATAGAGATTCTCTAATAACATTTATTATCGCTCACCCCTCCCCCCCCCCCTTTTCAGGTTTGGATCTCGTCGTTTTGCGTCATATGAATGTCTATCTGTAACCAGTGGTAACTGTTAGTTGAAAACTGTCGTGTAATAGGACTTTGTGGAACAGCCCCGCTAGTAACGTGTGCACAGGTTGGTGCTACGTCACCGCTTTCTGAATAAAGTTGTGTTCATGGCGCGACGTGTCTGTGGATTTATGACATGGTGGCAGCGGGTTTTTAACCCATAGACATTTTTGAACAGACTTTTGGCCTGTCAGTTTATTGACGGAGTATCAGGACGACTTGCAGAATCGTGTGGGCGTCTGATTACATGACCATGCCTGGATTTCAGCCGCCAGAGTGCTTTGATTTCCAGCATCCGGAGTACTGGCCTGAATGGAAACAGCGGTTTAGCCGTTTTCGGATAGCCACGAAACTTCATAAAGATGAGGGTGAAATACAAGTAAGTACCCTGATATATGCCATGGGAAAGGATGCTGAACGTGTTTTCAATACATTCACGTGGGATTCAGCAGAGGATCAGAATAAATACGACGTTGTTGTTCGTAAATTCGATGACTATTTTGTGCCTAAACGCAATGTAATTCATCAGCGTGCATTGTTTTATCAATGTGTTCAGCGGCCCGGCGAGACAGTCGAGGCGTTTGTTAGACATTTGTATGAACTGGCGGAGTCGTGTGAATTTGGTCCTAATAGAGATGAAAATATTAGAGACCGCATAGTTATTGGAATAAATGACAAGCAGCTCTCACAAGAACTACAGTTAAAATCTGATCTCAGTTTGGAAGTAGCAGTACAGTTGTGTAGACAGTCAGAGTTAGTCAAGGCTCAGATAGGGGAACAAGCAGCAGCTGTTGCCCTTGATGATATCAGTTCAGCCAATAGAGAACACCGTTTTGATGCTGCTAGTTTCAATAAACGTCGGGGAGGTCGTCAGAATCGTGGTCGAGGTCAAGGTCATGCTAAATCAAGTAGTAACACTAGTTTCAAAGCAACTAAACAGGAACATGTAACCTGTGGTAGATGTAACAAATTTCATGCTAAAGATGCCAGGTGCCCTGCCAGATATGCCAGATGTAACAAATGTCACAGAATAGGCCATTATGCAGTGGTTTGTAAGACCAAGTCCGTACAGGAGGTGGTTGTACCTGACGCTGACAACAATCCAAAATTCTTGGGCACTGTTTCTGAAGGTGAAGAAAGTACTGTTGACACTGACTGGAGAGTACGACTTAACATAGAAGGAAAATTCCTCACCTTTAAGATAGATTCTGGAGCTGATGTGAGTGTGATATCAGAACAGGCTTATCAGAGTCTACGGTGTCCCCCGTCCCTAGAACCACCTCAAACAGTTCTGAGAAGTGTTGGTGGACAGTTACATTGTCTGGGGTGTTTTGAGACTAAAGTGAATTTTAGAGGGACTGTGTATAGAATGATGATGTATGTTGTAACCGGAGCAAACAATTTGTTAAGCCGTAGTGCTGCTGTAGCTATGGAACTGATTCAGTTAAACATACATGATATTGATATAGAACAGGAAGTATTTGGAGACCTTGGTCATATGCATTGTGAGCCTGTGAAATTTAAAGTGAAGGCTGATGTTCAACCTTACAGTCAGAGCGTCGCTCGTAGAGTTCCGATACCCCTCTTACCAAAGGTGAAAGATGAATTGGATCGTATGGAAAAAAATGATGTCATCACTAAGATCACGGAACCTACAGAATGGTGCAGTCCTATAGTTCCAGTAGTGAAAAAGAACAAGAAAGATGTCCGTATATGTGTAGATCTACGTAAACTGAACAAAGCTATCATTCGAGAGAGATATATTCTCCCAACTCTGGATGACTTGCTGCCAAAGCTGGCAGGAGCTAGGGTTGGGACGATATGAGTTTTTCATATCATGATAAAAATATAAAACTTATCGCGATATATCGTGATATCGTGATATCAGTATTTGTATTTCTTTTTGTAGTACTAAGCAAGACAATTGAAAAAAAAATACTGAATATAAAAAGTAAACAAGCTCTGAATAATCTTTATTACATGAAAGATCCAGCTCTCATAAAACATACAAAATAAGCTTATCAAATAAAAATGAAAAAAATAAGTAACCGTATCACAAGTAAAAAAAATCATTCTTGCTTGTTGGATTACCTTGGTGCATCTTACATCATACATCATAGTGATCACTGATCATACAGCAATCCTCAAGATTCAGTGAGGACTCATGAATTACCACTAATCACTTTGTCAGAAGTTCAGAACCTTATATCATAGCCTCAATCATTAAAGATTAAGTGATGGTAAATTTCTAGCCAGAAAAATCATCATATTAGCATTATGTTGTAATAGTCTGTTTCTTGCTGGAGTGATAATCTGTCCACAACCACTGAACAGACGCTCATAAGGCACACTTGTAGCTGGGATGCACAAGTATTTTCTAGCAAGTGCAGCGAGAAGTGGATATGTATCTGTATTTTGTTTCCACCAAAGAAGTGGATCTTAATCCGTGTCTATTGTATTGCTTTCCAAATATCTGGACTTCTGCTGATGATACGACTGCTGATTGCAAACATGTTTGACGTGTTTCCGCCTTTACTGGGCACGCGTTTCATACACTTTCTGCAGGTTGGGTTGTCAGTGTCCTCGTTATCCTTCACAAGTCCGAAATAATTCCATACGATTGACTTACTGTTTGTTTTCCTAATGAGCTGAATATTATCTTGCGCCACACTGGTTGATGGCGTTGCCGGGGCGGGAGTTTGAACCGCGGGAACTCCTGTACCCGCCGACAGTTGAGGCGTGCACGGACTTTCCGCCATGTTTTCTTTTAAACTTAAAGTCGGAGGAACACGGAAAATTTTCGGAGAGCGTTATTAATTTGTAAAATATCATTATTTTTAAAACACTTGTACCTAAATATTTTTATATGATACTGACTAGTTATTTGTCGATGTCTTCTCATACAATAAATTAATAAAATTGGGACATGAAATATTACAGTGAATTAGAATAAACTATGATATGAGAGGTCTGTTCCATCCATGAAGTTTGCTTTGATATATGTGGCTAAACATGCAACCCGTTTGTTATAATGGGCCCGGTCGCCCCGGAGACAATTTAACGGTGGTTTTATTGTGACTTAATATCGTCTCATGCATGTGAAAAGGATAAATATTAAGTTAACACGTTAACCTTTTTATAATGTTGATTTCTCCGAGAATTCTCCGACGATTAGCATATAATATGTAAATCAGCCTTTCTGAGGGACCTTTTGATTCGTCCAAGCGTTTGCAACTTCCGTACATTCCCGACTAATCCCGACCTCATTATACAGGCGGTTCCACATATACAGGAACTTAGAAACCTACGGTTTATATATAAATATCATTCTGATAAATAAGCTGTACTTTGAACAACAACTGATGAACATACGGATGTCATTATACCCTAAAATAATTTTCCAATGGATGATTTTTCACCAAAACCGTTCACCAAAATACATACCGTGATATCACGATAATAGGGAAGATGACGGTACGGTAACCGCGGCTGTCATATATCGTGATAATACCGTATACCGGTAACCGTCCCAACCCTAGCAGGAGCTAAGATCTTTTCCTCACTTGATGCTTCAAGCGGATTCTGGGCGATTCCGCTACATGCAGACAGCATGAAGTTGACCACATTTATAACTCCATTCGGGAGGTATGCGTTTAAACGGCTCCCCTTCGGAATAACGTGTGCCCCAGAAATATTTCAGAGAAAAATGACAGAGCTGCTGGACAGTCACGAAGGAGTTATAGTGTACATGGACGATATTCTCGTGTTTGGCGATTCAATTGAACAACACGACGAAAGACTAAAGAAAGTGCTTAGTTCCATCTTGAGGTCTGGACTGAAACTGAATAGGTCAAAATGCCTCCTGAGACAGGAGGGTCTTCAATTTCTGGGCCACTGGATTGGATCAGAAGGTATTCAACCTTCACCTGATAAAGTGAAGGCCATCGTCAACTTGAAAGCACCTACTGATGTGACGGAGCTGAAAAGACTACTGGGAATGATAAACTATCTGGGACGCTATGTGCCCAATTTGGCGACAGTCGCAAAAACCGATGAATGATCTCTTGCGTTCAGACTCCGTATGGTGTTGGGGCCCATCACAAGAAGAAGCTTTTGCTTATGTAAAGAGTGCTTTGACAGATGCTCCATCACTCGCCTTTTACGACGCAAACAAGAAAACGGTAGTTAGCGCAGATGCATCCAGCTATGGCCTTGGAGGCGTTCTACTCCAAGAGCACGGGAATGAGCTAAAACCTGTGGCGTTTGCTTCGAGATCTCTCAGTAGCGCGGAGGCCAACTATGCCCAAATTGAAAAAGAGTGTCTTGCTGCAGTTTGGGCGTGTGAGAAGTTTGCACAGTACCTGTCAGGCCTAGAAACATTTACACTACAAACAGACCACAAACCGCTTGTTCCATTGATAAATGGAAAAAGCTTAGACCAGGTGCCACTACGATGCCAGCGCCTTCTGATCAGGCTAATGAGATTTAATCCTGAAGCTGTTCACATTCCAGGAAAGCTACTGTTAATTGCAGACACGTTGTCAAGAAGCCCACTGGCAGAAAATACACCTGATCAGGAGTTGGGTGAAGACATCGAAGCTTACATCAGTGCCGTCGAAAGTTACCGGCCAATGTCACCTGAGAAATTTACAGAAATCCAGAAAGCTACGGCTCAAGATCTGATATTGACTGAGGCAATTCGTTATACCATGTCAGGATGGCCAAGGTACATCCAGGATGTAGCTGAGCCGTTGAGAGTCTACTTTGGTGTAAAAGACCATTTAAGTGTAGCCAATGGTTTGTTGTTGTTCGACGATAGAATTGTTGTTCCAGGTGTTATGCAAACTGAAATGCTTGACCGGATACATGATGGGCACCAAGGAATCTCTAAGTGTAGAGAGAGAGCTAAATCTGGTGTCTGGTGGCCTTCTATGAACAAGGAAATTCAGGACAAAGTTAACTCATACGAGCATTGCCAAACCTATAGGCCAACCCAACGCAAGGAACCTTTGATAACTACACCAATGCCAAACAGGCCTTGGGAAGCCATCGCCTCAGATTTGTGTGAATACAAAAGAGAAATGTACTTAGTCACTGTTGACTATTTTTCAAGGTACATAGAGATCGCACATCTGCCAGATTCAACAGCAGGAACTGTCATATTGAAACTGAAGTCCCTATTTGCTAGATGGGGAATTCCGGATCGCCTTATATCGGACAATGGACCACAATATGGTTCAGCTGAATTTGCTGACTTTGCTGCTCAGTATGGGTTTAATCACGACACAACAAGCCCATACAATCCACAAGCCAATGGTGCAGTAGAGCGAGCAGTGGAAACTGCTAAGAACATTTTAAGACAGGATGACCCATTCCTAGCACTGTTAGTATACAGAGCAACACCGAACACGGCAACTGGTTACAGCCCAGCAAAGCTCATGATGGGCAGAGAGATAAAAAGCACATTACCAGTACTTCCAAGGAAGTTAGAGCCTAATTGGCCATCTATGGCTAAAATAAAAGAAAAGGACGCACAGACAAAACATGCCTATGAATCTCACTACAACCGTAGGCACGGAGTTCAACCTTTGAACCCTATCTGCCCTGGCACCCAGGTACGCATAAAAACTGACAATGAAGATTTCTGGACGAAAACAGGGAAAGTGTTAGGTCAGTATAGAGGTAGCAGTAGGTCATACATGGTTCTCACAGAGCAGGGTCGCACAGTTCGTCTTAATCGTCGTCACATCCGGCCTGTCGCAGAATCGAATGATACCACAGATGCAAACGCAGGAGGACAACACAACCCTCCTTCAGAGATACCTTCCGCAGTGGATAGTGGTATGTCAACTTAGTCCGTCCTCGGCGTCTGTTGAATCATCATGTGTTAACCCCTCTGTGACTACACGATCAGGACGCCAAGTGAAACCAGTTCAACGACTGGATCTGTAATTGTGTTAGTCATAGGTGCTATTAAGGCTTTATGGGCCAGAATAATGCCTTGCCGTAATAGCTGTCTGAGATGGACAGTCTACTCCATCTCAGCTCGCAGTTTATTTAGTTTTCTTAGTTTTAATTTAACTCGTTTTATCAGAACCATGAACCTTTGGAATATACCAGTGTTTTAACGAGTGCACAGTTATAATTTCTTCTGATGTGCATAGCAAACTTTTTGCCATATAAGACTTTTTTTTTGCGAATGGCTATATTAAGGTAACCTGGTGATATATCTTGCCTTGTATCATTCTCAAAGGGGGAGATGTCGTGTAATAGGACTTTGTGGAACAGCCCCGCTAGTAACGTGTGCACAGGTTGGTGCTACGTCACCGCTTTCTGAATAAAGTTGTGTTCATGGCGCGACGTGTCTGTGGATTTATGACAAAAACCATTTACACATTAGAAGCGACTTTAGTATTCCAGGCTACATATAAATAGAAACTGATACTAGGTCTGATAGACCCACAGTGATATTAGTCATTTAGTGTTCATAAAAAATCCAGTTGATAAATAATAGGTCCTATTATTTTAGGTCCTATTTTATATTGTTTAAACTGATATCACAAGGGCCCTGCACCCCTCGTGCATAGGTTTTTGTGACAGCAGAGTGTAAGCAAAATGTAACAACTGTAGGGTAGACATCGCTGGGCTGATATTTGTTTTGCTGGTGACGGGAACATGGCTATATCAAATTGGACAGGTTAAAAGTGTGAGCATAATATAGCCATTACTAAATAAGAGTAAATCTATATTTGATTTATCAGAGTGCTTCATGCAACAGAGGTCTGACTTCTGGTGAAGCACTAGGTCAGACCTCCAGGGCTGCGTTCTTAACCTGTGTAACATAACGCTAACACAAACATGGAGGCAGTCATAATGGCCAAGCCTTAGGCTGCTATACTGACCTATAGTATACCATGTGAATATATCGAAGATAACCACAACAAAGTTTGCAAATGTTCTTTCTAGCGACAGGGTTGCTTATATTTACATGTTCACTTGTTAAGTGCACAAATTGGACAGAATCAAGACCGTAACTGATCAACTATATTTGCTAACTTTCATTACATTTGGGCAACAATCCATACAAGAATTATAAAGTGTTACACATGGGGCCTATAATTCACTATAATTAGCTATGATGCTAGACCCCTGTCGCACCCTTCCTGTGACTAAGTACAAGTACACAGATCGCTCTGGTGAACTGAAGCATGAATGGTTCTGTTGAAGGAAGGTCGGCCTTGATTTATATTTAATAGAATCTGATGTAGGTGAAAGAAAACAGGTTTTAATTAATTAAATGTCCTCTTGTTTTCTTTGACTCTGTAATGTCTGATGACGCGTTAAGCCCAATTTAATTGAACTCAATTTAGTCTCAGTACTGAAAGGCCATGCCATAGTGTCTGATATCTATTCAGTGAGAGTTTCACCAATTTAACCCTTTGACTACACACCACTCATTGATCAATGTGCAATGCCGTCTTAACCAGAGTTAATTGTGTTAAAATTACTCCTTACCAGTGTGTCTCTATTTGATCTTCAAAGTTGCCTGTTTAAACAAAATGTAATATTAAAATTCTGGCTCTCAATCCCTCGAGTCAGTGTAAAAGTCAAGTTTAAAATTAGTTATTTATAGGTGTAAAAATGTTATAATCATGATCCTATGCTATTTCTTGTCATTAGCTAGTAACAGTTACTTAGAGTACATGAAACTCTCAGTGTATGGGTATTGGACTCAATTTATGTCAGGGATCGATGATGTACTGAGTTCAATTAAATCAGGCTAATGTGCAGGCAACTGTTTTATAGAGATCTATGACTATCAATGCCACTGACCTTCTAAATGAATCAGACAGCCTGTACCTGTGTTCCTCCACTCTGCACCAAATCATTCTCAGGAGTATTATGAAAAAAAATTTCATAACTTGTGTATTTATAGTGAAGTCACAGATACCAGCTATAAGAAGCATGATTATCAAATTGCAATGGCTGGTCTCAGTGGTCTGATAGCCTTGTGAATCCAATTTGAATTTTTTTGAGAAACACATTTCCAGCTTTAGAAGTGCATTGCTAAACAGCAATTGCTCCTATGCAAAACCCTCTACATGTGAGGACTCAAATGTGTTGGTTTCGCCTCACAAACATATCCAAACCTTGTTATCTTTATATTTAACACCAGTGTCTGAACATGACTGTTCTGTAATAGCAAACAAAACATATAGAATTAAAAAAGTGTCCGATATAGGGACGCAAACCCTGTACGGAAGATAGCAGGGTTGGCATTCTTCTGGGGATAGGTATTAGTTCCCTTCCGAAGGAAAGTTAGGGAAATTTCGGGGAAGTTAGGGAAGTTTCTGGGAATAAAAGGAATTTAGGCAAGAAACTTTTAACATTTTCCACTACCTTTTATTAAACAAAAACACATATATGTAACAGAGAATCACTTAATAATGTATTAAAATTATTCATCTTTTACACATTGTTAAATTTTTTATTTATTATTTAAACATGGAATAAGACTGAAAATTTAAAGAATATAATAAATTAAATAAATAGAACTGACAAATTGAGAACAGTATCACTGACACTATGCCTCACTCATTAACACTCAGAGACAGATCAGTTCCTTCAGTGTTTTGGCTTCATGCCCGACACATCTATTTCCAAAATGTCTACTGCAAGTTTTTGGTTAATTTTGTGGTATTGTCCCAGTATCTCCACTCACTGATTTGAGTTCTGTCCCATAATGTCCACTGGATATGGCCTAGTTGAATGAATGAATAAATGAATGAATGAATGAAAGAAATTATTTTGTTCAGTTACATTATTTACGGTACAAGTATAAAATATATACCACTTATATACCACTTATATACCACTTATCACAATCCATTTAAAAAAATATATATATCACAGTACATGATGAAAAAAAAAAAATAAAAATAAAAAAAAATAGCTAAAAAATATATATATATCACATGACCGCCACAGCCTGATGGCTGATTTTCTTTCACAGGCGATATTTCAAAAACAACATACTGCAGCTTTCCCAATTTCACAGGGATGATTGGCACCTATGAGGGCTCCAGACCTATTGAATTACATTGCTGATTTTCTTTCACAGGCTACAAATCAACAACCTACTGCAGCTTTCCCGATTTCACAGGGATCATTGGTGCCTATGAGGGCACCATGCCTAGGGGTGGGAGTCGGTTCCTTTTTCATAATCGATAATCGGTTTGAGCAAACCGATTGATGATCGATAATTAATCGGTTCAGACAATAATAATCTGTCCAAAAAAGCAAACTAAAATTAAAATCTAAGAAACAGCTAGAGCTATCATCAGCAAATTTTATACCAGTGTTTGTCACGTATGTCATATCTGAAATTGAGATATTGGTGGCGCCACCTACATTGATGTGTTTTTCACAAGTGAAAATGTAATTTTTTATGCTTCTAGCTTATACACTGTTTTATGATGAAACTGTTAAGCTAATTGGTTTAAACTTTAGGAGAATTATTCTATGGTAGGGTTCAGTTTTATAAGAATAGAATGGGTAAGTGCAGCTTTAAAAAAGCAGTGTAGCCAATTGAAAAAGGCTTTCTGTGTTTGAAAACAGATTTTACAACATGCTGAGTTCTATTACGTAAACATAATTTTGAGCTGTTTCTGTATTAATGAGAATTTTCTCTGTTAAGGTTTATACGCCAGAGTAAGCAAACCGAAAAATTTCCCTTATTGGGCCCATTTTTGCCTATCCCGCCTCACTCCCGTGTATCTAAGTCATACTTCCCTTTCCTGTAATCACTTTTTCTTCAAGCATTCCGCCATGATGGACATATAAACCCGCTCTGCGAGTTCGTCCACTGTAATGGGTTGTACATAAAGGGTTTGCCAACTAATCTGTAAGTAGAGTTTTTTCTTTCCCTTCACGCCATGGAGAACCCCTCATATTGCTCAACATGTGGTTTTTTAATCCCTGCCTGGGATTCCCACCCTTCTTGTTTCATGTGCCGTCCACAACTCGACACTTGCTGTGGACCGGCCGACCCTTGCTTTTATTGTCAGACCTGGTCCTCGGATAAGTGGGCCATGTTTACTGTGTGGTCTCACTCCCCTGTTATTGGGGTTTCTCCCTCCCAATTTCCTTTGTCTGTGGCCCCTGTCAGTCCGGGGGTCGGGGGGGGGGGGTTCCTACCTTAGGTGACTGTAACCATTCTGTGTTACGCTCCCCGTCTGTTATTCCATGTAGTGTTACTACTCCCATTGTCTCCACTACCAAGTCAGTATTGTTCTTCCTTAATGTTGGGTCTAGAAGATTCTTCTAGACCTGTCTGCTCGGCTCAGGTGGCCTCCCCAGCTCCGCCGGCTCTCTCCCCTCAGCCATTGTCCTCCCCTCTGGCTCCCTGTCAGCTTCATTCCCTGACTCCTGCTGCTACTGTTCTTCCACGGGAGGAGGTACGTATTTCCGACCCTGTGTCTGGCCCTCCGTCTACTTCTTTTCAGCAACCCCAGCTTGCTGTTGCTGCTGGGGCTCCAGATTGATGTCCTGCTGTTCCTGTTCCCAGCCGTGCATCCGTTTCTTTGTTTCAGACTCCTCCTGTTGCTGTTCCGCCTGCGGCCACGGCGCCTGTGGTTACTCGGCTGGTTCCTGCCTCTGGCCGTCCCTCTGCTTCTTTCTTACAGCCTCCCCTGCGGACATCGCCCTGGTTCCTAACCAGTGGTCAGAGGTCGCACTCCAATGCCAGACCTGGCGTGCTAGGAAGTCAGCTCTCCTTGATCTTGTGGCCACATCCATTCAAGAAGCTCAGCCAGACGGCCCTAAGTTCCGCCAGACGCAGCCTTGGCGGCCTTCGGCCACCGCGACTGGGTTCTATTTGAATCCGATCACCATTCAGTCACCTACCACCGCACCATCAGTGTGAATGGAATTTACTGATGAACAGTTGAACTATTATGCGAGCATCATGCTGTGGTTACAGGTTCGCTTTCTGCAGCTACGAGTGCCCATGTTCCTCCCGGGTCATCTAAAGTGTTGTCCACCGGTACCCTCTGGTCCACTCGTGGGTACTGGGTAACCTGTTTTGACAGGTTGGTTCCTTCTCCAGCTCTCCCCGAAATTCCTTCCTTGCCCATGTGAATGGAATCAGGACTTGACCAACCCTTTGCGGATGGGAAATCACTGTTATCAGGATCCGCCCATGTTACTGACTGACAGCTTACTGATTTAGAGGGGCTAGGCCTCCTTGCTGTATCTTACCATCCGGCCCCCATAAATGATATTTGGCAGGCCTCCACACACGATTGTGCGGAACTACAACACATCATTTGGCGTCTGGTGGAAAACTGTATCCTACTTCTATGTTCGGCTTGTTTACATTCATTACGTTCACTAAAACCTGAACTGACGCAAGCTGAATTATCTGATCTATTCACTTCACTTCTTTTTGGGGATCAGCTTCAGCCCCTCTTTGAGGGTGCTTCAGACAGTTCTGATCGGCAGGCCTGCCTCTGTTCGGCCGCCCCTGCCCCTCGCCAGTCCTTCCAGATTCCTCGGCCCCCTCGACTACTTGTTGGGCTCCTGCTCCAGCTTCCCGGCCTTCCTCCTGTACAGGCCAATCCCAATCCTTTCGTGGCCGATCCTCTAGCTGCAGTTCTATCAAGAAATGACTATTTGGCTCTGGTTGGCGCTTGACTAAGTGCTCATTTTCCCGCTTTGGTGGCCATCACTTCGCACCGTTTAGTTCTTAGCACAATAAAATTCGGGTTTTGTATTACGTTTTTACGCAACCCTCCCGTTAAATTGCACCCGTTTTTCACCGGATCCAGTAAAACATCTCGTGTTAGAGGAGGCCATTCAGTCTATGTTAGAAAAAAGGGCTATTCTAGAGGTTCCCCGGACTACTTGGGGCTTTACTCTCGTCTCTTTCTGGTTATGAAACCTCACGTCAAGTCGCACCCCATTATAGATCTCAAGCATGCCAATCCATCAGTCATCACAACCATTTCTTGGGCTCGCCTACGAGAACCACGTGTATCAATTCCGTGCTCTTCTGTTCGGAATCGGTGTTGCCCCCTGGATTTTTAGGATGCTTGTCCACACAGTCAACATTTACCTCCGCTCACGGGGCATCTTGGTTCTTCTTTACCTGGATGATTGGCTTGTCAATGCGGCTGATCGCTCTCTCTTACTGGAACACAGGACCCAGGTTCTCTCTTTGCTCCCGAACCTCTGGTTTATTGTCAATGCCGAGAAATCACAACTTGATCCCACCCAGTCCCTTCAGTTTCTAGGCATGGTCCTCAATTTTGCGTCTGGGACGGCGTCTCTCCCGTGCGACTTTGCTCTCAGGCTCAGGGCGCAAATCCATTCCTTTCTAGTGTCTCACCACATAGACTCTGGTGCAGCGTCTTCTCTATACAGAACTCTCAACTGGGCCACGACTTCATTCCGTTCAGTTGTCTTTATCTATGTCCGATTCAAACGCTATTTTTGCAATCGGGGCCTTCTATGCTTGAGTTAGGTTCGGCCTAGTCATCTCATTTCAGCTCTCCTGGAAAATCCTTCGTCCCTGGCTGAACCTTACGTTCCTCCTTCAGGGCGTTCCTTTCTCTCAGGAGATCGATTGTACGATTTTCACCAACGCGTCTCTCCTTGGTTGGGGTGCCCATATGGCCAATCTCAGGGCCTCGGGCATCTGGTCCCTATCCCAACGACTACTCCATATAAATGTACTCAAACTCCATGCGGTCAATTGCGCCATCTCCCATTGGTCACGCCCCATACTCGGCCGTCACATCCTAGTCATGACAGACAACACCACGATGGTCACTTATATTAACAAGCAAGGCAGTACTCAGTCTCCCTCACTTCTTCGGGAGACCTACCTCTTGTTCGATCTTTGTATGACGTTGGGAGCCTCGCTCCGCTCGTGTCATCTTCTTGGCGTCTCAATCATTCTCGCAATCACCCTCTCCTGTCGCCCCATTGCTCCACCTCCGATGGTTGTCCTTCCCCTCTCTGTCCTTAGGTGTCTATTCGCTCGCCTCAGGTGTCCGGAAAATCGATCTGTTCGATTTTCCCTCCCCCCCCCCCCCCAGCCCTCGTTCCTTCTGTGACGCGGCTACATCACCATCGGAACCGTCTCCCAGACACCCCGGTGTCCGTCTGGTCACACCGGTTTCTATACGCATTTCTTGTGCCCAGTCTCATCCCCTGAATCCTCCTACGTCTGTCCCATGCCGTACAGAAGGATCTCCTCCTCATCCTTCCGTTTCATCCGGCGCTCCCTGGTTTCCACTGTGGCGCATGTTTCTCTCCCAGCTGCCACTTCTCCCGTCGTTCCCCTGATCTCGTCGTCCATTTTGGTCGTGCCCTCTGTGAGCATGCATACTCTCATCGGACACCTAAAGGATCAAGGCATTTCAACCCAGCTGCTCTCCTTGCCTCTGCTCCCCGTTGCGGTTCTTTGGACCGCATCTATGACTCCCGGTGGCGCATCTTCTCCAGATGGGCGGATGAACACAGAATCTCTCCTTTAGATCCATTAATTTTGGCGGTCTTTGATTTCTTCGTTTATTTACTACAGATCAAAGAGTTATCCAATCTGTCTCTATCGGCTATGGCTATCATGTCGCCCTGCTGTCGGTCCTCCGTCCGCTGGGTCACGATCGTGTCATACACCATCCACTAGTGACGGACTTTCTCAAGGGGGTACATGCCCGGTCTTCTCGTCTTCACTTCGTCGCTCCTTCCTGGTGCCTGGATGTTGTCTTACAACACCTCTGAGGACCCCCTTATGAGCCTCTTCTTCGGCGCATCTTCTCCATTTGTCTAAGAAAATGGTTTTCCTCCTGGCCCTTACGTCTGCCGGTCACCGCTCTGAGCTTCATGCCCTAGTGGCCGATTAGAAATTTACACAAATTTGATAGCTTTATAACATACACTAAAAATGGTGGTGCCATCAGCAACCATTTTTGCACAGCGTCCATCTGTTCATCCGCATAAGGATAATATATATCATATAATTGCAGTGGTTTGACTTATCCACCGGAAATTTTGCAGGTTTATACATCCTGGACAGCTTTCTCAATTTTATGACAGGTGGCGCTACCTACATTCACGTTTACACTGCGGACATCCATGCTAATATGCAACATACCCCACTCTATTCCCCTTGCCACTTAATCCATGCCTCACTTTACCAGTCCCACTCTGATTTCTGTGGATACACATAGTCGCTTGTCGACTACCCATATTCTAGTTTTAAATTGTCCTAGTCTGAGATTTGCAGGTCAGAAATGTTCATTTTGCTGAAATCATAATGACTAAGGTAGATATGCAGGACATAAGAGGATCAATATTAAATTTAAAAAATAAACCTCTATTCATACTCCCAAACTTTGCACAGGTTCGCATTAGGCCTGTAGGCCTTGTTCATATTAAACTTAATTTTTCACCCATATGTAATCTAGTCCAGCACTAGCAGAAACGTGGGGCCCTCTGTCCGACCACATCTTGTTGATTTAACCAAGTTCTTTGATGAGTTCAAAATGTTCAAGGTCAAATCAGCCAGAATAGAAATCATTTGTGAATGCTTTAAATATAAATATTTACAGTAAATCATGCAACACATTGGTACAGCTATCATGGAGTGTGAATCCCTTGCATGTACACAAAATAGATGGGGGGGGGGGTGCAGATAACCATAGGGCCCTCACGTTCTCATAAACTTTCTTACCCTTAAGACAAAATCAGTATTACTAACCATATGTATGAGTGACATCAGCAGGTCACTGATAAAACCAACTGTGCTCAGAAATTTCAAAACAACTGCTTTATTTAGGCCAGTGGTACCAACACTTGTTGTTTTTTTTTTCCATTTTGTCATAAGTCATGCTTGTCAGCTGAGTGTCATGACCTAAGGATCACTTCACTTGTTCTTTTGGAAGGAAGGATGTCTGGTGAAACTTTAACATCTGTTTTAATGTTTCAGTGGCCCAATGCCAGATGTGATGGGTGGTCCTATGGCTACTCCGGGAGGCCCTAGCACATCTCTGGGTAACCAAAACCCACCTCCTGTGCCTACACGACCAACACAGCAGCGATCAGGGCTAACATCTTCGTATGGAATGGGTGGATATGGAAGTGGGTACGGATCATATGGTGGGTACAGCAGCTACAGCCCACTGGGGGGCGGTATGTATGGGGGTAGCATGTATGGGGGTGGCATGTATGGAGGATACGGCGGTTATAGTGGCTATGGTAGTGGACTTGGGATGAACAGATATGGACCTTCAGAATATACGTCCAATGGTTTCGTGCGACAAGCAGAAGAAAGTTCCAGGCAGGCATTTCAGTCGATTGAGAGTGTTGTTCAGGCGTTTGGCTCCGTGACGATGATGTTAGAATCCACCTTTTATGCGGTGTACAATTCTTTCCGAGCTGTGATTGGAGTAGCAGACCATTTTACAAGGTTACGAACTCACTTTGCTCAAATCTTTTCAGCGTTTGCCATCATAAAAACCTTGAAATGGTTATATCACCGATTACTTGTGTTGCTGAGACTTCGTCAGGCGGGTATGGATGAGGACTTGTGGGCAAATGCGGTGTCTGAGACAGTTAAAGGCACAGGACTTGACGGCATACCAGGAAAGCCAAAGTCTAACTGGCCGGTGTGGCTGTTTTTTGCCGTTGTTATTGGTGCTCCTTACCTCATATGGCGCCTCCTATCTTCTCTCTCAGGAGCAAAAGGTAAGACTTTTATTTTTTATGCTGTGTGTCATGTTGATGACATTGGTTATTGAATTGGGGTGAAGGTAGCTGTACAATTAGGATTATGTACTGTGGTTAGCTTCATATTCCTGAGGCTGAAATTTCACAATTTTTTCATTTTGAACACTTCGTGGGGGTTTCATTTTTAGCGAACCTGTGAGCTTATGCGATGGTGCGGTGTCTTGCGTCATGCGTCGTGCGTCGTCTGTAAGTTAACCATAGATATCTCAAAAAAGGCAGGAGCTAGCATCACCAAATTTTTCGAAAATAATCAGTCATCCAAAAAATTTATATCGGATTTTGTTTATTTTTTTGTAACTGCATTTTCTTAGATTTTATAGGGAAAAAGCTAAAAAAGCTTTAAAAATCTTCTTCTCTGAAACTGTCAAGCCAAATTGTCCAATGTTTCACAGAAATGATCCCTGGAACAATCTTTCTCAAGTTTATTTGAATGGTTCCAGTTCGGAGATTTTTGGCTGAGTTACAGGTGGTTGAACTTTGTTAACTGTGCAAAAAAGCATATTATAATTTGAATCAGAGAAACGGCTGGAGCTATCATCACCAAATTTTATGCCAATGTTGGTCACATAGGTCATATTTGAAATTGAGGTATTGGTGGCGCCACCTGCATCGGCTTTTTTTGTACGGGGTCATCAGTGCCTGTATCACACTGAGGGCTAGAAAAAACTTCTATTCTGAAACCATATGGCCAAAATGTTTAATATCGCACGGAAATGATCCTAGGGTACTGCTTTCTGAAGTTTGTTCAAATGGTCTCTTTTCAGTGACTTTTGGCTAAGTTATGGGAAGCTGAATTTAGTCATATGCTGTAACAGCCCATTTTAGCTCAGTACTACAAAGATCTTCTCCTCAAAAACCACTGGGGCAAATTCTTAAATCTCACACATTATTTATCCTTAGATGTTGATAATTCAAGTTTGTTCAAATGGTTTTGGTTCAGTGATTTTTGGCTGAGTTATGGGAAGCTTAACTTAGCCATTTTGCTGTATTTTCCCATATGAGTTATAAACCTGTAAAACGTTTTTTGACTACCGCTACTGAGGCCAATTTGTTTAATATTTTACAAGAATAATCCCCTGGATAATTCTTATAATAATTGTCTTTTATGGTTCCAAAGAATTAATTTTGGCTTAATTATAAAGATTGAATTGAGTCATTTTACCATATATTATAGCTGTGTGAAGCAAATACATCTAGACTGGCACCAGTTTATCAGCATTTATTACATCATGCCTCTAGACATTTAGATTTTAGGTTATCTATGGTTTATATTGACAAGAATGTTTTTTAAAAGCTTTTAAAAAATGTAGATTTATGATTTTTAGATATTCCTCATGCCAGGCAAAGTTTACAATCACTGGTATACAGCTCTCTGTGGGTATATAAAGAGAGCTGTACATGGATTATAAATAATTAGTATCCATAGTCAAATTAATTCAAGATTTTGCCATCAGTGAGATGTATCTGTATTACAATTTTTCATTCAATATGCATCTGTAATATTTTTTAGGGAACCTGTGAGCTAATGCGATGGTGTGGCGATATTTGTCTTCTGTACGTTAACCCATACTATTTTGAAAATGATTGGAGCTAGCATCATGAAATCTAATGCAAAAAATTAGCCATCTCAAAAACTCTGCATTTTCTTAAATTTTATAGAGAAAAAACTAAAAAACCTTTAAAAATCTTCTGCTCCAAAACACTCAAGCCAAATTGTTCAATATGTCACAGAAATAATCTTTTATACCATCTCCCTCAATTTTGTTCCAATGGTTCAAGTTTGGTGAAATTTGGCCGAGTTACAGGAAGTTGAACTTAGTCATCTGTCCAAAAAAGCATACTAAAATGACAGTCTCAGAAACGGCCGGAGCTATCATCACCAAATATTTTGCCAGTGTTGGTCACATGAGTCATATATGAAATTCAGGTATTGGTGGCACCACCTGCATTGACCTTTTTTTGTACGGGGTCATTGATCATCTTGTATTATTCTAGATATTTTGATAAAATGTTTATGAAAATGTCGGCTTGAAAAAAAATTTTAGCCGAAGTCTTTCAGTATGTGTAAACAGATTAACCAACAGGCCAAGATTGAATCCATATCTTTAAATAGGTTGAGAAACTGCCAACTGTTTCAGATTTGGCAACAGATCAAGAGTTCATACAGTGCAGCCAGATATAGGTCAAGAGTTCAATCAATGCAGCCAAGCACAAGGCATGTGATCACCTCATGGGTGACATGTGAACGCCTCATGGGCACTATGTGATCACTTCATGGGTGTCAAGCTCCTCAGGGCAGGGCCCCTGCATGAGCTTATGCAATGGTGTGGCTACTATTTCAGATTTGGCAACAGGCTAGAGGTCAGTCTGGATCTATTTATAGCTTTGGCAGACTGCCAACTGTATCAGATTAGGCAAAAGGTCAAGAGTTCACTCAGTGCAGCCAGGTATGGGTCAGGAGTTTACTCAGTGCAGTAGCTGCATTCTATTTATAGCTTTGGCAGACTGCCAACTGTGTCAGATTATGCAACAGGTCAAGAGTTCACTCAGTGCAGCCAAGTACAGGTCAAAAGTTCACTCAGTCTAGCCAGGTGCAGGTCATGAGTTCACTCAGTGCAGTAACCTGAGCAAGCAATTTTTCACAGTTCACTCGGGGCAACAGCTTTTCTCACCTAAGCCTGGTCAGCCCCATGTATCAGACTCAAGATAAGTTTTATGTATTGGCCTAATATTTTGACCTGTCCATGTGTCTTTGATCGCTTTCTCGCTCACAAGACAGGTGTCACCACCTACAATGACTTTTGCACAGTGTGTGTCCCTGCGGTTTTCTCAGAGGGGTTTGATAAATCAGTCTGAAATTGGGCATATGTATATCTCTCATAGCTTCGTTGTATACAAGACTGGTGGTGCCAGCTTCAATCTTTTTAGTGTTGTGTGCTCCCATGCCAGAATTTCAGCAGTGATGTTTGTGTGATTGTTTCTTATTCAAAATGTTTAGAACTTGCTTTGTTCATATACATGAAAAGTAATGGTCCAGCATTGAAGCATTATACCTGGTGTATTTCCCAATGCACAGGTTCGCATTAGGCCTGTAGGCCTTGTTTGTGATTGCACTAGAATCTATAAAATTGAAGTACAACAGTATTTGCATTTATTTTAAAATAAATAAATCCCACAATACCTCATTCATTACTGTTATAGTCATTGTATTATGACCTGTGTCATAGTCAGTGTTTTGACAATTATTACAGGTTTGCATGAGAAGGTTGCGATACCATCCACAGATTTTGTTGTTGATTAACAAACCATGTTTCCAAAGTTGTGATAACTTATCCATCTGTACAGATGCATCATACCCTCTTGTTCATCCTAGATAAAAGGGCAGTTTATTCCCTAGGGATTCATATTTGAAATTAAATTATTTTCCATTTGGTAATATCGCAAAATTAAAACCCTCACCAACAAAAAGGCAACCACAGTATGTTATTACTGAGCCTGCATGAAGCAAGAGTAATTGTTTCCAGTTGATTCTGTGTGTATGTATCCAGAAGGTTTCTAAAGAACAGTTTTGTGGATTTCATAGAAATTTGACTTTGAGTTTGGTAATGTGAAAATCTCCCAAGTGGTTAAATTTTGGTGCAAATCCCAGTGTATATAACCCTGGGATGAGCATTTATTGGGCTTGATAGCACAAATGTTACCACTAGGGGTTATATCATGTCATTATTGGCCCATCTATGAGGTTTGATTTCATGACGTGACATGATTTCACTGAGAACAATGGTGTCCTTTCATGATTGTTATTTCTGCCCACGGTGATTTTTATGAAAATGGTTTGATGTTCATTGCATTCCATTACTCAGTATGACCAGTGTCTTGAATCAAAGTAATTTATCAGTCAAATATTGTATAAATGTCTGCTGAGTCATCCATTCTTTATTGTTTTTAAGGTCTAAGTGTCTGAACATGTATAGCAAAATGTTACATAATCATAAGACAAAGGTTAATGTTATCATGACACCAGTTGGCTTTACTTGCAGGGCACCAAAACATAATCAATGGGTTATACAAGTTATAGATAAGTACTGGGGGGGGGGGGGGAATCTGGGTCACCTGATTATTAATGTATGTTACCTGGCAAAAATTGGTTCAAACAAAGAAGTCCCAACTCTGAAAACGACAGCTTGTACCCAACTCTGTCTTATGGACAGACTCCAGATTTCTTTCTCATTTATAGTTATTATATTAAAATTGTTAAGGTGTGTCTAAGAAGCATTTAAATTATATTTGTATCCCCAGACAAAGTCGGGGGATACTATGTTTTCATACCTGTCCCGCCGCCGCATATAAATCTTGTTGGCGCGATAACCCAAAAAATATTTCACGGAACTTTACCAAACTTGGTATATGTATAGATATGGGTGAGAGGAGGACGCCTATTTAAAATGAGGTCATGACCTTTACTAAGAGAGTGTCCTTGACCTTGAATAAGTCCAATTTTGGGGAAAATCACACAAATTCTTTAATATCTCAAGAAATCTTGCATGGATTTATCCCAAAATCAAGTTGATGGAAGATCATGGATAGGGTTGTCATGTTCCAAAAACTGGTGGCGCCACATATTATTCTTTACTTGTTTTCTTGCCGTTTAATACCCCCAAAATTGCTACCTTACAGTACTGTGAGCATTGTAAGTCAAAAACTAATGGACAGATATTATATTATGCATATACATAGGTATGGGTTATGGGATGATGTTTATTTAAATTGGGGTCATGACCTTTCCTATGATAGTGGCCTTGACCTTGAATATTGCCATATATGGTGAAAATCACACACCTCTTATGATATCTCCAGTGTTGATAGCCATATGGATTTCAAACATGACTTATGTATGGCCCACCACTAAAGTAAGAACCCTATAGGTTCTAGGGTCATGAGGTCAAAGGTCAAGGTCACTGGACTGGCATTTTAAAAGATACTGTGGATGCATTTTAAGCCAAACTTTCATCCTAGGTCTTCCATCTTTAATATATAGCTCACTTGCCAATAGTGGATGATCCATATAAATTTTGGGGTCACAAGGTCAAAGGTCAAGG
This sequence comes from Sipunculus nudus, assembly GCA_026874595.1. Taxonomy (NCBI): domain Eukaryota; kingdom Metazoa; phylum Annelida; class Sipuncula; order Golfingiida; family Sipunculidae; genus Sipunculus; species Sipunculus nudus. Next base: position 15,655,587 of record CM049309.1, read on the forward strand.
CCACAGGAGCTATCTGTCCAAAAATTAGTTTCTGGATGATAATTCCTGCTTTTATTGATGTATTGATTTCAAACTTGACTTATATATGTCCCATTGAAAAAGCAAGACTCCAATTGATATTGGGGTCATGAGGTCAAAGGTCAAGGTCACAGGACACACCTTTAAAAAGATGTGGATGCATTTCAGCCAAACATTTCATCTCAGATCTTTCATCTTGCACATATAGTTCACCTGCCAAGAGAGGAAGAACCCTATCAATTTTGAGGTCACAAGGTCAAAGGTGAAGGTCACAGGAGCCATCTGTCCAAAAATTAGTTTCTGGATGATAATTCCTTCTTTTATTGATGTATGGATTTCAAACTCGACTTGAATTTGACCCATTGGAAAAGCAAGACCTGAATTGATTTTGGGGTCATGAGGTCAAAGGTGAAGGTCACAGGAAACCTCTTTAAAAAGATTGTGGATGCATTTTCAGCCAAACAATTCATCTCAGATCTTTCATCTTGCACAGATAGTTCACCTGCCAAGAGTGGAAGACCCATATCAATTTTGAGGTCACAAGGTCAAAGGTGAAGGTCACAGGAGCCATCTGTCCAAAATTTAGTTTCTGGATGATAATTCCTGCTTTTATTGATGTATGGATTTCAAACTTGACTTGTATATGTCCTATTGGAAAAGCAAGACCCAAATTGATTTTGAGGTTATGAGGTCAAAGGTCAAGGTCACAGGACACATCTTTAAAAAGATGTGGATGCATTTTCAGCCAAACATTTCATCTCAGATCTTTCATCTTGCACATATAGTTCACCTGCCAAGAGAGGAAGAACCCTATCAATTTTGAGGTCACAAGGTCAAAGGTGAAGGTCACAGGAGCCATCTGTCCAAAAATTAGTTTCTGGATGATAATTCCTTCTTTTATTGATTTAGGATTTCAAACTTGACTTGAATTTGACCCATTGGAAAAGCAAGACCTGAATTGATTTTGGGGTCATGAGGTCAAAGGTCAAGGTCACAGGAAACCTCTTTTAAAAGATTGTGGATGCATTTTCAGCCAAACAATACATCTCAGATCTTTCGTCTTGCACATATAGTTCACCTGCCAAGAGTGGAAGACCCCTATCAATTTTGAGGTCACAAGGTCAAAGGTGAAGGTCACAGGAGCCATCTGTCCAAAAATTAGTTTCTGGATGATAATTCCTGCTTTTATTGATGTATGGATTTCAAACTTGACTTGTATATGTCCTGTTGGAAAAGCAAGACCCAAATTGATTTTGAGGTTATGAGGTCAAAGGTCAAGGTCACAGGACACATCTTTAAAAAGATGTGGATGCATTTTCAGCCAAACATTTCATCTCAGATCTTTCATCTTGCACATATAGTTCACCTGCCAAGAGAGGAAGAACCCTATTAATTTTGAGGTCACAAGGTCAAAGGTGAAGGTCACAGGAGCCATCTGTCCAAAAATTAGTTTCTGGATGATAATTCCTTTTTTTATTGATTTAGGATTTCAAACTTGACTTGAATTTGACCCATTGGAAAAGCAAGACCTGAATTGATTTTGGGGTCATGAGGTCAAAGGTCAAGGTCACAGGACACATCTTTAAAAAGATGTGGATGCATTTTCAGCCAAACATTTCATCTCAGATCTTTCATCTTGCACATATAGTTCTCCTGCCAAGAGAGGAAGAACACTATCAAATTTGAGGTCACAAGGTCAAAGGTGAAGGTCACAGGAGCCATCTGTCCAAAAATTAGTTTCTGGGTGATAATTCCTGCTTTATTGATGTATAGATTTCAAACTTAACTTGCATATGTCCCATTGGAAAAGCAAGACCAGAATTGATTTTGGGGTCATGAGGTCAAAGGTCAAGGTCACAGGACACATCTTTAAAAAGATCAAGGTCACAGGACCAACATCTTCAACAAGATTGTGGATTGTTAGATGGAAGAAACAATAAATATGCCAAGTGTCAGTATATGCTGCTAAAAATGGGGTCTATTTATAAAGGGGGTGGGGGCCTACTATGTCTGTGGATACTTTGGCACCTGCGGTGCCAAGAAATGTCTAGTTTCTGTTGTATTATAGAGGCATTCAGAAATTCAGAGTGAATTAATATTTAAAATACCCCCCTTCCCATCCCATTATTCTTTGGTTTTGTAAATTGAATTGCTTTGACATAATATTGTTTTCACATATGACAGAGTTTTATATCATTTATTTTGCTATGACTTTTGGAATTAAACATAATGCTATGCATAAATGTTCTCACTCATGTGGAAAAATCCATGTTAAATATAACTATCAGTCAGGTAAAAAAATAAAATTACTTAAATTTCAGTAAAGCTTTAATGATTTTTAGCTTCAGCCCCTGCGTCATTTCTTTCAAGAGGAGAAAATAATCAAATTTTTAAAAAACTTTTGTTTATGATGTGTTTTACCTGTTCAGCAGAATGATTCTGTTATTATCAATATCTTATTGGTCCCTGTTTACATGAAATTATGAAAAAGGTAATAAAATGGTATAATTAAATTCATCCTCTTGCACTAATTTCTGATAAAAATGTGCCTGAGAAACAAACCTTTACATTTTTTTCCCCAATATTATACATAACTTTTTTATTCTCTTACTGCAATAAAACCAGCACATTCAAGGGGCCCAATCCCCCATAAAGCATGTTAAATTAAAAAAAAATTGAGTTTTCCCTTTAAAATAAATTTGTACCTGCCAAAATATTGCCCTGAAACCATTTGCTTACTCCTTTAAATAAATGTTAAAATCAGTGGACTAGGCGTAATCAAAGGTGTCAACAAAAACACAGCGCATGCATTGCCCGGCTTCAACACATCAATCAGGAGATGCCCTGACTGACTAAGCCCAAAAAATGTAATACATGTTCCTGCTGGCTGAAACCACCTGTTAAGGCTCACAATCGTACCTCTGGTCACACAGCTTGTTATGGTAAACTGACACACATGGACTGAGTTTAACAACACAACAATTGTTTCATTTAAATTTTACATTTTACAACCAACATTAATATTTTAAAAACATTAGATTAAATTAATCCAGATCATTTAACAATAACACAGCATTCATCTGAACTGGTTTGTCAAGTGATACATGCTTTTTTTTAATCAAGTTTCTCAGTTTGTATATGAATAAATTAAGACACGAAGATTACTTGATTTCTTGTCAGTATGAGAACTTGTAAGTTTTATGTTGTACATGTCTGTGTAACTGGAAATGCCTCTTTCCTGCTGGCTGTAGTGTTGTTGTATCCCTGTAGATGGCGCCAACAGTCATGGATTCTCAGCAACTATCATGTAATCTTATCTGAATCTTCCTGGTACAAGCATTCCCCCTCTCCAGGACTTATCTACACAATAAACAGGATGATTAGTTGATTACTAGTATGTAAAACCTAATCTCTTCCAGATCAGTCTACTTAACATACTTCTCAGACTAAATTTAAGTAACCTACTAGTACTCCAGTAAACATGTTTTTGTTTATTGAATCTAGGCCAGGCTATTTATAAGTTGAAACCTGTTCCTGTAATTTCAAAGATATTATAAACTTTTGTATAATCAACAAGAGGTAAATTAACAACCAGTTTGTGTAGTCGAAGCCTACACAGTACAAAACTCTGCCAGAATCTCCTCATCAGACTTTCATTTATTCATGTGTGTACACACATCGTGTGTACATACTGAACCTTATACCTATGAATGGGTGGCTTATATCTGGGGGGCAAAGTAGTTGCCCTGTGTCACAATGATATATATTCCATTAAATTAAATATATATTATGGTGATTCTGATTTCCTCATAACAGATTTTTTACTGGGGTGTTACACCAACAGACAAACCAACAAATCACCCCAGGAAAAAACATAAATACCATTCTTACATTTCAGGAGTATACAATTCAGTCAAGTGAAGTATTTTCTTAATTAACTCTCTGTGGGGAAAAAGCTCTTTAAAAATTCCATTTCCGCCTGTTGATGGAAAGAACAATAAATTTAATGTAATTGATCTAGTTTCAATTATTTAATAACCAGACTTACTTATGTGGGCAGATGCAAAACAGATATTGTCAAGTGGATTTTATCAAGTATACTCTATTCCACCAATCTGTGTCCACCTTTTTTTTGCAAATGGAGATGACAACCTAATATGGCAATTAAGAATTATAGAGTAATTCTAAAATGTAAAAAAAAAAAACATTTTGGACTCTCAAAATGATCGGGCCATATCAGATGTGTCCCTGTGTGGGTAGCCATCTTTGTTTTGACTGTTCATATTTTTGGAGTGTTTACATGACACATCCAATCAGCAGCTGTCAACTGAGATTGTTTTTGCATGCGATGAATTAATATGACTACCATAAATGGGGATACATATGTTGTTAAATATACCGGTTGAATGATTTCTGATAATTGTATCAGCCAATGTTTTGCGGATACTATGTTTTTGACCGGGTTCTGCGGCCGCTGCCACATTCATTTCCGGAGAACTCCTCTGAGACTACTGTTCTGATTTTTCCAAAACTTACACCAATTATCGGGTCACATGTGAACTGGTGCCTAACCAATTGGCGTTGACCTCTGACCCTTCCTCTCTGCCCAGCATCCATTTATGCGTCTGTTTCCACACATAAACCTACATATCTCAGGAACCATTTTAACAATCAGGAAAAAAATTTTGTACAAATGTAGCCCTTGGATAGCTTTATAACATACAAAATGGAGGGGCTACCTGCAACCAAGTTTGCACAATGTCCGTCTGTTTGCCTTAAATTTTGCATATGTATACAACTTGGACAACTTTCTGGAATTTGTGGTAGGTGGTGCAACCTACATACACATTTCAGCTGCAGACATCCATGCTAATAGGCAACACACCTCACTCTATTTACCCTTGCCACTCAATCCATGCCTCACTTTGCCTGTTTTACTCTTGATTTTGGCTGATACACGTAGTCACTTGTTGACTACCCGTATTCTGGTTTAAATTAATTCTTGTTAATAAATAAGGTCTAAGGTAGGTATTTATTAAATTATTGAAAATTTAGCTGTGTAATCTTCTACCCTACATTACCATTTTTTAGCTCAGCTCACTATAAGTCTGTTATAGTCATGGTCCTTTGTCACATGTCTGTCTGACCAGATGTCAGACGTCCATTAACAGGGCACGTTTTGAAACCTTAAGAACTATGAATCCAAAACTGAACATAGAGGTAGATGTCCCTAAAGTTTTCCTACCAAATTTTAAAACTGGGTCACTATGACTTTGTTCCTTTGAGAAATAAAGGAAATATCTCCATTTTCAAGTAAAAACCTATTTTTACACTTCAAGACTGCCCACTATGAAAACCACTATTGTGAATCAATTCATAATTAATATAACTATTCCTGGATTTATGTCATATATACATACCAAAAATTTGGTCAAGGCTGTGTAAATCTTTAAAGTTGTGGGTCCAAACATAATGCACTTTGTCAAAAATCAGGAAATATCTTTACTCACTTAACATGATAATATTTTTAGCTAGAGAGCTTATTTCAAGCATATATCTTTATTCAACATAGTTTAAATTGTATACAAAAAATTAGATAAAAATTTTGGAATATTTTTAAGTTATTAGTATAAAATCATTACATTAAATTTTACCCAAATTTGACTATGGCACATTTTTCCCCTGTATGTACATTCACTGTGATTTTCACATGATAGACAGATAAGATTTGAAGCTAATGAAATATGAAATTTTAAAGGAATTGGTGAAAAAAGGTAGCTTCATTTAAGTTTTCATACACCATGTCAAGTATTGTTTACATCAAGCCAACCCAGCCAAGTGGTCTGCTGTGAGAGCTGCAGCCCTCACCTATGTTATGTAACTGCTTCACTCCAGGCCTCTCCCTAGACTCAGCTTAGCTAGCCTTCCCCAGAAATTTTTGTGAACATGTAATTTTCACAAAGTTCACAAGGTAACATTGATTCGTGAAATTAATTCCTCGCAAAATACATGCCATACTCAGTAATACTCCAGGAAGTAAGCATGCCCAGTGCAAAGCAGCAAGAAGGTGAGGTTCAATTTATCTGGACCATTTTAAATTAAATCTATGTATATTAGTTCAGTGAAAAACATGCTTTGAAAACATCCTTAACACTCAAACATTTTTACAAGTATGCACCTAGGTGTTGTGTCAATGCTAACGTAATGTTTTGAACATGGAAAAAATACACAGAACTGAGAGTTCTCATGAAATTTGAAAATATATCACAATGTTCATTAAGCACATCACATTAATAAAAACAGGATGAAACCGGTTGGAGCTCACATAAAAGAGATTTTGTGTCACTGTGTCAGTGATTTAAGCCTGTGTAATGTACGCATCCACTATACAAGCCTTGACCAAGCCACACAACATTTCTTGACAAGCTGAAAATTAGTTCTTCTCCTGGAGTAGTTATCACAAGGGCCTAGTTTGAACACTAAATATGGGGACACCAAACACCGCCCGCCTGATTGTGTAAGCATAATTAAATGCACAACTGACATGTGCAATCATCCATAACCAAGCTTGGCTTTTGTTAACGTATATTTTCTATCTCAATTTATATATCTGTTTGTTTTTTTTTGTGTGTGTGTTAAAAATGCAACCACAAGCAATTCACATAAAATACATGCTCGGACTTTGCCAATTCTCAAAATTTGATTTTTCACAAAAATAACATGTTCTACAGTATCACAGAGTGCAGATGCAATTTACACCCAATTGGCTTGTTTTAATTTGCTTATCAAACTTAGTTTATGCTCATTAGAAAATGAAAAATTGTAATTTTTAACAGCAGTTTATTTCAGTTAATAAATAAAATGTATCTTTTTTTGACTCAGGTAATGTTCATTATTCTGTCATTTGCAGGGTATTGTATGTTTCAAGTTGATATATTAACATGCATATTACAGCCACCTACCAGGTAGTTGAAATACCAGGAACTTTTACAAATACATGTTTGTGATCAAGAGAGGTTCCTGTATTTTTTGTGTAGTCTTTAAAAGTGCGCAGTCCAACACAACCACTAGGATTTAACACATTCTTAGAAACTAATTCACCCACAGGTCCCTTGTTTTTCTTTTAAATGAGATAAATATTTTTATAGCAAAAAAAACAGGTGGACATTAGGGGATGAAACAGACTATAAGTACCTGCTAGATTGGGTATATAAGAAATAATCAATATTTAACCCAGGGAACAATGCAGAAACAGTGACGTATTAGATGTGACCGTGTTGTACTCATATCTGACCTCAAAGAACAGACACATGTACATGTACAGAAACCTTGAGATAAATGTTTTGATGGCCTTGCTTTACGTCAAGGACTACTTCAGATCTGCAGGTGGTGGAAAAAGGCCAGACTTTGTCCTTCAGCTAAATCAGGCTAATATAAAACACGCCAGGCTGATATAAATGTCCCCCTTATGATAAAAACGTGAGCAAAACACGTGGGTGCAAAAGTGAATTCTGTATCAGGTCCTCTTATGACACAGGAGTTATTTAATTGTCTCGAAATGTTTCATAACAAATTCCAACACAGATACCTCATTGTCATAAGGATCACAATTAAGAGTAAACTAGAGGCCTTTCAGTTGAACTAATTTAACTTTCAGTGTTGCCATGATAAATTAATGGGGCTTTGATTGATTTTCACCAAACTCACCATAACTACTAACCAACAGATAATCTTACCTGAGTTCCTTTATTGGAAAAATCCACGCATATTTAATTGGGTTAAAATTCACTAGGCTACTTTGTGGTGTCGCTGCGATAATTTACAAAGCATATGAAGGATTTTGATAAACTCATCAGAAATGTTTATCAGTAAAATATCTGACCTTAAAGAACAGGCATATGTTCATGTATAGACACCTTGAGATAAATGTTTAGACAGCCTTGCTTCATGTCAAGGACTACTTCAGATCTGCAGGTCATGGAAAAAGGCCAGACTTTGTCCTTCAGCTAAATCAGGCTAATATAAAACACATGAGGCTGATATAAATGTACCCCCTCATGATAAAAACGTGAGCAAAACACGTGGGTACAAGGGTGAATTTTGTGTCAGGTCCTCTTATGACACAGGAGTTATTTAATTATCTCAAAATGTGAAACAAATTCCAACACAGATCAGAATTAAGAGTGAACTAGAGGCCTTCTAGCTAAATTAGTTTAACTTTAAGAGTCGCCACGATCACTTAACGGGCTTTGATGGATTTTCACCAAACTCACCATAACTACTAACCAACAGATAATCTTACCTGAGTTCCTTTATTGGAAAAATCCACGCATATTTAATTGGGTTAAAATTCACTAGGCTACTTTGTGGTGTCACTCTTGGTTTAGGATATAACTATATTTAATTTAGATTTTACTGTTTACCAGATATTACTATTATTAGAGCAGAATTTTGTATTTTTTTCAAGTTATTAGCATAAATTTGGAACCAATACCTTAAATTTTGTGCAACTTTGACCAAGGCACATTTTTAGCTCAGCTGACTATAAGTCATCTGAGCTATAGTCTTGGTCCTTTGTCTGTCATCCGGCCAGCTGTCCATCCGGCTGTCCATTAACAGGGCAAGTTTTGAACGCATATAGTCTACGAATCCAAAATTTTGCATTAAGTTAGATGTACCCAAAATCTCCTACCATACAGAAAATGGGGTCACTATGACTTTGTTCCTCTGTTTTCCATAAAAAAGTCATTATTAACTTCAAGGCTGCCTAATATCAAATCCACTGATCTGTTTTTGATCATGTTTAGTATGCTTATTCTTCCATACATTTTCTATGAACATACCAAAAATTAGGTCAGTATTGTGCATTGTTTTGAAGTTATTGGCCCAAACATAATGCAATTTTTAAAAAATCAGGAAATATATTTAATCACATGAAAATTGCTGAAGCTGGAGACTTTTTTTCAGGGATATAACTTTATTTAATCAAGATTTAGTTGTTTACCCAAATTTAGATAAGAATTTTGCACAAAAAAAATTTTGTTATTAGCATAACTAAAAAATCAGTACTTTAAATTTTGTCCAACTTTGGCAACGGCACGTTTTTTCCCTGTTTGCACATTTGATTTAATTTTCACAGCATATATACATAAGGATATAATCTTTTAAAATCTGAAATTTTAAAGGAATTTTTTTAAAAGAGTAGCTTTTATTTAAGTTTTCATACACCATGTCAAGTGTTGTTTACATCAAGCCCACCTTGTGTATGTAACACCAAATCCTGCAGCTTGCCTTGGCTCAGCTTGGGCACTGCTAGCAGGCTTTCCCTCTCCCCTGCACTCCCCCACCCCCTAGATGGTGCATAAACTAGATAAATTATATCATCTTCTGTATTTGATTCAACATTTTAGCCACCAGGGTTACAATGATTAAAGTGCACATTAAATTATGTCCACAATGTGGTGTATTGCTTTGAAAATGTGGATGTTCATTAAATAAGGAATTCCTTACTTCAGAAGAGTAAAAACTGTGAAATTGACTATTAATTCCAATAATAAATTATAGCTGAGATAGTTATTAGCACAATGCCATTGTTTGTCCCTCATTCAACCAACAGTGTGTATACTTTATTGTATCCCCAGACAAAGTCGGGGGATACTATGTTTTCATACCGGTCCCGCCGCCCCCGCCGCCGCATATGAATCTTGTTGGCGCGATAACCCAAAAAATATTTCATGGAAAGTTGGTATATGTATAGATATGGGTAAGAGGACGACGACTATTTAAAATGAAGTCATGACCTTTACTAGGAGAGTGTCCATGACCTTGAATAGGTCCAATTTTGGGGAAAATCACACAAATTCTTTAATATCTCAAGAAATCTTGCATGGATTTATCCCAAAATCAAGTTGATGGAAGATCATGGATAGGGTTGTCATGTTCCAGAAACTGGTGGCGCCACCTATTATTCTTTATTTGTTTTCGTGCCGTTTAATACCCCCAAAATTGCCACCTTACAATACTGTGAGCATTATAAGTCAAAAACTAATGGACAGATTTCTTTTATATTATGCATATACATAGGTATGGGTTATGGGATGATGCTTATTTAAATTGGGGTCATGACCTTTCCTATGATAGTGGCCTTGACCTTGAATATTGCCATATATGGTGAAAATCACACACCTCTTATGATATCTCCAGTGTTGATAGCCATATGGATTTCAAACATGACTTATGTATGGCCCACCACTAAAGTAAGAACCCTATAAGTTCTAGGGTCATGAGGTCAAAGGTCAAGGTCACTGGACTGGCATTTTAAAAGATACTGTGGATGCATTTTAAGCCAAACTTTCATCCCAGGTCTTCCATCTTGAATATATAGCTCACTTGCCAATAGTGGATGATCCATATAAATTTTTGGGTCACAAGGTCAAAGGTGAAGGCCACAGGAGCTATCTGTCCAAAAATTAGTTTCTGGATGATAATTCCTTCTTTTATTGATGTATTGATTTCAAACTTGGATTTGTTATTGACCCATTAGAAAAGCAAGACCTGAATTGATTTTGGGGTCATGAGGTCAAAGGTCAAGGTCACAGGAAACCTCTTTTGAAAGATTGTGGATGCATTTTCAGCCAAACAATTAATCTCAGATCTTTCATCTTGCACATATAGTTCACCTGCCAAGAATGGAAGACCCCTATCAATTTTGAGGTAATAAGGTCAAAGGTGAAGGTCACAGGAGCCATCTGTCCAAAAATTAGTTTCTGGATGATAATTCCTTCTTTTATTGATGTATGGATTTCAAACTTGACTTGTATTTGACCCATTGGTAAAGCAAGACCGGAATTGAATTTGGGGTCATGAGGTCAAAGGTCAAGGTCACAGGACAAATCTTTAAAAAGATGTGGATGCATTTTCAGCCAAACATTTCATCTCAGATCTTTCATCTTGCACATATAGTTCACCTGCCAAGAGAGGAAGAACCCTGTCAATTTTGAGGTCACAAGGTCAAAGGTGAAGGTCACAGGAGCCATCTGTCCAAAAATTAGTTTCTGGATGATAATTCCTTCTTTTATTGATGTATGGATTTCAAACTTGGCTTTGTTATTGACCCATCAGAAAAGCAAGACCCGAATTGATTTTGGGGTCATGAGGTCAAAGGTCAAGGTCACAGGAAACCTCTTTTAAAAGATTGTGGATGCATTTTCAACCAAACAATTATTCTCAGATCTTTCATCTTGCACATATAGTTCACCTGCCAAGAGTGGAAGACCCCTATCAATTTTGAAGTCTCAAGGTCAAAGGTGAAGGTCACAGGAGCCATATGTCCAAAAATTATTTTCTGGATGATAATTCCTGCTTTTATTGATGTATGGATTTCAAACTTGACTTGCATATGTCCCATTGGAAAAGTAAGACCAAAATTGATTTTGGGGTCATGAGGTCAAAGGTCAAGGTCACAGGACACATCTTTAAAAAGATGTGGATGCATTTTCAGCCAAACATTTCATCTCAGATCTTTCATCTTGCACATATAGTTCTCCTGCCAAGAGAGGAAGAACACTATCAATTTTGAGGTCACAAGGTCAAAGGTGAAGGTCACAGGAGCCATCTGTCCAAAAATTAGTTTCTGGATGATAATTCCTTCTTTTATTGATGTATTGATTTCAAACTTGGCTTTGTTATTGACCCATTAGAAAAGCAAGACCGGAATTGATTTTAGGGTCCTGAGGTCAAAGGTCAAGGTCACAGGAAACCTCTTTTAAAAGATTGTGGATGCATTTTCAGCCAAACAATTAATCTCAGATCTTTCATCTTGCACATATAGTTCACCTGCCAAGAGTGGAAGACCCCTATCAATTTTGAGGTCACAAGGTCAAAGGTGAAGGTCACAGGAGCCATATGTCCAAAAATAAGTTTCTGGATGATAATTCCTGCTTTATTGATGTATAGATTTCAAACTTGACTTGCATATGTTCCATTGGAAAAGCAAGACCCAAATTGATTTTGGGGTCATGAGGTCAAAGGTCAAGGTCACAGGAAACCTCTTTTAAAAGATTGTGGATGCATTTTCAACCAAACAATTATTCTCAGATCTTTCATCTTGCACATATAGTTCACCTGCCAAGAGTGGAAGACCCCTATCAATTTTGAAGTCTCAAGGTCAAAGGTGAAGGTCACAGGAGCCATATGTCCAAAAATTAGTTTCTGGATGATAATTCCTGCTTTTATTGATGTATGGATTTCAAATTTGACTTATATATGTCCCATTTGAAAAGCAAGACCCAAATTGATTTTGGGGTCATGATGTCAAAGGTCAAGGTCACACGACACATCTTAAAAAAGATGTGGATGCATTTTCAGCCAAACATTTCATCTCAGATCTTTCATCTTGCACATATAGTTCACCTGCCAAGAGAGGAAGAACCCTGTCAATTTTGAGGTCACAAGGTCAAAGGTGAAGGTCACAGGAGCCATCTGTCCAAAAATTAGTTTCTGGATGATAATTCCTTCTTTTATTGATGTATGGATTTCAAACTTGGCTTTGTTATTGACCCATCAGAAAAGCAAGACCCGAATTGATTTTGGGGTCATGAGGTCAAAGGTCAAGGTCACAGGAAACCTCTTTTAAAAGATTGTGGATGCATTATCAACCAAACAATTATTCTCAGATCTTTCATCTTGCACATATAGTTCACCTGCCAAGAGTGGAAGACCCCTATCAATTTTGAAGTCTCAAGGTCAAAGGTGAAGGTCACAGGAGCCATATGTCCAAAAATTAGTTTCTGGATGATAATTCCTGCTTTTATTGATGTATGGATTTCAAACTTGACTTGCATATGTCCCATTGGAAAAGTAAGACCAAAATTGATTTTGGGGTCATGAGGTCAAAGGTCAAGGTCACAGGACACATCTTTAAAAAGATGTGGATGCATTTTCAGCCAAACATTTCATCTCAGATCTTTCATCTTGCACATATAGTTCTCCTGCCAAGAGAGGAAGAACACTATCAATTTTGAGGTCACAAGGTCAAAGGTGAAGGTCACAGGAGCCATCTGTCCAAAAATTAGTTTCTGGATGATAATTCCTTCTTTTATTGATGTATTGATTTCAAACTTGGCTTTGTTATTGACCCATTAGAAAAGCAAGACCGGAATTGATTTTAGGGTCCTGAGGTCAAAGGTCAAGGTCACAGGAAACCTCTTTTAAAAGATTGTGGATGCATTTTCAGCCAAACAATTAATCTCAGATCTTTCATCTTGCACATATAGTTCACCTGCCAAGAGTGGAAGACCCCTATCAATTTTGAGGTCACAAGGTCAAATGTGAAGGTCACAGGAGCCATATGTCCAAAAATAAGTTTCTGGATGATAATTCCTGCTTTATTGATGTATAGATTTCAAACTTGACTTGCATATGTTCCATTGGAAAAGCAAGACCCAAATTGAATTTGGGGTCATGAGGTCAAAGGTCAAGGGCACAGGACACATCTTTAAAAAGATCAAGGTCACAGGACCAACATCTTCAACAAGATTGTGGATTGTTAGATGGAAGAAACAATAAAAATGCTAAGTGTCAGTATATGCTGCTGAAAATGGGGGTCTATTCTTGTAGGGGGGGGAGGCCTACTATGTCTGGGGAAACTCTGGCACCTGCGGTGCCAAGAAATGTCTAGTTTGAAAAAATGTTTTTATTTTATCAAATTTACTTAATTCTTAATTTATGTTGAATAAAATTAAGCATGTACTGAAAACTCCAATATACAAAACTTTTTAATAGTGATTCAAGGAATAATCTTGAAGATGTCATGTTAAGGCATTATTTTCTTTTAAATTCAGTTTAAACATTTGTGATTTAAAAATAAAATAAATATGTGTATGCATAATATGACCCGATATGAGCTACACTCGATAAATAATGATTGCAACTTAGAACTTTGATATTTAAACATATATTTTTAGATTTTTTACTTGTAGATAAAAAAAATGAATCTGATAAAAACTATTAATGGAAAAAGTGGATGTACTTAAAAAATAGGCTTTAATATAAACTTAAATGAATTATTTACTCGAAAGTGAAATAAAGGTATCAGTCCATTCTGTCCACTTGCCTTTCCATCTGTAAATTTTTCATATGCATCACAGTGTCTCATAACTTTTACTGTTTTTCTTCATGACAGTCTTGTCAGAGAATTAGATTTGCAATCATATATTTTGAAATTTACTATAACCAAGTAGGAGGGCCCCTTTCCTCTTAGCTTCTCATATGCTTTTATATATGAAAAACATTACAATAAAATATTTTGCATATTTTGCCATTGCAAAAATTTCAAACTTCAGCTGAGCTGTGTGTTTATTGTTACTCCAGACTGAAGGTCAAGGAAACTGTGGTTTCAGCACCGTTATGCCCCTATCTCGAAGATTCTCTAACTCAAAAAATATTTCACTGTTCTTATTCAAATTACACACATGCTTAAATTTGGGTGACAGAACAAAGCCTAATTTAATATATATATATATATATATATATATATATATATATATATTATAAATATTAAATAATATATACATGTCTATACATAATAAAGTTGTAATATTGAGGTCAGTATCCAAATCAGCAGTAAAACATCTGTATGTTCTGTGAGGGTGACTCATTATTACTGATGTTGAAAGTCAGTGGCCTTCAGTTAATGTCAGATGTGGGAAATTATATGATGTTTTTATATACCATTGTTAATACATTGTAAATGACCTCAACTGTGAAAACCATTATGTGATGGGGTCTTTACAAACAGTCAGTAACAGGGGGCATTTGGCATTAATTGGGTATCTATGACAAAGTTGTGAGTACATTTGATCTTGCAAAATGCACACAAAATATTACCAGCATGTTTTCCCAGGCCTAACAGCATATTGTCCAACCCACACAAGAGAGTATTGAGTTATTGTTGTGGCATGCCCTGTAATGTTTAGAACCACGTCGTAATTCTCCATGAGGATGCAAATAGTTTCTTTATTTTTACCTTAATAAAAAGACTGACCATTAGATTCGTGGTGTTATTCTTACAATATCCTCCACGTGGGGAAAAAGATTCAATTATAATATAACTCAGCATATTGGTTACTTAGACCCTTGCATGTTTATTGAACATACCACAAGATCCAAAATACAAGATGTATATGATTATACCAATATAGGAAATTGCCTTGTGTATGATACATATCATAAGACATAGTGCTGAGTGAAAAAAGAGAGTATTATTTACTCAGCAAGCATTTTACCATTCAACCATAGCACATAATCTAGTGGTTAAGGTGTTGGACTTGGGAGCTGAAAGTCCCCAGTTCGAACCCGGCTGGCACCTCAGTGGCATTTTAGTGTTATCTGGTTGTAGAACCTCAGAGTTTTGCTCAAATGTCTGATAAAAGTGCAGCATAGGAGACCTCACCTCAAACGTGATTGGAGAGTGCGGCCGGCCTAATTTTTTTTTGCCCCACGGATGGGAGCTGGGCCGCACACATCCTTTCGCAGAAACGGTTGACACGAAAGGCAGGCGCCAGGGCGGGCGTTCTGAAAAAAAAAAATAAGCCAACCCCTCACAAGTCAACCGTTCACCCGTCTGTCGTTGTAAATGTCAGCTGTGAACAACACATGACGGCGACTCCGATTGGTCAAGGGCCTCGTTCCTAGGGGATGGGGGCGTGGAATAATTTTTGCAGACTGGCCACCAGCCGACGTCATGCTCAGATATACAAGGGAAAAGGGGAAAAAATACTGTCCTGTCCCAAGCTTTAAACAAAAACGGCCTCGACGACCAATCAGAGCAGAGTTTACACGGGTGCTATGGGCAATTCCCTTGGCATTGCAATGAAGGCAGTGACAGGAAAGTCTGAGAGCCGTGGTTCTTTTTCCGCAAAAAAAAAACCACGCAGAGGATATTTAACGGTATTAGATGCCCACAGATGTCACTCGAGTACAGTTATGCCGCCCTGGGTGGTGGCAGCGGCCGTGCCTTTCCCTGTGCGGAATATTCATCAAAAAACTCCCTCACAATGCCGTGAGGTAAGGTCTCCTATACTACACTTTTACCAAATGTCTTAACGGCAGGTTATGACTTCTTGATAATTCCTAACAAATCTGAAATCCAGAGGGTTTACCTTCATCCCTCATTCAATACACAGTGCCACCAACAGGCCATGGACATATCTTTTAAAAAAAACCATTCTCTTCATCATATCCATAACTTTATTTTCATTAATAATAAATATATCCTCCAAATTAATTTGAAACAAATAACATTTTCTGCTATTTTTCTTTTCTGTTCAATTTTCTTTTTGTTCTAAATGGTCATGCAGATTCCCCCACCAGCAAATCAAAGCATTGGTCAACTTACGGGAAATGTTCCCTGCATATAAATTATAACGTTAAATATCTGCACAGCAACAAGTGTGTCTCCCATGGTATGTACAGCTTTCAAAGCAAGCACAAAGAAACTGGAAACATCACCTTAGAGATAAAATTTACACATTGGTTTGTTGTTATATTACCTTTGAGTGTTAATACCTGACTTAAAACATAGCATTTTGGTAACTGGCTTTGTGAAGTGATGTCTGTATTGTCACTATAGTCTAATTCATCCCCTCATGTCCACCTGTTTTTTTTTTTGCTATGAAAATTTTGATTTGTTACATTTCAAGGGAAGTAATTATGGTGTAGAGTAGAGGATAAAAGGATCTAATTTCCAACAAGGTTAATAATTATGATGGGGTTGAGAACTGCAGTCACTGCCTGTGATATCAAAGGATATCGTAGTACCCAAAATACTGTTAGCCATAAAGAAATTAATTGTCTTGTGGACTCCTGGTCTGATATATGGAGAAGACCAACAATAATTTTTTTTCAGTTTCAACTTTGGTAAAGAAAACAAAGTACAATTCAGATGCATCATATCCTCTTGTTCATCTTTGATAAAAGGGCAACTTATTCCCGAGGGTTTTATATTCACGATTATATCCCATTCGTGAATATCGCGAAAAATAAAACCCTCGCGAACAAAAAGGCAACCACAGTAGACTTCAGATATTACAACAGGCCCCTTCAAGACTTGATACTCATTCAATTAAAAAATCTGTTTAAAGCGGTGATCCTTTTGCACAATTATTTTTGTGTATGACCTCATTAGTTACACTTCCTGCATCCAGTGATGTGATTAAGTCACAAAAGAAAGTCTAATTGTGTCATGTCATTTGCAGTCATGTGTACGTGATTTACATTTGGTTGAGCATATCACAACTTAGTCACTCAATTTTAAACATCATTACTCTAATGACAAAAACACTTCTTCATGATTCCACACACAATCTTATTACAGATGTTTTTTGCTCCCCCAAGATGTGTATGATATAAATAATAAATTACTGGAGAAGTGTAAGGACTTACACTGGATCACACACAAAACTAGGATGACCATTCCATCTTGTTCTGATACATCCTTAATTAATCTGCAGATCTAGTGAAGTTAGGCTGTGTTTCCATGTATCTACAAATCTGCATGCATATATAAAAGCTACATATGCTCCATAGTTTACAATCCAGCAAGTTATCCTTTCCATAAGTTCCTTTGCATACCACTTTTGATTTTATGAGAGCACCCACCGAAAAGTAATTGCCAATATATTTAAACTCCACCCAGACACCAGACAACAGAGCTGGAAAATTGTTGCAGCCCACAAATTGCCAGCCTAAATCAGTCTCCTATTAGTTTCAACAATATCCATTTTGCAGATGCGTTAACAGAACACTCAGGAAAACAGATTAATGTTTAATAGAGGGATCCAGTTTTGCTTGCCACCACATACGCTGACTGAATTTGAGGATACATGGACACACAGCTTAAAACATTTTTCTTTAGGATCAGTCATAATCAAATTCCAAGTTCAAATCCCCTAGATGTATTTCCACCAGCTTATCTATCAGCGCACTTTGTTCTTCTGTGTAATAATTTTTCCAGTCACCAACCTTACCTTTGCGAATGAAAGGGGAAATATCTGTGCGTAACATTTGAGGTGCACCTGTAAAATTTGTGGCTGGGTTTTCACGCATTGATTCAAAACTTGTATATTGAACAATTTTTTCAACAGTATCATGTGATAAATCCTGCTCGAGGAACTGAGCAACTTCCTGCACGGCTCTATGTGGGTCTCTTCTCATTTCTTCATATCTTATTAACTTAACATGTGGTAAATTCCTCTTTTCCCACCATCCCCTCATATATGTAAACCAGTTTCCATACACGACATGTCCAGATGAAAACATTTGAAAGAATTCGCTCCAGCTGCCCTGGTAGTTCCCTAACTCCCGATACATCCGGTAAAAATGATAATATGATACCGACACATCTTTGGGATTCCGCATGATGAAGAGTATCTTTGGATTGTTTTGATTCTTTTTCATCGGGAGCATTTCGTAGGGCAGGTGGGATTTAGCGAGGCGTGGTGGAGTCATTTTCTGTAGCATCTCAATGCTGCCCTGATAATTTTCAAGGAACGGAACACGCACAAATGTCGGCTTTTTCTTCAGTTGGTCCACTTCTCCATTTGCAAAGATTGCACACACCATTTCCTGGAGCCATGTAGTACCTGGAAATATCATATAGTGATATATATATTAATTCAGGATAACTTCAGGCAGAAAAATGTATCATCATGTTATCAAAAAGTTATCAAATATGTATGTTGGATCCTGTCCCTGAAGATTCCATAAAGGTTAGTAAAATTCTCAACTCAGGGGCACATGTTATCAAGCATGCCAGCCTGCTGACGATGACCATATGATAGGGTCAAAAGCTACAGCTGCACACAATGTAAGTCTCTGAATTGAGAATTTTACTAACATTTATCTTGAGTAATGCTTCATATGGACTAACAGTATACTCTAAATTCTGACTTGTAACTTTTGCGACATCTAGAATTTAGTCTGTATGCCTAATTGTATCCCTCAATGAGTGGGTACAAACTTTTGAGGGATCAGGATTTGATAAGAGCACTGAAACATGACCAGAAAGTATGAAGAGGACAGTCTCAAGGTTGGAATCTATCTGCAGAGAGTTTGATGGCCATTAGACCCAGATCTTCTAAGTAGAAGCTGGAGGAACATTTTGGGGGTGACAACACCCTCATCCACAAGATATAGGAGGATTTGCCTTATGTAACCATTGACAAGTAAAAAAAATTGTTTCATCTGATTAAGAAATAAGATTATGAAAAAATTTGAGGCAGTCATGCAACTCATATAACTGTATTCATTTATTCAAACATTACTTAATATTTGAATTAAGGCTTTCAGAGAAACATTCAAGAATTGATTATTGTTCAATCTCCGTGATCCATTATTAATAAAATGTTTAAAATTTGAATTATATTACATACGACATTTGGTAATATATGTCATAATTTATGTTTATGACAGCACACAATATTACAAAATTTAAAAAAAGAATCAGAATTAAAACAAAAAACAAAAAACAGCATCAGTTGGAGAATAATATCATTTGTTTCACTGCCATGCAGGTTTTATCATTTTCTAGTAATATATGGCGATGAATCCTGTAAAACGTTCTGATGTTTCAACACATCTTACCTGTTTTAAATTATTTGACACACTGACTGTTCTTAGGGAGTTTTTTTCATACAGTACACTTAAAATATATAAAACATGCAATAAACACCAAGAACTTTCCCCCTTTCGCTCCAGTTGTGTAGCTTATAACTACATGTACATAACATCAGATTGGCTCTAAGGCCAAATTAAGCCTGTGGTCACCATGACGTGTTCTTCTGTTATGTATATAGCCAATTAATGGAGAGTAGATTCTATAATAAATTCATACCTGATTTTGGATAGCCACAGATGAAACAATCATCTTCCCTCACATCAAATGCTGCAGCTTTTTGTAAGCTTTCTGGTGTAACTGATCTGTTGTAAAGAATGCCATTATATAGATGTTCCCCAGGTACAGTGTGGGTCTTAGTAGGCTTCATGGTGGCTCTCATGTGGTCAGCACTGACACTTCCTTGCTGCCGATAACAGCAGGAAGCTTTGCCGTGGTGACAGGAGCTGTACAGGTAGTGTCCAGTTGAGCATCCTGTGTGTATGCTCGGGAGGATCTGGAATATAATGAGGCTTCGTTAGACTGTGATTGGTAAACCAATACACCTCAGTATGGATGACCACAAATGTACCTGGTCATAGCCCTGGGTTTACCTCTGTAAAACTATTAAAAACTGTAAATGGGTCTAACTTTTAAATGATTCTTGTATTTAGTGCCCATGACCATGCCATGGCATGTAGGTTATTAAATGTCTATTTAATTTTGGTTAATCAGCTCATGTATGAGGCATGTATGGTACTTGTAACCACAGTGATCTTGTTTAACCACGCTCTCCAGCACAGGCAGTTGGTGATAGAACTATTATGTTTGATATGTGTCCATTGTATCTATGGTAACGCCCAGTCCTGTCCATGCATTTAAATGTAATTAAATTAAGGAAAGGTCAAAGTGGTCAGCCAACAAAGAAAATTGTCACACAGTGCAGTGATTAGAAGAAAAGTAAGTAGCAGAGGGGTGGAATAGTGAGAAGACAGGAGGAAACAGTAGAGAAAGGGAAGAAATAGGGGTGGAAAAAATAAGTAGAGAGAAGACAGCAGGCAGAAACAGGGAGTGACAGTAGGTAGAGAAAGGAAGGAGACAGTTGGTAGAGACAGGAAATAGACAGCAGATAGACATGGGGAGGATGACCGTGGGTAGAGACAGGGAGGGGACGGCAGGTAGACACAGGAAGGAGACAGTAGGTAGACACGGGGAGGAGACAGTATGTAGAGACAGGAAGAACACAGCAGGTAGAAACAGGGAGGAGACAGTAGGTAGAGACAGTGAGGGGACAGTATGTAGAGACAGGAAGAACACAGCAGGTAGACACAGGGAGGAGACAGTAGGTAGAGACAGGGAGGGGACAGTAGGTAGACACGGGGAGGAGACAGTATGTAGAGACAGGGAGGGGACAGTAGGTAGAGACAGGAAGAACACAGCAGGTAGACACAGGGAGGGGACAGTAGGTAGACACGGGGAGGAGACAGTATGTAGAGACAGGAAGAATACAGCAGGTAGAAACAGGGAGGAGACAGTAGGTAGAGACAGGGAGGGGACAGTATGTAGAGACAGGAAGAACACAGCAGGTAGACACAGGGAGGAGACAGTAGGTAGACACGGGGAGGAGACAGTATGTAGAGACAGGAAGAACACAGCAGGTAGACACAGGGAGGAGACAGTAGGTAGAGACAGGGAGGAGACAGTAGGTAGAGACAGGGAGGAGACAGCATGTGGACACAAGGGAGGCAGCCAGTAAACAGGAGGAAAAGACAGCTAGTAGAATGTATTAAGCCACAGGGCAGAGAAAAGACATGAGGAGTTAGAACTGAGTGGAGGAATTCTTCTTGAAAAAGAACTGCAGTCATGGAGAAACATTTCATCAATCTGTCATTTAAATGAAGATTGACAATTTCAGAACTGGAACATTCAGGAAGCAGTAAATATAGTGTAAATCTTCATGTCTTATATTCTAACTCCTCTGTGCTACTAAAGGTGGAGGCTGCCAGTCACTGAAATGTCCTAAAGCACAGTATTAATGTATATGTTTTCTTGCACAATTTTACACACACACACACACACACACTAAAACCTCACCTAGTTAACATGCAATACTTTAAATGGACCACCTCAAAATAAGGACCACTTGTTCACACATTTGCTTGTGTGCTTGTATCAGTTTGATTTAATCCAGGTAAATGGAATGCTAATTACTAAATCATTAAATTTACCGATTTATTAATTTCCACACACTTGGCTTTATATCAAGTCTGTCTGTTAGAAAAACAGATAAGTTTAATATTTGAGTGAAATTCCTGTAATAATATACAGCAGTAATAAATAAATAAAAATTCAAAATGTTATATTGTTCATTGTTTAATCTTGTGTCCAGGAGGAAATCTTAAATAATCATTTTATATTAAGCTTCATCTAATGTATTATGGATAACAAGATTTTGTTTTTAAAGTGCTGTTTTAAAGAAGAGGAGTGTGCATGCTCAGAATGAAAACAACTTCCATTTGTTGTCATGGCAACAGTGATTCATTGGACTGAGGCAGCAACAAGTCTATTTTATCATTTCTGAGAATTTTGGTTCTGTGTTTTGTCACAGTCAACTTACATGCTGTTTTCTCTGTCCTTGTCTAACTTTGATGTTGTTTCATTTGTTTAATTAAAGGAACCTATTCTGGTATCTTGCAACTAATAAATAAGGGTAATTCCTTGAACATTTTATAAAAAATAATCCAAAAAGCACCAATTCTGCAGTGCACAGGCTGTCTGTTTTGTTTATATCCATGTGTTTATAACATTGGGGGGGGGGCAAAAATGACTGCTAATAAGTGGTAATGATAATAGACTAACATGGACATCTAGTGGCAAATCAGATGAACTGGAGTTTTGCATATGTCAAACCATTATTCATATATTCTCACCACCAAAAACTGGTGAAATCTATTTCAACTTCCACACCACCTCTGCCTTCAAGCATTTTGTTTGTCAAAATTTGCACTTGTACTACGAGGTTGTAGATTATTCATGAACAAGTTCATACCACAGTCACATGAGCATTATAAGTACCATTCATAGCAGGGATTACCTACAGTTCATTAAATGTAAGTAGAGTGAGTCAGAATAAAATCACAAATTCCACAAATAATGCTAGTGAAAAGCTAGCTCTGAGAATAAGGCCTTTACTACTAGTATTTGTTTACAATATCTGATGAATCATAATGAAGGAAAACCATATGATGGACTAAACTGGCCCAGTCTGTATTCTTTACTCTCACTGTATTGTGACAGCTGAGGGTGTAGAACAGTTACTGCCATCTGGTGACAAATTATATAGCTAATTTTCACTTCCCAGACCGTCATGAATCATATTAAGATGAGCCAAGTACAGAAGTACTCTTGGTTTGGCAGGTCTTATGGTAACATGCTATATTATCAAGAATTCTGGATTTCAGGTAAAATATATGGGTATATACAAGGGTTAAGGGATATCCAGAAGCCACAATCTGCTAATGGAATTTAAATATTAGTGTAAATCTGTTAAATTCTATCAAGAAATGACCATTTTACTTTATACTAGTGGTAGGAAGTAGTTTTAATATCACAATCAGTGACTGAACAATAAAAAACGAGAGATGATGGATTATTAATCAATCATTTTATGTACTTTCCATACTACCTTGAAAACTCCTGTATACTAGTACCTAAAATACCGACTGAAGAAAATAGTCTGTCTGACATGCACATTGGTATTCATAATACCAATCAACCATCAATCCACCCACACCTAAGGTTGATTTCTCTGTGCAAGGTTAAGTTTTGATGCTGTTCATAACATTATGTTCATATATTTCTGACAGGATTAGATTCTTTGCAGATGCACACATAATTGTTTTTATTGATATGCTAATATGAAATGGATTTAATTAGTTTTGAATGAAAAAGACCAAACATTGATGTAATTGATACACCACTAATACTTACTAGGTCCATGATGGTTTACTTCATGATGTCCACTATATGTTGTCCTTAATTTGTTACTGGAGATCTGTAGAGTTTAATCCAGTGGCCACCACAGTAACACTTCTCTTACATACTTTGCAAATTTTATCAGTTCTTTCAGGTGATCACATGTTATGTATGTTTTGATACTTTGTCAGACCCAGAATGTTTTTTATATTTGTTCTTTACTTCATTTCACTTTAAAATTAACCCAGTTTGCATACGTTTCCAAGGTGACACATGACATGAATAACTGCATAACATATAATGTAATCCAGATCAGTGATGCATAGTAGTCTACCACAGTCCCATCTGGTCAAAGTAAAATGGCAAGTCACTGGGACCAGTTAATATTTCTCTGATGTCAATTTAAAACTGATATCTTCATGCAAGTTGAACTAGTTTCTGAATTACAGTTAACATAATCCAAATCATGTATTAGTAATGCCACTGTCTGTTTTCCAATGACGACTCTAAGTCAGGGAATTCTGCGACTGTGCTTGTATGTCCAGCCACACAACCTTTCTCACTCAGTGCAAATATTTTGTACCGCTAGCGACCCGGCCTGATTTATGGCCTGTGCAGGTAAGCATTCATTTCATCATTATTGTCTGATAACCAGACCGTGTTCCCTGGCATGCTCTAGCAAAGGGTCTCATGTCTGTCCAGGCAGTGTCAATGAATTGGTGAACTATGTGCCACATGCAGAGCACACGTGGTACAGAGTACAACACACTAGTAAGCTTGACATTACATGTATACAAAGCATTTATCA
Source organism: Sipunculus nudus (assembly GCA_026874595.1). Taxonomy (NCBI): domain Eukaryota; kingdom Metazoa; phylum Annelida; class Sipuncula; order Golfingiida; family Sipunculidae; genus Sipunculus; species Sipunculus nudus. Next base: position 15,680,039 of record CM049309.1, read on the forward strand.
AGGCACTGGGCCCCCTCCCCCCTTTAACCATAATTTTATCTCCACTAATTTTATTCCAGCTATATTCATATTTTTCAGTCACATTATTATTTTAGTTTTGTAATTGTAATCCATCACGTAAAGCATTACTTGTTACATGTTTTCTTGTCCCATAATTGTATTATTGAAGTATTAAAAATCTGTTACTTGACCAAATGATACTGTATTTCATAGGATATCCAAGTGACCGCAAAGTAGCAGCTATTCCACAGTCAGCCACTTTCTCGAAAAAAATATTTCTTGAGTCTTTTATTTTTGCAATTTGTTAGGGTAACTCAGTAACATTTAAAGTGGGCACAGCTATTATTAAGTTCCCAAAAATGACATTTTTCCTAGCCATTTTGCTTTAACTTTAGTTTTTTGGCTATAGGCTATATAAGGTGCAAGGACCCTTGTATCCAAAATCTTCTTTTAGTCCATATGTGTATGTCTGCAAGGAGGTTATATTTGCATTCCTTTTTGAATGTTTGTTTTAAACTCTGTTCCTTCATTATTTTTTAAGGAATAGGTAGAAATCATTGATGATATTTGAATTTGTTAATGTTTGGAGCGATGGGAAGTCAGACAAGGGGAGACGTTTTGTGCAGATCCAGGGATTAATAAATTACACCATAAAATGTTTTATGATGTTTGGGTCTCCTTCATGAGAGGGTATTCCATGTTGCTTCAGTGATACCCCACTGCTGGGGTAACATAAGATGATACCATTTTCTGTTCCACCAACCTGTGTGCACCTGTTTTTTAATTAGATTATTTTCTTAATAGCCTATATTTTTCAATAATTTCCTATAAAATAACAGATGGAAGTGACAACCTAAATTACCTAATATGGCATTTAGAAATTTAATAATAAATCCCAAGTTTATGTTTCACAACTTTTTACTCTCTTCACAATGATCTGGCAGATATCATATGTCCCTGCATGAGTAGCCATCTTTGTTTTAGCGTGTTATGTTTTTTTAGAATGTTTACATGACATCATCCAATCAGCAGCTGTCAATTGAGGCTGTTTTTGCATGTGACCAATGACCTTGACTGCCTCAAGTTGGTCTGTTATGTTGTAAAATGTAGATTGATTTCTCATATTTTCAAATAATTCTGTTTCTTAAATAAGGTGTAAGGTAGGTATTTATTTATCTTGTTAAAAATTAGATCCTTTAATCCTCTACTCATCACTATAATTGTTTCCCTTGAAATATAGCTAAAAAACTTTCATAGCAAAAAACAGGTGGATAAGTGGGGATGAAAAGACTAAAGTGTTGTGCAAATGTATCAATTAAATCGATGATGATCATTTTCCTTCATAAATGATCAAATTGGTTACACTTTCTCATATGTGATAAATCAAAAACAATTATGTAGGCTAAAGCAAAGATTTACGATCCAGAAATAAAATATTCTGAACTTGTCAGAGATAAAAGAAAGAAGATACACCAAGTAGTGAACAGCATTGAAACTGTACCTTTTGCAGTAAACAATTGTCGACAACTTGGACGTTACTTTTCAGCATGATGTTGAATTTAGACTGAATTGATTTGCTCAGTATTTTAGGTATAATTCTATTCAGCATATTTCTTGTTTATCTAGAAGGCTCATTAGATAATCAATTTATCATTGATCATTGGTCATTTTATTATTTCAATCAAAATGATTTTATAACCAGTTCTTCCCACTGTTGTTTTACCATCTTAAAAGTTAAGATGAAATCTATGTAACAGTTTCTTCAGTATTTCTCAGCAGAACCAGTTATATTGAACTCCATTGCAAAATATTGAGATACACACTATTAAGCCTGAAGATGTAAACAATAGGTAAAACTCTCAGCAATGTATGTATGGGTTTTCTTGCATTTTCTCATTGGTATTATCATTTACATTTGTTCATTGTGCCTGACTAGTGGTCCCTGATTTTGGCTGGATCAATTCAGTTTGTCAGGGATACTTTCTGTCTGTATATAGGTGGTTCCTTAATTTGACACTGTAATATATATGAGTAACTGTAGGTGATTGCAGTGTGGAGGCCTGGGCAGTCTAGTGGTAAAACACTTGGCCCTTCTGTAGCCCAACCAAGGTCAGTGGTTTTCTTTGGGTCTTTGGGTTTCCTCCACCCTGACTCACTACTCACTGTAGCCTTCCTAGCCATGGGGAGTCCGGAGTCCCTCATATTTCAGTCATTATAACTAGTTGTACCATTCGTGTAATATGAATAAAGTTTTGATTTTTAGAAACCTAATTCAATTAATGTAATTGGTTGTATCATTATTCTAACTTGTGCACTGGTAACTGTACAAAATGACAGATGGAAGCAGACTATTTTAATTGATTTTAATAAGTCAATAAGTAGGTATGGTGAAAAAAGTCATGGTTAATTTGTTTATAGTCAATAGTAATAGAACAGGTAGTAACTGTTGTAATTATACAATGACAATTTTGTAGGATAGGAGTTAACATTGATGTTAATTATACAAATATTAGACAGTAGCAATAGTATAACAGTAGTAATTAACAGTAGTAAATATTGATATCACTATATAAAATATGAAACATATCACTATATAAAATATGAAACATGAGAAACTATGAGAAGAAACAAAAAAAATAGAGATACCTACTGTAGAGATACCTACATGATGAGAAGAAACATAACATAATTGAAATATCTACTGTAGAGATATTTACATGTTGAGATGAAAAATAACAAAATAGAGATACCTACATGATGAAAAGAAACATAACAATATAGAGATATCTACTGTAGAGATACCTACATGATGAAAAGTAACATAATAAATAGAGATATCTACTGTAGAGATATTTACATGTTGAGATGAAACATAACAAAATAGAGATACCTACATGATGAAAAGAAACATAACAATATAGAGATATCTACTGTAGAGATACCTACATGATGAAAAGTAACATAATAAATAGAGATATCTACTGTAGAGATAGTACTAACATGTTGAGAAGAAACATAACCAAATAGAGATATCTACTGTAGAGAAACTTCCATGATGAGAAGAAACATAACAAATTAGAGATACCAACATGATGAGAAGAAACAAAAAAATAGAGATACCTACTGTAGCTCTTCTACATCATGATGGGGTAAGTCTACAGATTGCAGGTTTCATGTAAACTGAAACTTTCTAAAGCATCCTGAATCATTGTATAAGGGGGTCACTGACTCTCAGGTGCAGTGACATCCACTGATTGACAGCTGGAGACATACAAAGTAGGTCACTTTGTGCTGAGATGAAGATACATTTATTATGGAATGTCAGAATGAATATACGGTCACTGACCAGGCTGTACTGGCACGTTAGGCATGATGTGATGCATTGATTACAAGGGGAATGGTAACCCGGTGAATTCACCAGATGGAATAAAAGTGAGCAGTGATATATGTATGTACAGGTACCACCATATCTCATACAACACGTGGAATTTGGTAGATAGATTTATGGCATGCTTAAATCAGTACCTTATAGCCCATAATGATAAATTCACATGCAGTTCACAAGCAATGATGGATTTTATAAGCTTGTATGAAGAGAGTATTGTAGTATCTGTACAGATATAGGAATCAGTAATAAAATTGTATTTGGTGATTGTAAGATAAAAAATGATTTATGATTGCAGAAGCAGAACCAGGGGAGGGGTCAAGGGGGTCCTGGCCCCTCCCTCACTTTTTCAACCACAGCAGCCTTTCTTTAAGGGATTCAGATCAAAATTGGTCCCCTGGATCCCCCCTTTTCCAGACCTGGAGACTTTTATTTTTTTGGTTTTATCATAAGTCCTCCTGGGTTGGATCCCTCCTTTTCCGGACCTGGAGACTTTTTTTTTTTGGTTTTATCATAAGTTCTCCTGGGTTGGATCCCTCCTTTTCCGGACCTGGAGACTTTTTTTTTTGGTTTTATCATAAGTTCTCCTGGGTTGGATCCCCCCTTTTCCGGACCTGGAAACTTCTTTTTTTTTTTTGGTTTTATCATAAGTTCTCCTGGGTTGGATCCCTCCTTTTCCGGACCTGGAGACTTTTTTTTTTGGTTTTATCATAAGTCCTCCTGGGTTGGATCCCCCCTTTTCTGGACCTGGAGACTTTTTTTTTTGTTTTATCATAAGTCCTCCTGGGTTGGATCCCTCCTTCTCCGGACCTGGAGACTTTTTTTTTTTGGTTTTATCATAAGTTCTCCTGGGTTGGATCCCCCCTTTTCCGGACCTGGAGACTTTTTTTTTTGGTTTTATCATAAGTCCTCCTGGGTTGGATCCCTCCTTTTCTGGACCTGGAGATTTTTTTTTTTTGGTTTTATCATAAGTTCTCCTGGGTTGGATCCCCCCTTTTCCGGACCTGGAGACTTTTTTTTTGGTTTTATCATAAGTCCTCCTGGGTTGGATCCTTCCTTTCCAGACCTGGAGACTTTTTTTTTTTTTTGTTTTATCATAAGTTCTCCTGGGTTGGATCCCCCCTTTTCCGGACCTGGAGACTTTTTTTTTGGTTTGATCATAAGTCCTCCAGGGTTGGATCCCTCCTTTTCCCAAATCCTGGGTCTGCCCTGGACTAATTATTAGTAGGTTATTTTATGTACCATATATTACTGTGGAATATGCTGTAAAGAATTCTACCTCAAATATTGATGGAGTAAATGCACTCTAACATGAACATGAGGCTGAAAGGTCAAGGTAATGCCTGGGATGTTGACACTTATTTGTTGCCCAGGTTTAAGATCTAATTAATGCTGTTCGCTGTTTTGTGCCCTGTCTTTCTTATATCTCTGACAGAATATGAATATTTTATCAAGAAAACATAACTTCTTTGGATGTGCATGTATTATCGTTCATGATGTACTATGCAAAAATGTAGTCAATTTAATCAATTTTGAAACAAAATGACTAATCAAAGATATAATAAATTGGTACACCTTTGCTGTATACCTTACCATATAAATAAATTGTAGTTTGAAGCATGTGGTAAAACATGTCATGCTGTATTGTAGGGATGGGCAAATTTAAGTTTGAACTCCATGAACTTAGATATAGTACAAATAGTTTGACAGTACACCATACAGCTGAGTATGCAAGTCATCATTACTACCAAGGTCAATGCCCCAAATAATGTTAACAAATTCAGAAGAACCAAGTGATCATTCAGTTCAGACTACCAGTTTATATAAAGACATGTGTATCCTAGTTAAAGACAACTCTTACCTCTTGGTGGCCGTGCTAATCTTGGCATGATGAATGTGTAAACAAATATGGATTATTCCATGTTACCAAGCCTGCCTGCTATGTCTGGCCCCAGTAACAGCCAGTACAGAAGGTTCGTGTTTGGATATACTTGTGGTATTGCTGAACCTTCAGTTTAGTCCTTTCAGGGCAACAACCCCTTACAAACCTTTCCCTGGTTCATGTGAAAATGGACTGTGTTAGACTTTATATCTTCAAGCCTCAGGAAATGCAAAGAACAGCAGTTGACAGTGATTGATGGGGGCGTTTGAGGTTTATGCTGTAAGTTCTACCTGGCCTAGTTATAAGACAGGGATGCCAGAGATGACCGATTATTCAAGAAAGGTCATTATCCCCTACAGAGTCACTCATCTGAAGATGCATATTCATAACTACATATTCATCATAGTAAAGATGTGTTAGGAACAATGTTATTACTCATTGCCTGGTACATGGTCATGTTCTCTGATATTTTCTTTTGCATTACCTCTGACCTCTTTATTCATGACCTTTGACTTTTCTTTTCATGACCTTTGACCTTGTATTATGACCCCTGACTTCTTTTCATGATATGTTACCTTATTTATGACTTGTGACCTTATTTTTTAACTGTGATGTTTTGCACAAACCCCTTTACTTTTACATCTTTTTCATATTTTTTCTCATAATCAGATATTATTAGCCTTTATTATGAGGGAACTAAAGATATAGCTCTTGATTGCCTGTAACTTTAAAACATATTTCAGATTCTGACACAGTAAATTTACAATAATTCCTTCAAGATATTAAAACTCTAAATGAAGAAAAGGTGAAACCCTATATTTTCCTGAAATAGGTGACTTTCCGCAACTGTCCTTCACTCTCTTGTTTACACTCAGCGGTTATACACTGCAGTCATATGTAGGTCTCCTGTTGTTTTTAATCACTGTTTTGTATAGCAAGGTTCTCTGGGGTACAACTACAGGGTTGGCACAAAGCAAACAATTGTATTCAGACCAATGAGAGGGTGGTATTGCATCATGCTTCCAGCTCCATATTTTAAACATTTGACATCTGCTCTTGCTGGTCTGATTGCACTGGTTCTGGCACAAGGCCAAGAATCAGATCAATGAGAGCAGGTGTCTCTGTGTCACAAACAAACCAGTGAGCCATATAAGGAAAAATAGTACCTTCCTGGCAGACAAATAAAAAAAAAAAACTTGAAAGCTGATAGAAACAAGAAAAAAAAACCCTGTTGGATCCTGATTAAACATTTGTGTGTGCTGTGAAGCTTACATATGTAATATATGAATGGAATCCAAGAGGAATGTGTGTAATTGTTCTCAGACTCAGTGGTCGCATCACAGGTTAGCTATGCCTGCCAGGTCAAAGGCAGTCCCTAATATATGTGATTGGAATTAGTTTAACAAAAACATATTATTACCATAAAGATTGCTCCTTATGTGTTACTCTAACCCTTCACAAAATTTCATCAAGATTTTAACCTTCTGAGTAAAGGTAATTACAGACACAAACAAACCAAGTAACAAGCATACCAGCTAACATTGGGGGACACGTAATGCCCGCTGGCAGATGTATTATTATGACTCGGTGAAGATGAATATATTTTAGAAGACCACAGTGCATTTTCATTATCTTCAAGTTAAATTCTTCTATATCAATTAGAATGATAAGATAGAGCAATCTAAAGACCGTTTACTCACCATGTATTAATATGATATTCACTGACACATCAGTTTATATGTTCCTCAGTTTATATGGGTCAAGGATACATTTTAAAACTATGTTGTTGTTTACTTTTTTGGAAGTATGGGAAAAAAATTGTTTTTAAGATGAAGCTGAACATCAAAGATCAGTAGGACAAGGCATATAACAAATCACCTTGTAATTACTGTGTATTATTTATAGTACCAGCAGCTTGAAGGTCAGGTGATTAGTAATGATCATTTTACCTCAGGTATGCATGTACCTGAGGCAGAAATTATGAAAATATCACTTTAAAGGGACTTATTCCCTTACCAGATATGATGTATATACATGAAATATTGTGTTTTCTGCTTAAAATATGATTGTATTTGTAAATATTAGTTCTAAAACTATTTGATTAATCCTGTAAAGAAGTGCATATTAAAGCTTGCATCGGGTGCAATCATTGGCCAAAAACATAACCCTAGTACACATCTGAGCTTGTTGCCAGGCAATGCAACTTCACAAATCAAGATTTTATTAGCATCAAACAGGTGTTTTTTTTTTTTTTTTTTTTTTTATTATTTCTCATTTCTTCTGTTTGATCAGATGTTGTCTGTCATGTGCAAAATTGGACCTCTGGCTGCGCAGTCTTATTAAATGGTAAACATACATACTCAGACTATTTACTCACACACAGAACCTTAACAATGTATAAAATAGGTGAATTAGACAGAATGTCTTGTGTCTGTTATTCAAAGAATTTACTTATAATTAAGTGGAATAATTCTCTTTGGGGCATGTTTGTTTTCCTTCCTCATTGAAGCTCTCATACAATTTTTACACTATATGAAGCAAAGCTTGTGTTTCTGAAAATAAGGGGCATTTTTACTTGAAATGTTTTGGGATAACTTCTCCAGATCAATAATCATGTCCCAAGTATTCAGGATGTTCAAACTTCAAAATGCTGACAGATCCTGACAGGTTGTGTCAGAAAACAGAAAATTTGGTCACTGTGATATATTTTCCCCAAGTCTCAGGGCTAAAACACAGGTTCCAGTGCCTTAGAAGCTCAGAAGTCTAATCCTTAATAGAGCATAAATTCTATCCTTTAGACAGACCTGGGAAGTATCTTTTTTTGGAAAGCTAAAATTAGGTCACTGTTACCTATCTTTATATGCTGTGGCCCTTAGTGTCAAATTCAACTGAGTGACTTGGCTCATCGACCACTGGTTATAACATTTTATTTTTCACAAAGTATTCTTTAAATTTACGGAGAGCAAGTCTTGGGTGTGGTTGTGGTGGCCATTTTTTTGGGTTGGCCAAGGTGACTAATTTTGATGTTGTATTCTTTAATTTTATAGAGAACAACTCCTGGGCAGATGGCTCCGGGGATCATTTTGTTGGGGTGGCCGAGTACAGTTTTGAGGGGGAAAATGAAGATGAAATCAGCTTCAGGAAAGGACAGAGGCTTAATATTGCTCCAAAAGGTTTGTATTCCTACTTAGGATAGAGGTTATGTCCTAACCTGTGTCTGCAATTTATGTCTGTGTATAAGAAATCATGATAAGCTGTCGGCTGATTACAGAGATAAGCCAAAGGGGAGCAGAGAGGATTAACACTGCTCAAAGCCAGAGGTTATCATTTCATTTGATGCTGTGTCTGCTTGATATCTGAAGAATCAATGGTATTACAGATGTCTTTGAAATTGAAATATATGTTGGGATTTGAAAAATGTCAAAAACTGATTACATTTTTATAAATATAAATAAAGCTTTGATGGGTTTGCATGATAAATATGGACCTTTTTCACATATGGATAAACACTTAAATATTTTTTAAAATTATATTCCTTTAACCAGTTAAAATAAGTTTATAACATTTTTTAATGCTGACTTTTAGTTGAAGAATACTGGTAAACACAAGTGAAAAAAAAAACCTTCCTTGGTTTCCATATACAAGTTAAAATCAGTTTGAAAAATTTTGCATCACAGACTTTAGTTGAAAATAGCTGGTAAACACAGGTGAAAATGTAACCCTCCTGGATGCAGGTTTATTAAGTATGAAGTCATGACTAACAAATGTATAAACAAGAGATCTGATATAAATGCACTTACCGTATGTAATTATTAATGTGAATAAAACTTTAACTAGTACAACTACCATACCTGATGTTCGGGAGACCCCATTCTCTGGACCTCGCAGCTGGCAATCATGTTGAAAGTTGGTCTTTACACTTTTGTTTGGTTATGTACTCCGGAATCACCCAGTGGTCCCAATAGGAGAAACAGAGCAGATAAGCCAAAGCCAGCTATAGCAATGTGGCTGTTATTGTGGTCCAGCCCACGATCTACGTCACTCAACCTAGCTAACCTTGTTTTCTTATATCCGGACACAAGTTTTAATCCAATAGTGTTTCAGTGTAGGAGTTACAGCCTAGTACACTGACCCAAAAAACTGAAATGCATAATTTACGCAAGTGCAGCTGAGATTAGTTTTAACCAATGATCATAAGTCAGAAAAAATAATTTTAATTATTGTTTACAGTGACCCAGGTGCACTAAACCACAGATCAGTGCATTCAACCTGTACCATTTGAAAATGTTGATCAATAACATAGCGAGATAAAAAATGCTTACAATCATAATGGCTTTGTGATGATATGCAGTGCGGTGTCTTTCGCAGCTTTGTCACAGCTTGCTCTGTTTGACACAGGTTATTTACAACCTGCATTTCTATTATTGTCATCAGTCATAAAGAAATCAGGTCATTCATTTGAGTCAGGTCAAAATGATATGATCTAGAATGAGACAGGTGAATAGCCTGAGTCAATGGTCTTTTTTATTGGCCACAAAAAATGAGAGGTTGCAGTTCTGCATCTTATCAGGGGAATATAGAGGTGACTGCCCTTAATCACTTACACTTTTGATAAGAAGAGATGTAGGTCATTGGGCGTGTACATTAAACAGCCAGGATGTACTTATTATTTAAGTTGTTTATGGTTTTAGAACTTACTCGGAAATCTTTCTACACTTTGTTTCAGATTTTACTTAATATGACCCAAACTGTTGCCCTATGACCATTTGACTTGTACATATTCTGAAAACTAAAAATATTCTCTACAATATGGTTTGTGAAAACCTTGGGATTTTCATAGACTTTTTGAATTGTTGAACATTTTAAAAAAAATTTACTTGTTTAATATATTTTAATTTCAAATCAATATCTCTGAGCCATTAAAGTTCAAAACATTCCATTAACACTGTATGGAATTTTAAACATGTTCTACAATGCATATTTTTTATATTTTTTTCCATTTTAAATAGGAAGACTTTTATAGGCAAAATACTCATGTACACAAATGGAAATACACACACCACCTGGTGGCCATACGGTGTAACTTCACAAATCAAGGTTTTTTTCTTTCACCCTTCTTCTCCCTGTTTTTGGTTGGCACGCATTCACAAAATCAACATATGGTCACACAGTCTTGTTATGGTAAACAGACACACATGGACTGTCTTTACACACACACTGAATTATACAAACATGTTAACTTGAGATAGTACATTCATGTCAGTATGGTTTTGCTGGAAAACTTTTGTATTTAGTCAAAATGAACTAATAGCTTGAAATAATACTCATTATTGCAAATGTTTATGTATCTTTGAAGTTAGTTGATTTGTGTAAGATACATCTTTTATAATATAAATCCAGAAACAGTCAATATTTGATATATACTGTGGTTACTGAGATATTTTTTATTGATTGTAACTTTTTCATTATTTCATTAGGGTTCAATTTTTTGTGATCTTTCCAAAATATAAACCTTCACAGAGAATGTCCATTATTCTATTAATTATTTAATATGTTTACTAATTCTCAACAAGTTTTTACTATAATTTACCTAACTATGAACTCTGTGTGACCTTTATCGCATTTTCATTTAATGAATATTCATTAGCAGAGCAGTTGTGAGCAACCAATCAAGTTACCGTTTGGCAATTTAAACAGTCAATCACCTGACAAGCGCAAAATATGAATAATTTTGGTGATTCTTACAGTACATGCCTGCATGTTTTTCTAGTATTTTTTATACAGAGAAGACAGTATAAAAATTCAGGGCCAAAGGTTGCAGGAGTTATTCAAGTGACTGCCAAGTGTATATTTACCAGTATGTCTTAACTTGCATTGAATTTGTATTAGCTAAATAATCCAAAATATGTTAAAATACTTCACATTGATAGCAATATATTCATCACTGTAGGACAGAGACATAACAATGCCATATGATGATGTCAGTCAACCAGACCAACCTTTGTGACATTTTTTAGAAGTCATAATTGTCTTATAAACAGCTCTCACAGCCATATAGGCATAGAAAGTCATCTGTGTAGGAGCTTTTTGGGGCTCATCAGCCTAAATAGGTCAAAGGTTTGGAGCATAAAGGCTGTGGTGATTAGGTCAATTTCCCTTTCATGATAATCCAAATTTGAAACCCTTTTAAATAAAAAGTAACAAAATTAGGATACTGTGCAATTGTAGATAACTATTTGCCTATAAACTTTGTGCACCAGGATATCTGTGAAATGAACATTGCAAAAAACATACAAATGTGAAATGATGAGAGGTTTCGACTAATTTATGTTTATACTGTTTGAAATTCATCTTTGCATGCTTCAAGTAACAAACTTCATCCGTCTTTTGTACTGAACATATAACAGACCAAAAAAGATACCAGGCAATATCTATATTTTTCTAGAAAACATCAAGTTTTTTTTCTGTATCTGACAGCAGTGTTTAGAATTATGATTTAAATTTGTGACTGCTTCAGGCACAAGTTCCTGCCTTTAGTGTTAGGGTATGAACGAACACCTTCCTGGCTTAACACTATTATTGAACAAAGGCAGACCTTCATGCCCTGTATGTTACCCATATATCTTCACCAATCTCCATCAAGTAGGAGAGAAAAGAAGCAGTTACAGTTGAACCTGTCCAATGCGACCACCCAAGGGACTGGGCACAAGTGGTCGTAATAGCCAGGTGGCCGTATTTCACAGGTGGTCGTTAAGACAGGTCGGACTGTACTTTGTTACATGAAACCCTGTGATGAAGAGGCTTGGTAACCAAGGTATTTTATTGCATAATACATGAATAAGACGCAAACAATTTACTCTGGAATCAATTTCCTCACATAAAATGAGTCGAGCATCTGGTTGTTTGGGTCACATTGAAATATAATACAGGATTAAATGATGTCAATTTTACGCTGTTGAAGCTTTTCACATTGGAAAGAAGTGTCCATTTATTGTTGTTAAGACACCTTGGAAAAAAATTGGTTTTCACTTAAAGTATACCATAACCAGTCAGTATTAATATTAAACCTGTACAGAAACAGTAAAACCCCAGTGTGATTATTTGCAGTAGCATTTGAGAATTTTGTTTTGTTAAGATAATCTCATAAAGCTGTATTATAGAATTACTCCATTTATTTAGCTTCACTTATAAAAGAAGGCCAGGCTTCATGTTTCATTTCACTGAAGTCTACAGCAAAAACTAAATTGTAGACACATGAAAAACACAGGAGCTTGCCCGAAAGACCAGGAAGGCAAAGTATAAAGTTGGATGAGACTGAAATCACCATTGATATCAGACCATATAAAACCCCCACCTTTTTTAGCGAACCTGTGAGCTTATGTGATGGTGCGGCGTTGTCCGTCGTGCGTCGTCTGTGGTGCGTCATGCATCGTCTGTACGTTTACCCTAGCTTTCTCAAAAACAGCAGGAGCCAGCATCACCAATTTTTTGCAAATAATCAGTCATCCAATAAACTATATCAGGTTTTATTAATTTTTTTTCTAACTGCATTTTCTTAGATTTTATAGGAAAAAAGCTAAAAAAGCTTTAAAAATCTCTCTGAAACTGTCCAGCCAAATTGTCCAATATTTCACAGAAATGATACCTGGAACAATATTTCTTAAGTTTGTTTGAATGGTTCCATTTCAGAGATTTTTGGCGAGTTACAGGAGCCTTCTTTGTACAGGGTCATCAGTGCCTGTATCACACTGAGGGCTACAAAAACCTTCTTCTCTGAAAACATATGGTCAAAATGTTTAATATCGCACAGAAATGATCCTAGGGTAGTGCTTTCTGAAGTTTGTTCAAATGGTCTCTTTTCAGTGACTTTTGGCTAAGTTATGGGAAACTGAATTTAGTCATATGCCATAACAGCCCCTTTTAAGCTCAGTGGCTAAAAAGATCTTCTCAAAAACCATTGGACCAAATTCTTAAATCTCACACATTAATTATCCTCAGATGTTGATAATTCAAGTTTGTTCAAATGGTTTTGGTTCAGTGCTTTTTGGCTGAGTTACAGGAAGCTGAACTTAGCCAGTTTGCTGTATCTTCCAATATGAGTTATAAACCTGCGAAACATTTTTCGACTGATGCCACTGAAGCTGGTTTGTTAAATATTTTACAAGAATAATTCCTGCAATAATTCTTATAATAATTGTCATTAATGGTCCCACGTGAATGATTTTTGGCTGAATTATGGAGATTGAATTGAGTCATTTTACCATATATGTTAGCTGTGTGATGCTGTTACATCTAGCCTGGCACCAGTTTATGAGCATCTATTACATCATGCCACTAGAATTTAGATTTCAGGTTATCTTTGGTTAATATTGACAAGAAAGTTTTTTAAAAAGCTTTTAAAAAATTTAGATTTATGATTTAAGTTATTCATCATAACAGGCAATGTTACAATCATGGATATTCAGCTCTCTGTGGCTATATAAAGACAACTGTACGTGGATTATAAATTATTTTTATCCCTACTTAACTTAATTCAAGAATTTGCCATCAATAAGATATATTTGTATTTTAATTTTCCATTCAGTATGCATCCGTAATCATTTTACATATATTCCTGATTTCTTTTTATAAAAAGTCAGCTGAAAAGCATTTTGTATTGGGAAAATAAATTTCAAAGTTATTTCAAGTAGGGACCACTTTTGTGTTCAGTTGGCAGCACTTGGTTTACTATTGGCAGATTTGCCAGTGCCTTGATGTTGGCCATTAGCCAAGATGATGTCAGCTCTATAAATAGTTTTGGCACAGTGCCAGGTTTGGAAGAAGTGCAGCCAAGTATAGGTCAAGAGTTCACTCATTGCAGTAGCTGCATTCTATTTATAGCTTTGTCTGCCCAGTGCATCAAACTCTGGGGAAGTTTGATGTATTGGACTGATATTTTGACCTGTCTATGCGTCTTTGATGGTATTCTCATTTACAAGACAGGTGGTGCCACCTACATTGACTTTGCAGTGTATGCGCCTGCTTATTTCTTCAGAGGAATTTGATACATCAGCCTAAAATTGGCCATTTATATACATGCCGGGTAGCTTTATAGTGTACAAGACTGGTGGCACCACCTACAATAATTTTTGCACAGTGTATGTCCCTGCTTATTTCACAGGAGGGGTTTGACAAATCAGACTGACATTGGGCATATTTATATATCTCTTCTTTGTATATAAGACTGGTGGTGCCAGCTACAATCATTTTATCCGCCAAAACAGAGGTTTGCGGATACTGTGTTTTCAGTTGGATGCCGATGTTGCCGCCATCGCCGCATAGGTTTCTGGAGGACTCCTCCATAACCACTGGGCAGAAATTTTTAAAATTTGGAATTATGATCGGTCAGATGGGAACTGCTGGGCCCTCATTTTTGGTTGACCTCTGACCTTTCCTCTCTGCATAGTGTCCATTTGTGCGTCAGTTTCCACACATAAACCCACATATCTAGGGAACCGTTTGACTGATAAGGCTAAAGATTTTGCACAAATGTAGCCCTTGGAAAGCTTTATAACATACATATGTATATGCTGTAGACATTCAGGCTTATATCTCAGGACTGGTTTGACATATCCCCCTGAAATTTTGCATGTGTATAGATCTCACATAACTTTTTATCATACACAAAATTAGTTGCACCACCTGCCACCATTTTTTGCACAGCGTCCCTCTGTTTGTCTGCCTTGGGCTAAAATCACTCATATCTCAGTAGTGGTTTGACTTATCTGCCTAAAATTTTGCATGTTTATACATCTTGGATAGCTTTCTGAATTTCGTGGCAGATGGCGCCACCTATATTTATGTATACGCTGCACACATTTAGCCTTATATATCAGGACTGGTTTGACATATCCCCCTGAAATTTTGCATGTGTATAGATCTCATATATATCTTAATCATACACCTGCCACCATTTTTTGCACAGTGTCCATCTGTTTGTCTGCTTTTGGCTAAAATCACTCATATCTTAGTAGTGGTTTGACTTATCTGCCTAAAATTTTGCATGTTTATACTTCTTGGACAGCTTTCTGGATTTTGTGGTAGGTGGCGCAACCTACATACACGTTTAAGCTGCAGACATCCAGGCTATTATGCAACACACCTCACACTATTTCCCCTTGCCTCTCAATCTGTGCCTCACTTCACCTTTCCCACTCTGATTCAGGCGGATACAAGTAGTCGCTAATTGACTAACCCTATTATAGTTTTTGTGTTGTGTGCACCCATGTCAGAATTGCAGCAGTGATGTTTGTTTAATTGTTTCTTGTTCTAAGTGTTTAGTACTTGCATTGTTCATATACATGTGACACATGTTCTTGAAAAGTAATGGTCAAGCAATGAAGCATTATACCTGGTGTAATCTCACAGGTTCGCATTAGGCCTGTAGGCCTTGTTTGGTTATCTCGCTGTAACAGACATGAGAAGAAACATCTCTCATTATAAAATGATTTTTCAAACGGAGCCAGAGATCAGCCCAGTAGGACCACATCACACGTTTTAAAATAAAATTAAATAAAATCTGTCAGTGTGGTGTGGGTCTACCCGTTTTAACTAAATAGGAAAATTGGCAAGGTTAAATATTTAGTAATGGTTTAAACATATACACCAATTTATAAGGGAACTTTGACATAACTGTTGTCCATATTAAAATAGTGCTACCTGCATAAGCCCAGCTGAACTAATTGTGCTTCCCAGTGAATACTGGATTTAAACATTACCTTTGGTTCAAACATGAAGTGCTGCAGTGAGTATAATAATATTCCTTTTTAAATCATTGCATTTGTAATAATAGAGATATACCCTTCCTTTAAACTGTCCCATAATGCACTATTATGCAAATTTTGAGGATTTCTGCTTTCTGTACAGATGATCTACTATACTAAGTACTCAGGTATCAGTTTGAGCAAAGCTTGTCAAGACACAGCATTGTTTAGCATAATTAGCAGCAAATAAAATGACAGATACCACTGTAGATCTACAGTGTTTATTTATCACAACTAAGAGAAGAAAGTGGAAAGAACTGTAATTGGTCCCATTCTTTAGGAAATAGGCCACACAAGTGCTCAAAAGTCAAGGTTAAATATTTAGTAATGGTTAAAACATATACACCAATTTATAAGGGAACTTTGACAGAACTGTTGTCCATATTGAAATAGTGCTACCTGCATAAGCCCAGCTGAAATAATTGTGCTTCCCAGTGAATACTGGATTTAAACATTACCTTTGGTTCAAACATAAAGTGCTGCAGTGAGTATAATAATATTCCTTTTTAAATCATTGCATTTGTAATAATAGAGATATACCCTTCCTTTAAACTGGCCTTCCTTTAATTGGTCCTATTGTTTAGGAAATGGGTCACACAAGTGCTCAAAAGTTGGTTAATGTAATCTCATAAAGGTCAGGTAAGCTGACCGCAATTAAGAAAACAAGGTCAGTATTTTACATCATATGCAATCAAATAATTATTCCTAAGGTGTTCCTCAGACCTGTTTTTTACTTGAAGTATGCAAAGGGTTGTTTTATATCTTGGCTAGAGGCAAGAGGATAAAGTCAACTGTATTTAGTTATATTACTGAATGTTTAGTAAATACCTGAGAATATTTCCCACCTAATTACTGTTACTAATTTTAACAATGATATGGATTTTTGGACAATGAAATATATTATAATCATTTTATGTGTTATTCACTGATTTTATAAGCAAGAACATTGCATTGTCTAGTGATATCAGGCCATGTTTTACACTGACTCAGTTCCTTGACTGCATTCACATCTTTACAAATATCAATTCTGCATTTTTTATGACATTATATGCATTTTGTAGCATTGGTAGTTATTTATACATCATTGAGCAGCTGTAAAATCCATCGAGGCATTGTTTATGAGTTTACTTATTTCAGACTTTAAATGGAAGGGCCTTGTTTGTTCAGTATAACGGATATTTGGATTTATAATCTGGTATACCCACAGTCCTTCCATCTGTCTATCCATTAAATTTTAGTGTCGCCACAATAACTTATCAGGGCTTCGAAGGAAATTTATATAACTCACCAAAAGGACTTAGTAATAGATTATCTTGCCTGAGGGCGATTATGGGCAAAATCCATGCATATTTTGATAAGGTCAGAGGTCACTAGGCTACTTTGTGGAGTTGCTGCGATAACTTACAAGGAATATGATGGATTTGATAAAACTCAACAGAAATGTTAATAAATAAAATATCTAAGTTCATTTTCCAGCAAAATCCAGCAATATTTAATGAGGTCAAAGGTCACTGCACTTTGCACTGTGATGACTTACCAAATATCTGACCAATTTTATTGAAAGGCATTATGAGTATTACACCAATACAATTTCTCACCTGAGTTACATTCTCAGCAAAATTCATGCATATTTAATGATGTCAGAGGTCACAAGATATGGTGACTGCATATTTAACACCATTTGCAGTGCTCATGTCAAATACTTTTAGTATATGTACAACTGAAGCAATAAAAAAATTTAATGAGGAATATAACGTGGAACAAAAAAATTAGTTAATAACCTATACTATATAGATTTGTTGTTGTGTATGTTACAGAATTGCAGCCAAGGATGAGAGGATGGCTTCTAGCAAGTGCAGATGGAAAGAAACAGGGCATAGTTCCAGCAAACTATATAAAATTGCTGGGTAAGAGGCGTGGCAGAAAACAAGGGCCTCAGACACTCCAAGAACTGGGAAATAGTCAGCTGGCGCCATCTGCTGGTCAGTCTAGGAACCAAGACACTGGTGCTGGAATTCCCCACCAGATGGAAGCAGTGTATGATTCAACCCAGGGAGATGCCAGCATGAATGAAGTATTTAATGATAATAGTCAGAACTTTTCATCTTACTACCCAAGAGAAACCTCAAGGGACACAATTGAAACAAAAGAAGCATCAGATATATTGAATGATACAAGCAAACCTTGGGAGCCATAGCCAGTGTAAACCTGTATTAATTACCATTACTTCAGGAATTCCTGTTTTCCAGGAGTCACTCCCCATACTCCCACAAGAGGTCTCTCTCTGTCATTGGCAGGCCCTATCCATATTTCAGCTTTGTCAGTGTAGATTACCTGTCTAGTAAATAAATGATGATATTGAAGTATTTCAAGCTGAAATCTGCATGATACGTGAGACACAGAACTATCTCAAGTTGAATCTGAAGTTGACCCCTTATTCAGGGTTCCTACCCAGGTCCTAAAGAAATAGGAATTTTACAGGAGCACTTGAGACAAAAATATTAGTTTATAGGAATTTTCAGCTGTAATTTATAAAAATTATAGAGTGCCCACCTTTTAATAACATAAAGGACCTTTTCTTCATCAGAAAATATAGGAAATAAAATCAGACTCTGTGGAAGCCCTGCTTATTTCAGTCATGTACCTGTAAATTCTTGTACAGTGTTGTTGTCAAGTGACCACCCTTAAAGACTGAGTCCAAGTTGCAGCCCTTAGAGACCCAGTCTAAAGAGACAGAGCCCAAGTTATTGCCTCAGAGGGACATGGCTCAGGCTAGCAGAAACTGGCCTCGAACATTTCTTGAGACCAAGACAAGACGTCAACACACAATTCAGACACACTTTACATTTACAGTTATTACACTTAATCCTAATTAGCTTTTCTTGTAACTTTACAAAGTAGCTATGGAGAGGGTTTTCATTGTTCAGAATATTTAAAACTGAAAATTAATGAGGAGGCCATTATACATAAGAAAATCTAGCCATATGTGAGAGGTATCAGGCTAAGCCTGAGGGTTAAAGTCGTAGGGTTAAAAGTCATTGTCAGGTGAAAGGTCAGTTTGAATGACAAGGTCAAAGGTCATGAGTAACTTGTATATAAGAGACCTCTGGTGTACATTGTTGGAGACATTCTCCCTCTAGTGATGATTGCTGGAGACTGTCCCCCTCTGGAGACAGGCTCAGACTGTGTGGTGGCCCCTGAAAGAATTAATTTTTAATCTCAGTTTGATAAAAGTATTTAGCTACTCCAGTGTGGACCATGAATATTTCAGAGCTCTGCACATTTCTTCATCTATCAACTGTTTAAGCATCCCCCCCCCCCCCCACTGTGCCAATTTTTTGCAATATGGGAAGTATGCTGTACCTTTCGCTTTTCTAACCTGACAGCTGGACTCTGTTAGCAGAAATATATGCAAGGCTTAATCAGAGGAGATACAGTCAAACCTGTGAGAACAATCACTTGTAAAAAGCAGGAAACTGGCTATTACGACCACATATATACCAGTCCCTTTTGAAATCTTGTTATATTATCTATAGATAAACCCTATGAAATACCACCACCTGGCCATTACAGATTTTTTTCTGAACTAAGTTATTTATTACCAATAAATTGACCTGCCTAATGAAGGCACTCTTCGTGCTACCCCTTGACCAGTGCTGACAGGTCAGTTGATTGCAGATGCCTGAGGTCCCAATCACCTGCACAGGCTCACTGTTTGTTTTACTGTAGCTGGGCCCCTAGTTTGGCTGGCATGACCTGCTAATCCTCATGGAAGTGCCTTGAAGTTAATCTTTGATCTCTGCCCCCATGGTTTGTCTTTAATCTATTCAGCTCGTAACATGAAAGGCTTTATTACAATGAGTGAATGATCTATGATGTTCTTAAGTAGCAAGTGATGTTAATAACCATCAAAAAATGTTCAGTCATGTCACAAGAACCTCTATAAATGTGAATTAAGCCATTGACTTATTCACATACAACCTTCTATTATATTCCATTTGTATTTTGTAAATTTTACTGTATTGCAGAAATTAATGTTGGGGCGACAATATTGGTACAATGTCTCACAAGACCACATCAGCGCGCCCAACTCAACGTGAATTAGAACTTAATGTAAAGCTCATTTAGATGAGTGAGAGTCAAGGAATCAGTCGGCGCAAGCTTAAAATAACAGTTTAATTAACTATTTGTAAATTTAAATCAATAAAATATCAGCACACAAAATAACACATACAGTATTTCATCTAATTATTCAGTTTCCCTAATTATTTGACTTAAAAAAATCCATGTTAACAATTTTTAAATTTCCTCTAATTGCTTGAAAAGTTTTTCAACCCACTGAATCCAAGAACATAATTACAAAATACAATTAACAAAAAGATCGCTCATTCTAAAAAAAAATATGTATATAATTGTATAGTCAAAAAGGAGGTCTTATATGTGTACTTCCGTCCTATATCTGTCATCTAAGTCTGTGCAGTTCCTGAATTATCAGAACTAGTCTAACAAGACCACCTGTCCATTTCGACCATTTTAACCCAGTCACTTGGGTGGTTGCATTAGACAGGTTTGACTGTATTTAATTTTATTATTAGTTTATTACAGTTTAATCTCCTTCCTTTCAGCCACGCCAGCTTGCTACATATGACAGCCTCATAACATAAAATGAATTTATAATTTTACCTTGGTTATTTTGGGTCAGTCCCCACCAACTCATTGTGTGGTACTGTCCAGATGTCCCATTAAGCCTGAATCATCTGTTAGTCACAAGTAACTGGACATGAGGAATTGTTTATATGTACATATCTGCATTTGTTATACACTTTTCACAAAGCGGTTATACACTGAAATCATCCCAGACATTGTTACATGTAACTGCTGTTTGGTATGGCAAGGTTCTCTGGGCAGGAACACCAGGGTGAGCATAGAGCACAGAATTGTTATCAGACAAATGACAGTGCGCATGGTATTGCATTGTACATCCAGCCCACATTTTAAACCTGAGAAACACCCTCTCATTGGTCTGATAACAACAGTTCAGGCATAGGGCCACTGACAGCTTGTGTCCTAGTGTTATCAATCCAAAGGGAGGTGTGGCATGTTTAAAATTTGGGCTGGATCAACAATGCAGGACTATGCTTTCAGTGTGGATATTCTGTATACTGTTCTTCATTGTGATAATTTTTACTCATAATTCCTTTAATTATAACCTGGTACCATTTTTATTGAAATAAATATGTTAACAATTATTCATTAATTTTTCCCTTGAAACATGTCAGTGTATACAGTAATACATGTTTAATTTCAACTTGTACTGGTTCAGGGAATGGAATAAATTTTATAGTTTACTGAAAATACATGCCTTCATGATTTGTTTACTGTGCAAAAAGTTTCCATCTTTTGATAATATTTAAAGTATTTTTACAATATGATGACCATCTGTTAATGCAAAGCTTCAAATTCCCGTTTTTCCCAAAGTTTCACTTGTTCAGTACAAACTGCTTCAAAGAACTAGAGTTTCTCTGGAGTTCTCACCTATGTACAGCTTTGAGTAGAAATTTCATAAAACCAGCCCTGTGGTTGTTATGCGAGTGTGCTGAACCAAATGGATGATATGTCAGTCTCTTGAACCCTGTAGTTATGTCAGTGTACAGAACCATGTGGTTGTTATGTCAGTGTACTAAACCCTGTGGTTGTTATGCTGGTGACTGAACCCTGTGGATGATACGTCAGTCTACCATACCTTGTGGTTATGTCAGTCTACTGAACCCTGAGGTTTTTATGCAAGTCTACTGAACCCTATGGTTATTATGTCAGTCTACTGAACCCTGTGGTTGTTACGTCAATGTACTGAACCCTCTGGTTATTATGTCAGTCTACTGAACCCTGTGGTTGTTACGTCGATGTACTGAACCCTGTGGTTATAATGTCAGTCTACTGAACCCTGTGGTTGTTATATATGAACCCTGTGGTTATGTCAGTCTACTGAACCCTGAGACGATAATGTTGGTGTACTGAAATGTGGTTGTTATATCAATGACTGAACCCTGTGATTGTTATATTGGTGTGCTGAACCCTGTGGGTGGTATGTCATTTTTGACATTTGATGATATGTTGGTGTGCCATACCTTGTGGTTATGTCAGTAATACCCTGTGACTGTTATGTCTGTATACTGAACGATGTGGTTATGTCAGTCTACAGAACCCTGTTGCTGTTATGTCAGTCTACTGAACCCTGTGGTTATTTTGTCAGTCTACTGAACTCAGTGGTTGTTATGCCTTTGTACTGAACCCTGTGGATGTCAATCTACTGAACACTGATTATTTTGTCAGTCTACTGAAGCCTGTGGTTATGTCAGTCTACTAAACCCTGTGGGTATGTTGGTGTACTTAACCCTGTGGTTGTTATATCAATAACTGAACCATGTGTATGTCAGTCTACTGAACCCTGTGGTTGTTATGGCTGTGTACTGAACCAGGTCATCTTTACATGTCAGTGACTGAACCCTGTTTTTGTTATGTCCTTGACTGAACACTGTGGTTGTTATATCAATAACTGAACCATGTGTATGTCAGTCTACTGAACCCTGTGGTTGTTATGTCTGTGTACTGAACCAGGTCATCTTTACATGTCAGTGACTGAACCCTGTTTTTGTTATGTCCTTGACTGAACACTGTGGTTGTTATGTCAGTCTACTGAACCCTGTGGTTGTTATTTCAGTTTATTCAACCCTGTGGTTGTTATTTCAGTTTATTTAACCCTGTGGTTGTTATGTCAGTTTATTCAACCCTGTGGTTGTTATGTCAGTTTATTCAACCCTGTGGTTATGTCAGTTTATTCAACCCTGTGGTTGTTATGTCAGTTTATTCAACCCTGAGGTTGTTATGTCAGTTTATTCAACCCTGTGGTTGTTATGTCAGTTTATTCAACCCTGTGGTTGTTATGTCAGTTTATTCAACCCTGTGGTTGGTATCATTTACTGAACCCTGTGGATTGTATGTTAGTCTACTGAACCCTGTGGATATGTCAGTATCTTAAACCCTGTGGTTATGTTGTTGTACTGAACCCTGTGGTTACGTGATTCTTATGCACATGTAGAGAGATGGGTTATGGGATGAGGTCTATTTACATTTGGGTCATGACCTTTACCATGAGAGTGGCCTTGACCTTAAATGTGTCCATATTTGGTGAAAATCACATACCTCTTATGATATCTCCAGTGATGATAGCCATATGGATTTCAAACGTGACTTATGTACGGCCCACCACTAAAGTAAAAACCCTATAGGTTCTAGGGTCATGAGGTCAAAGGTCAAGGTCACTGGACTCGCATCTTAAAAGATACTGTGGATGCATTTTAAGCCAAACTTGCATCCCAGGTCTTCCATCTTAAATATTTAGCTCACTTGCCAATAGTGGATGATCCATATCAGTTTTGGGGTCACAAGGTCAAAGGTCAAGGCCACAGGAGCTATCTGTCAAAGAATTAGTTTCTGGATGATAATTCCTGCTTTTATTGATGTATTGATTTCAAACTTGACTTATATATGTCCCATTGAAAAATTAAGACTCCAATTGATTTTGGGGTCATGAGGTCAAAGGTCAAGGTCACAGGACACATCTTTAAAAAGATTTTATGGATGCATTTTCAGCCAAACATTTCATCTCAGACCTTTCATCTTGCACATATAGTTCATCTGCCAATAGAGGAAGACCCCTATCAATTTTGAGGTCACAAGGCCAAAGGTGAAGGTCACAGGAGCCATCTGTCCAAAATCTAGTTTCTGGATGATAATTCCTGCTTTTATTGATGTATGGATTTCAAACTTGACTTGTATATGACCCATTGGAAAAGCAAGACCTGAATTGATTTTTGAGTCATGAGGTCAAGGTCACAGGATACATCTTTAAAAAGTTTGTGGATACATTTTCAGCCAAACAATTCATCTCAGATCTTTCATTTTGCACATATAGTTCACCTGCCAAGAGTGGAAGACCCCTATCAATTTTGAGGTCACAAGGTCAAAGGTGAAGGTCACAGGAGCCATCTGTCCAAAAATTAGTTTCTGGATGATAATTCCTGCTTTTATTGATGTATGGATTTCAAACTTGACTTGTATATGTCCCATTGGAAAAGCAAGACCTGAATTGATTTTGGGGTCATGAGGTCAAAGGTCAAGGTCACAGGACACATCTTTAAAAAGATGTGGATGCATTTTCAGCCTAACATTTCATCTCAGATCTTTCATCTTGCACATTCAGTTCCCCTGCCAATAGAGGAAGACGCTTGTCAATTGTGAGGTCACAAGGTCAAAGTTTAAGGTCACAGGAGCCATCTGTCCAAAAATTAGTTCCCCAGATGATTCAAGCTTGGATTAACATGTGGATTTCAAACCTTACTTATATATGGCCCATCAATAAATCTAGACCTCTATTGATTTATATATAGAAATGGATGATCAATATCAATTTTGGGGTCACAAGGTCAAAGGTCAAGGCCACAGGAGCCATCTGTCAAAAAATTTGTTTCTTGATGATAATTCCTGCTTTTATTAATGTATAGATTTTAAACTTGACTTATATATGTCCCATTGAAAAAGCAAGACCCAAATTGATTTTGGGGTCATGAGGTCAAAGGTCAAGGTCACAGGACCTACATCTTCAAAAAGATTGTGGATTGAAAGATGGAAGAAATAATAATTGCTTGCCAAGTGTCAGTATATGCTGCTAAAAATGGGGGCCATTTCTTAAAAGGGGGGCCATACTATGTCTGGGGATACTCTGGCACCTGCGGTGCCAAGAAATGTCTAGTTCAACCCTGTGGTTGTCGTCAGTTTATTCAACCCTGTGGTTGTTATGTCAGTTTAGTCAACCCTGTGGTTGGTATCTTGTTTTACTGAACCCTGTGGATATGTCAGTCTCTTAAACCCTGTGGTTATGTGGTTGTACTGAACCCTGTGGTTACGTCATTCTAATGAACTTTGTGGTTATGTCAGTCTTGTGAACCCTGTGTATGTGGTAGTTGTAATGAACCCTGTGGGTGTTATGTCAGTTTATTGTACCCTGCGAGTGTTATGTCTGTGTACTGTACCCTCTGGTTTTGTCTAACTACCAAACCCTGTAGTTGCTAAGTCAGTGTTTGTTATGTTGGTGACTGAGGCCTGTGGGTGAAATGTCAGTATACTTAACCTAGTGGTTATGTCTGTGTACTGAACCCTGTCATCATTACATGTTGGTGACTGAACCCTGTTGTTGTTGTCCTTGAATGAACCCTGTGGAAGATATGCAAGTCTACTGAACCCTGTGGTTGTTACCTCAGTCTACTAAACCCCTTGGTTATTTCAGTGTACTGAAACCCCTTGGTTATGTCAGTGTACTGAACCCTGTGTATGGTATGTCAGTGTACTGAATATTGTGGTTATGTCAGGATACTGAACCCCCCCCCTGAGGTTTATATGTCAGCCTACTGAACCCTGTGGTTGTCTATTCAGTATATTAAATTTAGGCCAAGGTGGAATTTCTTATAGAACAAAGATACCCTGGTTGGCTTCAGAGATGTGGATGTAAAAAGTCATCTTAATAAGTTTAATCTTTATATGTTTAATTTTTGGAAGGGGTTTGAAAATGGCTTCCATTTTCATCCTTTCATAAATCCATTTAATGAGGACCCAAGGGAACACAGAACAAGTGAAAAATGTTGTCCTATACTGGCAGATAATATAAGATCTGACATTCTTTATAACTGATGGTTAAGCGAGTAATTTTGGCTTGGACAGTCAAGGGGTAAAATGGTTGGCTCTCTCTGCTGGCAACCTGGGTTCCATCAACAGCATGGCTACCAGTGCATGTTGCAGTTGCCTGTCAAAGGTCGCTGGAACTTTTAAATAATGGCAATCTGTCCCATCCCAATGGACAAAAAAACCCCCAACTATAGCTCTGTGTGACAAAGCCTGCTGACAAATATAATCCAAGCATGCAAAGGTGTCCACAAATCATCAAGAAGGCAGCCACACAAACAGGTACTTTGGTCGACTTTCCTTTCACACAAGTTTCAAATTTATGTTATTCACTAAAATTTTAAAGGACATTACAGCAAAAATAAAATCTTTGTGAATACTACTCCAGGCTTACGTCTTACATCCATACGTCTGTGTGGGACCCCATATGTGCAGGTCCGAGCATGTAGATAACCCGTTAATTGTTGTAAAAACATGCACTAATTATCATTATTTCTTTAAGTTTAGTGTATTTTTTAGCCCAATTACCTCAGTACATTAAATATGCATGAATTTTGCTGAGAATTTGAGGTGAGAAACTATTTGTAAATAAGTGTAATGAGTTTCATGAAAATGCACAAGTTTTTTGCACAGGTAGCATTCAATTAGTGTTAGTTGATTATATTAAAAGTCTCTCTATCTCGTACAATATCTCGTCAAACAAGATATTTCGAGATATTGATTAGTGATAGACTAAGAGTCCACAAGTATGCAGGAATCATTTTGAAACTGATATATTTTATGTTTGACATTAATATCTAGAAAAGTATTTTTTCATTTTCCGGATATGGCTGCTAGGGGGCGCTGCACTTGAAACTCCACAACATATCATTTTTGGACATATCTGCAAAACTATACACCTCAGTTACAGAAACTATAGCTTGGATTCTTCCTCTGGGTCTTCTCTATAGCCTGGTGTAATTATCTGGTCTCAGTCTTCTGTCACTTTGTCAGTGTGTCTGTCTGTTTGTTAGATGTCCTCAAATTCGCCTGCTTGCTGGTTCTATGCATTCTACAGGCCACAGTATTGAAGGAATCCTTTTGAAACTGGTACATCTCATGTCTAATTCTGATATCTCGAAACAGATTTTTCATTTTCTGGATTTTGCCTCTAGGGGGCGCTGCACTCGAACCACTACAACATATCATGTTTTAGCCATATCTCCAAAACTATTAACCTTAATTACATAAACTTTAGCTGATATTCTTTCTATGCGTCTTCTTCATAATTTAGTTGTCATCTGGCTTCATGTTTCACTTTGTCAGTATGTCTATCTGTTTGTCCGTTGTTGTCAGCTATGTCTGCTTCATGTTCTTTTGTGCTTTATAAGTCGTTCAACCGGCTCAACTTTTCAGCCATCGCTCTGAAAGTCACTAAATTGATCGAAAATTGACAGTTTGCTCTGTCTGTACCTCTTGTCTGTCATTTTAACTTCCGGCAAGCTTGTGACCTCTGGTCATCTTGTCTTTAATATTACTTGTAATTGAAGACTGATATTGCAAATAATTATTATCAGACCTTTTATACAGGAATTTCCATTCATTTATTGCACAATTTAATTCAGATTTTGTGTATATCAAACAGCCTTAAATTGATATACATTTTGCAGGTAATATTTTTTATTTACTTACAAAATGAACCCCAGCAAAACAACAGAAATGTGAAAATCACAAAAATTTATCCTCGTGAAAAGAAGTCAACCACAGTATCTGCTGATCACACATACACAGGAATTTTAGTCATTACTATCAAACAATAACAACAGTGGTTCCCGTTCCACAGGGGTGGTTTATTGAAGAGCGCCTTTTCTGTACACTGATTTTCTACACAAGTCCATGGCTTACAATACAAATTCGGGAAATTCAAAGTTAACGTCTTTGCCAGTCAGCTTCTTGTACACTGCCATGAATGTGTCCAACTGAAAAGAAAAGAACACATTACAGCACTGATTTCACAAGTATATGAACTTTTGTCTTCCCTTTGAAAATAATTTCTTCACACAATATTATAAATGCTTCTATATCAGATGATGATTTTAATTATATAAAAATCAGCACATCTTTTACAAATTCCACAAAAACCTCAAAGAACAATGTGATGCTAAGAATATATTTAAGGCAAATTTACTTAATATAAGCTTTTATAAACCAACTTCCTGCTATATATAGAGCTGTTTTTTTTAATTCTGGTATCTGTGACATGTGTCCTCTAAACCTAACTGTCATCTCTTGGCCAACTGATCCTGCTCAAATTCAACAGAAATAAATATTTTGATCAAAGAATATCTCTGACAAAAGATTAACCCCTTGTCATTGGGATGGTAAGATGGCAAGATGATGTGTATCGACAAGTAAAAAGCTGACATACTTTTATGGGACCACACCCAAATCTGAAAATTATAGTAGGATTTTAGAATCACAAAGTTTTTAGTCAGCTCGGTTTTAAACCTGACCTACCTTGTGTTCAATGTTAGTTTGCTGACCCTTGTCCAAGTGAACCTTAATCAGGCGGGATCCATCTAGTTTGATGCGGATACGTTTGCCTACGATCTCAGCTGGGTAACAGAGATCCTCCAGAATAGAGTCGTGCACAGCTGTCAAGGTACGGCTGGAGAAGACGAGGATTATTAAATCATCACATCACCAAAGATGGTCGTTTTTATATCCACGCTCTGATGTACAGTGCACCAACACATTGTGATACAATGTCAAATAATATACTGATAATGCCAAAATTCCTGACATTAATTCTGTCTACAATTTAATTCACTGGTCAGAAAAATGCTGACCGAGATCTGATAAAACATGATTAAACAAACTAAATGACTTTCAGATACAGATTCTGTTAATCTTAGAGATAGATGACCAACGTCAAAACATGAGTTTTGATTAACTACTGAAGACAAGAATGGGTTCATTTTAATGTACATCTTGTGCCTGTGAATTTTTATATTATACCAAATAAAATTGCACTATTACACAGCCTACATATGGTTGTAACAACAACTACAAAATCAGTTGTAATTTCACAACAAGAGCATCTCTAGATACATTATGCTATAACAAAGTCCCTGTTGACTATGAACCATGTTTTTTGCTTATTATCTTAACAGAACAGGACAAGAGGTTAATTTAATTTGCATGGCATTTAAATGGGACAAGCGAAGACAATTATCTCACCTCCTGGGCCTCTTTTGCTTTCCCATGGAGGTTAATTTAATCTGCATGGCATTTAAATGGGACAAGTGAAGAAAATTATCTCACCTCCTGGGCCTCTTTTGCTTTCCCTTGGATCTGCTTTTCCTTGTGGGCTTTGGTAAAATTCTCCTCTGCAACAGTTGATAGTACAGTGTGAGTTCAGCCTCATTAATGCTGTTTCAGGTAGCCAGATTTGACAGCGACTAAATATGGTATTTTCCAAACCATTTTTATTTATGGAGAATATATGTGTCAGGGTATGACTCTTGGCAAATATGTCAGCTTTGATCATGTCCTTAAAACATTTACTCATAAAGGCATAAATAGTTAACATTAAACAGATCTTTAATATTTAACTTTTTGAATGAAGAAGTAAGATGTGACAATGATAAGTGAGAAAACTTTTAGAAGTGTATCTCTATCATTTGCTGTCAATCTTGTACTGGGCCTTCAAGTTCAACCCTTTGTGGCCTTCTTATGTTAAGGAGTACTGTGTAGAACAAAATAGCATTTATAATAAGGAAAGAACCTGATGACTCTGACAACATGATACCCTAAACAGTGATATTAAGAAAAGATTCAAATGACAAAGTCACTGAGAAACAGGATATTCACATGTAAATTTTGTGGGCATACTGCTAGATGGTGCTGTTAGAGGAGAGATATGAAAAGGTAACTGTAACACCAGACCTCACCTGTGCAACAAAAACAACATGTTTGCCACTGAACTTCTTCTCGAGCTCACGGACCAGCCTGACGTGGATCTTCTGGTAGGCACGAAGCTGTGGCACAGGCACGAAGATGATGATAGCCTTCTTGCCGGCCACGTCGATCTCCTGCACAAACAACCACAACAGGTCATCAATGTCTGTTCTCCTCATGTATACTTAAATAAACATATCACAAACTTAAGCATTGTTGGATGAAGATCAGTATCATACTTTGGTCCACATTGGGCTGTTGCCTCAGTGTTGGATTGTTACACATCATTTCATCCAAATTAAAGGATAGTGAACAAATACAGATGCTGTTTTGCTAAAAGCTAGTTAAATTTTTCTGTGCGTTCTATCTAATTTTAATGTTGTGTCAATAGTGAATGCTTCTGTTAATTATACTTGCAAGTTCTGTATGTTCTAACTTTATATTTATGTCAATAATGAATGCTATCAGTTATTAAACTGAGATATATTTACAAACAATTTGAAAAATCTTCTCTGAAACTAAAACCCCCTTTTTTTTGTGCATTTTTGAAATAGGAATAATAAATAATATATGATTTTATAATTAGGCCTGCATATTGCAAAAGGGTTTTTGACTAGATATGATTATCTAACATAAATTCAAATCTAGATTAAAAGTAAACAATATTTTTACAAAACTAGATGTCAAATAATGTCAGTAAGTCCTAATAGGCATTATAAAAAAACAAAACATTTTATTAGAGCACAACAGAAAGTTACAATTTTGAGAGCCAAAAGAAGGCTGGAGGTGGTTCATGCAAAAAATATAACCATTCTGAATAAAAAAAATTGATACATTATGATTAAATACATTATTCAATACATTGTTACACTTCTATATTATCGTCAGTGCCCACTATCCAGATTCGCAAATGCAACTAACACCCCAAAACTGTTCATGCAATACTTGTACTTTCCCATAGGAACAATAATTAACCTTACAGGTTTCACTAATATAAATTAAACTGAACATTTTACAGTTATTATGAGGTATAACTTGAATTTTATACTTTCGGCACCCAGAGCTACTTTACCTTAGCAGCTGAGATGTACAGTTCCCGGAGCTGAGTTTTCAGGTCACTGTTCATCTCCAGGTCCAGAAGTGCCTGAAACAAGAAATTCATAATTTTATAATACTAAAATAAACTACTACTGATAATATTAAAAAGCTATAAAAATCTTTCTTCTTTATTAACAGCCTTTTTCACTCTAGTTAGTCCATATTTCATCTCATTTAAGGATGCTGCTTGCTATTAGGAAAAGTGGACAGCAGTGAATGCTGGTTTATAGTTTTACATTTTGTTTACTCTCTGCTAGCACAAGGACCTATGCATCAGGCTGGGTGCCAGGCAATTTTAAACTAAATGTATTAACACAGACTCCCAGGCAGTCCTTGCTGACGGGAACATGGTTGCTATAAAATAATGTTAATGTTATAAATTTCAATGAAATGGAACAAAGTATAATTGTCCATTAATATTATTAGTTCTTAACTGAACCTCTATTGACTATTCTCCTGTGAGAAAATGTGTGTTCACTTCATGATGGCATAATAGCCTAAATTTTGTCCCCTTTTACATAGAACGATGCAGTATTAAGTATGTAGCCATGTCATATTCATAAAGTTTTCTTTCATATGATTAGCACACACCTGTGAGATGGACGATTCAAATTCATCAGGCTTTTCGCCTGGGGCCTTGACGATTTTGGCGCTCGCCGAATACATCTGCAAACAGAAAGAAATACAGTTTACATACAAGTGATGACCGATCACGTCTATAATTTAAAATTAACAATGGTTATTATAATATATATTCAATTATTAAGGAAAATGTCGAAAAAATGTGATTGGAACATGGTCTGTTTATCCTCTGACCGACGAAGACATGAGATATTGACAGAACAGATGTCAACTCGAATTAAAAAACGTGAAACCGACTCTTCGACTAATCCTTTCCAGTGCCATTAGTCGTTCTCTAACATTTATAACAAATAGAGTATATCTGGATAAAATATGAATGCTGGCCATGCACAACCAAGATCTAGCCGACATTCCCTCGTTGATTTGAGGATGTCGCCTTCTCTTTTCAGTCCGAGTGGTAGCGACAATCTAGCGTTATTTGCCCATCATGTGAGCAAATGTCTGCAGACTCTGCCGAAAAATCTAGAGTCATCCTTACAAACAACTACATATTTATAGAAAATAAACATCTGGCTTTTAAGTAGGGATATTTCCCTTGAATTTGGCATTTATATTGTGTTTATTTGAATGGATGGATCATGTGTATCCCTAGTCTTGTTCAAGGTATTATTTTCACGAGTACCGTGGCTAATGGCGGCGACGGAAGAGACCGGGCCGGGTCACAGGCCCGCAGTGAATGCATCAAGATTGTACAACAAATTTATTCTCATACTCTTTACACTGTAGCAAATCTTCAATGTTTTCGAAATAAATAATAAAAGTAACATCAATTTGATCAAGAAGTTATCAAAGCCGTAAAAAAATGTTTCAGTCGCCTGATGAAGCGGTGACTGTACGCTAGCGACACCTAGGCTTGGTTCAGGTTTTACACCTTGCAAGTTCAGACAATATGTGAAAATCGTTCAAAATACTATTCTTTGTATTGAAAAATCATATGATTTAAAATTTTTAATAAACTTTGTCCGATATTTTTTGTTTCTTTTTTAGGTAAAATTGACAGTGGGTCTTATACTGTATATTCTCAGGTGATCTATGCTGCATGGTATATTAGATCAGTGAATATATATATATATATATATATATATATATATATATATATATATATATATATATATATATATATATAATCATCATTGTTTTTATCGGTAGAAGTTGAATTAATTGTATTGCAGACACAGCATAGGCCTGCTTAACATAATAATAATAATAAAATAATAATAAATTATAATAGGGTAGGGTGGGGCAAGGCGCCTACCTTAAGCAAAATGAGGTCTATCTTATAAAATAATAGGCCTGTCAAGACACTATTCTGCTGGAGCATATGTTTACCTGGATAGTACATGATGGGCCGGAAGTATATAACGTATCATAATCTCTCTCTCGTGTAGGCGGAAAAAAAAGAAAAATTTCCAAGTGGGCGTTTTGCCCATATTCATGGGGCATAATGCCTTTCATATGAGGCAAAATGCTCACAAGTGGGCGTTTTACCTCAGTGAGCTATTTGTTAAAGAAATAGTGTTTTGTTCTATCATTAACATTTAATAAGTTTATAGCTCTACCTATAGGTGGCCGTAATGACTACCGGTAGGCCTACTCATTTAATACCTTACAAAAATACTTATGGTACATTCTTCTACCATGATTCATTTTTCATGTTGTTTTTACTTTTCATCACAAGATTATGCAGAATCAACGACAAGATCATGAAAAACAGTTTATTCCTTACCTATAGGAACAAAGCTTCATTGAACATCACTTAATGTCATCAGTATATCATACGGTGGATCCCTTTATGAAAATGTGCAAAAGGATCTTTTCTCAAAACAAAGCAAAATCCTTATGTAGTGTCCTTACAGTATAACATTGTTTAATCAGTTTTATAACCGAATAAGCCAAAAAAAAAAAAAAACTCAGAAAGAAAACAAAACGGAGGACTTATTTTGGTCAACTAATCAGAGTCATCAGAGGGCAGATCTGACTCACAATTTGGGCATACAAAAAGAGATTCTCCATATGTGCATTCTTCGTGAGCCCATTCGTGACATGACAGGCACTGTACCCATACTTCTTTGGTAAATGGCTCCGCACATATTAAACAAGGCCATTCCTCATCCTCGTCTTCATCACTGCTGTACGTCTTACGGCTGGTGGATGGTCTAGGTTTCCGGGTACCTTTGTGGGTGTTTTACAATTTAATTTTTGTTACGGCTATTCAGGCGAGACTTCATTGTCTTCCATTTTAATGGTAAATCATCATATTTGTATACAGTGATCCTCTTGGGGTACAATAAACCAAGTATAGAAGTTGTTTTGCAATGAAAAAAAGACACGTTGCGGGTGGGCTTCTGCAGGTGAAAGCATGTGGTGCATCCTGCACTTAAACAATTATGCGGGAATATTTTTTTAACATGAACAGTTGACATTATTTTATCAGAGAAATATTAATTTCTCTGCTTTATGCTCTTATGTTCTTGGCATTTCCTCCATTTATGATACTCCCATACAATCATTCAAGCATCACCAATTCAATTAATCAAAACAAAACCTTAAATTCAGCAAGGGGAGACACTGGGCGAAAGCTATTTTCAAAAGAAAAAGTTGGATATTTCCCTACATTTGCTGTAGACAAATTTTTCTGTCTACATGATTCATCAGCCATGCACGTGACCCGCATGTATAGCATCTTTAATTTTTCAAATCTTGCTTGGAACGGGTTCAGGATTTTGAAAAGTGTAGGGTCCAATTATCCAAGGAAGACTAAAAGAAAACCTAAATAAATGTCCTCTGGTCCGGAAAGGAGGAGTCCAGGTCGCCAAATTTGGTTTGAAGCCCAAAAAAAGGGAGGGGTGTCCGGACTCCCTTGACCCCCCCCCCCCCCTCTGGATCCGCCACTGGATATGAATGATTAAATATCTAATTTTATAATTTTCTTTTCCTCGCCTTATTTGTCATGGGGAAATGGACTCTTGATTGATTGTAACTTAATGATATTGCATTGTTTTTCAGTAAAAAACGGAACATATAGTTTAGTATATGCATGGTCTTTGATTTTTATGATTACTTGCAGATGAAAACTCTGAAGACGTATTGCTTCATCTTGAATAACAACAAGTAAAGCGAACTAGGAATGGGGTTGAATATATCCGCAGGAATTTGCAGAGGGGAATCTACGGTTGCACTTATTGTCCCCGCCGATGGTAAAAATATAAACTTTCTCCAAAAGGTACCTGTCACTGGAAACCTGTCAGGAAAATTAAATATGGTCTACGACATTGTTTTATTAATATTCACAATCGATTATCAACGAATTGATTAATGATGCATAAATATATATAAGAAAAAAAAGTGGTGGTCAGAGGCCTCAAAGGTGCATGCCTATGAATTAATTCGCCAACCTTTTGAAAAAGAATTTATCTGATTTCTGGCTTCCTCTGAGTATAAATTAATGTTTTAAGGGTAATTATGGTTGTGAAAAATTCTTATAAGGCCTTAGTGAAGGATGATCTTCTTTATCAACAACATGTTTGTAAACACATACAGCAATGTTGACTAAGGGTACAAACATGTAACTTAACGTGATAGCTTCTTGATTACATATATTCGGAGGTAGGAAGGACATGCACTTGTTGCAAATCGCCATTCAGTTTGCAAAGCTCTGGCTTATCTGACTTGCTGCCAGTTGCCCTTGTTGAATTTGTTTGATTTCTTGGCGGGCCCCAAAATATTATAAAGACATTTTGTTCATTAAGACATATAACAAAAAAGAGCAGCCTGTGTGCGGTAATATCCACGTTTTCTGGCCTTTTTAAAAAAACTCCAAGGGATTATCTTTATAGTTGATAAAGGTCAGACAGGTGATGGGGCCCTTTCACTTCCATCTATAAGGGTACACGTGGATCTAGTGGAGACACAGGCGGCCCTCGTGCCCTCTTTTCGACTTAAAAAATCTGGTGATTATAGAATAATATATATGCTTAATACTGTAAATTATAACGTCTGATTTTGCGTCTCGCATCGTTTTCTTCCCTACTTCTGCATGAAAAAGTTTTGTGTAAATTATCTGCGCCAGAGTATTAAATTTAAATTGAGCCATCTCTCTCTTTTAAAGTAAGATCCTTAACTCGCCCCTGACCAGGACCAGGAATGATACAGGACATTTTCAAAACGGTTTGTTGTTTGGTTCTCTGTAACAAAGGCCTTAATTGGGTCTGACAGGCACAGACGAAAGGACTATGTCACAATGAAAAGGAAGACTTTAAATAAAAATCATATACTAGTATATATTGGTTATCCAGATTAAATCCAAAATTTAATAAATTATTCCTAAGATGTCATGCTAACCCCGGTAAAATTTCAACAAATTTCGCTTAATCTCTAAACTATAAATGGATTGATCCATTAATAGTCAACCCTTGTGGCAAAGCTGCAAGGAG
This sequence comes from Sipunculus nudus, assembly GCA_026874595.1. Taxonomy (NCBI): domain Eukaryota; kingdom Metazoa; phylum Annelida; class Sipuncula; order Golfingiida; family Sipunculidae; genus Sipunculus; species Sipunculus nudus. The sequence goes on from CM049309.1 coordinate 15,715,958, forward strand.
GGCCCTTCATTTGGTCTCTGCTGCCTGAATGAGTGTGGTCTTTATCCAGCTGATGGTGGAGATAATAACCTGGCGGAAATACCTGCTTCTCATAAGACGGCACGTGTAGCCAAGTCATTATAGGATTTATAGGCATATATATATATATATATATATATATATATATATATATATATATATATATATATATATATATATCGTGCTAAGGGCAAACGTTATTCGACATAAGGGAAAATCTTTTTACAGAACCCGCAGCGATCATTTACGTTAACTAATATATTTGACTGATATTATGTATTTTGTCATACAAATAACAACCATTCCAAATTCGGATAGACCTTTTGTCCATTTCGTGATATAAAACTTACAGATTGTTGTGTTGTTTTATTTTATCTGTTGGAAATATCCTTCAGCCTGAGGTGTTGGCTATTGGTAAATATTTCTGATCAAATCTTCAGACTGCTAGAGGATTTCTTTGACATGGAATCATGATTAGCTTGCTGTGCAGTTGTCGGGTTGTCCAGGTCGATTACTATATGATCCAATGAGTTATGCTTAAATGCAAGATCTGAAGATAATTATTAGTAGTTGATATATGTCCCAAGACCGATCAGGATCTTGCAAGCCTTCTTCATCAGCTAGGATGATAAAATACTCTGCAGGACCGTATAAACGCTTTCCTTGCATGTATATGGGTATAAAGCTATGTATAAGGCCAAAAAATTAAAAGGTATGGTTCTCAGGCACCGCCCGCGTCAGTTTCAACCCCCCCCCCGCATCAAACATTTTTATTTTTATTTTAATCATTAAAGAAGATAAATAATACAATTTATGTAGCGCTTTTACCTGTTTAGAAAATCAATTTATTTTCATGCTTTTCCCTGGTCATATGGCATTTTTATGCACTGTATAAATTGATTTTATGTATTTTGAATGCTTTGTATTTTCTTTGTGTACTGCTTGCATTAGGGGCATTTGGTGTGTATTATGCTATTATTGCATAATTCTTTTTACTTTTTTTTATTATTATTATGAGTATTATTATTGTTATTTATTTTAATAATACACTTTATTTCATTGAATATATATTATTCCGTATAATCTAATGCATGCAAGATTTTTGTATTTCTTATTTATTTATTTTTTTTATTTATTATATTGTTAATGTAATGATTGCATATATATATATAAACAAGAGCAGTTGTACTTCTTATTGGTTCTATGGGCCGGAGTCCTTTTAACCAGAATAAATATTCATTTATTCGTTCATTCATTCATACGGTTTAAAGATACATGTAAATAATAAAGAGATAGACCATTTGGTGTGAAAAACGCTAGGAAAATGTCATATAAGACAAAGTAATAAGGAAATGATTTAGAAAAGTAACAAATTTGGCCGAAATATAGAATGATAGCAATTCAAGCGCCTGTGGTTAGTCTGACTGACTGAAGATGTACTATCAAGTCCTCCGAGCGCTCCAGGTAGGTCTTAATAGATCCGTTAATTCCCTGGGTGCTCCCTAGATGTAGAATTTTGTCAGTCTAGTCATATGTACCCTTGATAACACGAAGATGCTTAGCGCGGGAATTAAGGGGTCATTTTCGCCGGGGTCTTTCCATAAAAAGGTACATTTAATTTTTAATTTATTCCATGGGTGTAATTTTGGCACCATTTTGGTCAACTCCGGTGAAGGATTAATTATTTTTGTTAAATTTACCCAATTTAAGGATGGCCATCCTTATCACTTTTATAATCGCCCATGCCTTTGTTTAAACACCTACACTCTAAAACATACGGCCAATTGCAGAGTTTTAAATTCATGTCTCCATATTGGTCGAAACATAATTTGTCGTATTAATTAAATTTCAAGCTAAAATGTAACTGCTTCTGCAACGTTTATATAGTTCATTTTGCTTTCGACGACATTTTCCGCTGGATATTTCACGATGCTTATACATTTTGCATTTCATAGAAAACAATCATTGAACTGTTTATAATATGAATAAGGTAATAAAGTTTTCTGACTTTTCTCTGCATCTTATATGACGATGACCATACCACGGTTTATTTATCTATCTCCTACCTCATTGTAGCAGTGGCCGCATGGGTAGCAGTCTCGCTTACCTGTTCCCATGGATAAATGATGCTAAGGACGTGGCTTTTTGCAGAGGGGGGAGACAATATGTACACAGAAGAATCAATTTCAGTATGACAGTGCGATGATTTTGTAATGTGAGACAAAGATGATAAACATTGACGGAGAAAATGGGTGTCATTAAGTCCTGCAGAGAAGTTAGGCCCTTGAGAGGCCTTCATTTGTACCAAGATGGGACTTCCCCCTGCTGTCAAAAGGTGAACAGCTGTTTGAGCACTTACCATTTTACTAAAGTTTAAGTGTATTTTTGACTTGCAAATGATAAGTCCCATGTCATGTATCTAGTATTTATTCGAACAGAACTAAGTAAAAAGGGTGTCACATAAATCGTTTCCTTACAATATATATTTTCTTAGAAAATTCCAATATGAAGTGATATTGATACTACATACTGAGTAATGTTGATAATAATGATGATACGTTTATTTAATGATAGAACACTTCCCTTTGTCACTGCTTCATTGCCCTATTAAAGTCATTAGGACTATTTATCAAACCCATGTTCCCAGGTGCTGTAGACACTGAGCCTCGGTGACACCAGGATGTAAAATAAAATGACAGGAAGCAAGTGCTACCACCCTGTCACTTAGTCCCAAACTGAAATGGAAATCTGCAGATGTAAATACTTAGCTTAAGAATAAGATCAGTTTTAAAAAATGGAGGAGGTTGCCCCCCTCCCCCCCCCCCCCAAAAAAAAAAAAAAACTAAAAAAAAAAGCCATGTTCCGGGTTGTTCCCATCTCTAGCTCCCAGTGTAGACCATCTGTGAGCCTAGTCCATACATGGATCTTTATGTTCTATGATATTCCTGCTTGATGCCAGGAGTATCATAGGACATAAAGGTCCATGCACATTACCCCACACGCTGTGTTTTTGTTGACACCTGTGATCATGCCCTGTCCAGTGTTTTTAACACTTGTTTACAGGAGTAAGCTAAAGAGTTCAAGGCAATATTTTTGCAGGTACAGATTTATTTAAAAAGGAATAAGCTATTTTTGTGTTAATTCAACATGGTTTATAGGTGATTAGGACCCTTTTAATGGATTTTTTAATGCCAGAGATGCTAGTTGAATTTAATATTTTCAGTTGGATGGTCATGTATCATCAGTGTATCATTATATGGACATCTGACAAAATGTGGATATAGTGTTTGACTTTGTATTGATGATTTTTCAGTGCAACGGTGAATTTTTACAGCCCCAGTTTACATAAGTTCATGTATGAATTGCTGTATTGTTTAGATCTATTGTCTTCACACCTACAAATATGACATTATTAAAGATTGGCATCACAGGAGCATTATTAGGACAAAGGCAAGGGATATTAATCGCTTTGCCTGTGTTTTATTTTCTTTTGTAGGTCCGTTTGGTGCTTGAACATAAACATCTTCAATGGACTCCTCATACTGTGGACTTGTGGGAAGGGGAAAACTTCTCTGAGTGGTTCTTCCAAGTAGGTTATTACTAACTATATTTTTTAATGCAGTTGAAATAAAAACATTTTCCTGTGAAGGCAGGCCTTTTTTAGCTGGAATTTAGCTTTATATTTATTTCCCATGACTACTGATTAAAGCAACTGTTATGAAACAAGATTTGTTTATGTTAAAAAATGGCTCTGTTTCTTATTTCTAAAAAATCACAAAAATAAGTTCAAACAGCCTTGTGTATCCTACTTCTCTTATGCTACTGTTTATTTATTCATTTTATTTTTTTTTTTTCATTTCACACTAAAGCTAGTGTGAAAATAGCATGCTTCATAACAAGATGGGAAAAATCATAGTTATATCTTGAGCATCAGTTTACTGGCATAAGAGCCTCATTTGTTATTTAACCAACCAAAATATGACAAGGTTTAAACACATCTTAGTCACTATCATGCTGTATAATCCACTGGTTTGTACCTCTATGTCTGCAAATGCACATATTTCTCATCACTAATTTATGTTATGACTGACACAAAGTCTTCTGTATAACACTTCAGTTTATATTAAACATGATCTAGTCAACTCATTTTTAAATATTTACATTTCTTATTTTCTATATATTTGACTGCAGGATTCATAATGATTAATATTTGTATTTAAACAGGTGAACCCTCGTGGGATGGTTCCGGTTTTGGTACATGATGGTAAAACTGTTGTGGAGTCAGAGGACATTATGCTATACTTGGAGAAGCACTTCCCAGACCAGCCACTGCTGCCACCTACTGAGTACACCATGAACTAATTTCATTAATATAATCCTACTATAATTTGAAGATTTGGTTGTGGTTCAAGTAAAGCGTTATTCTGCTCTAAAACCTTGATACAACCAATACTTGTCCTCTGGTCTCCAAGCACTCTCTTCTCACCTGTACTGTCATCAGAGGAAGGACTTCAGTGTTGGATCCCCATGCCTGTATCAAACCCTGACGGGTTTATTTCTCCAAGTTTCTTGAAACCAGTCATGGGAGCTGCCAATTTGTGTACACACAAAAACCGGGATGTCACAAGTGATAAAAATATTACAAAAAAAGCAAGAGATCTTTGTTTGGAAAATAAATGGTTACTCAGGAATCTCAGTCCTAGTTTTATTGCTTTCGGATCATCAAATCTTGCTCTTATAATTCATATCATCACATTTTACAGATTTCCAGAATGAGTTTGCTCTGTATCTATTATGTGTAAGAGTGTAAGGCCAAAAAAAGAAGTAATGTTCTCAGACAACACACAAATCAATTTTAACCCCTTAATCAAAAATTTATATTTTGATTTTCAATAGAAACTTAACAATTTTGATTCACTTTTTATCAGATTTCCTTTGAAATGTAGTGCTTTTACTTGTTTAGCAAACAGTTTCGTTATTATCATGCTTATTATCATTTTTATTGAAACACTCATTAAAGGTAAACAAAAAATTTGCCCTCACACACTTTTTTCTGGAAAAAGTGCCTGAGAACCAAACCTTTTTTTTTGCCTTAAACATTTATCTTATATAATAAAGATGGCCCCCTAATGATAAACTATTTTACCCCCTCAGGGCTGGTTGTGATGAGGTTCAGCAGTTGTTACAGCTGTGTGCTGATACGCAGGAGAGTGTACGCTGTCTCAGCCTGGAGTTCGTATACGGTACCCTAGCCAGACGCAGCCAAGCACAACTCGATCGGCTCAGTAGGTATACCACTGATAGACGCTCCTATGAACTGCTGATGTCACACAAGGACGGGTTCACACAGCAGGCAGTGCAACAGGAAATTACGAAATTAAAAAGGTAAGATCGTCTGTCACAGGCCTGCCAAATCACTCTTTTTTTGGAAGATTTCCTGAAAATGATCGAGGCTAACTTTTTTCACTGTTTTTTTTTCTGAAGCACTGTCTGTTCCTCTTTTTTTCAGTGATAGAATTCCAACTATATTCTATTCTGAAATAGAATATACTATTTCTTTTATGCTTTAACACTCCAGCTAGAAACAGAATGGGACATTTCACAATTTTTATGTGTGCAAATGTCCAGCATGTGTCACAACATGTGGAAAATGCTCTTATCTTCAACCAGGGGGATTAGTGCCATGCAATTTTCTGACTTTGGGAATTATACATAAACACATTTGTTGTATAGAAAGCACATCTTTTTTCAGTCTGTGATAAAAAACAAGGAATTTCAGCCTATTTTACTTTTTTCTACTCTTTATTTCAAAGAAATCTGCTCTTTTTTCCAGAGAACTAACTTTTTTTTTGTCATTTACCTTTTGAAGACCTGCATGGTCAGTGTGTGGATGTAAGTCCTGATGTCGCCTACTTAGTCCTTATGTGGCTTATAACACACCTTATCTGATATAGTCAGTTCTACTTTTTTTTGCAATTATTTTTTAGAAAGACTAACTTGCCAAACCAAACTTATACCAATGGCAGAAAGAGGAAAATGCATAATTTTTGGTATCATTCCTGCTTATGATATAAATATTATTCACTTTACAGCCTGATTGACTTGTCTGTTATATGTGTATCTGTGATTCTTGGTATCCCTAACAAGTGACCATTGTTTGTCTCTCAAGGATATGGATATGATGTAATGTGTGGCATGTACAGGCCATCTATATTTACTGTATATAGGACTCAAAATGTGTACTGCATAGAGACCAATTACATATAAAATTTAAAAAAAAAAAGAGTCCAATATGTGGACCCAAACCCTGGCAATATATATATAGGGACGCAAACACTGCCTGGGAGATAGTGTTTAAAGTTGGTGCCATGGAATGTTATTTAAACCTGTGTTATTGAAATCACCCTTGACTATGAACATAACAAACAACCACTTTCAGTCTTGCCATGGCAATGAGTTATTGAGTCTGATTTGGGTTGTAACATCCCTCCTTTCTACTGTCACTGGTCAATGCATGTCCATTTGTCAATCAACTGACCTTTGGCTTGTCTGCAAATCACAAGGAATTCAGTGACTCCAACCCCAACAGACAAACTAACAAGATATAGGTATCTCCTTCTTTTGGGTCCATGCTTTATAGCAGAATGGAAGGTTGGCTTGTAAGCCTATTGTTTCCACAAACAGCAGCCATAATTTCTAAATAGGATATGTCTGTTTTAATTTCATGATTAATCTACCCAAAATAATGAAGTTTGATGATATGAGAGTCTTAGAGTTTAATTATATTCATTTAAACAGTTTTGTATTTCTTTAGATTGTTAAAGGATGTGGGATAACCTATTATTTTGATGACAATACCCCTATGTGTAAGTGAGTGACCCCAGCTGTGGGGATATCCACTCAGAAGATTACTTGCCTTAGTCACTCTGAACTCGGCGCTCAAAGGAATCAAATGTGTGTCCACATAAGGCGAAATACTCCATACCCTGTTTGTACTCTTCTGATCCCACTCCAATGACAGGGTTGCCAGCAGTCAGGGAAAAGTCAGGGAATTTTTCAGAGTTGGCTGCTGGCAACCCTGCCCAAGAACTGGCAGTATCATCATTTTTAAGTGGACAGTTCAATCGGCCATTCTGGAATTATAAACAAAATTCCTGTGCTGTTGTATATCATCGGGGGAAATCCCTACAGAAGATACTCTCCAGTCCCAGTTTCCCCCAGAATTACAAAGAAAACTACAGGGTAAAGCCTAATGAGTTCTGTTACAACCCTTCCCAGTTAACATTATGACGTTGTGCCAACGGTGGCCCAACGTAAGCCTTACCGTTGGCCCAACGTTGGGTAATGACGTTGGGCCAACGTAATTTTGTCCATCGGCCCAACGTTGGCTCAACGTTGGCAAAATTCTGTTGGCCCAACGTTGTATTGATGTTGGTACAACGTCTGTGTATATAAGTTGGGCCAACGTTGGCCCAGCGTTAACAAAAATTGGGTTGGCCCGACGTCGTACTGACTTTTGTTCAACGTCTGTATTTATAATTAATCAAAAACACATACCCATTAATAATGATATCTGCATGGAATTGTGGAAAGGAGATATCTCAAAAACACTCATTAATTACCATGATGTGGTTAACACTGCTTGAATTCACTGATTTATATAGTATGTAAATCCGACAGGTGAATCTCGATCTGTCCTTACGGTCAGTTAATTTCAAGGATTTTGTTTAATCAACTAGAAATTTGACACTTCACAAGTAAACGAAATTTAAAGAAAAACTTAATAATACCTGTTTAATTTGTGGCAACATTGAATGGAGACATTGTATAAAAATTTAGAATTTTATTTATTAAACCTTGACAGCTTTCAGATTAAACATTTGATAGCTTAGACATGCCAAGAAAAAAAAACAAGGGTGAGGTATCCACGCATCCATTTATATGGACAAATACAAACACAATAATGTTGACAGAAGTATATACGGCAGTTCAAATTATTCATTTTCAGATTCTGAGCTTGTATTGTCTGTTGTTCGTTCTCTGCTGTTGCTGGCATCTTTGGCCCCAGGACCTGAAAATAATGGATTAAGAAACTTTATTTCTATAAATAAACTCACCATTGTAGCTACATATAAAACAACTCTAGATGGTTTTATATATCATTCATATATATATATATGTCACAGGCGAAATTAGAATCCAGGCGGATTTAAAATCCGCCTAGGCGAGATTGAATTTTGATTTGATACTTAACAAGCATTTTATATCAAAACTTTGTTAATAACTTCACATTGTGGTATATCACTTTATATATGTTATCAACAAAGAATATTTAACAAAGTGAATAGATGTAACAAAATTATATATATAATACTTACAGAAATCTAGACAAAGAGGATCTGCTGCTTGCTCTTGTGAGACTGGCTTGAATGTGTGTCTGCATGTGAGACTGGCTTGAATGTGCCTGCAATGCTGCTGGGGTGACAAGTGTACGAAGGCCAGAGATTCCACACATGACTGTATTGCTGTGAGGTCAGCTATCCGATTACAGTGCGCGGGTTCCTTCTCAATGCCATATATAAATTCACAAGTGCGCCACCTGCTGACAGGGTGCAACCTTATATACTGTTGTCTACTTGCATACGTTGGTCTAACGTTGGTACAACGTTGGCAAAAATACGTCATTCTGCCACCATGTTTCCAACGTTGGGCCAACGTCAGAAAGCCAACCGCGACCATACCGACCTATGATTACGTTGGGCCAACGTCATAATGTTAGCTGGGTTATATTTTGTTTATGCCAAAATTGTATTTTAGTGTTTTTCAGATTCTAGAAGACAAGCTGAGTGGGGGTCGTGATTGGCTGTGTGGGGACCATGTGACACTGGCAGATTATGCCTGGATAAGCAATGTTCATTTAGCACGATTATGTAATTTTCCAATGGAGGACTGGCCAAGGCTGGTCTCCTGGTACAACATGTCATCTCAGCTCCCCGTGTTCCATGCAGCTGTTGTACAACACGAACCAGCATGGATGAACATTATAAAAGTGAAAGTGGGTAAGTATTTCTCTGAGTGTCACCAATGAAGATTAATGATATGTTCCAGAGTGATAAAAACATCTTTGCTGTGAAAGATTTCTTTTTATATTTAAGAATGTTTGAAATTTTTTGTGCTTGTAATGAGAAAAGAGAGAGTTAGAGTGTGCAAAAGTATTCCTGCTGGATTTTGTGGTGAAGCATGCACTGATGATGAAGCAGTAAAATATTTGAAAACTGGTGACCTTGACCTGGTTTTCAGGGGCAAATCAGTGAATATATAGGATCTTTTTTAACCCCATAACAGTTGTTAAGGTGTCAATACATGCTTCAGAAAAAAGGGGCCTATTTTGGAAGGAGTATGCCTTAATTGTCTGGATTTAGCATCTCTGATGTCACAATTTTATATAATTCTGAATATATATATATATATTTATATAATGACTGTTGTTACAGGGATGTTTGATCTGCTGGGTAAGGGTGTTCGAGGCTGTGCTGAGGGGGTGGAGACAATGTGGCACATTCCTGCTGTGTGTGCTCTTCTGCTACTCATCACTCTTTTGTTCTGTCCATCTCAAGGTCTGCACATCGGGTTCACAAGTAAGTAAATATTTTTATAATACAGGAAATGAAGTCCCTAGTGTAAACATAAACTTGGCAGCCGAAGTGCTGAGTGCATGAGAGCTTGTTCACTGTTAATATTCTATATATATTATGTATTACCATCAGAAATATGTAATAGGTATTATGTTGTACCTATGGTTATTTGGTGTGTCTGTCACCAATTTAAACACAAGGTTCTTAACAGATATTGTTAACATTTTGTTGAGTGTAAGGACTGTAAAAAATCCATTAAATTTTAGAGTTAATATGCATCACCATCATATGTATTTTCATTCAGAGGCTTCCTTTCTGATGTGACTTATGGTTATTTATTTTGTACCTGGCAAGGCCCAGAGTCGGTTTTTAGAGCTAATCAGTGAATGGAGTTGTTAAAGTCCGAGACAAACATGTCCTGTGTTGCTGTGTAATTTGATCTAATCCTTTCAGAGATCTTCCTTGGAGACAGGTCTCTGGGTCAGTTAAGCAGAGACCTTGCTCCAGCAAGACCTCAAGCATGCTATTTCTTATCAGGACAATTGAGCCAATCAGGTTGATAATGTATAGTCTATCTGTGTGGTGGGGAAACACAAACCTGTCACTTTTATAAATAAACAGTCTGGTGACTGGAGATGTTATTGAGAATCTGACCAATCATAAAAAGGCTTGTCAACCTGGTGAGTTTCCAATTAATGTTTTCATGATTACTATGGATTTGTTTGGACATTATCTTGTTTGCTTCATCACAGGCAGTTGTATTTCACCTTATGTTGATTAACATTTAGCCCCATGTCAAAATGACTAATCTCAGTGCTGTCTAAAAGTGGGATCCAGAGCGGACATCTGGATCATTCAGGCACCAGAGGATAAGTGAAGGGCCCTACTGCCTTGACCTCCCCAGGAAAGCCTACTTTACAATAGGGGTGGCCTTTTAATGGATCAGTCCAAATATAGATCAGAGGGCTGGTAGGTAGGCCTGATGTCTTACACTATAACAGGCCAGGGGACCGACAAAAGCAAGGTCTCTGCTTAACAGAGCTTTGTTTGTTTCCAGTGTCATATTCCCTGCTGGTCTCCAGCCTCCTGTGCGTGACGTTCGGGAGCATTTTGATGGCCTACCTTCAGGTGCACCAACCTCAGTCACAGCCAACAGCGCCCCCTGTAGGTCACCAAGGACACTTCATGAAAGCAGCAGTACTAATAGATTACACTGGACCAGAGGTAAAAATAAATACTATACATCTGTGAACTTATAATATTTCATGGAAATGAGTGTACATACCAAGCTTTAGCTCTGAGTCAGGAGCTAAATGTAATTGAACATTGGAGTAAAAAGCATGTGTAAAACTGACAAAATTTTTATGGTAATCTCAAAATTAAGATTTTAAATCTCTGTTAATAAGCAGGTTTTTTTGTACTCGGACTCTGACCTGGACCCATGTTTCAGATGACTTGGACTCAAAAAAGGTTGACTTAGACTCAAACTTCAAGGACTTGGACTTGGACTCAAGTAGGCCTGACTCAAATTTGCACTCAAATGATGTGGACATGGCAACATGATCACTGGTATGAGTACAACAGGAGACATTTAATTGCTATACAAGAAATTGAGTGACACTTAGAAAAGCTAAAGATCAATATTTTTAAAGATATAGGACATTTAAAATTATCATCATCTTAAAATGAATCTAGAAATAACATTTTGAGAACTATAGTCTTCAAAATTCACCTTAATGCAGATATCTTGATTTTTATTACATCTGTTCATACTTTAGGTGCTTAAGATAAGTCTTCGTCAAAAACAGCCAAGGATCACACATCCAGATGAGGTCAAGGTCAAGGTTAAAGCAGCTTCCATTAATCCGATTGACTTGAGGATGAGGATAGGCTACGGACATCACATGTTCAACCATCAGCGAAGGAAAAATGGGGTAAGTTTATAAAACCATATTTTAGGGTTCCTGTTCACAAATTCATATGAATATACCTGAAGGTAGTGTCTCAAGAACATTATTTGGATTGAACATTTTTCTCAGTTTGATTGGCCAGAGATGTATTATTTATTATAGATGAAATTTAGCTTCCACTGTTTAATTTTTTTTCATTTTTATTATTACATTTATTTCAGTGAATCTGTTTTTATGTTTCATGTGTATCTGATGTAAAATAAACATTTTGGTGTAATATGTTTTTGACTGGGCCAAATTGAAAGTATGTTTTAAATTTAGTTTTGTAAGAATAAAGTAGTCTTTGGTTATTCACTGCATATCACTCATGTGGGAATTTTTGTTGGAAAATTTATTACCCCAAAATGACCCATTTCCCTGTCATTATATAACTGAAGATATAATGTATTTTTTTCACAATTAAGATTATATAGCTTTCAGATGATAAAAAGATTATATGAAAAAATTTAATGAAAATTTATCAAAGATAGGCTGTCCATTAAAGCTTCATAGATGATACATAAGCAAAATTACCATAAAGAGAATAAACTAAAGCTCAGTAATCTTTCATCTGGTTTAAAGGGGCCTAATCACCTCTAAAGCATTATGAATTAACACTAAAAATAGCATCTTCTCTTTTAAATAAATTGGTACCTGCCAAAATATTGCCCTGAAACTATTGGCTTAGTGTGTTAAAAACAGTGGAGTGGGCGCGATCACAGGCGTCAACAAACACATGGGCCTGCACAGTGGAAGGTGCCCTGACTGACTTGGCCCCAAAAATGTAGTACAGTAGAACGTCGAATATCTGAACACCATTTATCCGAAAAATCATTCATCCAAAATAAAAAACAGAGAATTGAAATTTTGACCATTTATCCGAAATCTGAACATTGACAAAAATATCAAATAAAAATGGTATAAAAGATTATCTGATCCAAAACAAAAGTAGCCACATCAGGGCTTATACATATTGCTGACTGATTAATGCTGAGTGTAGGCAGTAGGTGTGAAAACACCACCATCATGGCCGGGGTTGTCCTTGCTTTAATCAGAATGCCCAGGCCAGGGTAATTGACCTGTACAAACAAAATGTTACAACAGATCATAACTAAGTAGCCGACTGCAGGATGTAGGTGTGATAACCTCAGCCTCGCCATTCCGTGTAGTCCTTGGCTGAGCTTGATCAGGGTGGCTTTAAAGGATAGCTTTGATCTTCGTTCCGTTAGTAGCCCAGGCCTTGAGTACAACAGTTGGCATTAGTTGAATTTATATGCGCCTCCGTTATTTACTCACAAAGTCTATTGGCCAGATTATTTCTACCCAATATTTGGAAATGTTGATTAGCTAGACTGCTAATGACTGCAGTTGAGGAAGTCTGAGCTTTTCATAAACCATGCTACGAAGCTGATTAAACCATTCACTGCTCATCCTGATTATTCGCCTTATGAGTTTTTACATACTGTTAACTCTTCATCGTCAATTGAGTCACGTCAGCGCCATATCCTGTCAGTTTATGACAAGGTGTTGATTACTGCAGGACTTCACACAGGTACCAAGCCAGCTTACCTCGCCAGAGAATTCAACGTTTCAATTATTTGAAATAAAAATGTGTACATAATTACTTGTGCATTAAACCGATCCTCTCGCTTGACATTTCAATAAAAATAAAGTACAAATATAAAGGTTCCCATAGTTAACCTATCTGCTGAGAGATGGCAGCACTTTCGAGGTCATGGCAGGTCCTACTAGTTATCATAGCAGCCAAGCGTGACATGATGAAGTTACGATACTGATTGGTTCCAGCACAGGGCTGTTCAGCAATAATTATATTATTATATAATAAAATGTCCTACATGGTGAATTATTGAAATCTATCAAAAATGTTTTAATATATTGTCACACGTTTATCAGGGGATAGCTTAAACAATTTGGTTCAGTCAGTATCTGGTAATGTCCCAAACTCGGCGGTAGGACTAATCACTTTGATTCGTAGAGCAATTTCATGCGAAATCATTCATCCGAACGATCGTTCACCGAAACAAAAACCTTGTCCCCCAAGGCTTTTGAATAAATGACGCTCTACTGTAAATGTACCCACTGGCTGAAACATCAAGTGTTGCAGTGACTCAGGCCTAGGACTCAATACATGACCTGTGCTACCAGTGTCATTTCTGCACTAGGCCTTGTTATTGTAAAGGGAAACACATGGACTTTAACATACACAACTATAACAAGGTGTTTAACAGCTAAAAAGGAGGTACTGAGACCATGTGCTGGGATGGTTTTGCCTGGAAACTTGTGTATAAAGCAAAAGTGAGCTAATAGTGTGAAAGAATATTTATAATATTGCTCCTGATAATGTCTGTTTAAGTGTTTTTGTTCATTAAAGTGGTTGTATTGAATGGATATGTGATACGCAGAGTCCTTATATTTCTGATTTTGAGGTTGATATGTCAATGCTAACACAGCTTACAGGTGGACATGGTCAAGAATTTCCTCTGACCCTGGGTCGTGATTTCTCTGGAGTCGTTACAGAGGTTGGGGCAAAGGTCACCAAGGTCAAGGTTGGTGATGAGGTAAGGATAACTAAATTATCTATTCCCCTGTGGCCATGTATCAATCACAAATAAGTGCAACTTTGATGGTTTCCTCAGTAGAATACCCAGGCAAAAGGAAGTGTGTACGACTGCCCTGTCATTTACTCCAAAACTGAAATGGAATTCTGCAAATGTATTGTCACATGGCATTGTTGTTGTTATATTATCTAGGTGACTTCAAAGGTTAAGTCCTTCAAACTTTAACACATAATTTATTCTGTTGAACATAACACTACAGCTTCACAGTTGAACAATACAGATACTGGTCCCTGTTGACATTTTGGCTCAAATTCCAGCTGAACATCACAGATTCACAGATACTTAACAGAACATAACAATTATAGGAGGCAGCTCTCAGATCACATCAAAGGTCATTACTTCTGCTGATGGAAGTCCATAACTTACTTAAATATTATTCCAAGGTTGCAGCCAGTTACATCTTAGTGTGCCACATGTCCACCGTGTCCTACAAGGGTGGACAGAGATGCACAGGGTGCACACCTCTGTCTCCTATATATCTCTCTCTCTATCACCCGATTACCAATCCTTATAAACATATTGAACTGGTCATGATTTCTTTGATAACTAATCAACAAGAATGCTTGGATTAAATCCAATAGCATAAGTGTGAACATCTTTTAGTCTGACTGGCACCACATACAAGGGTGTGATTTTCTTTTTAAGATCCATAGCCTTTACCTAACTGCTAATTAGTTCTAACCTAAGTGTCATCCTCCTTGAACATGCTTTTTTTTTTTTTTTAAATATTTTTTTTTTTGTGGAGGTAACCGCCTCCATTTTTTAAATGCTGCTTAACTAAGTCTATATACAACCGCAGAATATCCATTCCGGTTTCGGACTCCGTGACAGGGGCTTGCACACAATGCTCTGGGATCAACCAGGCTCGGTGATTCACTCCTGCGGGTCCTGGGTGTGTCTCATCCCCATTGCTGGGTCATAACACCGAGGAACCCCCGAAAGGCGCACTCGTTTATGAGTGAAATCGACTGTTGGGTACAGTCTCCCCATGGGGCCTGCAGAGCGCCCACCCTGAGTAGGGGTCGACCGTGAAAAATCTCACCGGCTAGGCTGAGATTCGAACTCACGATCTCCCAGCTTTGAGCCCTGCGCTCTACCCCTGAGCCACAGAAGCCGGTTTCCTTGAACATGCTTTGGCCTTCATTGAATTGCTAATTTTAATTACAGGTAATTAACCATATAGAGACAGATTCAAAATTAAAAACATCTAATGTACACTTTCTAACATTTACCAACAAGGAATGAACTGGTTATAACACCTCTGTCCCAGTATATACTAAGGGTATAAATTAGATACATCTACATTCAAGAATACTTACTGGTATCATCAGTGTTATAAACCAGCAATAGGAATGATAACATAACCAAGACTTGCAGGTGTGGTAGACACCTGGTCCTTCTGACCACAGGATATAAAATGTCAGAAAGCGTGTGCTCCTGCACCTGCCTGGTTCAGGGGTAGAGCACAAGTCGGCAGATTGTAAGTTCAGATCTCAGCTGACGTGGTGAGATTTTTCACAGTCAGCCTTCTCCCAGGGTGAGGGTTCTGCAGGCTTTATGGGAAGGCCGTGTCCATGGTGGAGTTTCACTCAAAAACGAATGAGCCTTTAGGGGCTTCCTCGGTGATTTGACCCAGCAGTGGCTGCGATTGCACACCCAGGGCTCACAGGTGCAGTGGTCAAGGTTAAATCCAGGATATAAAATGAGATGTATTAATTAATACTACCCTGTCATGTTGTCCAAATTAGGATGGAATCTTGCAGATGTACATATACTAAAAAATCTAAAAATGAAGACAGTTACCTCCAACAAAAAAAAAATTGGAAAAAATAATAAAATAGTCCAAAACTATAACATTAAATTCTGAAAATTTATATACTTAAGTTATGAATCAGATATATCCACTTTCAGGAATACTTATCAATATGCTACATTTATGTGAATCTTAATTTATACATATTAAGGTTGTTGGTGCTCCAGCCATATATGCACAAGGGACATTGGCTGAGTATGTGGTGCTGCCAGATGCTTATGTTCACCAGAAACCAGCAGACACCAGTTACGAGGAGGCCACAGCACTGGTGTACGTCGGTCTTACAGCATGGTCAGCCCTGGTCAGTGTCTGTGGATTATCAGCCGAGAATGCTCCAGGGAAAAGGTAGACTGGTCACTGTCACATATTGTGATCATATCATTGTAGAAGTCCATTTGTTTGTGATATTTTGTAAGATATCAGGGCTACCTACCACCCCACTAAATGTAAGTGGACTGACCCAGTGATATTCTACCCTTATATGGTAAAGAAGGCTGTCCTTGGGCATGGTGCTAATAGGTCATTTATTATCTGGTTTTCTGCATGATCCAGATGTGGGCCCAGCAGCCCACGTCCAGGATGGCACTTGGTAAATTCATTTTGATGTGCTGTGGAGCCAAACATTTATCGACATAAGGTGAAATTACAGTACCCCCCACAATTGTTCTTGCTCTCTGGTTCTCATGTTTAACTAAATAGACTGGCAGTATTTGTGTTTTATGTATTAGTTATAACAACCATTCCAAATTTGGACAGACCTTTCAGTCAATTGGTGTTTTAATACTTAAATTGCTGTGTTGTACTATTTTATCTGTGGGGGAAAATCCTACAATATAACATTCTTAATACACAAGAAATAGCATTTCATCATGGCTGTGGAACCTGAAGGAGGGGACAAGGGGGTATGGGTGAGCACTCAGCCCGACTTACTATTGAAACCAGAAAATGGAGTTATATGCATTCCTGTCACTGTTGAGACTGATGTCAGTCAAAGTTTTTTGTCATTTCCATGTTTCACGGCCCTCTGTTTACAAGGGAAATATTTTCAAAGTATTCTAAAAATTTATCAAAATGTTTACCACTGTCTTAAATGTGTAAGTGAAAAATGCTTCAGTTTGTTCTGTTATGTACTTAATTTATTATAATGTTCCATGCAATGTTCCTCCTTTGGAGGCATTAAATACTATATAAAGGATTTAAATCAATGTAATTTCATAATCTCAGACAAAATTATATCCATATATATTTAATATTTTATTTTTGTCTTATGATTTAATGCAAGCAGTGCGTGCAATAATTTTAAAGATAGCAAATTTTTTAAAAGTCAAACATTATAAATTATTGAGAATCCTTGTGTTATATCCAGCACTTCAGCTATGTATTTACAGGATAACATTCACTCCTCTATGCAGTCCTTGATTATTATATCTGTTGCAGGGTGCTGATTAATGCAGGGACAGGGGGTGTAGGAACATTCGCAATTCAACTGGTGAAGGCTTGGGGCTGCCATGTGACCACAACATGTTCCACGGACGGTGTTGAGATGTTACGTGAACTCGGAGCTGATGATATCATAGACTACAAGAAGCAATCTGTCGAGGACACTTTGAAACACCTGGAGAAGTAGGTTGGCAGGTTTTTACATTTGATCCATAATCAGTGAATTAATTTGCTTACATCAACAGGATATTTTAAACCATTCAAGTTTGGGTGATGGTTGATTAGAAGGGGACCTCTATTTTCGCTTCTAAAAAAAATGTGGATATGGATATTATTTATTCAAAATTCCTTATTTTATCCGGGGGAACAGTCTAAAATGTGGACCCTTGGCAGATTTCTATATTGGGGGGGGGGGGGGGAGGGGGCTGTGTGTTGTAAAAAACATAAATCTAAATTTTATCAAAAAGTAAGTGGAATAAATGATTATAGTTTTATATTATTTGAACAACTAAATCATGTTATTTATTTGGCAAATAAATTGTCACATTTTTTTCAGAAATGAAAACTGAGGTCTCATATAATCAACCTTTACCAAATTTCGATTTTTTTTTAGTACAAGGAGGTGGTCTTAAAGACTAGCTTAC
Organism: Sipunculus nudus; assembly: GCA_026874595.1. NCBI lineage: Eukaryota > Metazoa > Annelida > Sipuncula > Golfingiida > Sipunculidae > Sipunculus > Sipunculus nudus. The sequence continues at coordinate 15,734,096 of CM049309.1, forward strand.
ATTGACAGTAAACCATAGTCATTGGACATATGAGTAGACCTACCTCGTAAGAAAGTCACAAATTAAAGGTCTACATGGACAACAATTTTCATTTGTTCCCATCAAGAGTTTCACAGTTTGAATTTTATTTTAATTATGATGTTACACCTATATTTTTAGAAATTAATGTTAATCTCATGTAATGTCAAATAACATTTAGGTATACCATACCTAGACTTTTGGCAATTGCTTGCATTGATAAAATTCTAAATATTGTCAAAATAAATGATAAAATAAACATTAAAACCAGTAAGACAGAATTACTCTATCACATGGTCCAGAGAGTGATATAATTTTCAATGCTTCAATAAAATGCAGGAAATTCTAAATGTCTTCTCAAAAGATCCAGAATCATCAAACAATGGTGCCAGTAGGTCTTTTTGTCCCATAATAGTTGTGTCCTATGCTCCTTTTGTCCCATGGTCCTTGGTCCATGGTTCATGTGTCATATTGTTTTGCCATGGTCCTTGTCTTATGGCTCTTATGTCCCTTGTCTTTATGGTCCTTGTGTCATATGCTTCTTGTTTTCCATGGTCCTTCCCAAGGTCCTTATGTCCCTTGTGTCCCAAAGTCCTTGTGTCTTATGGTCCTAGTGAGTCCTGCTCCTTGTGTCCCATTGTCCTCATATCTCATGGTCCTTATCTTATGGTCCATGTGTCCCTTGTGTCCCGTGATCCTGCTGTCCTTTCCGTTATGGTTCGAATATACCAATGCTAAATATTATTTCAATTCATCCTTATCATATATACGGTGAATGTAATTTTTATTTAAGAAAAAGGATTCCTTTCATGCTTTTATTTTACAGATTTGATGTGGTCCTGAATTTACTTCCTGGCCAGCAGGTCATCAGTGATTTATTGAAATCAGTCAAACAAGGTGGCTACCTGGTCACACTGCTGAGTCCACTTCCTGTTATGACCAGTTCCTATGGTTACTACCTGGGGTCAGTCCTTTCTGCAGTGTCATGGTTAAAAACATGGCTGCCTCAAGTAAGTTGATGATTAAGAGCTTGATTCCTGAAAAAAAATAATAATTTCCCCCATATTGGCTCTCTTTTTCTATTTTGCTGAAAAATTGAGAATCATGTGCAAATATTAATAGATTCAAATTGTGTTTATTGGGCTAAATTAATTCTCCTATATATTTTAAATATTAAGAAACTATATGTATTAATTGTATATATTTTACTGATTTCTCCCTTAATTACAACATTTTATTCTAAGAAAATATATTTGCACAAGCTACACATATCGCATGACAGTTCATTGTTATGACTATAAGGCCAGTCATATTACAACTTAAATATCTTGATTTGTATACACATAAATATACATATATATATATATATAATTATATATATTGGAAAATAACAACCACTTTGTCACGATCCTAAATCTTATTTGCTCTTTAACGTATAGCAGACCTTGGTTAGATGGCCATCTCAATAATGCAACCACTTTATGGAGGTTCTGTTGGTAGCAGTATATATATATGTGTGTGTATGTTTTCAGAAAATTTTCCATGGAAGAAACTTCCACTGGTCATTTTATTATCCAAACAGCAAGGCTCTAGAGACCATAGTTCAACTGGTGAACCAAGGAAAGGTAAATCTGTACATTAAATATTGATCTTGAAGTGCAAAGCAAAATTTGGAAACCAAAACCCATTGAACTTATAATAATAAACCAGCAGATCTGGTCAGAAAGCAGATTGCTCTTTCACCCAAGACCCTTTTTTTATGTATTTTTTGTGAATTGCTGAGTCTCTTTTTTCGTCATAGATATAATTTCAGGACTACATGATTGAGGGTATCATCTTTCAGCAGATATAATGATAGTAATTACTGTCTGAAATGGAAATTGAACAATATTTGTATACTATAATAAATACATTAAACCTTCTTAAGATAAATTAAGCAAAACTCAGTTTTAAAGTTTGAGAATTAGACAATTCACATTCATCAGTTGTGTTAATTTATTATTATGTTTCTATTGCAGTGTGTATATTTCACATGCATGTAATATTTGTGCATCAAAGATTCGTATCAAAATTATAAAAATTACTTTAAATTGTATTGCAGTAACACTCTCAGTACAATGCTGTCATATATAATGTTCAGTATTGAGTTACAACATAAGTGCTGTCATATATTATAATTCAGTATGGAGTTACAACCATAAAGTGCTGTCATATATAACGTTCAGTATTTAGTTACAACCATATAGTGCTATCAAATATGATGTTGAGTACAGAGTTACAACTTACAATCATTAAGACATTCTTTTTGTTACTTTCATTTCTGTGTTATTAAGAAATCTAAAGATGATTTCTCTTGCAAAATAACCTACCTCTTTTCTTTTTATAAGTACCAGTATGTAAATAACATTTCTGTGTTTATTTATAACTATAGATAAACACATGTACCAAGCAATCTGGGCTAAACCTTTTATTACATGTCTTCCAGATCAAACCTGTGGTAGAGAAAATCTTCACCTTTCAAGAAGTACACCGAGCATTTGATCACATAGACAAAGGACACTCTAGAGGGAAAACTGTTGTGAAGATCCAGTAAAGTGATCTATACATCATGTTTCATGAAATATTAAGATGCTTCAGCTTGCACTGAAGAGACCTGTCACAAGGGGGGTAGGACATAGAATTGTGGATTAGTTCTTGAACTTTAGAGTTAAAAGTCACAGGTTCAAGTCGAGGCAAAATGGTGAAAACTAGATTATATGCTCTGAGGTTAATTCAACTTGGTTAAAGATTACAACTTCAGAATAATTCCCAGGCATGTGCATATAATACCTGAAAACCAGGAGGGTTTATGATTACAGTTCATTCTAGTGCTTTTGTTGTTTCATCTTTATTCAATAGATATGGCCATTAACAGGTTATGGAGCTAGCAGTATCTTTTAGAAAAGGCTGGTAAAAAGGTCTGGTCATAGCAGATCAAGGAACTGGGGATTCAGTATGACTTTATGTATCAATGTACACACCTTTATTATAAATAACTGAACTAGAAATCTGCATTCTATGGAATGTGAGCCTGTGCCATGTGTGCATGTGTATGTGGGAGGGGGGGGGGTCCTTTCTGTGGGATGCTCCAAAAACCAAGTGTACTTTCGCTTCTTTGGCTGATATTCCCAGGGTTATTTGTGCGTTAGTAAATATTCGTGATGACGTTCTTGAAGCATGATGCACACCAAAATCTAATTGTTTCCTCATTGGCCATTTCCCGAATTGAGCTGAAAATTTCATAAGATTCCATTCATGATTGCATGACTTATATTGTGAACAAACACACACACACACACACACTAATGGGGATGAACTCATTCCTTCCTATCTGAGGCAAAAAGAATGAAAATATGGATGTGATCAGCAGATCAATACAGTAATATATACAGTGGAACCTGTCTGACAGGCCACCTGTCTATTAAGACCACTTAAGGCCAGTCCCATGGGTGGTCTCATAACGCAGCTTTCACTGTAAATATACTTAATTTACCAAATAAGTCAGACCTGTTCAGTTCAACTCATTCTCCTTAATAGTAAATAATTATATGTAAATATAATATAACTTTGATATAAAAATTAATTTAACCCTCTGGTTCTTTAAAGTTTGGTCTGGTTGTATGGTCAAAATCATATCTGCATTGATATCTGGTTCATGGTGTGGAGCAAATGTGTACTAAAATATCAAAATCTTCAATTTAAAAACATATGATCTCACACTAATGATCTCACAAAAACAAAATTTACTTACTACTACTGAGTCTGCACTGATACACTGGTGCACCAAAACATGTTACTAAGGTAAATACAGTGGAACCTGTCAGAAAGACCACCTGTCTAATAAGACCGTTTATCTATTTAGACACCTCACCAATACATCATGATACCAAGGCAAATAGTGGGACTTTTCAGAAAGACCACCTGTCTAATATGACCAGCTTTCTATTAAGAACACCCTTGGAAAAATCAAAAGTTTTCATATTTGTTATAACTATTGAGACCTCCTGTGAATTACTGAGACCACTTTTGGCCAATCTCATGGGTGGTTTCATAACACAGGTTTTACTGTATTGTATTAGTATCATCAGACACATCTGTATTGATGCTGATGACATGGGACAATCTGATTGAAAACAGTGCCAGACATTCAATAATGGTCACCCAGTACCATACATGGCATTTATAGTGAACATCATTAATTTTTCTGTATCAAAGTTAAGTTAACCAATTTTAAGCATGAAAACTCCATTAATTTGAAGGTTTTATATCAGTAGTTTTCTTACTTAAGTCGCAGCTTAAGATGGAGAATTTACGGTAGTTTACATTCCATTTTATGCAGTCTTGAACTGCTTTGTCTAATTATATTGTCATGTGGCTTGGTCAAAGTAACATGGTGTTTTTATGTATTATACTTTAAGTACAGTTCTGATTTTCAAAACAGGATTGAAGCCAGATTTAGATGATTAGATAATGAAGTCATTTGATAAAAGTGATCACATGTTGATGCAGTGACTGAAAAGGGTGTGAGGTAATGAGTATTCTGATAAATACTCTTGTATTGTGTATCTGTTCATGTTTGTAGATATTTTACTGTATACATATGGATAAATATGATTTAAGCCACTTGTTAAAATGCAAGTTATCATATTTTGATGTTCATGCACTTGTTAACATGCATGATTTTGTGGGGTTTTTTGTAATAATTGATAAATAATAGTCTTATGGTAGATCTGGTATTTTACAGGTTTTGTCAACAGACATTGTATTGTTTGTATTATCTACATATCCATATTTTAATATATCTATCCTTCTCAGTGAAAAGATCTTTCTTTGACTTTCTGTATATAAATGAATCTGCTACCTTGGATCTAGTGGTGTCCGTCTGTGTCAGGTTTTGTACATGGTGGACCTTAGCAACTGCTGGCAGATGTCAAGGTCCTTTTAAGCTGTTTACAGTCTCAGTATTGCATGTTGTATTCTTTGTCTAAGTTTATGTTATTAGGTTAGTAAATATTTCATTGAAAGTAATTTGTATAAGAGAAAATAAAATTGTTATTGACAAGTTTACAGTTTACAGGATTCACAGTGCTATGGTGGAGCTGCTACCTTTGTTTTTACTTAAAGGAAAAACAGAAAATACTGTGCTAAATTTGAATTTTTTTCCATGAGGCATGCCATACACATCATTATCAGTAGTCATGAGAGATCTGCCGTAATTGCATCTGGAGTTGGACTCTATTTTGTAAAGATGAACTCTTAATCAATTTTGATATTATCATGAGCCCATAGGATTTTTTATCATTACCATTGGTATTACAACATAAAGATTACTGTTACAACTTTAGAATGCTGTTGCATGTTGAAAATATATTAAAAGTGCAAATAAAATCAACTGAATATAATAAAATATTAGAATAAAAGAAAGTCATCTTTTTCATGTAATTATAAACACTTAATGCTTGAAATATGTGAATATAAACCTGAAATCTAGATAGCTGAATGATTTTATTGTCAATTGTTTGAATCATGTGAATATTTACATCTCATATATTCTACATGACAGTGCTGTCTTCAGGCCATGGGCCTATCTTATAAAAAAAAGTTTTTTTTTATTAGTAAGTTTTGGATTGAACTTTCAGTATGATAGTGTGAGAGCTGAATTAATATGGGGTTTAATGCAGCAATGTGTGTCAATATATATATATATATATATATATATATATATATATATATAGAGAGAGAGAGAGAGAGAGAGAGAGAGAGGTGACATTTATTTTTAGATGTTACAGTGGGGTCAAGGGTGTGGGAGGTCATGCTCAATCCCAAGCTATTTTTGTCTAGTATTATGTCCAGACGGTCAATTGGATTCTTATTATCTCTATCCATGAATCCACACTTTCCATTAGGTCCAAACTTTTCAGTGTAAAATATCATAAATTCCTACCTCCCCTTTTACCTGTAAGTAGACTGAAACATTGATAGGATATCCCTATGGTAAAAAAGGCTTTCCTTGGGGTCTGGGCAGAGTAGCGCTTTACTTGTTCTCTGGAGCCTTAGTGATATAGGCTTTAGACCCGCCGTCTGGGATGGCACTTGGTCAAGTCAGTATGACTTGCTAGGGGGCTAAAGGTTAATCAAAATAAAAGGAAATCTCTTTATAGTACTTGCCACGATTGTATACTTTTTTGACCATCATATTAAACTAATAGACTGGCAGTATATGTTTTGGCATTTGTAATAACAACCATTCCAGGATAAAACGAGCCTTTTAGCCATTTGGCGATTTTAAAACTTAAATTTCTGTTTTGTTTTATTTCATATGTGGGGGAAAAACCTTCAATAGAATTTCTTTTACATATATTGTTTGTGACACCTTTTGTAATGACTAATGGTCAGCTGAGCTAAAAATACAGGTGGCGACACCATTCTTCAGGAAATGATGAAACACTCCATGATCAATTCATATGCATGGAAAGAAGCATGGCAATCAATGTATTAAGTCTGATATTGGACTAACCAGTTGCTCAAAATCATGTTTTCCGCCTATAGTTCGCAAAATATAGGTCACATGACCTTATGTCAGGTTTCCAAGTAGATTTGCCTAGGACCTCTGGATGTAAAGTAAGAAGTTTCTAGGTTTAACGCTTACGATTTGTGCCCTTTAAACGGACGGACTGTTTCATCTGAAGGTTAAAAAATTAAGAAAAAAAAATGTGTAAAATTATAAAAAAAATACAGGTGGTGCCATCAGTCTCCAGGAAATGATATAACATTCCACGATTCATATACATGGGAAGAATCATGGCAATCAATGCATTAGTGATTCAGATATCGGAGCTTTTGTATCATTTTTTTAAATTATTCAAGGGGTATTTAGGAGCCGGATAGCGCGAGGAATATAGGTCACAGTGACCTAATTTTGGGTTTCCAAGGAGATTTTTTGTGGACTTCCATGCATGGGTTTTCAGTTAGGAGTTTCTAAGTCCAGCGGTAACGATGTTGTGCCCTGTTAACGGAAGGACAGACGGATGACAGGCAAAGAGTGATTATTTGCTATATCTCAGATGACTTTCAGTCAGCTGAGCTAAAAAAAAATTGAATATCTTACACGGATTTACTATTACAAATCAGAAAAATTTGAATGCCTATCTTGGACTACATCTCGGCTAAATTAGAAAAAAGGGTGAGAATCCCAATCTGTTGTCTGAAGAAATATTCATTGTAGTGAGTTATAATGTAAATGAGTATATACTTCAGTGAGAGTCAGGACAATAGGCTATTCGAATGATCGTCTAAAATCATTGTTCGATTTTCTGAAAATTTGTGAACTACACGATCATTGTTATACCCAGCTTGTCACAAATTATGTTTTTGACAATATAGTTTATCATTTAGATAAAAGCAATATTTTAAAAACAAACGGCTGCAGCTATCCTCACCAAATTTATGCAAATTTTGGTCACATGAGTCATACTCGTCATTGAGGTATTGGTGGCGCCATCTGCATGCATCGATTTTTGTACAGGGATCATCGGTCATCAGTACATTAACCCATTATATCTCAGGAACAGCAGGAACTAGCACCCAAAAATTTTATGCAAAAATCAGTCACAAGTCTAATGTTGCGAAATTGAGCTTATGTGGCACCAACTGCAACAACTCACATTTTACGGGGGAAAAGCTAAAAAAAAAACTTTGAAAATCTTTTTCTCCGAAATCATTCAGCCAAATTGTTCAATATTTCACACAAATTATCCCAGAGATAAGCTCTCTCAAGTTTATTCTTATGATCTGGGTTCGATGAATTTTGGCCGAGTTACAAGAATTTTAAGTTTAAGTTAGTCATTTGATCAAGTAAGCATACTAACATAACAATCTCACCAAGGTAGCATCACCAAGTTTTGTGCAAATGTTGGTCACATGACTCCTATAATTTGAAATTTAGGTTTTGTGGCGCCATCTACATCAACCTGATTTTTACTGGCAAAAAACCTCGTAATTTTAGCCCCTGTCAGCTTCTGTCGGAATTAAAAATGTTTCATCATGAAACTGTCAAGCCGAATGTTTTTTTTCATAAATATTATCCTAAGGTAAATTCTCTCAATTGTATAAGAATAGATCGACTTCGTTGAATTTTGGTAGTGTCATGGAAAGCTAAAGTTTGTCTTGTGGCCAAGTAATTAAGTCTATATCAAACTGAGGGCTGCAATAGTCTTCTGCAAAACTTGGTGTTTCAAAATCTGTAACATAGCAAAAAAAAAATATTCTTAGGTGGCCTAGCCTATTCAGGTTTAAATGATTTTGGCTGAATTATTGGACAGTCAAAGGACGGTGAGATACTTTGGTAAACAAAGATTACAGATTTATTGTGGACGCAGACTGAGCTCTGTGGGTATATAAGCAGAGCTGGACAGGCAACAAATAATTGGTGTCCATATTCAGCTAAAAATTAATAATATATATATGTATTCTGATTTTGATAGACATTTGTTATTATTTTAAACATTCTTTTTTTAACTTATGAATATGTCAGCATGAAAAAGGCATTGTAGCCAGTCTTTCAGTATATGTAAACAGATTTAGCAACAGGCAAGGCTTTTGTCTGTATCTATAGGCCTAAATAGCTTGGCAGACTGCCAACTGTTTCAGATTTGACAATTAACAGGCCACGTTTCAGTCTGTATCTATTAATAGCTTTTTCCCGACAGCCAACTCTATCAAATTAGGCAACAGGTCAAGCTAGAGTTCAGTCAGTGCAGCCAGATACAGGTCAAGAGTTCACTCAGTGCCGTAGCTGCACCTGCATTTTAGTTTCGGTTCACTTTGGTGCAAGTGCAACTGCCTTTATCAGTTGAGCTTGGTCATCCCAGTGCACCTGACTGAGACGTTTGATGTATCAGCCTGAAATTTTGGCCCGCCGATGCATCCTTAATGGCTTTCTCGCAAGCCTGGTATCGTCACCTACAATGATTTTTGCACAGTATATATCCCTGCTTATTTCTCTGGAGGGATTTGATATATCAGCCTGAAATTGTTCATGTCTATACATCTCGGATAGCTTCGTCCTATACGGGACTGGTGGCGCCACCTACAATAAATTTTGCCCAGTCTACGTCACTGCATGCTTATTTCTCAGGAGGGATTTGATATATCAGCCTGAAAATGTGCATGGGCCACAGTCTATTTATCTCAGATAGCTTCATCTACACGTCTGGAGGTGCCATCTACAATTTTTTACACAGTGTATGTCCCTGCTTATTTCTCACAAGTGATTTGACATGTCAACTTGAAATTTTGCATGTTCATACATCTCGAACAGTTTCGTTGTATACAAGACTTGTGGCGCCACCTATAATTGTTTTTGGGTTTCATGCATCTGTGCACATAGCTCAAGAATGGTTTGAAGTATCTGCCTGAAATTTGCATGTCCATACATCTTCAAGGGCTTTCTCATACACAAGACTGGTGGTGCCACCTGCAATCATTTTGTGTTGTGTCCATCCATGTCAGTATTTCAGGAGAGACGTTTGTATAATTGGTGCTTGTACTCGGGTCCAGAATATATATAGTAATTGCATTGTACATGTAATCAAGTACTTTTCAAATAATGTTCAACTTATCAAGGAAGCTTTAAACCTGATGTATATCCCATTGCACAGGTTCGCATTAGGCTTGTAGGCCTTGTTTTCTGAAAATAAGTCAAATAAGAAATTTTCCTGACTTGTCCCACCCTCCACAGTTTATATGAATATGCATGTATGAAGAGTAATATTAAACCAGAAATCACACGAATTCTAGGTTATTGTAGGTGAATAACTGGCTTTAATCAAAAGTTGTATGAAAGACAGTAGCCCTATAAATTTGCAAACGTCGTAAAATTGTATTAATAAACAAGCTTCGAAAGAAGGTAGAATTTGCACTCAATATGGGTCATTCTACGAAAAATAGACCCATTTCAGCAGGTACAACATCTGAAAAATAAATTATCCTCATATTTATTTTATAGAGTCTCACATTGAAATAAAAAAATGTAAACTATATGAAATTAATTTCAGCAGAGCATTTTATTTCTTGAAAAGTTATAGTTTTGGCTAATTTAATGCCCTATGTATATCATCAATTCCAACACCGTTACAGACTTTAAGCAGTGCTTGGAATATATTATGAAAGATTGAATTGGATATTCCCATGCCAACTTCATGGTCAAACAAAATTGATTAAGAAAAATAAGAAAGGTTCATAGTAAGATGTATTTTATTATAAAAATTGAATTTAACCATGTAAAATGCATATTTTCAATTTTTTAAATTTTAATCCTGATAGAAAATACAACCACAACCCACAGAAGGTATAATGCAATAAATCGAAGGAAAATATAGCAATCTACCTCGGCAAATAAAAAATAAGGGAGATAAAAGCATTTTCTTCTATGTTTCAAATAATTTTTTCTTGAAATTATGTCTATTTTCAAAATATAACGGTGTTGCAGAAGGATTACGGTGCTGAATTACAATAAATGTAATCATTGGCAAAATTATTACTTAAAGCAAGCAGACTTTTTTCATAATATTTCAAGTTTAAAATATATAAATACATAACACAGTGATCGTTATAAATTCTAAATTATAAACTTGAAATTCCTGAATGACAATACAAATTTGTAGAATTTAGATCTAACATATCCACCTTGTTACCTGTTTGTTTTAACTACGTTCATTGACATGCATTCACCACCGTTAAAAGCAAAAAGTAACGGTGTTGATGCATAATGGTGTTGAAAAAAGATTTGATATTTATTCAAAGAAACTTAATTACTCCTTTTTACCTTTCTAGTACTCAGTATATACATGTATGTGTTAGGAGTGTGAGCTTTATTCCAAAACTAAGAAAAGCATACGTACTTCCATCATTTTGGAGAAATATAGGTAACGGTGTGGAAAAGCAATAAATAAACGGACATTTTTACACAATTATGGAAATTTCTTGTTGTAAATTGACAAAATACATACCGATAATGATGGTTTTGTGGAGTCATGCTGTGAATTTACTTCAACTTAGGTGGGTTGAAAACAAGAAGTAATCAATCAACATCGTGTCATGGCGATCAAAACGTCTTTATAACGGTGTTGAAAACAAATCCGGGGACACACATTTAACCGCAATAAAAGTAGAAAAATTAGAGGTATGCAAATTAAGAAACTTGTGGAAGTTTTTAAGGAACGATTTTATTAAACATGAAGAGTGCAGAAATCGTAGGCCTATTCCTTTTTTAATTAAAATAAGAGGATAATCAGTTTTTTACTTTGGTCTGGGGACAGGTAATTTTTATTGACCTTTGAACCATTAAGTATGTACAATGGCAATGTGAATGCTAGGGACATGAATTTCCATACTTGGTCGTTTTCTGTAGAATGACCCATATATATATATATTTAATTAATCTGTATATTTTTTTTTCTAAGCTCTGCATATAAGGTTGCTAAAAATGCACAGTAACGAATGTTAATGAAGGAGTTTAATAAAATGTATATACTACACAATAAAAGACAGACTTAAACTTCATAAATGGGATGATAAAAAATATCTCATTTCTGAAATGCTTGGATATGGCGTCTGTCCTCCGGTCCTGGAACTGTAAATGGGAGAAGGAAACCAGTCTATTTGAGAGCACATTTTCCTGAAACAGGTAACTGCAAAGTGACTAAATATTCTGTCAAAGAAATATTAATTATCCTGATCATAGGCTGACTAAGCATGGGGAAAATAAAAGGTTCACACAAGCATATCCCCCACATAATTATAACTTTGAAAGCACCGCTACTGTGTTTAGAGGGAACACATTTGTAAACAATATAAAAAATTAAAACGAACATTTATGACGTTCAACAAAAAAAAAAAACGATTATAAGTAAAAGGAGAAACAAATATAAAATCATATCATATCTCAAACTACCTTAAAGACATAGTATTTTATATCTTGTCAGGAAATATATTTAGTAGTTTGAACATTGCTGTAGCAATAAAATTCTGAAGAATTTGTGTTTTCTAGAATATTGCTTCCAGCGACACCACAGAGGCGGCGGCTTGGTGGATTGCCAGCATGTCGGGTTCAGGACGATTTAAACCAAACGAGGGGGACTGGATATGTACCGACCCAAAGTGTGTGCTCTCAATTTACAGCTGTTACTAGTTACACATAAGTATTATTGTTTCGTGGGTTTAATTTTAGACTGCTAGACTTGTTCTGTGCCCCTTATCCGATTGAAACTCGGGGGCTTAATTTCAGTGTCTGTCTTCGTCCGGGACAACAAACAGATTTACTGATTTTTTACTCTTCAAGCAGTGTCTTCAAATAAGTTATTTTTTTTTTTTTTATTTTCACCAAATCAGATTATCAGCTGATCAGTGGAGTGTTGGTTGGTTAGACCCTGTCATATATTGAGTCCAAAATCCATACAGTGAGAGTTTCTTTAATATAAGAGTTTATTGTGTATTTTAGAGGGTTTGTTTAAAAGGCCTATTTTACTATTTTTATTTTTTTTTAAATTTTTTATAATAAAATAGGCTTATGGAGTTTGATAACCAAAATATTTGATTTGTAATGACCAAGATGGCAAGAATGCTCAAATATAGCTATTTTTGGCAACATCATGCACAATGTTATGGCGAAAGATTAAAATTTGAGCTGATAAATTTGAAAAATTGAAAATAAACATCTGAAATACATCTGTAAATAATAATATTTCTTATGTTTATAATTTATGTTAAAGATTATTAAGTAGGCCATTGAAAATAAACATCTGAAATACACAGCTACCAGATAAGCCATGGTATATGCAACAGATCCGTTGCATGATCTTTGACTGCTTGTTCACTGCTCACAAAACAGGATAACACCATTTTGACACCAATAAAGATATATTTCATATCAAGGCATATCAACAAGTATGTTAGGGACAGTGAGGAACAGTTGTATATATACTATAGGCATTCATATATCTCAGCAGCTCACTGGGAGCCTCGCTGACTCGAGGGACAGAGAGCCTGAAATTTGTTACATTTTGTTTAAATGGGCCCACTTAGAAGAGCAATTCACTTGCATGGGGGAACTGCATGTTTTGTTTACACTGGTTACAAGGACTTTGAGTGATGATTAGAAACTCTTATTGTATGGATATGGAACTCGGTATATGGTAAGGCCTAATAATAGAGTCCTTTTAAATCGGGCTTGTTATGCTTCTCATGCAGTGGTTAAACACTGCAGTGTTGCATGTTTTAAATATGGCATGATGCACAATCCAATATAAGTGGTCTTATTACAATTCTTTGCACTGTCCACAACCTGGTGTTCCTGCCAATAAAACCTTGCCATACAAAGCAGCAGCAACACAAAAATGGTGTCTGGGACCATTGCAGTGTACATAACCTCTGTGTGGGGAGCTTATAATGTTAGTAACTCGGGGACTTATATTTTGGAGCCTTAGCTATGGACTTTATTACATGGTCAACATAAGGAGGCTGACATTCTGTCTCTCCAGAGACAGTTTCCAACCTTTGTAGTATTTTATACCTGTACCAGGTGGTGATGGATACTATATTTTACCCTTGGGGTTATTTTGTTGTCTGTTAACAGTTTAAGGAAAAGTTCTTAATAGATTTCGATAACATGTTGGAAAAATCCCATTAAGTTTAAAAATCATCCTAACAAATTTTTAATTAAAAGGATTTGATCCTTTTGTGACATACAGCTACTTCTTTTTCATACACTTTGGGGCAGCTTTGTTCTGGAGTTGACCTGGGACAGGATTGTTGCACCATGACTGCTATGTATACAGTGCGTACAGTTGTCATGAGACCTCTGGCGGAGGTTGAAACTTGATAGTCATCTCCTACTACTGCTTGTATTTGTTTCAGGTGTAAGAGTGCATTCTGTAAGGATACATTAAAAAGTTTGTATTTGTTTCAGGTGTGGGAATGTAAATTTTTCAAGGAGGAGCAAGTGCAACAAATGTGGAAAAGGTAAAAGTGCAAGTTTAAGGCCAAAATAATAAAAGGTATGGTTCTCAGGCACCACCAACGTCAATTTTAACACCCGCATCAAAAATTTTTATTTAATTTCATCTTTCAAGATACAATTTTGATAAGATTTCTTTTGTTATGCAGTGCTTTTACCTGTTTAGCAAAATAAATCTGTTAAAAAATGAAAATTGCCCGCCTGCACTGATTTCTAAAAAAAAGTGCTTGAGAACCATACCTTTTTTATTTTGCCTAATTAATTTTTTTTAATCAGGTTATGGTGGCAGCCATCCTTTAACAGCCCTTGATTCAGCAGGCAGTTCTGGTATCAGTTTCATGAATAATGAATAAGGCAGTGAACCAATCAAAAGACTTGCATAAATTACTTGTTTCACATGGCAGCAGGAGCATTTCTGAGGCTATTTCTAGACCAAACTAGAAAATCGGGACCCATTGGGTCCTATCGCAGAGGAAGGGTATAATTTGCATAGTGTGTCAGATTGTGTCCCCAGACAGTTAAAGTAGCGAACTTCCCAGACCCATAGCTACATCTGGTGGTTGATATAGAACATATTATATATGGCTTTATGGTCATGGGCCAAGGTGAAGGTCAGCAATGGTGGAGAGCAGTGTGATGTTGTAAGACAGAGGTGTGATGTGATTCTGACGGGAATTTGATTGTGTGTAAGTGGAAGGTAAAAAATTGTGTGCATTCTGCAAGTTAGGGCATCTGACTCATGCCCGTTTCTGCAGGTTTTCTGGGACAAATAAACAGACCTGACACTTTTAGTAGTACATAGAAGATGTTAAGCATTGCCAGGAGAGCATCGAGAATTAGTCCAATCAAATAAAAACCATATAAATCTGTCCCATTTTTGGTGCACATGGGTTCTTATTCAGATGATGTGTAAACAGTGTATCATTTACATTTTCTTAGTGGGATTTGATTGGTGGCTTTGATTGCAGGCTTATTCATTGTTTATTAAATAGATGCCAGAGTGGCTCACTAAATTAAGGTCTGTGAAAGTGTAGCTGTCACAGACATGGTGGTATGAAGATGGCACATTGCAATTAGGGTTATAATGGTATACACAGGTCATAAATGATACAATATGTCCAAGCTTGATATCAAAATACTGGTAATTAGATTTTTGCATGTGCATACGTAATTGTTTGTGATTAATATTACAAAGCTCAATTGTGATACCCAGACAAAGCCGGGAGATACTACTATGGTTTTATGAGGGTGTCACAGATAAATCTTGTTTGTGCTATAACTCAAAAAATAATTCCAGCATCTTTATCAAACTTGACATTTACATAGATATGGGTGAGAGGATGAAGCCTCATCAAAATCAGGTCATGATCTTTACTAGGAATGTGACCTTGCCTTGGTCAATTTTTGGGGAACACAGATCCTTAAATAGCTTAAGAAATCTTGCATGGATTGATCCAAAAATCAAGTTGACTGAATATCTTGGATAGCCTTGTCATGCACCGGAAACCAGTGGCACCATTTATTATATTTTCCTTGTTTTCAAGCCTTTTAATACCCCAATCATTGCCACTTGACAGTACTGTGAGCATTATACATCAAAAACTAATGGACATATTTCTTTCATATTATGCATAGATATGGATTATAGAATGATATATATATTTAAATTGGGGTCATGACCTTTTCTATGAGAGTGGCCTTCACACAAAATCTTAAATATCTCAGTAAGGGATGCATGGATTGGTCCATTAAACAAATTGACTAAAGATCTTTGATAGCTTAGTCTTCTGCAGGAGACAAGTAGTCCCACCTATTGCCCTTATCTTGCTTTTGCCGTTTTGCGCCTTTTAATTCCCCCATCAGTGTCATTTGAAAGTACTGTGAGCATTATAAGTCAAAATGAATGGATAGATTTCTTTCATATTATGCATATACATAGATATGGGTTATGGGATGATATATAGTCAAATTGGGATCATGACCTTTCCTATGAGAGTGGCCTTGACCTTGAATATTCCCATTTTGGGGGAAATATGTTTCTCAAGAGTCAAGTCAACAGATGTATCTATCTGAAAATCAAAATGAAATATGTCAGATGATAAGTTGTTGCAAGTGAACCAGCTTCTCTGGCTCAGGGGTAGAGCGCAGGACTCAAAGCAGGGAGATCGTGAGTTCGAATCTAAGCCGAGGCGATGTGATTTTTCACGGGTGGCCCCCACCCAGGGTGAGCGCTCTGCAGGCTAAATGGAGAGGTCATCCCCATCAGCCGTGTTTCATTCACAAATGAGCACGCCTTTCGGGGGCTCCTCTGTAGTATGACCCAGCAATGGGGACGATTACACACCCTGGACCCGCAGGTGCAGTAGTCACCGGGCCTGGTTAACGCCAGGATATAAAATGAGAAGAAGTTGTTGCAAGAGTTTGAAAACCTGTGACCTTGACCTTTACATTCAAGGTCCAATCTGCCAATATAAAGGATACTTTGTTACATGATTAGTGATTTTGAATGTCACACCTGAAGAAACCCTTGTGGCTTGCAAAGAGTCAGTATATGCTTCTGAAGAATTGGGCCTATTTTTTTTAGGGGGGGGGGGGTAATTGTCTGGGGCATACTATGGCATCTGAAATGCCAAGAAATTTTAAGTTGATTATGAAAGGAAACAACCTGCTATTGATGTACAGACAAGCTGCCACCTATCAGCATAATTTCATAGTTCTCCATTGCTCTGGCAAAAGAAAAATATCTAGGTGCTATGACCTTGACCTTGTCCTTAAAGACATGTTTATCCTCTGGAAAACTTCTTGATTTTTTGGTGACCTTGTCTGCAGAATACACTAGGATGTTTGCATTTTGACCATTAACATAATGTTATTTTGGTTTATATGTAGAAATGCAAGTCAGATCTTATTATAGCATTTTATGGAGAAAAAGCGCAAAAGCAAGATAAGGGCAAGAGAGACCCAGTTTTTCCATAAAAAGTAGGTAAAACACCATACCTTTACCAGGTATTACATTCACCCATCTCTAGTCTTTATCATCATGTATAACAGTCAGTTATGTAGAACTTGAGTCCAGACTTGGAACCGAGTCCTGACTTGAGTTGATTTTTCTAGGGACTTGGACTTGAGTCCTGTACTCAGACTTTTACTCACACTCTGAGGTAAGGACTGAAGAAATCAGGCATTTTGAAATTATCAAGACAATAAAACCTTGGTGAATAAGTGGCCCAATCATCAAGTTGGCAAGTCAGATATGCTGGGATAGTAAAAGTATAATATTTCCTGCACAGGTATTACCAGTTACAATAATAGGTTTTGTATGTAAAAAATATATTTAAAATATAAATTATATCAGATTTTGTAAAATAATCTGCATATAGTTTCTACTCCTTTGGTATTCCCTTTGGTCCATGTCCAATCATAACATTTTTGTGCACATTATATTTATTTCGATTAATGGTGAGATAGTGCAATTAGAACCCTCACAAAACAATGAAATGGTGAATTTCGCAAAATTTTAACTCTACAAATATGAAATCAACCACAGTATGACTCTTTGAACAGATTGATTTTTGGTTGATCTTGAACCATATTTGCATAATTATTTAGCACTTTTTGAGACTCTACCATTGTCATTATTTTACTGAAATGCTATTTAATCATAATTTCTATGTCTTACTATGCTTTTGGATCCAGGTAAATTTTAATAAATCCGTGCTGCACTGTAGCTGGACCATTTTCTTAAATAGTGTTACTATGACGCAGTTTAGGTGTGAAACTAGGTCAGCCAACTGTTATAATTTTGTCTAATTTGTCTTTTTATATATTTATCATAATTACACCAAACTATGTTGTCCTCCATTTATATGTAACATGTATGTCATTACCACTTATAATGTCACCTTCACATTTTGTCTCAGTATCATACATGTTACTGTGAACATTAGCCATAACTTGTTCCTTAATGCAACTGCTTTTGAGTTTTTTCTCAGTTTTAAGCTGGATAGGAACATCTTGAATTAAAGAATGTAAATACAAGCCCATTTACTTTGATTTAGGTTAGACCTATGGATCACTGCCTCTATGTAAAATGGCTTTGTGTAGCAAACACATTTATTTTGTTACTATATGCTGAGATAAAAACATAGGACCCTGGGAAAATCTGACCTACTAACCTGTTTGTGTGCATGACTGAACCCTGGGGAGTGTTTGTACACACATAGTTGTAACAGCTGTGTTATGAAGTCATATATACTGGTATATTTGTAACATTTTTTTCTCTTTTTATTTAATTAATGACATCTGGTAATCTGTCTTAGGCTTTTATTCTTTATAATCACATGAGTTAATGACAATGTAACAAGAAGATAGCATAAACATTCAAAAGCTAAATTATGAACTGTCATCTGAGCCAGTTTCTGATAACGTAATAACAACTCATGGGTGCCTACCTGGTAGTTTCATTCCAAGCTGGACCACAGTCGAGGATAGTGCATATTTTGAAGTGGGAGTAAATCTGTACAGTGACACAACAATGGCAGATGGTAAGCAGTTTCTAGTATCATGTAATGGAGGATAGAATATAGGCTTAAATAGGATGGTAATGGGAACAAAATATACCTTAAAGTTAAAGGGAAGCATTGTCTGTACTTTCTGAGGAAACTGAAATCTATTTATATGGATATTGGACTACCAGGTTTATGGTATTCTGTTCTTCAGTGGTTCAGAGAGTAATATTCAATCACTTGTATGCTTTGATATGCTGGTGGTTGAGTCTGACCAAAAATAACAAAAAGATATTTAAAGAATAAAAAAATGATTGATAAGGTTTTTGGTTTAGGTTTTAGGGATATAAATACTATCCAATTATAAAAAAATTTATTTTGAAAAGAATGGTTGAAGGTAAAAGTTTACTTAGTTTTCATTTTGTCTTGTTAAGATAGGGCAGATTGCTGCAGTCTTTGAAATACAGAACAAACAAGTACTCAATTCTTTTGTACTGAAAGCCATTAGAACGTTTAATTCATAGACTGATCGCAATTTTATTACTTATCCCTTTTTATACGTCTGCCTTATGACAGGAGTATTATGGTATACCATCTGACCTTCCTATTGTTAAAGGTGCCTTTCACTTACCATTTGAAAAGAATTTATGTGATTTCTGGCTTCCTATGTGTGTACATTAATGATCTAAGGGTAATTTTGGTTGTTAAATTCTTTAAAAGGCCTTCATGAATAATATTGACAAATGACAAACAGGAAAAACATGTAACCTAAGGTGGTAGGTTGCATATTATGAGGAGGTACAAAGGTCACTTGTTGCAAAATGCCATTTGCAAAGCTTTGGCTAATCCGATTTGCTGCTAGATGCCCTTGTTTATTTAATTTGATTGGGCCCCCACATATTATAAACATGTTAGAATAAACAAAACAGGCAGCCTGTGTGTGGTGATATCAACATTTACTGGTCTTTTTTTTTATAAAAAAAAAAGTCCAAGAGATTACCATTAGTTTATAAGGATCAGATAGGTGATTGGGACCCTTAAATTTTTAGTGTTGCTGTGATAACTTACCAGGGCTTTGATGGATTCTCACTTAACTCACCAGAAGTACTAACCAACAGATTATCTCGCCCAAGTTTGATTATGGGTAATGTCCACTTATTTAATAAGATCACGCCGCAATTACTATTGAAGAATATAAAGGATTTTGATTAAACTCATCAGAAATGTTAATCAATAAAACATCTCAACTGAGTTCTAATTCCAATAAAATCCATGCATATTTAATGAGGTCAGAGGTCTCCGCACTTTGAGGTACCTTGGTGACTCACAAAAATCCAATGGATTTACATGACACTCATTTTACTTATTTACCAATAGTTTCTCACCTGAATTACATTCTCATCAAAATTCACACATATTTAATGAGTTCAGAGGTCACCAGATACAAGAAGTTTGCGGTGCTCTTGTTTCTTATTATAATACTGTATAAAAATTTTGGTTTTCATTCTGCACAACTTCTTGTGATATCACTTGCATTGCACTTCCTGCACTGGGATGGAACAAATCTTGTAACTTGTGAAACAGTACATTTAGGGTCAGCTGAGGTGGAAGCTGGGTTGAGGCCCCTGCAGTTTGACCGAATTTGTATACTGGTACTATACCTAAAATCATTTGTTTGGAATGTAATGTCACTTAGACCATTCTTCACCTTTCTCTCTGCTCTAGACATTTGGCAGCTTTGTTCGGGAAACTTAATTGAACAATAATGACCTCATAGGTGCTCTCATACCAGATTTCAAACAATGAGTCCTAAGGTTGTATGGACTTTGACTTAGTTAGTGGTGACTCGGCCTAGGAGTTTTGGGACTTTAAGACATCACTGCTGGGATATAGATGATATGTGGTAGTATAAGGAACCTGGGAGACATGCCAGTACTTTTTACGTTTTGAGTTCTTAGCAGATATCACCATCATCTTTATTTCCAAATTTGCCAAAACAAATTTCAGATTATGGAAAAACATGTAGACCAATAAATTAATTGGTGAATTTAGAGAATATATTAGTCAAGGCTAAGCATTCACCTGTCACATAACTCACATTACAATGTAATAATGGTATATGATGGGCTATTCCTTCATCATGAAACATTGTAAGTTATTTTGATAAAGAACCAAGTGACTACAATTGTCCAAATATATCAGGGGACTACACTCTTCCATGGACAGAGTGTTGGACTGGGAGGGGAATAACTGTTTGTCAGTCCTCCAACTAACAGTGCCTGTCAAATGGGATCAGTATTTGTAATGTTATAAATATTGTTGTAGATAAAGCTGAAGGCATGGAGTACAAGAAAGGAGGGACGGAGATTGGGAAGAGTATGGCGGAGAAAAGCAGGGGCCTCTTTAGTGCCGATGACTGGCAGTGTAAAACGTAAGTAAATCTCAAAATTCTAAAATTAAACCCAGTGTAACTCTAGATTGGCTTTCAAGATGTGGAGGTTGAAGAAAAATAAGTTAATCTGCAAGCTTAGGTATAGAGCTCTGGTTTAGATGCAAAAAACTTCCAGTTAATCTTTTCAGTGAGAATGCATGCATTGTACTTGGTTGCTTTACAGGTATATTAGCATTAGCTGACCCAGAACTGCAGGATATTGTAAAATGTTACAAGAAACACTCGAGAACCCCACCTGGAATTCCACAAGAAAAAAAATTTAGTTAAAGATATAGAAACTATATAACATTTGATATAAAAACAGTACTACTTACAAACTTTGTCGTTAAAGGTGTAAATATAACATAATATTTGATATAGATACAGTACTAAATTTGTTGTTAAAAATACAGTTACAATATTAACGTGAGAAAAGATTTAAGATGGACTGAATATGAACCTCTTTGATATGAACTACATGAACAAATTGTCAGCCATGTGTGTTAACTAGGCCTGCAGATTGAGAGGGCCTTTAGAATAAATTTAATTATCAATTCAGTTCTTCCATTTTAAGTAAATTTCAGACTTTTAAAAAAATAAAAGCAGTTTTACCACAATGGGTGTTAGTAGATTTAAGCAAATAAAAAGAAAAATGTAGCTCTCTCTTTCTCTGTTTGTCACTGCTGTATGTTTCTATGCAAATAGAGTGGTCCACCTACAAACATTTAAAGTAGATTTAGGACACATGCACAATATAGGGCTTAGACATTGCAAACTGCTGGGTCAAATTTGAGAGCTCACAGAAGGATTTGAAACGGTACATGCCAAAAATGAATTATTTCAGATGATATAGGTTTATATAAGGAATCTGTCACCATTTCAGATGTGGGAATGTCAACTGGGCAAGGAGGATGAACTGTAACATGTGCAACACTCCCAAATATGGCAAGGTAGAAGCTCGCACAGGTAGGTTTACACAGTAGTGTAGGACTTAGTATAAATGACTGTATTCAAGTCATTGCCATTTGTATATTTTATATATGTGAAAGTGTCTGAAATTTGGGAAACATTGCTGAGTTTGACTTTGCCAGTGAATCATGCATCACTCTGGTTATGTTTACATCACTGGAAAACTTGTGTTACCTAAAAAAACTACAATAAGACCAGCTTACATGATTTATTGTAAATTACAGTTAAATATTGCTATAAAAGATAAAACATGAAAATGGATGATCATCTGGACTTGTTTTTAGAGAAGTTTTTTATTTTTTATTCATTCATGTTTAACAGCACTTGACCCAGTTGAGTAAAGGTGAGAAGTTTGTGTTACAACGACCATTATTGACCACAGCTACTTTACTTCATACATAGATTCCTCATATTGAGTACAATGAATAAAACAACATAATACTGAGTGATATGAGTCATCTTTCTTTACTTAGGTTATGGTGGGGGTTACATGGAGAGGGACGAGGTTGTTGAGTACAAGGAGAAGCAGGAATCTGATGATGAGTATGATGAGGTACTGACGCGTTTATATTATAAAAATGCCACAATTTATGATCCACTCTATTTGTCTGAACAAGAATTAAGCTACATTATGTTATGAAGGTAGTTTTGCTGTATGGATGGATTTGATGCAGAAAGTCAGGTCAGCTTGCTGTTTCACTTCTAATTTGCTGCACATGCTGTGGTTGGCTTCATTTTCGTGAGCTTTACTTGGGCCTAGGAAGAATCAGTTCGATTTTGGTGAAGATCTGGCACATGACCTGGATTCAGGGATGTCATCTTGGGATATTCACAAATGTAGAGTAAACTATGCATGAAATAAACCTGTGAATATGGCTAAATAGGTGAATGGAAACAATGGTGGAAGCTTGCATTCCTTAGAATGCAAATTTCAAGTTTAGCTTAAGTTCTTTACTCATGTGGTTTACTTATTTGAGCTTATAGGGGTTATCTCTGCTTTACAGTTTGGTCGCAAGAAGAAAAAATTCCGAGGTGCGGCCCCTTCAGTGGTCAAACAACCTCCTCCAGCTGATGAAGATGAGGAGGAAGAGGAGGATGATGATGATGAAGATGGTGATATGTCAAAATATAAACTGGACTCAGATGATGTAAGTTAATCACCAGCTGGTCCCTGTAATTTGTTACTAGGTCCCTGACTGGGCCAGTGCCCTGTAGTAATTGTATCCCCAGACAAAGTCGGGATACTATGGATTCATGACGGTCCCGCCGCCACAGCCGCCGCAGAAAAACTTTGTGAGCGGGATAACTCAAAAATATTTCACTGATCTTTTTCAAACTTTACATTTGTATAGATATAGGTAAGGTCCAGAAATCAAGGTGACCGAAGATCTTGGATAGCCTTGTGATATACCATAAACTGGTGGCGCCACCTATTATCCTTTTCTTGTTTTTACGCCTTTTAATACCCCCATAATTGCCACTTGACAGTACTGTAAGCATTATAAGTAAAAAACTAATGGACAGATTTCTTTCATATTATGCACTTGTAGAGAGATCGGTTATGGGATTAGGTCTATTTACATTTGGGTCATGACCTGTACCATGAGAGTGGCTTTGACCTTTAATGTGTCCATATTTGGTGAAAATCACGCACCTCTTATGATATCTCCAGTATTGATAACCATATGGATTTCAAACGTGACTTATGTATGGCCCATTACTAAAGTAAGAACCCTATAGGTTCTAGAGTCATGAGGTCAAAGGTCAAGGTCACTGGACTCGCATATTAAAAGATACTGTTGATGCATTTTAAGCCAAACTTTCATCCCAGGTCTTCCAACTTGAATATATAGCTCACTTGCCAATAGTGGATGATCCATATCAATTTTGAGGTCACAAGGTCAAAGGTCAAGGCCACAGGAGCCATCTGTCAAAAAATTAGTTTCTGGATGATAATTCCTCCTTTTATTGATGTATTGAATTCAAACTTGAATTATATATGTCCCATTGAAAAAGCAAGACTCCAATTGATTTTGGTGTCATGAGGTCAAAGGTCAAGGTCACAAGACACATCTTTAAAAAGATTGTGGATGCATTTTCTGCCAAACATTTCATCTCAGACCTTTCATCTTGCACATATAGTTCCCCTGCCAATGGAGGAAGACCCCTGTCAATTGTGAGGTCACAAGGTCAAAGGTGAAGGTTACAGGAGCCATCTGTCCAAAAATTAGTTTCTGGATGATAATTCCTGCTTTTATTGATGTATGGATTTCAAACTTGACTTGTATATGACCTATTGGAAATGTCAGACCCAAATTGATTTTGGGGTCATGAGATCAAAGGTCAAGGTCACAGAACACATCTTTAAAAAGATTGTTGATGCATTTTTTAGCCAAAAAATTCATCTTAGATCTTTCATCTTGCACTGATAGTTCACCTGCCAAGAGTGAAAGACCCCTATCAATTTTGAGGTCACAAGGTCAAAGGTGAAGGTCACAGGAACCATCTGTCCAAAAAATTAGTTTCTGGATGATAATTCCTGCTTTTATTGATGTATGGATTTCAAACTTGACTTGTATATGTCCCATTGGAAAAGCAAGACCCGAATTGATTTTGGGGTCATGAGGTCAAAGGTCAAGGTCACAGAACACATCTTTAAAAAGATTGTTGATGCATTTTAAGCCAAACTTTCATCCCAGGTCTTCCAACTTGAATATATAACTCACTTGCCAATAGTGGATGATCCATATCAATTTTGAGGTCACAAGGTCAAAGGTCAAGGCCACAGGAGCCATCTGTCAAAAAATTAGTTTCTGGATGATAATTCCTGCTTTTATTGATGTATTGAATTCAAACTTGAATTATATATGTCCCATTGAAAAAGCAAGACTCCAATTGATTTTGGTGTCATGAGGTCAAAGGTCAAGGTCACAAGACACATCTTTAAAAAGATTGTGGATGCATTTTCTGCCAAACATTTCATCTCAGACCTTTCATCTTGCACATATAGTTCCCCTGCCAATGGAGGAAGACGCCTGTCAATTGTGAGGTCACAAGGACAAAGGTGAAGGTTACAGGAGCCATCTGTCCAAAAATTAGTTTCTGGATGATAATTCCTGCTTTTATTGATGTATGGATTTCAAACTTTCCTATTGGAAATGTCAGACCCAAATTGATTTTGGGGTCATGAGGTCAAAGGTCAAGGTCACAGAACACATCTTTAAAAAGATTGTTGATGCATTTTTTAGCCAAAAAATTCATCTTAGATCTTTCATCTTGCACTGATAGTTCACCTGCCAAGAGTGAAAGACCCCTATCAATTTTGAGGTCACAAGGTCAAAGGTGAAGGTCACAGGAACCATCTGTCCAAAAAATTAGTTTCTGGATGATAATTCCTGCTTTTATTGATGTATGGATTTCAAACTTGACTTGTATATGTCCCATTGGAAAAGCAAGACCTGAATTGATTTTGGGGTCATGAGGTCAAAGGTCAAGGTCACAGAACACATCTTTAAAAAGATTGTTGATGCATTTTAAGCCAAACTTTCATCCCAGGTCTTCCAACTTGAATATATAGCTCACTTGCCAATAGTGGATGATCCATATCAATTTTGAGGTCACAAGGTCAAAGGTCAAGGCCACAGGAGCCATCTGTCAAAAAATTAGTTTCTGGATGATAATTCCTGCTTTTATTGATGTATTGAATTCAAACTTGAATTATATATGTCCCATTGAAAAAGCAAGACTCCAATTGATTTTGGTGTCATGAGGTCAAAGGTCAAGGTCACAAGACACATCTTTAAAAGATTGTGGATGCATTTTCTGCCAAACATTTCATCTCAGACCTTTCATCTTGCACATATAGTTCCCCAGCCAATGGAGGAAGACGCCTGTCAATTGTGAGGTCACAAGGTCAAAGGTGAAGGTCATAGGAGCCATCTGTCCAAAAATTAGTTTCTGGATGATAATTCCTGCTTTTATTGATGTATGGATTTCAAACTTGACTTGTATATGACCTATTGGAAATGTCAGACCCAAATTGATTTTGGGGTCATGAAGTCAAAGGTCAAGGTCACAGAACACATCTTTAAAAAGATTGTTGATGCATTTTTTAGCCAAAAAATTCATCTTAGATCTTTCATCTTGCACTGATAGTTCACCTGCTAAGAGTGGAAGACCCCTATCAATTTTGAGGTCACAAGGTCAAAGGTGAAGGTCACAGGAACCATCTGTCCAAAAATTAGTTTCTGGATGATAATTTCTGCTTTTATTGATGTATGGATTTCAAACTTGACTTGTATATGTCCCATTGGAAAAGCAAGACCCGAATTGATTTTGGGGTCATAAGGTCTAAGGTCAAGGTCACAGGACACATCTTTAAAAAGATGTGGATGCATTTTTAGCCAAACATTTCATCTCAGACATTTCATCTTGCACATATGGTTCCCCTGCCAATGGAGGAAGACGCCTGTCAATTGTGAGGTCACAAGGTCAAAGGTAAAGGTCACAGGAGCCATCTGTCCAAAAATTAGTTCCCGAGATGATAATTTAAGCTTGGATTAATATATGGATTTCAAACCTGACTTATATATGGCCCATCAGTAAATCTAGACCTCTTTTGATTTATATATAAAAGTGGATGATCAATATCAATTTTGGGGTCACAAGGTCAAAGGTCAAGGCCACAGGAGCCATCTGTCCAAAAATTAGTTTCTGGATGATAATTCCTGCTTTTATTGATGTATAGATTTCAAACTTGACTTATATATGTCCCATTGAAAAAGCAAGACCAATTGATTTTGGGGTCATGAGATCAAAGGTCAAGGTCACAGGACCAACATCTTCAAAAAGATTGTGGATTGATAGATGGAAGAAACAATAATTGTTTGCCAAGTGTCAGTATATGCTGCTAAAAATGGGGGCCTTTTCTTAAAGGTACTATTTCTGGGGATACTCTGGCACCTGCGGTGCCAAGAAATGTCTAGTTTTGTTTTCTGTCTGTTAGGCCTATTAGAGTGTGTTATCTTAAGAACTGTTCAAGCAACTGCCGTAAAAATTTTAATGAAGATTTTAAGGAGATGTGTGCTATCAAATTTCAGAATGGTCAAAAATACAATTCTGTCCTGAAAAGATTTTAATGAAATTATGTGTAGGATTAGGTCAACACAGAAATGACAAACCTTTGCATTTCAGAGATAATCTGGATTACCATTATATTTTTTTATTCAAACGATTCTTTGTATAGCTATTCAGTATTATGGGCTGGCTGTGTGAGCCAGGCTCACTGGTGAATCAGGCAGACACACTGACACTGGATACAGAGGAACATAAGAAAGTGAAGAACACAGGATTAAAATCCTGGCAGTAGTCTGCTTGTTGTATGTCTACATCCATCTAATTTCTCTGACTCGTACATCATTTAATTAAAACCAGTTTAAAAACTTGTATCTTTCGGCAAGCTTTTAATGTAATATGTATCAATTTAAATATGTATCAAACTTAATGAAATACGTTAATTAATTACAATTGATAAACATGGAGAAAGTGAGGAAGAAAGTGGGCTTAGGGAGGGGTACAGGAAGTAGGATTCTGAGAATATGTGTCAGAGAATTGGTGCTATATAAAAACTATTTATCATTATTTTTTATGCCCCTGCCACAAAGTGGCCGGGGCATATAGTTTTACCCATGTCCGTCATTCCGTCATTCCGAAATCAAACAGTTGTACAGACTTTTTTTCGCAATGCTTGCAGATATTGGCCTGATTTTTGGTGTGTGGGCAGATAATGACCAGTTACAGATCGAGTTCGCGTTTTGTCCCGGTTGACCTACTTTTGACCGTTTTACGGCTCCTAAACTTAGAAAATTTCATGAAAAATAGAAATTTTCATGACAAATACACATGTACAGACTTTTTTTCGCAATGCCTGCAGATATTGGCCTGATTTTTTAGTGTGTGGGCAGATAATGACTAGTTACAGATCGAGTTCAGGTTTCGTTCCGGTGGACCTACTTTTCACCGTTTTACGGCTCCTAAACTTAGAAAATTTCATGAAAAATAGAAATTTTCATGACAAATACACATGTACGGACTTTTTTTTGCAATGCCTGCAGATATTGGCCTGATTTTTGGTGTGCTGGCAGATAATGACCAGATACAGATGGAGTTCGCATTTTGTCCCGGTTGACCTACTTTTGACCGTTTTACGGCTCCTAAACTTAGAAAATTTCATGAAAAATAGAAATTTTCATGACAAATACACATGTACGGACTTTTTTTCGCAATGCCTGCAGATATTGGCCTGATTTTTGGTATGTGGGCAGATAATGACCAGTTACAGATCAAGTTTGCGTTTCGTCCCGGTTGACATACTTTTGACCGTTTTACGGCTCCTAAACTTAGAAAAATTCATGAAAAATAGAAATTTTCTAACAAATACACATGTACAGCCATTTTTAGGCCTCAGCTCATAGGTTGATGGGCTATTGTCGTCACCCAAGCTGTCCGTCTGTCCATCTGTCTGTCCGGTGTCTGTCCATTCGTCCGTTCCGCGTCTGTTAACTTTTACCTTGTGAGCGGGATATCTCTAAAAGGATTCACCGTTGGAATTTTATTTCATCAGTGAAGATGTATATCGATAAAATCTCGGTCAAGTTCAAAGATGGGTGACCTTGACCAATTTTTCTACATTTTAGAGCTGATTATAGAAAAACACTCAGAAGTTTATATCTCAGGAACCATTGTGTGGATTTTCACAAAACTTACTGTGATCATTGGACTGATGGTCTGTATGTGCTGCACAATTTCGGTGGAGCCACCTGCAATTTCTGATTTTTTAATGAAATTTTATCGGATTTTTCAATTTTGGCCTGTTTGGTCTGTGGGCGCATAATGACCACCTACAGATCGAGTTCGCGTTTCATCCCAGTTAACCTATTTTTCACCATATGACAGATCCTTAACATAGAAAATTTCATGAAAGACAGAAATTTTCATGACAAATGCACATATATGGACTTTTTTTTCACAATGCCTGCAGATACTGGCCTGATTTTTGGTGTGTTGCTTGATAATGACCCTTTACAGATCAAGTTTGCATTTTGCCCTTGTTGACCTACTTTTGACCATACAACACCTCCTGAACTTAAAAAATTTTACAAAATTTAACAAATGTTTCTAATTTGCCCCAGGCGTGGGCATTCGTGTCGTTCCGACACACCTAGTTTTTATTATGTAAAAGAATATTTTGGACTAATATGAATAAGTGTCAACATTTTTCTTTCCAGGATGATGATGATGATGTTGATCTCTCAAAATATGACTTGGGTGGTGATGAAGATGATGACAATAGGAGCAAAGACAAAGCATCGAGATCAAGATCTGGGTCAAGGTCATCAAGTTCAAGGTCATCTTCTAGCAGTTCCAGGTCATCCAGCAGTTCCAGCTCCAGGTCAAGGTCACGCTCAAGGTCACAGAGAAGAAAACGAAGCTATTCACGGTCTCGGTCCAGGTAACATTGGTAAAAGGGTAACAGGTGTCGCCTTTACTGTTTGATATGTATAGTTTCATTGTTATATGCCAATTTTCATTGTTTCATTGTTGCTTTTCTGTACGTGCATCAGCCAGACTTATCAGATATTATGAAGGCCTTCATGTTAGTATGTCATAAATATGTTTTACATATCTTCACTTGTAACTTTGCAAACACAGTATAAATGACCAGCTGATATCTGCAAACTTCTAGTCTTAAATGTTTTCAGTATTAAAATTTTTTTATTGCAATACTACTTTCGATTTAAACCCAATTATTGTTATACAGAGGTAACTACTACAAGACTTAAATTTCAGAGGCAGAATAAGAAAAAAAAATTAAAGATTAAAAATAGGTCCTGTAAAAGTTCAAATGAAGAAATAAGCAAAAACTGACCAACATAACCTTATGAATGAAAGTTTACAGAATGAAATTTTGGTAGGGCTGGCTGTCAGGTGTAATGATGTCTGTTGTTGGTGATATAATTTAGATAAAATTAGTCTGACTAGAGGGTTTTAAAATAAATGTGACTAAAGAGGTGTTAAATAAAACAAAGGTGACCAGAGAGATGTTACATTGATATTCATTATCAGCCAATGAAATATCAGTTTTTTTAACATCTTATTTATTTTTCATTCTGTGATGAATATTAAAATTAGTTTCCATGGTATTTACAATTTCTTGAGTTTTCCTAATACATGTAACATGTTTTAAATGTTAAAGATAATGTTCTGTCATAGTGCTAGACTGAAAAATGTATAGCTGACTGTTACAAGTATTGTGAAAATTTAGTAAAATGAATGCAGCGGATTTTTAAAGTTGGCATGGGTGGCACATGCCTGGAAGCAACAATTCCCTTGGATGTTATGTGTCCAAAGACTTTGTATCAAGCCATGCTTCTTTCCATTTCATCAGTTATGAACAAAAGTGCTAAACCAATCAAATGGTTTGTGTATTCTTCATTTTAATCACTGGTGAAAGAAAATGTGTTTCTTTTTTTGCGTAATGAGCTCGCAGTACAAGAACCAAATAGAGGATCTGACCCATTAAATAAAGTTTGTAAACCAATCCAGTTTCCTAGTGCACCTGTTCTTTTCACATTTCACACTAGTTTCCAGTGCATATGTTCTTGTTCCTATGAAATGTGAAAAAGATTGATATTGGAGCCCATTACATGTGGATTTGTTGATAATTCATAAAATAGCAAGCAGAGTGGCTTAATAAAGCAAAGAGTATGGAGATTTGTTTATAGGAGGAGGATTAAAAATGTGTTAGGTACTTTGCTTATATGTATTCACCCAGCATTATTGTTTACCGGTATCCTGATTTTGTGCATATAACCATCTGTGAGGGGTATTGTCTTTTAAACCTACATAACACAGTTAAGTGACAGTATCCGGATTTATGTATTGCTTATTCAAAACAGCAAATTAACTATTGATGGTAAAGGGTATACTCCTTGTGTCTGTTGTTGCACCTGTCTAGGCTTTGGGATATCTTATCCAGACCAGGTTTTGGTGGTTATTCCATTTATTTTATATTGTAGTATATATAAATACACTATTATAGTTTAAGTATTATATACTTTCTGGTATTAAAAACCCATTTTT
This sequence comes from Sipunculus nudus, assembly GCA_026874595.1. Taxonomy (NCBI): domain Eukaryota; kingdom Metazoa; phylum Annelida; class Sipuncula; order Golfingiida; family Sipunculidae; genus Sipunculus; species Sipunculus nudus. The sequence goes on from CM049309.1 coordinate 15,765,213, forward strand.
ACAGTGGAATCTACAACAGAAATACAAATCTTCAATTTGAAGAAAGATTTACAAAAAAACTAATATAATATGTAAATTAAAGTTTAACTTGCTGTTTTCTATCAGACGAATCATGTGTACATGGTAATCATGCATGAAATTTTGCAAACAATGTTCATGAGGATTCTTCATGGTGCATTTCCAGGTCGAGATCAAGAGATCACAAGAAAGGTCGTAGTTCCTACAGCTCATCAAGCAGTGGTTCTTCACGGTCAAGGTCACGGGATGGCATGCGAGGATCGAGACGGTCCAGGTTTGGTTATGGGCAGGCCAGTGTCATTAAAAGTGACACTTGGTCAGGTGGTCTATTGATTAAGAGATTGACCAATGGGAAAGTCTACATGATATTAAGCCTGATCTGTGGAATCATCTTTTGTGACAAAATAACAGTAACATTTTAATGATTAACATAGGGAATTTTTCTTGGATACCATTTTTATGCTTATTCCAAGAACTTAATTCAGTTGTATTTATATTTTTATATTATATCTTATTCATGAGGGGAACTTTGGTATCTTGGGGTAAATTGTATGGTTTGTTTCTTGTATGATGTGTATATTTTTAATGTAACTTGTACATCAGTAAAGACCATTTCAATTGGCATTTCCATTAGATATTATGATAAATTCACTCTTGCTGTCAGTAAATATTAAAATCATGTGCTTTCACTTAATTTTTTGTAATTATTTTGTACTATCTTTGGCTTAAGCTAGCCATTGTTATATGAAATTCTACTTCTTAGGTAGAACATAACTTTCTTATGTATATATTATACCTTTGATGTTAGTACAAAAGAACTGTAATGTGTACTAATGTACTTTTTAATGTATTTTTAGTATGGATTCTGTAACTTTTCTTTCAGATCTGGATCCAGAGAGGAACAAACAAGACGCTAATTTTTCACTTTATAAACACCAACTCTCAGTCAAACCAGTATTTTGATAACTGCGATATTAATCGATAGACACCTTTGGCTTTGAGACAGGCCTAAGAGAAGATAAAATCAATACAGTGATAATGTAAACTCTGATCAGCTGCTTAATTCTGAAACACTGGGAGCTTTTGCAAACACTGGCTACTACCGTATCTTATAGCTAAACACGTAATGTGTTTAAAGGTAAGTATTTCAATATAGAATTGTGTAAATCTGTTTCTGATATCTCTTCTAATTCTGTTTAAAATCACTCAGTATTTGAAAGTATTTAATGATGTATTTGTAATGTTGATGAAATAAGGTTGTTAGATAATCTTTTGAGATGTTGATGATATAAAGTTGATGGATTTCCTTTTGAGATTTCTACATTAAACTTCCTGTTGGGACGAGGAAATTTGTCAGTTTCTTTAAATGATGATGTTTATCATTTAATAATAATCCTTAGCTTATAAAGCTTGTAGCTTTCCCTTGCTACCTTTGTGTAGTGGAAAGTGCGGCATCAGTTAAATATACAATTGATTTATTTTGTTTACTATTGAAGTTACGTATCCTGCTTCTGTTGTCACTATTAATGAGAACTTTGTTGTGAGGTCGGTAATGGTAAACAACACATATTGTGGATAGTTACCCAGCAAGTAAAGGATTCAGTAAGTGTGGTACAGCGGAGCGCTGGTTGTCCAAGCACCACTTACCAGAGAAAAAATATCAGAAAATGACAACTGAGAACAAAAAGTGAAAATATTCCAAATTTTTGTTAGAGAAAGCTTGTTGATATTCATAGCTTTCCTGATTCAAGAAAATATTTTGCAATAAATTGATAGTATTTATTCTGTGCCCCCTGAATTATGTGTGATTGCCTCAGCAATTACTTTGGAGAGTTGCAGGGGTAAAAACCCTTCCCGTGCTCTTGTTGTTCATGTGTAACAATGCTTTATGTCTGCTGCAAGGGGAACAATTTATCCACTCATCTGGCATTTAATGATAAAATAATTTATTTAAGTAAATGAAATTGATACTACATTGAGTGAACGTTTTATATTTCTAGAATGACATGGCAGTATATATATATCAGAGATTGTTCCATTTAGATACCTCTTCATATATTTGGTAGTGGCAGCTATGCTTTAGCAGACCTCCATTCGAGGATCCGCTCTGGTATTTATTTCATGAGTAATGAACAAATCTGCAAGTGTTTGGGCTGAAATCAAAATTGACAATCAAATTCAACCAACAAATTCTAACAATACACCATTCACATGCCATTTTCACATGAACATGCACCAAAAACGGGACAGGTTTAGATAGTTTTGATTGGTCAAATCCTCTATGGCCTCCCAGCAGTGCTAAATCTTTAGTCTAGAACTAGCTCCAGAGTCGCTCTGGCAGCTGCATAAAACAAGTGTACACCAGTCACCTGATTGATTTGGTTGCCTCATTCATTGTTCATGAAATATACGCCAGAGTGGCTCACTGAATCAAGGTCTGTGAAATCTAAGCTGCGAATGCAAAATGTAGGAAGATGACACTAGCAGTTAAGTGTTCACCTTGCTAGTTTTGTGACAGGGATTCAGTGGTGGTTCTTGCATTACTGTTTAACTGAACAAATAAACTTGTCCCTGAGGAATTCAGATAAACAGCACTTCACTGTTCTTTAAATAGCCATACATTGACAGTAAATGGTACCATCATTGCTAACCAGTGCCGTCAAGTGTTCACGCTTGGTAAAGGATCATTGAAGGTGGGAACATCTGCTTGTATATAATTTTCTTTAGACTTCATTGACTTTGGTCCCTCCAGTGCCAAGCCATAGAATGTAGTCTGTATTCCGAGAGACTGGTAATTGGAGGTCCGGTTGTTTTGGGCAGTTAAACATTTTGTCTTAATCACATTTATCTTCATTTACAACTTTAACTGCTTGGGCAGGGTATGGGTGGGTCCCAGGTAAAAATTTACAATTATTCATGCAAGCATTGTACCTTTTCTGATAACATTGTTGTAGATATTGTTAAGAGAACATCAGTCATGGGATATAACGGTGTAAAAGTACCATCAGGGGTTCATATTAGTTGAATATTCTACCAGTTTTGAATTATGCTGCTGCAAAACTGGTCAAACCCTAGACCTTTAGTATTGCATTTAGCCTGCTTTTTCATCCATACAATTTGTGACAATGGCCACATTAATGAGTAAATATAAAAATAGGATGTATAAATATATACAGAGTGTACAGTTTAAATTGGGGGCTTAGATCCACTGCTCAAGACTTGTCCCTTCTTGTAGAATGGACTTACAGGTTAAATGCTTGAATAAATGCTTAACAACGAAGTGTTTTGTTTTATTTTTACTTTGTAAAAATGTTGAGCAGGGCATGATTGTGTTGCATCATGACCTCGGGTGAAACGTATAATAAGCTGTTTGACTATTCCAAAGGAAAGGCTTGCTGTACAGGGTTCCCACACTTCCAGAAGATCTGTTTCTTTAACATGACCTAAAATTCAGATCCTTTTCCCCATAACTTGGTGTATTTCTCTACGAACTAGTCCTGCATATTTAGATCTTTACTAATTTATGAAAAGAGAGCATGAGAGAATTTATAGACCAAAATATTTTTAAAATTTTGAAATTTATGACTAAGGGCATATTTACTTTCTATAGACTATTTGAAAAATCATTGCACTGATATCTTTGGGGCCAAATGTCATTCAAATATATGTCACTATGAACTTTTTTTTTTCTCCGTTAAATTCTAAGAGCCATAATGATGCGTTTGTGCCCATCCTACTGCCAGTCTCTTTGTGGGCATGAATCATAAATGTTCAAGTTCGACATCCAAGTCAAGTCAAATCTAGGAAGACTTAGTATATAGTCTGTTCCATCCTCTCGTGTCCACTTTTTGTGCTATTAAAATTTTTAGCGAACCTGTGAGCTTATGCGATGGTGAGGCCTCATGCGTCGTCTGTCTTGCTTCGTCTGTACGTTACCATAGCTATCTCAAAAACGGCAGGAGCTAGCATCACTAATTTATTTTGCAACTAATCAGTCGTCCAAAAAACTATATTGGATTTTTTAAATTTTTTTTCTAACTGCATTTAGTTAGATTTTGTAGGGAAAAAGCTAAAAAAGGTTTAAAAATCTTCTTCTCCAAAACTGTCCAGCCAAATTGTCAGGTATTTCACAGAAATGATCCCTGGGACAATCTTTCTCAAGTTTGTTCGAATGGTTCCAGTTCGGAGATTTTTGGCCAAGTTACAGGAGGTTGAACTTTGTTAACTGTGTAAAAAAGCATATTAAAATTTAAATCTCAGAAACGGCTGTAGCTTTCATCACCAAATTTTATGCCAATGTTGGTCACATAGGTCATATCTGAAATTGAGGTATTGCCCGTATTGGTGGGGCCACCTGCATCGGCCTTTTTTGTACAGAGTCATCAGTGCCTGTATCACACTGAGGGCTACAAAAAACTTTTCTGAAACCATATGGCCAAAATGTTTAATATCACACAGAAATGATCCTAGGGTAGTTTGTTCAAATGGTCTCTTTTCAGTGACTTTTGGCTAAGTTATAGGAAGCTGGAATTTAGTCATACGCCATAACAGCCCATTTTAGCTCAGTGGCTACAAAGATCTTCTTCTCAAACTCACTTGGCCAAATTCTTAAATCTCGCACATTAATTATCCTCCGATGTATAATTCAAGTTTGTTCAAATGGTTTTGGTTCAAAAGTAATGTAAATGGTTGACACCTTTTGAAAAAGACTAGCTGTGTGTAGGTTCTTGTACACAAGCTTTTGGGTGCTCGGGCCCCCTTCCTCCGGTTTTGGTTCAGTGCTTTTTGGCTGAGTTACGGGAAGCTGAACTTTGCCAGTTTGCTGTATCGTCCTATATGAGTTATAAACCTGCGAAACTTTTTTGACTGATGCTACTGAAGCCAGTTTGTTAAATATTTTACAAGAATAATTCCTACAATAATTCTTATAATAATTGTCATTAATGGTTCCACATGAATGATTTTTTGGCTGAATTATGGAGATTGAATTGAGTCATTTTACCATATATGTTAGCTGTGTGATGCTGTTACATCTAGCCTGGCACCAGTTTATCAGCATCTATTACATCATGCCACTAGACATTTAGATTTCAGGTTATCTTCGGTTAATATTGACAAGAAATTTTTTTTAAAAGCTTTTAAAAAATTAAGATTTATGATTTAAGTTATTCATCATACAAGGCAATGTTACAATCAAGGATATTCAGCTCTCTGTGGCTATATAAAGACAACTGTACGTTGATTATAAATTATTGGTATCCCTACTCAACTTAATTCAAGAATTTGCATTGGGAAAATCAATTTCAAAGTTATTTCAAGTAGGGACCACTTTTGTGTTCAGATGGCAGCACTTGGTTTACCATTGGCAGAATGCCAGTGCCTTGATGTTGGCCATTAGCCAAGATGATGTCAGCTCTATAAATAGTTTTGGCACAGTGCCAGGATTGGAAGAAGTGCAGCCAGGTATAGGTCAAGAGTTCACTCAGTGCAGTAGCTGCATTCTATTTATAGCTTTGGCAGACTGATCACTGCATCATATTTGGCACCAAAGTTCAGCCTGAATCTATTTATAGCTTTTGCAGACTGCCAACTGTGTTGATAATGCAACAGGTCAAGAGTTCACTCAGTGCAGCCAGGTACAGGTCAAAAGTTCACTAAGTCTAGCCAGGTGCAGGTCAAGAGTTCACTCAGTGCAGTAGCTTGAGGCAGCAATTTGTCACAGGTCACTTGGGGGCAACTGCCTTACTCACCTAAGCCTTGTCAGGCCAGTGCATCAAACTCTGGGGAAGTTTGATGTATTGGACTGATATTTTGGCCTGTTTATGGCCACAAGACAGGTGGTGCCACCTACATTGACTTTTGCAGTGTACGGCCAGCTTATTTCTACAGAGGAATTTGATACATCAACCTAAATTGGGCATGTATATATATATATATAGGTTAGCTTTATAGTGTACAAGACCTACAATAATTTTTGCACAGTGTATGTCCCTGCTTATTTCACAGGAGGGTTTGACATATCAGTCTGACATTGGGCATATGTATAAATCTCTTCGTTGTATATAAGACTAGTGGTGCCAGCTACAATCATTGTATCCGCCAAAAAAAGAGTTGCGACGCTGCCGACATCGCTGCATAGGTTTCCGAAAAACTCCGACGAACAGAATTTTTTAAATTCGGAATTATGATCAGTCACATGTGAACTGCTGCACCCTCATTTTTGGTTGACCTCTGACCTTTCCTCTTTGCCCAGCGTCCATTTGTGTATCTCTTTCCACACATAAACCCACATATTTCGGGAACCGTTTGACCGATAAGGCTAAAGATTTTGCACAAATGTAGCCCTTGGAAAGCTTTATAACATACACTAAGAATGGTGGCGCCACCTGCAACCATTTTTGCACAGCGTCTATCTGTTCATCTGCCTTGGGATAAAAACACTCCTATCTCTGCATTGGTTGGACTTATCCACCTGAAATTTTGCATCTTTATATATCCTATACAGCTTTCTTGATTATATGACGGGTGGCGCCACCTACATTCACGTTTAAGCTGCAGACATCCAAGCTTATATATCAGGAACCATTTGACTAGTTGGGCCAAAATTTTGCATGTGTATAGATCTCCCATAGCTCTTTATCATACGCAAAACTGGTGGTGCCTCCTGCAACCATTTTTTGCACAGCATCCATCTGTTCATCTGCCTTGGGATAAAATCACTTGAATCTCGGCAGTGGTTTGACTTATCCACCTGATATTTTGCAGGTTTATACATCCTTGACAGCTTTCCTGATTTCATGACAGGTGGCGTCACCTACATTCAAATTTATGCTGCAGACATCCAAGCTCATATCTCAGGAACCATTTGACCGATTGGGCAAAAATTTTGCTTCTTTATAGATCTCGCATAGCTCTTTATCATATGCTTAACTGGTGGCACCATCTGCAATCATTTTTGCACAGAGTCCGTCTGTTTGTTTGCCGTTGGATAAAATCACTCATATCTCGGCAGTGGTTTGACATATCTGCCTAAAATTTTCCAGGTTTATACATCTTGGATAGCTTTCTGGATTTTGTGGCAGGTGGCGCCACATACATTTATGTATACGATGCAGACATTAAGGCTTATATCTCAGGACTGGTTTGATATATCCCTCTAAAATTTTTGATGTGTATAGATCTGACATAGCTCTTAATCATACACAAAATTGGTGGTGCCATCTGCCTTTTGCAGGTTTATACATCCTTGACAGCTTTCTTGTTTTATGACAGATGGTGCCACCTACATTCAAACTTATGCTGCAGACATCCAAGCTCATATCTTAGGAACCTTTTGACTGATTGGGCAAAAATTTTGCTTGTTTATAGATCTCGCATTGCTCTTAATCATACACAAAATTGGTGGCGCCACCTGCCACCATATTTGAACAGCATCCATCTGTTTGTCTGCCATGGGATAAAATCATTCATATCTCAGTAATGGTGACTTATCTGCCTAAAATTTTGCATGTTTATACAACTTGGATAGCTTTCTCGATTTTGTGGCAGGTGGCGCCACCTGTATTTATGTATACGCTGCAGACATTCAGGCTTATATATCAGGACTGGTTTGACATATCCCCCTGAAATTTTTGCATGTGTATAGATCTCACAGATCTCTTAATCATACACAAATGGTGGCGCCACCTGCCATGATTTTTGCATAGTGTCCGTCTGTTTGTCTGCTGTGGGCTAAAATCACTAATATCTCAGTAGTGGTTTGACTTATCTGCCTAAAATTTTGCATGTTTATACATCTGGGACAGCTTTCTGGAATTTGTGGTAGGTGGCACAACCTACATACACTTTTTGGCTGCAGACATCCAGGCTATTATGCAACACACCTCACTCTATTTCCCCTTGCCACTCAATCCATGCCTCACTTCACCTTTCCCACTCTGATTTTTGCAGATACAAGTAGTCTTGTTGACTTCCCATATTCTAGTTTTTGTGTTGTGTGCACCCATGCCAGAATTGCAGCAGTGATGTTTGTTTGTTTCTTGTTCTAAGTGTTTAGTACTTGCATGGTTCATATACATGTTACACATGTTCTTGAAAAGTAATGGTCCAGCACTGAAGCATTATACCTGGTGTAATCTCATTGCACAGGTTCGCATTAGGCCTGTAGGCCTTGTTATTAATTACATTTTATAGGAAAAATGTCAGTGTTGGGTAGAAGATTGAAGGACCAAATTCCAGGACCAAAGTTTATAAATGCCTACCCTACACCTTGTTTACAAAATATTGTTAATAAAATACAAGAAATAAGTCCACATTTAACAACATTGCCCCACTGGCCAAGGTCCTTGGTTACAGTTGACAGCTGTTGATGTCATGTAAATACTCAGAAAAATACAACCAGCTAAAACAAAGATGGCTACTTCTGCAGGGACAAACCTGATCTGTCAAATCGTTGTATAGAGTCAAAGGTTTTAAGCAAGCACTGGAGATGTAATGTAAAATTCTAAATTGCCATTTGCAGCCTGGTGAAGGCAGGGACAAGTACACGAATGGCTACACAAAAATAAATTACAATTTAATAATATATTTCATGAAAACAATGTTCAGAGTACAATAAATGTGAACTGGAGTACTTGTTCTAATAGCAGTGTGTGACTTTATTGCAATATTCTATTTGTTAGTTATTTTAAATTGATGTAAAGGCCACTATGCACACACAACAGTACTGCACTTCCAGAGACGGCAGTACATTTTCATATTCTTACTGTGTCCATTCTGCAATACACCAAGGTATACATATCCCATGGCCTTTAAGACAACTGAGGATGATTTTGGTAATTCATGTATTTCTAGTCTCTAGAACATACAAAACATTATAAACGATGCAATGGTCAGGTGGGCAGATACAGGGCCATTAAATTCAATTGTTCATCAGAGTATGACATTGCTTGACTAGTTTTTTTCTGTGAAAGATCATTCTTGCTGCTTGCATTATTTTCATAATTTGCAGCTTTTTTCCTCTTGGCCTTGTTATCTTTTCCTTGGCTTATGCTCTTGCTCCTTTTAGTTTGGTTCATGGACCTATCTTCAGATGGCGCCACCATGCTCTCTTCCCTGCTCTTCATATAAGGATGGCGAAGTGGCTCTGTAGAAGGTTGGAATTTGTGGTTTTGTGCTTCACAGCTGTTCACCAGTTGTGATCTAATAAGGACAATATCTTGTTGAGCGGTGTCTGGTTGTTGTGCCAACACCAGTGGTATGCTCCTTTTTGAATCTGGAAATATACAGAATTTGGAATGTAAACCATATGTGGAACACAAAGCTCTGTGAGCTATTTACCCAAACCTTATATAATCGGACCAGAAATAAAGTCAATATATTTTTAAATAATCTTGCCTGAAAGATTAAAGCAAATTTAACAAACAGGAGGGTAAACTGATTATGAAAATGTTTTGCAGATGTGCATGTGATTTTATAAAGATTTTACACAGATATCACTTTGGGTTCACTTAACAGGCTGCAGGATACTTTAAGCTATGTAATGCAGTTGTGTTAAAAACAAATGAGAAAAAAATCAATGCTAGAGCAGAGCTTTGAGAGCTCATACCTCAACATGTCATCACCAGAAATAAAGTTCAAAATTCATCTTATGTTTCTTTACCTTGTAACAAGCATCCTTAATGATACACAATCATATCTGACTGAGATAATTTGTACATGACAAGCAGACACACAGCGCTCAAGTTAAACAATGGCACAAAATCCTCTGTAGCTCGAAACAGATGGTTTCCACCACACTAGTGACACCTGTTGGAAAAAACTGACACTAACATTTCAAGTCTGTTAAAGAGATTTTGCCATTTTTCAAATGATGAAAGTGAAAGAATCCTGTTTCATCTTTAGAGGTAGGGTTCCTGTCTGTGTGTGGCATGTATCTGCTTTTGTTTAATGAAACTGCAATGCTGGATCAAGGGATCAAAAGCCAGCAAGTGACCATTATATGTGCATGCTCATGGAAGTGGTCTATATTAAACCAGTTCAGTTGACTTAATAAACTACAATATAACAAGTTTTTTATTTTCATTATAAACTGATCAAGAGCAAGGGAGGGCACAAAGTTCTCCAAAGGTAGAAATTCTGCATGTGCATCAATTTGGAAAAATATGAAATCTAAAATCAACTTGATTAATTTGATCCAGGAAGTACACAAACGAACTGGAATTGCACTCAGTGAAGTGCATACTACCCCAGGGAACACAATCCCATTGGTCTATCCATTATCAAGAACAGCACTTGAATTAAATAATGCTTAAGATAAACAACCTTGATCCTATATTGTCAGAATCTGCTTTCAGAAGGCATGAGCAAAAGCTCCTAGATTTCCTAGATGTTTCTATGAAAACTTTGTCTCCTATTATATCCTATCTTTTAGACAGAAATCTCTAAAATTTCCTATATTTTATCACTGCATAGTCTTATTTCTGATATAACTTATTTAATCATTATTGTTACATTCCGTTCTTTCATAGAAATGTATGTTGCAGTGATACAAATACAGCTAGCTAAACCAATTAAAAAAGGTTTAGATTGCACTTTGAAAACTGATGGTCATGTTTTGTAACCAAGTAAAACACAATTGTGCAGTGTAAAAAATCCTTTATATTTTTTATATGTATTTAATTTTTAGCTGAAAATTCCTATAAACTCCTACATTTTTGTCCCAAGTGCCCCTATATAATTCATATATTTCTTCAGGGCCTGGTGGGAGCCCTGCAAAACAATCCTGGATTTTGATCTCCACCCAAATAAAGCATACATCTCAGCACTCCATAAAGTTTCATGCAAATCAGATTGGTGGTTTTGCATAATTCTGCAAACAGACAGACAGGAAAATATAACTTCTTTTACAGGTGTGTGTGTAAACCACAAATACAGGACTTAACTCACAGAAGTTTGATTTTGTTCCTGTTATACTGGCAGTTTCAACTGTTCTGGCTGATGCCCTTTCCAGTATCTGGGACATTTTTCTTTTCCAGCCATCAACAACTTCAGCAGCCCATCCCTCGGTGGTGACTTCTGGGTAGTGTTGTCCGTCTCCACCAGATGGGGCTGACGACAAACCTAGGTTCTTCTTGAGCTTCTTCACACCATCTTCCTGATAATTACATTGTACATAACACTTTATTTTCCTCTTAAAAGATAGAGCTTATTGATATTTCTCACACTGTAATCATTTTTCAAACTATTAATAAATTTATTTGCAACAGTTTTAGGCCCTATCAACCAATGGCATTCACTTACTCTGCACCAAATTGTATAAACACTCAAAAAGGGTTTGAAATGTTTAGGAATTATGGGTAAAGAAATTATGCTGCCAATGCACTAGGGCTTCACAATACACTTATGACATAGGTACACTTATATCATCAATTAATTCATACAAAACCTCTAAAAATACTGATATGGTCATGTGACTTGTGTCAAATGAAAAAAAAAAGCAGCATCCCCTTGCACGGAAGCAGAATCAGACTTGGTATATTACATAATGTGAAAATCAGGAGGGCAGCTCTGTGACCTTGACCTTCAACCACAGAATTCACAGGGTTCTTCATCTGTGGGTTGGTGAGCCATGTGTGAAAGATGAAAGGTTTTGCTCAAACGGTTTGGCTTAAAATGCATCTACAAGTTGTTTCAAGAAGATTGGTCCTGAGGCCTTGACCATTGTCCCTGTGACCTCTAAATAGACAGGATTCTTCATCTGTAGGTGGGTGAGCCATATGTGAAAGATGAAAGGTTTTAAATTTGGTGAAATGGCTTGGCTTAAAATGGGTCCACAATCCAATTCTGGATGGACGGACAGAAAGATGAACACACGCATGCACAAATGGAGGCATTACCCTCCTGAACAAACAACTGACTTGGAAGCATGGATTATCTGTTTGACATCGTGGCCACATGTAGAGTTTAAAGTAACAACAGCAGATAACAAGATCATATATCCATCACAGTGGCATTATAAGAACTTTTCTTAGCTGGATTCAACAACAGTTCATGTATATGGCTCAAGTGTAAGCCAGAATCACAAAAATTCTCGAACTAGAAATATGCATTCTCATGAACGCATGCCTTAATGTTGGGTACTCAGCAACCCATGTTTTCATTCACTTATTGGCCCATATACCCAGGTTCAATCAGGCATATACGACTGCCCAATTGTGAATATTCCTTGAAATCCTTCATAATGCTGGATCATGAGGAGGACCCACACCAAAATCTAATCAATTCTTTAGTACCCATTCTCAAGGTGTCCTGAAAATTTCATGGGATTCTGTTCATGATTGAGCGAGCTATATCATGAACAAACTCACACAAATGCATAGCCTCCAGGCAGAGGCAATAAGGCATTTGAATATACAGCTTTAAGGCTGGGGTAAGCCCCATGTTAGACATCTTGGCTCTCTGGTAATTTGGCATCAATTTAATACAAGTGAAGGGGTTGTAGGGATATTAATATCTTTCTATTTTTGCTTTGTTGGGGTTGTAGGGATATTGTTTTTTTTTTTTACTTTTTATATTTTCATACTCGCCTTGACAGAGGTACCTGTCAACATGAGGATCCTCAGTGATTTGAAGCAGGTGAGATACTTGGCACTGTGGCTTGAAATTTTCTTGTTCCCTATGATAAAAAGATAAAATCATCTATGAAATTTTGCTCTCATAAAAAAAAAAAATCATAATACACATTTGGTTAAAAATCGAAAACTTAAGGAGTTGGAAAGTCAAACCGTTATTCAAATATTGGTGAAGAATTTTCAAGAGAAAAAAAAACTGGGCTTATGCAATTTTAAGTTTTGATTGATTTGTGTTGTTATGATTGAAAGGAATGGCTGCAAATTCCAGGAAAAAAACATTAGGTGTACTGAAAAATGTTCCAGCATCAAGTCATTCAATAATACTGGCTTCACTGGTCTAGGGGTTGAGTTCAGGAATCAAAGCCAGGAGATTGTGAGTTTGAATCTGAGTTGAGGTCATGGTGAGCACTCTGCAGGCTTAATGGTGAAACTAGGCCACTCTCTCAAAAACAAGGGAACCTTTCGGGGATTCTTTGATGTTACACACCAAGAACCTCCAAGTGATGCACAAACCATGGTTGGTGCCTGGTTGACATGTGTTTCCACCCTGTCACAAAGTCTTAAACCGGAATGTTTGATATGCATTACTTCATTGATATTATATGTCAAAATACTAGTAATTTTACCTGCAAGATTAAGAATCTGTAGACCTGAGGGTCCTGTACCATACATTCTCAGTGGCAATGTCATTTTCTGTATGCAGGAATCACACAAATTGTTGTCAGAGAGCAGGAGTGTGCTCAGTCTGAAAGAAATATTACATAGGTTTGGTTAGATAATATAAAATAATTATGAAATTCAAATTATACTGACTTTAAACATCTAAAGGTTAAAGTCTAGATTAAATCAACAAAACAAGACAATGATCAATTTTAAAAACATCACAAGTCCTACAAAGAGTTAATGCCTTGAATCCTAAGTTCAGTCTCTTCAGCAAACTTAAGTTATGAAGAAAAATGTTAATCAATCGCACAGATTACTAATTTTTCAATATTTTAAAATAAATATTTTTTAAAATTAGGAATAATGCCTGTAGATGGCTCAGTGTTTTTATGCAAACATATGACAACTGATGGTATATAATCAAGAATTTGACAAGTTTCTAGATTAAACATTTCCTGTAAAAAATGATAAACCATGCAGTTAATCTGTTAAGTGTAAGTTACTTTCAGTGATAAGAGAATACATCTGAGGCCCTTCACCTTGCATACATCTTGATGAATTATATTTATCAATGATAAAACTAAAATAGAGAATCTTCATCAGATTCAGTTCAAATATACATCATTGGGCTTCACATTCATGAGGCATTTTTTTGTGATTTTTCACTGTTTCATCATTTGTTTTGCATGGGTTCCATTTTAGCAATCTTACCATGCAGTAATTTACAAACAGTATATCCACTGTCACACTATTATGCATCTTCAAAGGGGCCCAATCACCTTTAAAGCATGTTGAATTAACATGAAAAATAGCTTTTTCCCTTTCAAATAAATCTGTACATGCAAAAATTTTGCCTTGAAAACCGTTTGCTTACTCCTGTAAACGAGTGTTAAAAACTGTGGACCTGGCTCGATCATAGGTGTCGATGTAAACACAGCGCAAGGGCTGTGTGGATCGCGGAGCCACAAAATGTTAGATGCCCTGATTTACTTGGTCCAAAAAAAATAATACATGTCCCCCCTGGCTAAAACACCGCTTCTTGCGGCTCACAATCAGACTTCGGATCACACGGCCATCTTATGGTAAACACACACAAGTGTATTGTGTTTACCAACATGCAGAGCCAAAACAAGGAGTTAAACAGTCGTATTAGAGGTACTGAGACTGCATGCTGGGATGGTTTTGCTGGGAAACTTTTGTAGAAAGCAAAACTGAACTGACAGTGTGAAAGAACAGGCATAACATTGCCCCTGTTTATGTCCCTTTAATCTACCAATTTGACAAAGACCGATGATAACAGTTAGAAATTCTTGTTCTCAATATAATAAGCAGATAATATGAAAGATCTGATATCACTGATTTACAGGTAACATAAGACAAGTTATTATTATAATATCAGTCATTTGCCTTTCAACTTTAAAAGCTACAGGCAAGGTCACACGGATAATATACATAAAATGCCAGTGAACCTATATTAGAAATAACTGTTCACATGTGCGGACTGGCATCTTCTTTACAATTTTTTTTCACTTTAGTAATAAATTGTCTAAAATATCGCAAATTTGAAACTCTTGTGAAGAAAAAGCCAACCAGAGTAGGCAACACATTTTGGAACTGAAACAGTTACAGCTTTGCGGTTGTATCACTTGAAATTTAGCGTTTCGGACCTTATTTTTTTCATATTTTTTTTTAAATACTTATCGGAAGCCCGATTTGACTGGTTGGCTCTGAAGAACCAAACATATTTTATTTTTTGAAGTTAACTGATTTTTTTAATGCTAATTTTAATAAGTATTTAAATCCATAGAATTCCATTCGGGTTTCAGCCTACATGACAGGGCAGTAGCACATGCTTCCTGTCATTTTATATCCTGGTGTTAATAAACCAGGCCCTGTAACCACTGCACCTGTTGACCCTGGGTGTGTAACCATCCCCATTGCTAGGTCATACCCATTGCTAAAAGGCGCACTCATCTGTGAGTGAAACATGGCTGTGGGGCACAGCCCTCCCATTCAGCTTGCACAGTTCTCATCATGGGGGCTGACTGTAGAAAATATCACCATCTCAGCTGAGATTTGAACTCATGATTTCAGTCTCCTGGCTTTGAGTCCACAGAAACTGGTTAAAACATAACATTTAATAGACCTGCATTACCACTAAATTTCATTTTGCACAAGTCCATGTAACGAACATCATAAGACGGATTACCTACTCATCCTGCTGATAGCTTGGAGTGCGTCATGTCCCTTTTCCAGACGGCAATGACCCAAATTTAGGTAAGATAGGTGACTGAACGGTTCCAGAATCTGTGTCCATTTATTAATCATCATTCCCTGATTAGACAGGTCCAGTGATGAAAGCAGCATTGGTCCAAACCCTTCACCGAACAACATGAGTGTTCGTGAACCTTCCTCATTCAGTTCTGCAAGTTTTCCCTCATTTACAACCTGGTCAAACAATTGCTTTCCTATGATATCCGGGAAACCTTCAAAAGATTCGACCAACAAAATATTTTTGGCCACATAACTGAGGCAGATCTTAAAAAGGGTTTTTATTGGCTTTTTGTTACTGTTCTGCAGGTTTGGCTGGAGTGCGTTTTCAGAGTTTCCTGTCATACATTTTTGTGTCCTCTTTAAACCATAGTGATTTCTCTTCTTTTTGAATGGATTGTACAGCTGTCCTCTTTCGTATATGTAGTACCCTCCGTCCTGATCCATCTCATTGTCAGATACCTGTGAACAGAGGTATGTCTGTTAAAAAAAGTAATCAGTATCATGTATTATGGTCCTCTATGACTGATGGTAGACTCCCACTAAAGCTTGTGCAAGGAATTTCAACTTGTGATGACAAATACATGGATTATAGTTAGAGGTAACAGGGGAGGATCCAGGATTTAGGAAAAGGGAGGTCCAACCCAGGAGGACAAATGACAACCCTAAAAAAAGGTCCTCAGGTCTGAAAAAGGGGGGGTTTAGATGGCAAAATTTTGTCTGAAGCCCTTAAAAAAACGTTGTTTCTTATGAAAAAGGGGGGGGGGGGGGTCCGGACCCCCTGGATCCGCTTCTGGGTAATGGCCTTAAAAATGTATTATAATTCACAATGGCAGATATAAAATCTTCTTCAATGGTCATACACATATGACCTATGTATCAAATATGATAAATCAAACTATGAAAAACAATAAATAAGAGCAAAGACTTCTCTCTTAATTCTTCTAACTAAATATCTATGGAAGGAATTTATATCAGAAAATAAAATAATTACAACTCCATGCATGGAAGTCTGCATGGTTTTAAAAAGGTTTCACCCAAATATTGATACAGAAATAAAGATATAAATCCATATAACTTTGAACGTGTCCATGGGAGAGGGGGCCCAGCCCAAGGCCTTAGAAAAGTTTCTAAATTTATTTTATTAAAAATAAAAAATATATATATTAAATAATAAACGTTGACAGGGTTGACAAGTTGTATTATATGTTCAGTAAATAATTATCGAGTATTTTATTATTGATTTCTATATACACATGGGAATTAAGGATTCGTCACCAGATCACCTACACTGCTATGCTCTTCTGGCTTCTGGTCTCTGGTTCCCACCTGACAAGTTTGTTGTTCCCGCTTGGGGTTTTCAGGTTACCGGCTGTATCAGTCTATTTTTCCCCAATAAAAAATAAAAAAGTATAACATTATACTGAACAAAATATCTAATATTTGACAGGATATTACTAAAAATTCACTCTATGTATATTTTTTATTTTTACGCAATAAGACCGATTTAAGTTGCAATAAAAAAATCAATTAATTATTTGTACAAAATATCCCGGGAACCATATTACATTCCAGCAGAACTTCCGGCGGCAATTTGTTTACAAAGTTGTCAAGGGAACCTTTTAACGTTTTCGAAAGAATCTCAGTTACAATAAATATGTTTGATGTAGCATTAACAGAAGCAGGTGCTCACGTGAATTTGGCGACATCACATGACGAAAATCATCCCCCTGAATGCATGATTGACGGGTAAAGATGACATACAATTATCTACTTATATTATCGCTCAACAGATCCCAAGATTTCATTTTCAATCATCTTTTAAACAACTGATTTACTCAGCTGTTTACTCATATTTTATATACTCATATCTTAGTTTACCCATGCAAATATTCAATATTTATTCATTTAATATTTATGGTTAAATTGTTAGGATTTCACCTCTGATAGAAGGCAAATAGCAGATATATAATAATTAAATTGACTTATATATAATTATAATATATTATGTAGTTATTACTGGCATATATACTGTTTTAACAGTTGATATTGTAACCTATGTTACAACAGATCATTTCACAAGTGACATATAAAACTTATTTTCAAATGGTTTGATTGGCACGGATAATATGTCCAAGTTGTAACTGAATGTTAATTGAAGAAAGCTGAATGGCGAAGGATATGAGACATTCAGCCTCAAAATTCCATGTTTATGTAGTCTCATGGCCCCCTCAGATTCCTCAGGTGGTAGAGGACCCATTAGGCTCATCCTGTAATTTTAAGACAAAGCAGGTACTAGAGTTGGCAAAACTGTATGCATTTTACAAAATGGTGATCATCTAAATATGTATGACATAATGTGAACCTGCAACACTCAAAAATGATAATCCACCAAGTAAACAATAGAGCTTCAAACAAAGTTAACTGCCATCTGCCAAGCAATTTATAACTATTTATCAATTATACAGATTCAACACAGGGTAGGGCTGTGCTCCCACTTATGACTTTAGGTTCTGTTTTATCGTAGCCATGTATGTGTTTCCAGAAAAGTACATACCAGCCTAGTGAGGACTACACAGCACTAATGTTGTTACATTTTGTTTTGAGTGACAGCTAGCCTGCCAAGCAACCTGCGTACATAGACCACAGGCTTACTTAGAGAGCCCAGGTACCCTGCCAGCATGGAGCCTTGTGAATGCACTCGTGGGGTATCGGGCCAATCTGTGTTAGCCTGTTGATATACTGTGGTTGGCTTCATATTGGCGAGGCTGAAATTTCGTGATTTCTCCATTTTATTGTTTCGCGAGGGTCTCATTTTGAGATCTCACCAGAACCTATATCAAATCTTTGATAAAGCCATTCCTGTGTGTATTATAAATTGTGAATAATTCATAAGCTTGTGATATTCTTCTCATATAAGGAGGGGCCAGTACACACAGCACAGGTTCTTTAGTTCAAATTTAAGGGACTGTTTTCCCTATACCTGCATGGATGTAATTTATATTAAGATTTCTCACTTTTCTATCCTATTCCCATACAAGTATTGGCTACACTTTATAAGAAGGACATACTCAATTGGCCAATTATTCCCGAGGGTGTCATTTTCGTGATTATTTCCCATTCGCGTATATCGCGAAATTAAAACCCTCGCGAACATGAAGGCAACCACAATATTTGTATTGAATGACAGCTATCCTGTCCAGTAAGCCATGTTCACAGGACTTTGTGCTGGGTGGGTGTTGGAATTTTCTTCGTGAGCATGTGGGCATTAGAGCCCTGTGCGGGCCAGGATTTAGAGCCCACACCTGCCATGCAAAACAAACCTTCAGCCCGCAACTGCCCAGCCCTGCAGTCACCGCCCGCACCTATAAAGAAAAAATCGACCCCCATCCGCGCCGCATATTATGCTTTCAGTCCGCAACCAACCCCACATTTTTACTAAAAGTCAGCCCGCATTCAACCTGCCAATAAACATAAGGGACAACCAGAAAGGTAGCCAACTAAAAATGTATGATTTATTTTCAGATATTATTAATGAATGACCATCTGAGTAGATAGCATTATCATGTTTCTTGATGGTAGGGCATTTTCCAGTTTTTTCACAGGTAAGGACGAGTGTCATTGAATTACCATGCATTTTCTTATTTTTAAGAATTATCACTTCCCAAAATTAAATTATTAACTGCCATATCACTGGAAATGTCACTGCAGTAACTGGGAAACACTATTCAAATATTTCAATTGTGTCTCCATAAAATATTTAAAGTAATTATAAATTCAACATATCCAGGTATTTAGCTAACAACATAATTGCAGTTTAAACATATTTACCATGCATATGCTGCTATACGGAAACATAAAACAAAACTTAAGCAAAAAACAATTTCTATTAAGTTTGTATGCCTAGAGTTACACTACTCATCACTAGCAGATAGCATACTTGCTTACCACAGTTCACACCTTTTTATTTGACAAAGAGCTTAATTCTGTCCAGTGATGATCAGCTAATTAGCTGAAAGGGAAGGGTATGGAACTGTACCGAGGGAGTCAGCTCTATGTCATGGGTATGCACAAAAGAACAGATATCAAATGAGCCCCATGGCATGCTCCTTATCTCATTTTGCTTTGCTTATGCATTCCTCTAAACAAGCCAGTGCTCATTTGCTCATCCATGATTAGCACACCTCAGTCTTTGTGAATAATGTCAAGCTATATCCAGCTGGTGACAGAGCAAGATGGGATGATACTGTGACTATTAAAACATCACAGGCATAATCCTAGTGCTCTACCCTCAGCCATGTAGGTAATATCTGAGACTGGCCACAAGTATAGGCCTACAGTGCTGAACAGTCTATAATAATACGACACTATTCCCAGGTACATTTGCAATATTGTGAAAAGTGGTCTCTGCTAAGCAAAATCTGTCTCAAAACTCCGGGCATTTATATTCACAGTTGCTATAAGTAATTAAAAAAAAATGAATAACCGAAGGAACATAAACAGAACTGCAGCGCTTAACATTTAAGTAAATGTGATCATCTTCTAGCTATTTAACCATGTTTTTGGTCCGCAGAAACCCGCACTTAAATATCATGCAACCCACCCCGCATATCCCATCTTTTAGCATGCACCCACCTGGCCCCGCAGAGAATTTTTTTTCTGCCTACCCTGCCCCGAAAAAATCCTGAAAAATCAGCCTGCAGGGCGAGGCGGTTGCAGGCCCCCACAGCCCATCTGAAGAATTTTGGCCCCCGCAGGGCTCTAGTGGGCATACACGCGGGATATATTGGGCAAGTTAGCTGTCAATCAATCAAATGTAACAACATTGGCGCTGTGTAGTCCTCGCAGGGCTGGTATGCATTTTTCTAGAAACGCATTCATGGCTACGATAAAATAGTCTTAATGTCATAAGAGGTCAATGGAGTGGGAGCAAAATTTTACCTATTATTTAATAAGAGTATGCAGGGCTGATGTCCTGACATTGTGCTCAGGTGGAAGACCCAGGTTCCCTGGACCCCTCCTTTTTAATATAAAGTACATGTACTTAGCATGGGAAAAAAATAAGTAACCATTATATATTAGAATATAATAAATCATGTAATATCAAGGCAATTTGGTTGCAAATGAAGCATCTATTCTTTGATTATACCAAGATGGCTGGTATTGAATGTTTGAATGGTTTGATATTGTTTATGTGATGTGCATTTAAATGTACATTTCTTTGCAGGAAACCAGACACATTCTGGACATCGACAGGAATTTATCCTCAGGAGTTCATCATCAGCTTCACTTCATTGATGAATATGAGCAATATTAGAGTTCAGTGTGCCAACGGTAAGAAGTGTTTAAAAAATACTTAATATAATTGTTGCTTGGTAAATCTGGCACATACTTGGGCACTTGGAATGGGAAACTGTTAGAGCACTGAATCAAAGACTGCAGGTATGATATTTAATGTGTCTGGTAGCAGAGCGCCATTATATGTCTGGTCTATTGTGTGTGTCTGAATCAGTGTAGTTGATCTTGAGGCAGGTCTCAGCCTCGAGGTTTGTTTCCATTGGCCTTTGTTTCAGACTTAGCAGTCAGTGACTCATGAATAATCTTGAGCTTTCTGGCTCTTGAGACATAAGCCAAGGTAAGCATATGACTGCAAATTAATTGATTGTAGTAGAGTTCTAAAACGTTCAGTTTGAATCTAAGGTCACTAATGTTTTTACTCTGAACAGAAACCAGACTTTGAATCCTAGGGTTTCATTGACTGTGACTTGGATTTTGGTGAATTGGGGTTAGTCTTGGTGGGAGAGTAGACTAGAACTCGGTCCTGGCCTCAGTGAGTGGGTACAGTAACTTGTTCAAGGCATAGGAGGGTGGTTACCTTACTACATCATCACATGTCTATCAGCTATTTATAACTGTGCAACATTTTTTTCTCATATATATGGAAATATATAACATTTACAAGGCTCGACGTTAAATTTTGAAAGTATTTGCCAAGTAGGGCTTTCACTTGCCCTACATGAATTTTTACTTGTCCCACAAAAATCAGTAATTATGGCCACATCCACAAAAAATGCGATTCCATATGATTATTATGTTAATTATATTTCTCTTTGGCATTTGCACAGATTAAAACATGCATGTGATTAAAGCCAGAGGTGTTAAAATATGATTTCACTTTTCCTGAAAAAGAAAGTGGCCCACTAAAGATTAGTCATGATTCAGGCCTTTGTGTAAAGGTTTATCTGGGTCCCCCTAAACACCCAAAACACCGGTGTTTTTGGTATCTGTGACAAAACACCACGAAACACCCACTCAGCTACAAATCTGAACCCAAAATGTAACACCAATCGATAAATAATCATGTGATGAATATATCTCTGCAATATTGTTTCATAAATCTATGACATAAAGATAAAAACGAGTGTTTCCTGCCGTGGTCGGATCACCGGCGCCCAAGGCAGCCATTTATTCCAGCTATGACCCTGCCCCCTAGTGGCGCAAGTCACAATCAAGCAGCGCACTTGTCAGTTGTACAAAAAACTATTGCTTTCTTTTATTTTACAGAATATTGGCATAATTCTGCATTAACATATGCAACAGATGATGATTTATTAACTAAAGCCAGTGTTTTGCTTCAAATTCGAATTTAAAAGGGTGTTTCGAGGTGTTTCGTCACATGTACCCAATACACCGGTGTTTTGGGTGTTTAGGCGGACCTGTTTATCTTGCACCCACTTGCCCAGTTGGGCAAGTAGGAACCCACGTTTGGTTGCCCTACCACCATTTTTACTTGCCCTGGGCAAGCGATTAACCATTAATGTTAAAACCCTGATTTATAACACTAAATATATATATATGTAAATAGTCTATAGACTATATATATTCATTATCCTTCTTGTAAAGGAGAAGTGCATGATTTTATACTAAAATGTAACTGTTTCAATGAATTTACAGATTAAGTACAGTTCCCCCAGTGCAGTTCACATTTAGCTAATCCTGTTCTTGTCAAATCACTCTGTTCAACTCCAATTTAGAAGATATTGGCAGAATAAATTTATGTATCATTTCCCCAACACTGATTTGAATTGATGTCTTCGTAATGTTGTATTTGGTTTGGAATTCTTGTATTAAATCAAACTTGTGATCTTGTAACAGCAATTATGCATGTTAAAGATTTATAGTGTTGTTTAGTTGTGATCAGCATGTACCTTTTTCCTCAAACTGAAATGTTTCGAATTATAGAGGCATAATCACTGTTGACTGTCAAGTATTTATTTTTCTACAATTCATTTGATTTCAGTTAAAAGGCTGTTAATTGAAAGAAGTGTCCAGCATACACCAACAGACTTTGAACCCATAGGAGAAAAAGGTATTTATACAGAAACACTACCATAATAGGAACTATGATTTACCAGTAATTAAAGAGAGTACATACTACAGAGAAGTAATCAAGACTTTCTTTCAACAAATATAGAAGTTAACATAATTAGTTTTTCTCATGACAGCAAAATTGTTTTTTAATCAAACTTGTGAATTATATCTTTACTTTGCACAAAAATTTGGATATAATATCTTAAAAGATGCTTTTCACCATAATCTGTTTTAAATGTATTATTGGATACACCAGCCTCGGGTCTATTGCATATCTTGCTTTTAAAGGTATAAAGTAATGTGACTTTACATTTGTACAAACCTTACCCCCCGACCCCCCCCCCCTCCTTTTCTTTTAGAAAAACAATCTTGATGCCATGGCTGTCCAGGTTAATAAAGAGGACAGCATATTGATGTTTTGATATTGTCCAGTATTAATTAATTTTGTGCGTTAGAGGATGGAAAATAAATAAGGTTATATTGTAGTGGTAGGAATCATTTGTAAAATCATATTTGATGATTGAAAGATAAAACATGACCCATAATCCAAGGTAATGACACTGAATCCTTTACACAAGGTTACATTTAAAACACTGTCCACTGTTTTGTGCCCTGTCTTTCTTATATCTCTGACAGAATAAGAATATTGTTCAGGACAATTTGACTTCTTTGGATATCACACAAAATTATTTGTGATCATTAAACCAAAAATGTTATCAAATCTATTGATTATGAATAAAAGACCAATTATCAATATAATCAATTAATTGGCACACCACTTTTATGTTGTATTCATATTTCAAATATTTCGATACTATTTCAGTTTATGTACAGAAGCCATAAATTTGTTTTAATTTTTGCAGAATTGGAGAATGGAGATGGTTTCCTGACGGAGGAATTCTTGGTCAACAACATGACAGCAGAACATTTAAAATTCTCCATTTTATCGGGGTATGACCATTTTGTGGCAGTTCAGAAAGTCCATGTGGACGGAACAGCAGTTCACAGCCAGTGATTGAAAACTGTGACGTGTTGTATTGACATTTATCCTTGTATATCCAAAATTAATATTCTGTGTCCAGTGGAAATTCTTACTTTCTTTTTTAATGGTGCACATTCACCTACATTTTGAAAAAGAATTTATGTGATTTCTGGCTTCTTCTGTCTATATATAAATGAGTCTAAGGGTACTGTTGGTTGTGAACAGTTCATTAAGGCCTTCCTGAGGGATGTGTGAACTTGTTTGTCAACAACATTTTTGTAAACACAGCAATGTTGACAAACAAGAAAAACATGTAATCTAAGGTAATGGTTGCTTATATGTGGAAGGTAGAAAGGTCATTTGTTGCAAAACACCATTTGCAAAGTTCTGGCTTATCTGACTTGCTGCCAGAAGCCCTTGTTGATTTTTTTTTATCATTTTGGTGGGCTCCCACATGTTATAATCACGTTGATGTAAACAAAACAAGCAGCCTGTGTGCAATGATATCCACATTTTCTGGCTTATTTTTATGAAAGCTCATAGGAATTAACTTAAGTTAATACAGGTGAGATAGGTGATTGGGCCCCTTTAAGAATTTGCAGCAAAATTTCTGTTCATTCAGGTATGAATATTACTCACATATGAGGAAAATCTGTATTGTATTTCCTGATGGATGAATTTATATGCTGCACCTTATTGGTTTATCAAAAGGGATGTAAAGAAAATAATTTTCATAGTACAAACAAAAGATGGATATGCAGATATTTCTAAAGATATTTCTAAATGTAAGGTATATATTTTGTCTTTAATATTTTGTCTTTAAAGATATGAATATTTGATGTATAATATGACAGGATATGCCCACTCTCTCATGTCATAATCTGGTTGTTTTCTGTAAGTCTGTGTATAAAAATTTTGTTTTCAAGGCCGAGTGTTTTATTCTTTATGATAACAACATATTAAGAACAGCATCATTACCAGGGGTCAAAATAACGCCTTTCTGCCTGTCCCAGACAGACAAATGTGCATGGAAAGGCATTTTTCATCTTGTACCTATCCGTTGGAAAGGTGAATACCTAGACGTATTCCACATTAGTTGCTGATAAATAGTTAACATGACACAAAAACTAATTATTTTACAGGCGATATAACATTGTTACTATTGAAAACATTCAGTTCTTTATGCATGCAAGTGTGCGTTGAGGATGGCATATATGATTGCAGAATCAGGTGTGACTGAAGGATGCATCTTTAGCAGAAAGGCAGTTTTTTTCTGTGGAAAGGGCAAACCTGTATTAAAGCCTTTCTGTTGGAAAGGTAAATATTTCAAAGTATTTGATCCCTAATATCTATGTGCCTGGGAGGTTGCATGCTACATAAAAAAGAACAAATAGCCTTCTAGCAGTGATAAGATTCAAGTCTTGACCTTTGGAAAAAAAATTCAAAATGTCTGGCCGATACATCCAGCCACTCCTGAGATACATGTATTTATGATTCCCCCCCCCCCAAAAAAAGATGCACAGATGTAGGCCAGGTAGTGATGTTTTTATTAGGTACCACAAGTCCTGTGCAAAATAAAGATATCAAAGATAACTGGACAAGCAAAATTTTAGGCCAGTCAATCATATATGGATGCTGCACATAAACGATTGAGACAACCCCACCATGTACCAGGCTTGTGCTCAAGATAAAACAATCCAAGTTGACTGGCATGTAAAATTTCAGGCCAGTACATGAAACTAATATGTGATTTTCAAAAAAGAAGTTGTACAATGGAAGCCATGTTAAGGCCAAATGTTAGGGGTCACACCAGAAAGGTTAGGCACAAGTTCACATGACCCAATAATGATGCAACTTTTTTTAGCTCAGCTGACTGTAAGTCATCTGAGCTATAGCGATCACTCTTTGTCCATTGTCCGTCCGGCCGTCTGGCTGTCTGTCCGTTAACAAGGCACAGATCATAACCACTGGACCTGCAATCTTCTAACTTTACATCCAGAGAGGTCCATGAAAAATCTCCTTGGAAACCTGGAATTAGGTCTCTGTTACCCATATTCTTCAAGCTATTGGGCTCTGTATCTGAACAACTAATGCATTGATCACCATTATTCTTAGCATGGATATTGAGCATTGAGTGTTTTATCAGTTTATGCAGACTGGTGGCGCCACCTGTATTTTTTCAATTTTTATGATTTTTTTTTTTTATTTTTGAGACCTAAAATGATGCTGTCATCTGTTAACAGGGCAAAAATTGTAACCGCTGGACCTGAAATCTTCTAACTTTACATCCAGAGAGGTCCATGAAAAGTCTTCTTGGAAACCTGGAATTAGGTCTCTGTTACCCATATTCTTGGAGCTATGGGACTGGGAAGTACCCCCCCCCCCCCAGAATAATGAAAAATTTGATACAAAAGCTCAAGTATCTGAATAACTAATGCATTGATCAACATGATTCTTTGCATGGATATTCATCATGGAGTTTTTCATCAGTTTCTGCAGACTGGTGGTGCCACCTGTTTTTTTGATTCATTACTATTTTTTGTATCTATTTTTGAGACCTTAAAAGATGTGGTCATCTGTTAACAGGGCTCAAATAGTAACAACTAGACATAGAATCTTCTCACTTTACATCCAGGGAGGTACATAAACATTCTCCATAGAAATCTGAAATTAGGTCTCTGTTACCCATATTCTCTGAGTTATTGGGCTTATAAGCACCCCCATCATAGTTAAAAATTTGATACCAAAGCAGGGCACAAATCATAAACATTGGACCTGGAATCTTCTAACCTAAAATCCAGGGAGGTCTATGAAAATCTCCTTGGAAACGTGTATTTTGGTCTCTGTTACCCATATTTTCTTAGCTGTGGGGCTTAAAAAAAGCATAACCCCCAGAATAATTGAAAATTTGATACCAAAGTAGGAGACAAATCATAACCTTTGGGCCTAGAATCTTCTAACTTGATATCCTGAGAGTTCCTCAAAAGTTCTCCCCAGAAACCTGAAATTGGGTCACAGTGAACCTTTATTCTCAGAGTTTTGGGGTATGTTTGAGCACCCTAGAAATAATGCAAAATACACACAATTAAATCGCCTGATTCCTCATGAAAGGCTGGTTGGTTTGTCATCAGATTTGTTATGCGTATTGGTCTTGATGAACTTAAGCTAATATGCATGAACAATGATGCCACTTACATTACCTTAATTAGTTGTCTGTGCACGGACATATTGTCAACATATCAGTCGGCTGAGCGTCATGACCCACGGGTCATTTGTTAAAAAGTCTATTTAGCACAGTTTTGGTTGAGTTAACCAGAATCAAATGTGGCAGTGCAACTCAGCTGAAAACAGAGTGTCTTTCAAACTGATATTGCATGCAAATTACAATTTCTTGATTGTTAAGTTGTTCTTTCATCAACACCAAAGTTTCAACAGAAAGCTCCCAGTTTGTTTAAAGTTGGCGATTTACCTTGACTGTAGATTATATAATTTTGTTTACTTCGAGTATATATAAATGAAAAGTAGGCGATTCCGGTTAAGAAAAATTCTTATAATGCCTTTGCAAAGGATATATGAGCTTTTTTTATGCCTGTCATATGACGGGAGTATTATGGTATACCCACCGTCCTTCCGTCTGTTAACTTTTAGTGACGCTTTGATAACTTACCGGGGTTTTGGTGGATTTTCACGAAACTTACCATAACTACTTACCAACAGATTATCTTGGTCCAGTTTGATTATGGGCAACATCCGCACAAATTTTAAAGGTCATCGGGTCAGGTGGCTACTTTGTGGTGTTGCAGCGATAATTACAAAGAATATAAAGGATTTTGATTAAACTCATCAGAAATGTTAATCAATAAAATATCTCACCTAAGTTTGATTTCCAGCAAAATCCATGCATATTAAATGAGGTTGGAGGTCACAGCACTTTGGAGGAACCTTGGTTACTTCTCAAAAATCATATGGATTTTCATGGAAAAAGTGTTTTCCATCTGAATTACCTTCATGAATTCATCAAAATCCATGCATATATAATGAGGTCAGAGGTCACCAGACACATGACAGGCGTATAATTCAATATTGCGGTGCTCTTGTATCTACAAGCTGTTAGTAAACTTGGTACATGCACCAGTGTTGGCAAACAGAAAAACCATGTAACCTAAGGTGAATGGTTGCATATGTGAGGAAGTTGAAAGGTCACTAATTGCAAAACTCTGGTTCAAATGACTTGCCATAAGATTTCCTTGCTGAATGTGTTTCGATTATTTTGGGTGGCCCCCTACATATTGTTAACACATTGATATAAACAAAAAAAGTCTTGGTGTATTGGGATCTGCGTTCTTTGGTCTATTTTCATAAAAGATTCAAGGGATTCACTTTAGATGCAAGATATCTGAGTAGACCCCTTTTAAAACATGCTGGCCCTGATGGGTAGGCAAGACCTGGAATGAGGTCGATGTTATCTATATTATTTATTTACATCTTAAACAGAGGTTTGTACACAAACAATATCTGCTTAATCTTGTAAGTAGAGCATCATACTGAATTTTGTTACCAATTTTAGTCAAAGAAAAACAATTTTGTGAGGGACAGGTGACCTATGAAATTAAATTGTGACCCATTGGAAACAAAAATGCAAGTGCAAATAAAAAATGGCAGTTTAGTAAGGCGAATGGCGCAACGACATGTATGCGAACTCAGGTGAACCTTGGCCCAAAGTTTGCCTATAGAGTTTGTGCGATATTCGTGAGTACCAATTCCGAATGAAAATTGTCTGAAAAATTAGCATGTTTTCTGGCAATTCTGTATCTCAAACTAGTATCCAAAAGTTGCAGCCCAGTGACAAGTCTTCAACAGTCGCAGCCCAGTGTGGTCGGGGATCAACCGTCTTGGCATTTCGTGTGCTATCGAATGTTGAAAAAAAAACCAAACGTGTATGAGCGTCGTCCTGTGTGTAATTATAGTATGATAGGATTCATTACTTGATTCCTGGATAAAATAAATAAATTGTGATTATGATGTAATTAAAAGTAACTGACATTATTGTCATTTTAAAGGGTAATATTGTCATTCTTCCTTTAGAATATAAAATATATTCATATAATTAAAATCCACGTTGGATTTTTACATGTTTAAAGCACTCGAATATGAACATACATTTCTCAGATGCCCAAGTATCAATTTTAGGGAAGAATGCAGTTGTCTTTTCGAAGGATAATGGAAGGGGGCCAAAATATTCATACTTAAACATCATATTCCTGAAATAAATATATGTATGATTGCTCTGATATTTTGCCTTGCGCGCTACGGTCTCTTTGTGTTCCTTAATTGAAACCGCCAGTAAAAGAGGAACACTTTTTAAGGCCCTGTATATCAAATGCCTATATATATTGTAAATACTTATAATGCAACACAATACTTATTGGTTTTTTTTTCGGATACGCCGCTCCAATTTTTCGTGGATAATTTTTTCTGTTAATGAAAACCAAGTCCTTAATTGCCATGGCAATGTTTCTGTTTGGTATTATGGCACTCATTGGAAACAAAAATGCAAGTGCAAAAAAAAAAAAAAATGGCAATTTTGTCGCGCGAATGTCACAACGACATGTATGCGAACATAGGTGAACCTTGGCCCAAATTTTGCTTGAGGTTCGTGCGATATTCATGAGTACCAATTCCGAATGAAAATTGTCTGAAAAATTAGCATGTTTTCTGGCAATTCTGTATCAAAACTAGTCTCCAAAAGCTCCAGCCAAGTGACTAGTCTCCAACAGTCGCAGCCCAGTGTGGTCGGGGATTAACCGTCTTGCATGCATTTCGTGTGCTATCGAATGTTGAAAAAAAAACAAACGTGTATGAGCGTCGTCCAGGGTGTGATTATAGTATGATAGGATCCATTACTTGATTCCTGGATAAAATAAATAAATTGTGATTATGATGTAATTAATAGTAACTGACATTATTGTCATTTTAAAGGGTAGTATTGTCATTCTTCCTTTATAATATATAATATATTCAAAATAATCTAAATCCACATTGGATTTTTACATGTTGGTCGATGTTATCTATATTATGAATTACATCTTTAACAGAGGTTTGCACACAAACAATATCTGCTTATCTTGTAAGTACAGCACCATACTGAATTTTCGTTACCATTCTCATAAATGGCTGGATGACTTGTCATATGGGTGTGTTTACTTTTGTTGGAGAACGTAAATTTTAGCATAAAAGAACTAGTTGCGCCATCTACAATTCCTTACTTTGGCTAAATTTTACTTGTATTTTCAGTCTGCTTTATACCATATTGTTAAATACTTGGACAAAAGTTAAACACCGGAACTACCATCACAGAAGTTTGCTGTCATTTTGACTGTGTGATCAATACACAAAATAATTACTCTATTAGCGCCACCTTATATGATCACTCCACCTACAATCCGGTAGGTGGAAGAAAAGCAATTAAGAATGAGCAGGGATGAATTAATTTTTAACAAGAACATTCACAGTACTTGAAATTTGGCTAATCACCAAATTCTGACGAATAAATCTGTTCGTATACTGCATTTTAAAGCAAGATCAAACTTTGTATGGGAACATGTCCTGAAAAGTTTGAAAAAGCAATATTAATACCCTGTTGCCTGTGTGGGCTACAGCCTTTAGCGATGCCTGTAGTTGTGAAATTCTTAAAATTCATCTGACTGATCTATTGGTGGAATCCTTTTCGTTAACTGTGTCTACTTATGCTTTCTTGATGTTACACATTTTCACCTCCTAAATTTCCAGTCAGTTTTACCATGAGATGATCCCATCTCTTTTTCACCAGACCCTGTAGTATTTCTATGATTAACATAGGGAAAAGAGCGTCAATATAGGGGGATTGGGTTATATATGCCCCCATACACACTTTTTTGCAGTGGGGGGGGGGGGGGGGGATGGTCAATTTAATGATCCACTCTGCTATTCAGAGAAAATTTATTTCCAAACCAGGTTTAGATATGATATTTCACAGTAAACTCATAAATGGAACCAAAGTCCATAATTCTATTTATTAATATACTTCATTTGTTATATATAATTTAAATGTTATTATCTGAATAATGGAGGGTAGGATGATTACATTGACCATCCCCCCTTGCCGAAAAAGTGCTGTGGGTTATAAAAAAGGTTGGTGTGATACATTTTCTCTTCAAATACTCGCGTGGTCGTCAAGGGTATATACCTCGAATTCGTCTTGAAACCTCTATTTCGTTTTCGCAAAACAGAAAGTGCCGGAAAAGTTAGACAATTTTGTGAGGGACAGGTGACCTATGAAATTAAATTGTGACCCATTGGAAACAAAAATGCAAGTGCAAAAAAAATGACAGTTTAGTAACGCGAATGTCGCAACGACATGTATGCGAACTCACACTGAAAATCAAAAATGTGTACGGGAACACCTTTAGCGTGTTCCGGAACTCAAACACATCAAATTTTGCTGTGTATGAGGCATTAAATGTGTTTCGTTTAGTCAGAACACACTCACTGTGTTACTAAACGCATTATTCCGCTCAAACACATCTGTTTTCCAAAATGTGTTTGGAAATGTGTTTGGGAACACATCTACTGTGTTTGAGTATGTGTTTCAAAACACATGTAATGTGTATGCGCCTTTCCCCGAGAGGGAGTTGGTTGTCACGTGATACATAACCGCCAAATTCAAAAACAGTCTGGTCTTTGTTCGGGTGGCCCATCATCTCAGCAGACATGACTGGCAGAGTACATGCTGCAAGGTCTGAGGTAAGTTAAGAATGTATTGTTTTTTCAAAATCGGCTATATGTGGAATGTCTTAATTATATGTACAGTCAGTAAGAGCACTGAGTGTTAATTATCCAGATTTAGATGATGATGCCTGCATTGCATGCCTGCCTGACTGCGACCACAGGCGCTTGAATCGCTATTTGTGTTGATCTTGGTTTAAATAATGTTCAATTTACCTTAACAACAATCCCCTACCGTTTAATGAGCTGTAAATCATGTTATATCGTTTGCCGGTACTTGTTTATATAATAGATACACAAGGCCGGCATCCAAGTCTGCGGACGGGTAGACGATAATACAAGAAATCAATTGAAATTCCCAAATATTTCAAAGATTTTCGAGGGAAGAAACTTACAGTCGTTAAATGGCCAGTTCTTCTTTCTATAAAACCATCAACAATCCCAATACACACAGTGTACCAGTTGTAATGAGCTCTTATTTGTAACTAGTCTGCATCCATTAAGCAGCTGTTACCCCAAACAAGGATATCCCCATGTATCTTGGTCAGCGGTAAGGATTCCCCCCTGGAACCTAACACCTGATTGGTTGCTAATGATGGAAATAGTAATCTGGGATAAATCTGTCTGTTCGTCGCTTAATGGATACAGACTCGTCCGCAGACTTGGATGCCGGCCTTGTGTATCTATCATATAAACAAGTACTGGCAAACGATATAACATGGTTTACAGCTCATTAAACGGTAGGGGATTATTGTTAAGGTAAATTGAACAATATTTAAACCAAGATCAACACAAATAGCGATTCAAGCGCCTGTGCTGCGACATTGCCCCTAAAATAATATGTATACAGTCATGCAGTTTACAAGGAATGTGCAAGGAGATTTATATTATACATGTATATAACATATTTTTGTCGTACTTAACAACTTAACATTACCAAAGACGTTATTATTATATAATTCCAACTGTTCACTGTATATGCATGTGTATGCATGCAGGGCCATGCACAAAGTTCATGAAGCTTCGCTCAGTACAGGGCACATGTAACAACTGCTGATAAGACAGCAGGCAGCTTGCTGTAGAACAGGGTCAGGTTTGTAACCCTATAAGGTTGTCACAGTCGCAGCGTGCTTTTATACAGCCACACTCTTGTTATGTTGGTGACTTAGCTACATATATGCCCCCCCCCTCCCCACCCGAGTAGTAAATGCTAATATACAACTGCACAATGTTTCATGCCTGTTTGTTTTTTTTTAATTTCTCATACGTTCGTTTTCTTATTTTATAGGACTTAAGCCCACCCAAGTCTTTATGCTCTTCAAGAAGAGGAGCGAAATGAGGCTGTCTCAAGACTGCTGGTGATCCAATTAAGAGAGCTACATCATAGATGAATGCACAATTACTCCAGACTCATTGAACTTATATTTACCATATATTATGACATTTCGGCAACTTGCACTCTACATATATACCCCATTTCTGTATATTATAGTATGTGCATCACTTGGTTTAGCTATAATCTGGGGTGTTTTTCTCAGATTCTTGGCCTGCATACTACAGAAAAACATCATTAGAGACCTGTGTCTCTGTATTCAATAAGGACAAGGACTATAATATATTTTTTTTCATAAACTGAATAAATATACGGTGAGAATATAATGATAAATGGTTCAAATTTGTGTAACTGCTTTTGTTATTTGTTTTCTGTGTTACAGGTGAATATACAGCTGAATTATATGGATTAGATACTTTTATTCCTTACTTATTCCAGTCTCAAGACCAGGCAAGCTACATGTATTTGGAACTTTTGCAGAACACATTTTAGCACATTCAGAACACATCAAATGCGTTTCAGAACACATTTATATTATCATACACATTTACTGTGTTTCCGTACACATTTAATGCCTCGTCCCAGATACAACTCTCTAACACATCTCTATGTGTTTCCAAACGCATGTGTGTGTTCCGAAGCACGTCTATGTGTGTTCCGAAACACATTTATATGTGTTCCCAAACACATTTATGATGTGTTACAAAACACATTGGGCCGTATGCAGTAATGTGGTTTAAGGGTTAAACTCAGTTTAATGAAGGGTTTAAGGTTAAACGGTATGCAGAATAGAAGTTTTGAGTTAAACTTAGTTTAAAGCAAAGTTTAACTCCCGTAAAATTAAACCTGGGTAGGGGCTAGTCTAAATCATGGTTTAAGCTTAAGAGCACATACATATTTCCACAATTTACAATGATTATGGCGTCAATAATTAGCTCCACCAAGGAGGTTATGTTTTTGCCGGCGTTGGTTTGTTTGTTTGCTTGTTTGTAAGTAACATTACTAATAAGTTATTACCGGATTTTGATAGAAGTAACAATCGATTAAATTTTAGGGCTGATCCGAATCACCATCTGAATTAGCGACAGCTTGTCACCCCAAACGTCGATTTTAGATGAACTGAAGAGCGACAGCTTGTCACCCCAAACGTCGATTTTAGATGAACTGAAGACGATGGGGTGACAGTACAAGCTATTGGGTTCGCATCAATTCTAGTATGTGCAGATGTGCACGCCATTTCTGACACTACTTTTTCATTTTCATCCACTTCTCGAACTGTCATTTTCCTGAGTTAAGACAAAAAGTGACGTTATTCTGTTGGGGAAAATAATAATTATTACATCCACGGTTGACTTACGTGTAAACGTGCAGCAGTTTTTAATTCCGAGGCTGGTTTTACTCGAAAAACTCGTCTCCACGTCTGTCAGCGGGAGAATCATAACTTCCGGTAGGGGATTTCCAAACGGCTATGTGTAAAACTCGGAAGTCCGAAGTCGGAAGCAAGGACTTTTTTTAAAGCAATGATCGAAGCATAATTAAAATGCTACTACATCAATGGAAAGTACCTTTTTATTTTTATTGATAGAATAAGGTCTTTTTTTTATCATCATTTAAAATAATCAAAGTTATCCACCCGAAGTTAATGACCATTTTTTGCTCGGAAATGCCCGGTTATGGTCAAAATGTGTAAAACTCGGAAGCCAGTAATGGCAAATGCACTGGTCATCTATCAGTTTTTTTTCCGAAGGCCTGAGTGTCATGTTGTCATGGCTACATCTGAATAAGCTTCTTTCTTTGAATCAATGTATCATCAATTAAAAATGTATTAAAAAATAAATGATACGAGTGTCAATATAATGATAAAAGTATATGGGTTTCAAGTAAAGTGTTCTATAAAACGCTGTCGAACAACCATGCCCTGAGGATTGTCTGCGGCCTGCGCAGCATCCTCGTCATTATTGTAAATCAACACAGGCTGGTCATCAGGCAGGGTCTTTCTACGTAAAATCCCTACATTATTCAAAACACAGCAATGATTACAGCAAAATTTGTCTAGACAAGTGTAGACAAGCAAAATTTCTTTAAAAAAAAAAAACAGATAATGAGGAAAGAGTGTATAAATCCCCCCCCCCCCCCCCCGAAAATACAATGTTTATATGTAATACATATACAAGGACAGGTTTTCTATATATAATGTAACTCCCTCGCTGCGCGTTTGTTCAATATGTATTCCACTGCCACTGGCAGTGCCACACGTCATGTGTGAAAGAAAATCGGTGAACGCATGCGCGTAACCAAGGACACCCTAATTAAACCCGTGACCTTGCTCATCAATATGCATAACACTGCAAAAATCGGTGGTTTATCTAACAAAATTAAACCACAGTTCTGCATACGGTCAATAATTTGCCTTAAAACTCAGACTGGTTAAACCAGGTTTAACGCTCAACTCGGTTTAAATTAATCTTCGATACTGCATACGGCCCATTAAATTTATCATACACATTAATGTGTTTCTGTACACATTTTAATGCCTCATCTCAGATACAAGTCTCGTACACATTTAAATGTGTTCCCGAACACATTTTTGGTTTTCAGTGCAGGTGAAACTTGGCCCAAAGTTTGCCTATAGAGTTTGTGCGATATTCGTGAGTACCAAATCCGAATGAAAATTGTCTGAAAAATTAGCATGTTTTCTGGCAATTCTGTATCTCAAACTTGTCTCCAAAAGTTGCAGCCCAGTGACAAGTCTTCAACAGTCGCAGCCCAGTGTGGTCGGGGATCAACCGTCTTGGCATTTCGTGTGCTATCGAATGTTGAAAAAAAACAAACGTGTATGAGCGTCGTCCAGGGTGTGATTATAGTATGATAGGATTCATTACTTGATTCCTGGATAAAATAAAGAAATAAATTGTGTTTATGATGTAATTAATAGTAACTGACATTATTGTCATTTTTAAAGGTTAGTATTGTCATTCTTCCTTTAGAATATAAAATATAAAATATAAAATATATTCATATAATTCAAATCCACGTTGGATTTTTACTTTTTTAAAGCACTCGAATATGAACACACATTTCTCAGCTGCCCAAGTATCAATTTTAGGGAAGAATGCAGTTGTCTTTTCGAAGGATAATGGAAGGGGGGCCAAAATATTCATACTTAAACATCATATTCCTGAAATAAATATATGTATGATTGCTCTGATATTTTGCCTTGCGCGCTACGGTCTCTTTGTGTTCCTTAATTGAAACCGCCAGTAAAAGAGGAACACTTTTTAAGGTCCTGTATATCAAATGCCTATATATATTGTAAATACTTATAATGCAACACAATACTTATTGTTTTTTTTTCGGATACGCCGCTCCAATTTTTCGTGGATAATTTTTCTGTTAATGAAAACCAAGTCCTTAATTGCCATGGCAATGTTTCTGTTAGGTATTATGGCACAAATTCCCAAGACGAATTCTTAAAGTTAAGGAAAATTGACAAAATTTTGTGTTGATCATATACACCATTCCAAGATCTGGAACAAATATTTTGTATTTTCGAAGCAAACAAGCCAAATTTCATTTACTGTGTATCAACCTATAAGAAATAAAAAGTTTTAAAAATCACACCATTATTTTTGTTCCCACATACAGTTCGTGGTACATTTTTGTGTGGCCTATGTTTTAAACTGTGGGTTTGATAGACGCATCCTCTTAGAGATAAAACCCGCTCCTTCCAGGAGCATGCGCGAACGAACCGTAATGATGTGCCTGGTCTTAATTGTTACTGCACTGCTGCATGGGTCCGTGTTCCTTTTTTAAATATTTTGCGCTACAAGCTAGCAGTTGGCGTCAGTATATCTTCAAAGGTTGGGGATGACTGGCAGGCGTGGGAGGGTAAAAAAAAGTATGGACTTTTTTATTTTACTTTTTTTATATTACTCTCTGGGTATCGGGGGGGGGGGTTATCACATTGACCATCCCCCTATATTAACTCCGCAGGCTACAAGACTTTTTGTTCAGGTCTTAACCACGACTATAGATGCCATATATTCACTGAGAAGTGAATCGTCATCGAGAATGAAAAGAAAGCTTTCGCGGTTCTACCCCCGCGCGCATGTTTGTTACCGATGGTATGGGGAGGGACGATCAAATTTCTTTATATGACAGACGAGTTCTGTCGGACTTTGGCCTCTGTTCTTGTAACATAATCCCGTCGAACCCGATATAATGAGATGGGAATTTCATGCACATATATATTGCCTGTTAACGTCCATGCCATTCTAGTACAGGAACATATCTACATACAACGGGCTTTCACTAGCGCTACATTAATACTAAACAGGATCTGTTTCATGCCGCCTCTGTATAAATACACTAATCTGCGCCTAAATCGGTATTCCACAGACAACAGAATTCACGGACAATGCTGATGAGCTCACAGAATAATAATTGGCCGAGGTTGTATTGGAGGAAACAAATCTATCATAAACAGCTGAAATATTCAAAGGACAACTAATATGGGCAACACTTGAAGGCCTTGGGTTTGAGCATGCAAAGGGGAAATTGACTCACATTGCAGTCATGAAAATATCTAAATTATCTCCAGTTATCACGAGGAACAAAAAATTTCATGTAGGACTATTTATACGAGTAACGTATGCGGCAGAGCAGTAAGTGTATATATACTCTGTACAAGTCGCACGTGTTTATACTTTTTTATGCTACAATCTGTCACACTAGTTGATTGATTCAAGATCAGTACGCCAGTGGCACCGCCGGGCACCTGCAGCGCGTGTGCCGGGCTGCCGCTCATATCAGTGATTTCACTGTATATAGTACTCTCTACGGAAAGCCTGGAGACCGTTGACATAGCCAGTCTTACACTTAGTCCCCTGAAAACAGCTACTCGACGGGCAGTCGTTACTTATAACAAGGCGTGTACAATCAGCCGATTATTACATACGGGCGTGCACTTATCGAACGTGTACCGATATAAGGTCGGTATTTAGCCGCTGTATACAAGCTTATACGCTCACACCACGTACCACTAATCGAGCGAGAGGACCATTAGCTGCATTTGTTGGCTTCTTACGTGCAGGTAGCAGAAAGTCTTGAGCAATTTTGCTATTGAAAACTTTTGGCCCGGGTCACGCCGGGGTATTAAGCCCATGCATGGATTAAGATGTTCAACAGAGAAGTATTTTTGTGTTTGCCGGTATGTAGGTTGGGATCGATGGAAATCCTCCAGCTGAAGAAACGAGCTTTTTATTTAACCCAAGTCTAGCTCAGGGACGGAGTTAATTAACGATTAGTCCATGTTTCCGACGGAGTACGTATTGCCCCGGACAACAAAATATAAATAATGGCTGAGACTAAAGCGAGTCCCGGGGAAGCACAGGTGACACACGAGCCTGGAGCATATGAAATTTCCAACGATTTTAAACATTCTTGTTTCCCAAGTAAAGAGGAGGCTAGATTGTTTGACGAAGACATAAACGGTGAGACCCCTGCTGTTGATGATGAAGAAATTCCTATGAAACCTAGGGGCGTACAACCGGAGACTGGGACAGCAGCGAAAACCACCATGACCCAAGGGACTATCGTTTTTGAATCCTTGGAGAAATCAAAAAGGGTTACACCGCCCCCACGCGTAAAGAAGAAAGTTGCGTTTGAGGATGATTGTAATTTGGTGCAAATTAAAGAAATACCGAGAGTTGAGTCGCCAATGTTAGAAGAATTGCGCCCTTGTGATCCTGAACAGCTCGTGAAAGAACTAGCCCGGCTTGAACCAGATGCGTTTTCAGCAGCTTTTAAACTGGCAGCACCGGCCCAACGTAAAGTGACACTAGCTTCGCATTCCATGGCGTTTCCTGGTCAGTGCGCTATTTCGAGGACTATTAACAAAAATACTATTACAAGTTTGTGTATCCATGGAAAACGGACTGGGCAAAGTGAGCGGAAACCACTGAAACCTCGGCCAAAAACATTCGATAACGGTCGGAGCAAACAAACAATTTGGATGAACCATCCAGGCCAAACCGCAACTGAAGCCGTCTCAAGTGCCTCGCGACCGTGCAGTAGTCCCCGTCACCGGCCAGGTAAACCTGAAATTGTTGAAAATGGCGATAACACAAGGACCTTAACTAGCAAGCCAGACGACAGCACTAACTCACAAACTGTGGTGGCCAGGCATAGTCCAGGAGCCACTGTTTTATCAACCAAATACAACAATCTGTGTGGACCCGATAATGTTATGCGCGGTGGGACATTTTACAGACCACTTGTTCATTACCAAGGGATTAGTGTTGGATCTCATAAAAACAGGTGTATGTCAGACTCCAGGGTCAGGTCTGCAGGGTCTATGTTTCCCCGTATCCACCCCAGTCCTTACCGACAGTTTTCGGCACCAGCCCTCCGCCAGGCGTCAACGGTAGGTGGCGACACTACCACCGCCAGAAGAAATTCTTCAGACAACACCCAAGATATA
This sequence comes from Sipunculus nudus, assembly GCA_026874595.1. Classification (NCBI taxonomy): domain Eukaryota; kingdom Metazoa; phylum Annelida; class Sipuncula; order Golfingiida; family Sipunculidae; genus Sipunculus; species Sipunculus nudus. The sequence continues at coordinate 15,804,728 of CM049309.1, forward strand.
AACTCACATAGTGGCGTCCGAATCCTCGCTTTCAGACATCATGATCTCATACAAAAGAGTAAAATATTATTGTGACATATTGACTATTTATGATATACAATTTTTTCAAATAGTTTGATTTTCCTGGACATGGATGACATATTTATAATTTTCTTTCTTTCATGCATGTTTGTACAATTATCAATAGAAATAAGATTTGTAGTTGCGTATCTTAGACAAAGATCTAGCTTCTTGTGCAACAAAAGTTAAACCATATAATATAATTTTGTATAATTCAGATATCTTTTATAGCTTATAGTCAAGCAATTTTGCATTACTGTGAAGAACAAACTTTTGACCATATATATACCCATTCCAGGCTAATAATCTATATTGCAGGAATCTTAATTATTGCAATTTTCTTTCCATTGAAGATAAATATTCTTTTAATTCGCAGATACCAAATAAATACAGGCGACAAGGTTTTCATAAATATAGTGCCAACATTATAACTGTTCGTGTATCACAAATGTATGTTAAATTCTCCATATGTTCAAAGGCAAATATGTATAATCTAGCTGTTCACACAGAGGACTATGACTTTGCTTACTGAAAGACTGAAGATGTTGCCTCGTCAGGAGGTTTATGTTTTAACACAATTACAGAGAAGGCGGCACACACACACACACACACACACATATATATATATATATATATGTCTTTCATACTACATATATTACATATTTAGGAAAGATAAAATGGGAATATGTGAGCCAAAATCACAAATTGCCAAACATACATGTATATACAGTAAAACCTCGTTGTGTCGAAGTCGAAGGGACTAGTGAATTTACTTCGTCACAACCGGAGTTCGAGACAACCGGTATTCATTATATTCAACCTCCTTCAGCCTTGATTATTATCGCACATGTATAGGGCCTTTAATATATTATTCTTACGAATGTTTGCGTGAAAGAACAACATAAATGTTATAATTAATTTATTTATTAATAATAATAAAGCACATAAGTACCACCAAAAATAGGATTAGGTAAATAAAAAATGAAACAGTAAAGCAGTTTAACGTGCTCTACAGTTAATAAGAGTCAGTCTGAAAGGTGTCATCTTTCTCCCTATTTATATAGAGTCCTGTTTGTTTATCCTACATACATCGAAGGTAAGGATTCCATTGAATTTGGTTTATTAATAACTTCTTATTTCGAATTAATGCTTTGTTGGCGAGAGAAGTTAGTCATGATCATGAGTGACTTATTAGCCAAACAGGTAAAAAACCGACCAGGTGTGTAAACCATCGGGCCTGATGGGTAAGATCCTTAATTATTTAACAGGTCATCACGGCCGTGGGTATGATCAATGGACCGTGCACAACTTATATCCAAACATTAAAGCGGTATGACATCGAGGCGAGCGACAGAGCCATCACCCTTGTCGGTATTAAATACGTATAACTGGTCATCATGGCCCAATCACGATTGACGGGCCGTGCACAACTGTGATCCAAACATTCAAGTGACATGACTTCGATTTAGGATAGAAATACTAGCTTGGGACCAACAAAACACTTCGAGACATGAGGTTTTTCGACACTTCCGAGTTCGACAAAAAAGGAGTTAAATTAGTAAGGTTTTAACTGTTTTTTGTACGGACTCTACATTCGATTCCACATGTGCTGGAGTTCGACTAAACCAACACAACGATGTTAGTTTTACTGGATATATCTATATCTATATATATATATATATATATATATATATATATATAAGTTATATAATAAATTACCATTGTTTCACTCAAACAAAGACCTGCATTTCTCAAACCAGTCAAGTATGCAAAGAGTTAAAAAATCCGAACATATAGTTAATTTTTTTAATGATATGCCTGAGTCATGTTTATATATAAGTTTGTGAATCTTCATATTATCATAATCAATACATTATTTATGTTCAAGCATGGAGAGACATGTATTTTTTAGAAGAAAAAAAATGGTCATAAAATTGATTTTGTCTTTTTTTACTTCATATATTAAATGATTGAAGTGTGATTCACAAAGAGATTGTTTTCCTCTCATTTAAACCCTGATTAGAACAAGGATATAAGAACCATTCCCTACTGAACAGAAAGTACTCGAGCTGGGACAGAAAGTACTCCAGCTTGAGTAGAAACTACTCCAGCCTGCATGAGTAGTTTCTACTTGACCCTGAGTAGGATTTACATTGACTGGAGTAGTTGCCTACTCAATGGGGACACCTCAGCTGGAGTAGTTTAAACTTCTCATGCTGAGTAGTCTTGGTTTAAAATATGATTTAAAGAAAAAAAGAGAAAAATTATTAATCGATTATTTCCTGTATCTTGTATTTTACCTTGAACATTTATATAGTCTGACATGTGCATCACGCTAGAAGGTAAATGTCACGGCCAGGTTGTTGATCATTTGGTATGTTTAGTTTCACAAGGTATCATTTTAAATACTGTACGCTACTTTCTGCAACATATTTTCCTTTTTCCTGACTTGATTAGAATATTTTTTTTCTAGATAATAGAACTTCTTTTCATGTGTATACAAAATGGTTTGTAATCAATTATCCAACAATTCAACCAATTTATCGATTATGAAAGAAAACGACAATTCATATATATATATATATATATATATATATATATATATATATATATATATATATATATATATATATAAACATTATTTGTGTAAGAATTAAGATGTTATAATTTTTAGGCTGCTGATTATTATGAATATTAATTTTGAAGTAGACAGAATATTTGAACAGGGTATTATTTGTTTCAGATCTCATTTTTTATGATACTCTGTAATATTCTTTCTCAATTCCATATATTCATCCATACCATCCATATATACAATGGCGTAAAATAAACTTATTTGAGATATATTTTGGGTCTCACGCTCGTAGTTTATTATCATTTCGTTATTTATTTGTAAAATATCAATTGTTTCTGTGAAACATGTGTTTCATCCTCAGAATTAAACTGTAAAAATTAACTTTATGAAGCATGCAATCATACGTAAATAGTTTGTAAAAAGTGAAATATATTATAAATACTAAAAAGTAACCTTTCAAACATCAAAGCCATCTTGAACCGTCGTCACCATTTGACAATCCATTTGACTTCACAATCCGAGAGCCTTGCTATCCGACATAAATAGGGTTATTCAATTTAGTGTCGGATTATCAAGTCACGACTGTATCTCTAAAGAATAGATATAGCCAATGCATGCAAGATGTAATAAAAGCAATTCGAACACTTTATACTAAAGATACTATTGATTATCAGATTTTGTGTCATGCGTTTTATTTTTTAATTAACAGTGCCTTACTCTATGTAATAAATATTACACACACACACACACACACATATATATATATATATATATATATATATATATATATATTCTATGTATTTGTATGTCATGTGTCTGAGTGTAGACGCTTTAGTTCATATGGTTTATACATGTGTGTACTGCTCATGTTCATTTTGGATTATTGACCCAGAGAATGTTTTCCCTCATAAATCCAAGCTGTTGTTCTTTTCTATTTCATGGAAGTATACTGATTAACAAATCAATTTGTGACATAAACTATAACGTCGCCACCTGTTAGGTCATTCATACAAACCAGAAAAGGCATACGAAACAGGGGCGTAGCCAGGGTTGAGGGAGGGGAGGGGGCCATCATCAGTGGCGGATCAAGAAATTCGAAAACGGGGGGGGGGGGGGGGAGGGGATGTGGGGAGGGGCGCTTAAATGCATGTATGGGTAATATGAAAACGGTTATATATACAAGTATATACATATGTATATTATTATAATTAATATTAATATCATTATTATTATTATTATTATTATTATTATTATTATTTTTACTATACTTTATATATTATAGTGTATGAAAATATATATATTTTTTTTATTTTCAAATATGAACCATGATTTAAGTAAGGTTGGTTACAGGTACAAGGGGAGGGTTTGGGAGGGGGTTTCACCCTCACATATTGGGAAATTTTTGAATATACAATGTAGAGAGGACATTTTGAGGCAATTTTCACCCAAAAATGAGGATTTCCCGTTCCTGAAAAACCGTTCCCTTATGTCTTTGCGTTATGTAGTCAAACTGTAGAGAGGTTCAATATTTAATATTTATATTTCTTCAAAATTAGGATATAAAATTTCAATCGTTTTCAAACGAGTCAGTGGCGCAAAGCGCAATCACGTTTGTAACTATTATCTTTTAAATGTAAAGCATGCTCGTTGTAAAATAACTGATAAGTTGAATAATTATGTTAAACTTTGCATTTTACCGGGTTCCGTGGTCTCGACAGCACATAGGACTCCTTAGAGCTCAGCACAGATCGCGACTTTGAGTACCGGTATCACCAGAGGAGCCGTAAGATTGTTCACATGTCAGTCGGTCCCAACAAGGGCCCAGTGCTCGATCGATCTGCAGTTTTCTGCAACTGCTCATAAATACCCTAATACTTAACTCGTAAATTTGAAAGTATTTGTAACTGCAGATAACTTAAATGAAGACTAATTGCTTCTTAATAGTAGGAAATATGAAAAACGACAATTAATCACGAAAATCGGAAATTAGATAAAATGAGAGATTTTGCAGCTCAGCGGGGCCGCGCGCCGAAGGCGCCCCCTCTGGATCCGCTACTGATAGCATATATCCGCCACTGATTTAATGTATATATATATATATATATATATATATATATATATATATATTGTATTAGATTAAGTGAAAATCCTGCGAAAGTCAAAAGAAAAGAACAAATTAATGACAGTTTGGGTTTGTAGTAGCGTATATAGTGTCACACTAACTAATAGCATTTTAATTTACTACAGACTACATCCAGGTCAGCTAGTGCAAGTTACATCTGTTGTACAGGTGAATGACGTCAAAGTGCCAGGATATGTACACGTGAAATGAATTACAGTATGTACTCGCTCACAAGGAATTACACATATATAATGCCTACCAGAGCTTATTTGTGTTTTGTTATGTACATGCATATATACGTATATCAGGTCAGAGATAAACATTTTTTTTACATATAACAGATGATGTTTATTTTCTGGAAACTATTCGAGTCTGCTCTGACATTTCTTTGACATCGTGTGTTTCCCTCTAAAATAATAACAATTAAATATTCAAAGTTATCCTTTTCTGTCTTTCGTATATTTTTATCAGATTAACATGAATGAGAAAGTAACCGGCCGTAATATTCACGCTTTAATTAATAAATTTACTAATAATGAACCAATATTTAAATTATGAAAAATGTTATTAGTACTTATAACTAATTTGTACAAATACCTCACCTTAATTAATGCCCTCGTTTCTGTACTCAATACACCCTGAATATTTCTGAGACGATAATTATATGCGTTAACGTAATTAGTATATTTTGGTCTGCAGTGTTGTTACCATAGCACTGAAATATCACTCCAACGAAACACAAAAATCATTCTGTGAAATACATTTGAATTTTTTGAGTTGAACAACAAAACCTGATTTAGATCGGGGTCTGACGAACCAACCTTTTTTAGTGGTTTAAACCTAATTTCTGGAACTGAGGACCCATTTTAGGTTTTCTTATTAGTCTGTAATCGGGCGATGCAAGTGTGACGTCATATATAGACGTATTTAGAAATGACTTTAATATAACAATATATTTTTTTTTATTCCCTGTACTTTTTTTTCTTACAGTGTAAAAACTCTAGGATTTTGTTATGAACTAATATATATATATATATATATATATATATATATATATATTTTATATATAGATATATATATACATACATATATATATATGTATATATAAAATAAAATATATATATATATATAAAATTAATTAAATCTGTTATAATTTAGTTAAAGGTTATATATATATATATATATATATATATATATATATATATATATATATATATATATATATACGGTAATAAGGTCGATTTCGTGCATTGCAGGGTTGATCATTCGTATGTAGATTAAGAGGAAAAACACAATATATAAACCCAAATTATATCATAACGTTGTGTTGTAGGCGGAGAGCGCCCGTATGAGTGAATTACCACGGATTAACTAAATGGCACTAATCCCACTGCCAAACCAGACTTGACTCGCTGCTGGCACTAAACCTCTGTACTATAGATTTTCCTGTCACGGAGATTGTAAGTAAATTTGCTACAGTGACTGGCATATTGACAGGGCACGTTTAGGGCTGGTGGCAGTTACAGAAAACCCCTGCTGGCGCGAGTGTAACCAGAGCTCATACCATTATAAATAGTCTGATCAGGACAAAAGTTGTCAAGGTAGCTTGATTTCGGATCTTGACCGGCCCTCACCGCTCAAAGGAGTAGCCCTAAAGGACAAAGGACTGTATAATATATTAAATGGAAACGAAGTCGATTTTCCTTACAATTGTTTATTTTTCTGCTCTGTTCCAAGAGTTGAGTTTATTTTCTTTGTATAAGATAGTTATTCTATTTGTCTGTATATTGAAAGAGGATACACAGCCTGAGTAGATACGAGGACTTTGTATATGTATAGCATGCATGGGCCTTGTAACAGAATGGGGGACAAGGGAACAGCCCCCCGTACTTCGGCACATTAAGTAGGGGGACGCAACACCTTTTGGACATTATTGGGTTTTAGGTGTGTGAGTGTGTGTGTGTGTGTGGGGGGGGGGGGGGGGGGGAGGGGAATAATTCATAACATATTGATTTCGAGAAAATTTCCCTCATACAGTTCTTAGTCACTTCATAGTTTACCTAATTATTTTTTTTTAAATATGGAACTAATATTGAGAAATTTAAATGGTATGGATTTGTCGCCACATTGAATCGTCATAAATGAAGCCTCTAGTATGTCGCTGAATGTTGTAATTGAGGATGTTAAGATGTTTAAAATTGAATTTATATGATTGAAAACAATTTTATGAATGCAGCAAAAATCATTTGCGTACAACCAAATTTATATATATCCCATTATATGTGGTGGGAATTAAAAATAATATTAATTGTTGATTAGGGTCGGATAAACACACACGTCTAAATGTTTTCACTGCAAGAGACCCGTCAAGGTATCCACAAATAATAATAATAAAAATAATAATAATAATAATGATAATAATAATAGTAATTATTATTATAAGAATAATAACAACAATAATAATAATAATAATTAAAATAATATTTGATAATAAATACATATTAAAAAAATGTTTTCCTGTCAAGAAATTGGTTAAGTTTATGCAAAATCTATATTAATAAATTTCTAAAGACAAATTTGTTATATGATAATATAATGGGATTTGGAATATGTTAGCTTGACCAGAGAGTCACACGTGTACAACTACGCGCAGTGAACAGCTACTCGCTTCTGGTTTTGATGCTGCATGCCAGCTTCATTAATTGTTTCAACCAAGATCTTTGATGAGTTCGAAACTGACGACCTTGACCTGGATCTTCAAGGTCAAATAAGCCGAAATAAACATTATTTGTGAAGGCTTTAACTTTTGAAACACTCAGTCTATTTTCATGAAACTGGACTTGTGAATTTTTTTTAACAAAATCTGAGGAAATGTTAAAAAACCGGTGACCTTGAGCTTCATCTCAAGTTCAAATCATCTGAAATAGAAATATTTTGTTTACACTATAACTTTTGAACCACTCAGTATATTTTCATAAAATTTGATATGTGAAATGTTTCTTTTAAAATCTGGGAAGTGTTCAGAAACCGGTCACCTTTGCCTTCATCTTCAAGGTCAAATCAGCCAGAATATAAATTATTTGTGATTGCTGTGACTTTTTGCGGTAGTCCGTATAATTTTTCCTCAAATTTGGGGATGGGAGGCCCATAAGGAGGGGAGACATTTATGTTTTAGCATTGTAAAAAAAAATAATGAAGTTCGATTCCAAGTCCGCTTCCATCGAGGTATTTCTTTCTTAAATATTAAATTAAATTTAACTTCTAATACAGTGGTTGACTTTTGTAAGTAGTATATAAACTTGTTTTTGTATTATCCTGTTATTAGTTCGCACATGGGAGTCTTAATGGTGGGATTTCCAAACTGAATATCAGGCCTCCCTTTACAAATTTGTTTTTTTTTTCTGCTGGACTCGAGATAGACGTTTTGAGTCCTGGCCCCCGAGTCCAAGTACAGGTCCGGTTCCATGCAGGACCTACGGTCAAAGTCCGAGTCCATGGAGGACCTAAAGTCCAAGTCCGAGTCCCTGGTAAAGTGGACTCGAGTCAAAGTCCGCAGTCCAATTAAGACCTTCCATTAAGTGCATATTCACTCATAACTACTTGTACCTTACCACGGAAAGGATAACATTATATACATCAAACGAAAGAAGCTAAATCTTTGTCAGATGCTTTATAGGAATTTATATCAGCTTATTTGTCTTGCAGGTTTTTTTTTATTTCAATATCGCTGTGTTATAACCTTCAATAAATAAAATGTGTCCCGCATTTGTGTAAAAACTTCAATCAGTCGTTTGGCACATTGTGACAGGCATTATGGTGATATGAAAGGAGATATCTGATTTAGTCCGTTTAATTAGTATGTATATGATGCAATACTGTTCTCACTACTGACAGTTGTACCAATGCAAACACTTTAATATGACAGGGAACATTCCGCTGTTTGATATAGACTGATTGTATATTTCTATGACGGAAAACATGTCATGGCATGTTAAAGCACATATGATACCGATGTATACATATTGTTTGTTTTTGCATCATGATAAATAAGATCACAGCTACAAAGTTGAAATTTTCTACTGTCAGTGTGCGATGAAACTCTTCGAAAGCTCCCAGTACGATAAAGCTTTGGAAATATGCAGGCTGTACCGTTCTTGTTCTACTTAGGTGCGCTCTCTATGGCCTCAGGTAAGACTTGGGGGTTTTCTCTTATCCACAATCATCCTGGGTACAACACATCTTAATATCTGTATGATGTTATTATTGTATTATTTAGGTAATTTGTACAAAATGCCAAAACTCTATTTCATAAATCATTATAAATGGATTATGTAGTTAAGTAGGATACTAGTTTTTCGGACAAAATTATGTTTTAATTGCAAGGCGAGTATTTCTTATAGAAAGCTGAAACTCCCAGTGCGTCAAAATGTTCTTCTTTCAGAAAGGTCGAATCTTGCTCTGTACTTACATATTTTAATTATCATTACTGCTATATAGTCTTAAATTTTGATACGTAAGTAGTATACCTTCACGCTTGCAATGGTTTAATGTTTATAGTTTTATGCAAAGAGTTTTGAACAGATTTTGTGGAGGGTAAGAAAAACACCTGAGGAGCAATCCAATAAATTTAAGAGGTAATCGTGATCGCCATCATGTCTTTCTTTCATTGTCAACATTAGCGTTAATGCAGGATGATGAGGTATATACCCCCCCCCCCCCCCAGCTTCCACCAAGGGAGATGGTCAATGTAATCCTCACCCTATATATTCAAACAATAATATATATATACATATATATATATATATATATATATTGGAAATATTATATTAATAATAGAATTATAGACTTTGGTTCCCTTTCTTAGTTTAATATGAAATATTTTATATCTATAAACCTGGTTTAGAATTAACAGAAAGTCTTCCTTCTCTTTGTGGCATCGCCTGATTTCATTATCCCTGTCGATTCCTAGAGCCATTGCAGTAGAAATAAACAGTAGCTGATGAACCGCTACAAACAACCCTGTAATTCTGTGTATAGTTTGATCAGGATCTTTGCGGAGGTAACTGTTGGCTCTGAACTCTTTCTAGTTAACTGTAAAAATGACACATCCTTCCTCTTTTATTTTACTAATTTTCATAAATCATTTTAATAAATGATTATATATGTTATATACATATCACATTTTCACTTTTTTTCAGCCACAGAAGGGTCAAAATTGTGTAGAAAATTCCTTCGTGAGTCTGTGCTGCCCCGCGAATGCAGCAGGGAACTCTACATTGAAAGGAAAGTGACCGGTGAGCTGCGGTGTCTCGCTTTATGTGGGATCCAGGAAAACACCCCATGCTGTGCTGCTTACTCAAGAGAAGATATTTGTAAACTTTTCTTCTTTTCTGAGAAAGAGTTAGAAAATTGGGAAGGCGAACTCACAACGTATGAAAACGGCTCATTCTGGCGAAAGCTGGGTCCGCAGGGTAAATCACGTTTTAATTAAATCAAACTGTTATCCTGAAGTCTTAGCAACATACAAACCTCACACAGCGGTTATACACCGTGTAGTTGTTCTAGATCTGCTTAGCTATAACCGTATCTTTGTATAGCTACATTCTCCGGGTTTCACCACCAGGGCTGGCACAGGGCAAAGAATTGTTATCAGACCAATGAGTGCGTGGTATCACTGTGTGCATCCACTCAAAGTTTCAAGCGACACAAATCTCTCATATTGGTTTTAAAGGTGCCCAATCACCTTCCTATTAAAAAAGAATTATGTGATTTATAGCTTCCTTTGTGTAAATATTAATGATCTAAGGGTACTTTTGGTTGCAAAAGTTCTTATAAAGCCTTTGTGAAGGATATGTAAACTTGTTTATCAACAACATGTTTGTTAACACAGCAATGTTGACAAACGGGAAAACATGTAACCTAAGGTGGTAGGTTGCATATATGCGGAGGTAGAAAAAAACTTGTTGCAAAACACCATTTGCATAGCTCTGACTTATCTAACTTGCTCCCGATGCCCGTGTTAAATTTTTTAAATTTTTTTTTATACAAGGCACCAGTTAGAGCAAAGGAGATCTGGGACGACTGCAGTGTGTAGCCGCAGCGTTAGGAGTGTGAAACGTTTAGTTGCTGGTTATATGAAAATATTAGATTCTTATATATGAACACTATACTATACACTTTAAGTATCAGGGGCGGATTGGGAAGGGGCAGGGAGAGAGGCACAGGTTCGACCCCTTCCCCTTTTCGACCAATGAAATCTTGGAAATAGAACAATATACGTTTGATACCGAAAAATAGCGCTCCATTATGCGTCTCGCAGCAAAGATTGCACGACTGCAGTCTAAATAAAAAAAACTATATACATTACCTTACCTATACAATCCCATACTCATCCTCTCGACTACGCTATAAAAGTCCCCTATTCTAAAATCCTGTATCCGCCCCTGACCGTATCATTGAAACAATTGGCCACTATTCATTGCACAAACATAAAAAGGGTGAGTCACTTTGCTATTCAGAAAGTAATAATAGTTCACTTTTCCTATGGTCCAATAATACATCTTTTAATTTGGTCACATAAGTTCTGAGTATATACTTTAAATAGCTTTATAAGATATAATTTTGAAAGAGTTCGAATCAATTTTTTTTTTTAAATTAATGTAACTGTCCTGATTAATGCTACATTTGATTTGTAAGAATGTCCCGGAAAATATGGATACCGCTATCAAACTGGGAGGACCGTGTATTGTTACCGGTTCAAAAACGTGGAGAAACGTTTTATGAGTTCCTTGATGGCTGAAGGTGACTGTTACGGTGATGGTAAAGCTCGGTTAGCGGAGCTCAGTACACAAGAAAAACACGAGCACGTGGTCGACGTTTTGAAGAAAAATCCTTCACTTCTTCCTCCAGGTAAAAATGACCTATTCTATTTCATCTTTTACACCTGCTCAATAGCCATGTGCCATGTTTGACCATGGCCGGGTAAGGGTTGGGTTAAATGGACCTGTATATATTTATATACATACAAGGAATGTTTAATTTATATGACGGATAGTGTTTTCGCCTGATAAAATATGGTATCTTCCAATATTTCTTTTTGAAATCTTTCGCTTATTCATGTACCCACGTGGAAATAAACTTGGAACGGGACTATCAGTGGCGCAAAAAAAAAAAAAAAAAAAAAACGGATAATTTTTCTTCTGTGTTACTTATATATCATGCTACTTCTCTTTTGTTTAATGGTTGTCGCGCATGCGCAAGATGCGACCTGAGTGTCATGATTTTTTTTTAAGGGGGGGGGGGGGACAAAGTGATTGGATAACTTGATGCTTATATAATTAAATTTTATGTACTTGTTAAACCCTTCTCCTTAAAATGTTATCGCATCGGTCGGTTTTGGCATGGTTAAGCACTATCCGAATTCGCACCCGAGACGACCAGTTTTTGCTGCAGGTTGACCTCCATGAAGTATGTTGACCTTAACAGATCGAAAGTATATTTAATGTTTCACATTTCATTTCAGATGGGAAATCCACCCATTTCTTCTGGTTGGGAGGGGCATACTGGATCGAGGATGACGGATGGAAATGGCTTTACGGGGGACCAATAGACGAAACTTCCCAGAACTGGGAGCCTAATTCCTTGGGAGAAGACATACTAAGGCCACGTGCCGGGCTGAGAGTGGGGGGATCATACAAATGGACCAAGCAAAATAATCCGGACCTCGAATGGCAAGGGTGGATCTGCGAGTATTTATTTTATATATAAACGTAAAAACTCATTGGGAACACCTCGGCCGATCGTTGCCGAACAGGTCTTTGATGTATTATGGGTTTCCACCTACCGCTGTGGTTTAAAGGTTCAGCACAGGACTCGAAAGCTGGGAGATCGTGAGGCGGTGAGATTTTTTTCACGGTCAGCCTCCAACGATGGTGAACGCGCTGTAGGCTTAATTGGAACACATAGGGTATCACACACAAACGAGTGCACCTTTAGGGAGTTTCTCTGCGATATGACCAGCAATGGGGGCGAGCAGTCACCGGGTCTTGTTTATACCAAGATATAAAATGAGACCAGGTGTGTGCCCTGTCACGAAGTCCGAGACCGGAATAGAATTCTGCTGATGTACATACATACTCCAAACAAAAAAAAATGGTTTCCGTACTGTTTGCGTTCAATTTCCCAAACTAATTTTTCAAGGAAATATATATATATATATATATATATATATATATATATATATATATATGTATGTATACTGTCCATGCTTGAAAAATGTACATGGATAAGTCATAATAGTGTATAGGCGATATAAAATCAATATATGAATAGGTTTCGACAATTAACTTAACTTGAAAGATGAGTTTGTCATAGATACCTCATATATCGCCCACTATAGTCTTTATTTAAATGCTCGATATAGCGTAGAGGATTTTCTTATAAAAAATTTTTGTATGTTTATATAATTTATGTTTAAAAAGAGACCTTTAGGCAATACCATCCATATAATGGCTCCTCATATACATTCGAGACTAGGAGCCAGCCGATTCGGCCGAGATGTTCCGAATGGGCATAAACGTAGCTGTTTTTTTGCCCCAAACTCCTTGTCAGAGTGGCATGCTATCCAATGTCAAGAACTACATTATATAATTAACGATGAGGATGTTACTGTTTTCGTCAATTTTAACAATGCCTCATGTCACTCAAAACAAACCAGACCGATCGCTATTTATATCTGCATGTTAAACGACAAACACCTATATATACCATTTACGAAAAATATTTTGTCATAGCCCTGCACATTTATACCCCCCCCCCCCGCATGTTTCCTATTATTTTCCTATCGTATATGCATACAAGCATATCTCGCAGAGGTTGTGTTAACAAAAGTCAGCACAGGAAATGACGGGTTACCATACAGACGGGATTTACATTTTATTTGATATGTTCTCACGTACTCTTATGTATTCATCTATCACTCTTGGTTTCGTTAGTAGGTATTGCAAAAATAACATACAAACACAAACATACCCGTACGGGAATGGACGCATATACCCTACTGGCTGTGGGCAAAATCATACGAGCGTTTTTTATGCATATAATCATTTATGTATATACGTATGTTATAAGCGCACCCAACTGAAGCCAGTTCTGTCAGATCGCTGACTTGGATGACTGTATCATTTAATAAAATATAAAATGATATCTGTGATTTTTTTTATAATGTTAAGTATTTTTCTTTTAAAAAATATCTAAAAACATAATGCCTATATACGGAAGCGTATTGCTGCCACCTGGTAAAAGAAAAATAAATTATTTATCTCGTACGTACGACATACTATCTCGTACGTACGACATATTATCTCGTACGTACGACATACTTTCTCGTACGTACGACATATTTCTCGTACGAACGACATACTATCTCGTACGTACGACATACTATCACGTACGTACGACATACTATCTCGCACGTACGACATATTATCTCGTACGAACGACATATTATCTCGTACGTACGACATAATAAATCTTACAGGGCTGATTCATAGACTTCACAACATACCAACAGATATATGTATAAGCAATATGTATATGTTAAATAATGTATGTTTTCACATTAACTATATATACAACATCTCCACCTCCTTGCAAACCGCTGGACCACCGTTGAAACCAACACAAACATTCACATATATCTATTTATTTATAGTATATATTTAAATGCTACTCGGTTCACATTTCTTTTGGGTGTCCAGGTTTCTGTTATATTTCAAGCAAGCGAAATATACATCAAACCGTTGTCTGACAGTCATATACAGAACTCTCATTTTAACACAGGTGATTAAATAATGTTAGCAGTATATGATGTTATAATAGCGAGCCTGTCATAATTTTAATAAGAAACAAATCTTGCCTTTGCCAAACTGAAACTACTTTTTGGATAAAGAAGGGTTCGGACAAGAGGTACAGCTCCCATATAGCCTGATTTAAAGTAATTGAGAATGGATATTTGTGGGACTGGTTTTTAATATTCTAAACTGATCTTTTTAAGAACTAGATTTATACATAACGCATCGTGTAGTTGATCTTATAATCTATTAAATGCATATACAGCCATTGATATGATTGGTGGGTAGCTGAACAGACAACAATCCAGTTAATGGGGTACGTATAATTCTGATTTTGAACTTAATTATAAAAAAAATATTAAAAACTATCACTCATGGACGTCCGATTAATCTGTGACAGAAGAATACGAAATTCTAAAATAAGATTTAACCTCGTATGTCAGGCTGATGTGGTGGTAAAACCTACACCTCGGATTTGTCTAATTTGTGGATTGGTATAAGATCTTGTACGTAGTACATTTCCGTGTAACTCGCCCTTCTGTGCACGGCATGAAGTTCAACTTATGGGATCAAGCACTTCGTTTAAGAATATATGAATCATGAACCTCTCCTAATGTGCATCTCTGTATTACAGAACCTTTATAAGTGTCTGTTAAGTGTTTACATAAGAAGGCCGGGTGACCAGATGAAAAAACTTGGTCGCGCACATGGGACAATTATAAGAAAAAAAGAAAAGAAATATGAAAGAAGAAACACCCAGAGAAGCTTGAAAACCCTTGAATTGTGAATTTATGCTGTACCACCACCAGGTGGCGTGAGCGCTGGGTTTGTCTCGTTTCAAAACGATTTGTCTCGTTTCTAAATTTTATTTCCATTTCAAATTAGCGACATAGGAATCCCCCGCAAGGAACAATAATTAATTTTGTCCCTTGCACATATAGGGATATTTTATCTAATTTTGTTCCTGGCACATGTCGGGATATTTTATCTGGTCAAAAAAGAAAGAAGATAGATATTGCATGTATTACTAATGACATTAATAGTATCCACCGGCTGAGCCATTCTAACACAGCGCTGGCCGATTGTATAGCAGAGAGTTTAAAAGAAAAAAGGACCTATTTACATTTTATAAACCAGGTATTTTGAGTATACATGAAATACAATTTAGTCTCCTTAAACTATTACGGTATCTTTCAATATTTATTTCTCCGTTTGCTTTCTCGTGTATACAAGTGGGCGCGATCAATGTGGAAAACAAACAGCGCTCACGCAACCTGGTGGCCGTAAAAATCAACTTCACAAATCAAGGTTTTTCAAGCTTTCTTGGTGTTTTTTTCTTTCATGTTTCTTCTCTTTGTTTATAACTGTCGCTTGTGCTAGACTAAGATCTGGCTTCTGGTCACGCGGTCTTGTTATAGTAAACAGACAAAGGTGCACTGTGTTTACTCACACACAGAACACAGAACGTATACAAAACCGGTAAACAGGAGATATTAAGCCTGTTTATCGCCATGGACTTGCTGAACAACTTTTGTATTCAGCCAAAATGAGTTAATAACGTGAGGCAAAACACATATTATTACAAAAGAATATGAACCTTGAGTGTCAATATAGAGGTGTCTGTAATACAGAGATGCCCGTAAGGAGAGATTCCTGATTCATATATTATGAAACGAAGTGCTTGATCCCATCAGTTGAACTTCGTGCCGTTTACAGTAGGGCGAGTGACACTGTGCGTTATGTCATAAATCTAGTTCTTATACATATCAATTTTGGAATATATGAAACCTACCCCACATATATCCATTCTCAATTACTTACAATCAGGCTACTTGTTAGCTGTACCTCTTGTCCGAACCCTTCCTTCTCCAAAAAGTAGTTTCAATTAGGCAATGGCAATATTTTTTTTCTTATTAATATTATGACAGGCTCATAATTATAACATCATACACTGCTTACAAAATTTAATTACCTATTTAAACATGAAAGTTCTGTATATGACTGGCAGACAACGATTTGATAAATTTCATTTCCTTTAAATATTTCCGAAACCTAGATACAAAGAAACAATGATAAATCGAATAGCATTTAAATTTATAGTATAAATAAATAAATACATAAATAAACATGTTTTTTTTTCTTTTCAACCTTGTTCCGAAAGTTTGCAAGGTGAAGATATTGTGTAGTTAGGGTAAGAACACACATTATTTAACATATATATATTGCTTATTCATATATCA